>JAUDYJ010000008.1:0-1200000 GCA_030761175.1 Masticophis lateralis
GAGCACTACTTGCAAAACTTAGATATGGCTTGTTCTATCTTCTCAGGGAAACCAGGGTGTGGAAGTTTGTTGTGACCATGAATATGTGTTTCTTTCCAAATCTGAGCTCCATGTCAAAATGAAGTTTCCAGCTAGATTGAGTTGTCCCGCCAATTCTGAGATACCGTTTAATCTAATTTCTCATGGAAAGCTCAAATCTGAAAATTGAGTATGTCTCGAACTTCCAGACCCTAAGAAACATGAGTATGTGTTTCTTTTCCAAATCTGTGTTTAAAGTGGAGTTTTCTGTCTGAATTGGGTCTTCCCGCCAATTCTGAGATTCAGCTTGGTCTATCTTCTCATGGAAAGCTCAGATCTGAAAATTGAGTACGTTATCGAGTATCGGACCCCGAGGAACGTTTCTGGTTGAATTGAGTAAAACTTCCAATTCAGGGATGAGTTTGGCATGATTTTCTATGCAAAGTTCAAATCTGAAAATTCACTGTTTTCAATTTTACAGAGCTTGGAAAACGTGAATGTTGTTTTTGTTTTGGAAATCTGAGCGAAACACTCAACCCACTCCATTTTAAGAACCGATGTTCCCCTGAGGAGATAAGTGTTTCTAGGTGGAAAAGTGAAATGTTCCACCTCGTGTGAGTTCTCCCGCCAATTCTGAGATACAGCTTAATCGAATTTGTCAGGGAAAGCTCGAATCTGAAAATTGAATATGTCTCGAACTTCCAGACCCTGAGAAGCATGACTGTGTTTCTTTTCCAAATTTGAGGTCTGTGTCAAAGGTGGAGTTTTCTGTCTGAATTGGGTCTTCTTGCCCATTGTGAGATTCAGCTTGGTCTATTTTCTCATGGAAAGCTCCGATCTGAAAATTGAGTATGTTGTCGACTTTCGAACCCTGGGGAACCTTTCTGGTTGCATGAGTGAAACTTCCAATTCAGGGATGAGCTTGCTGCGATTTTCTATGGAAAGTTCAAATCCGAAAATTCACTGTTTTTAATTTTACAAGAACTTGAAAAACATGATTTTTTTCTGCTTTGCAAATCTGAGCGACACAGTCAACACACTCAATTTTCTGAACCGATATTTCCCTGAGGAGATAAGTGTTTCTGAGTCAAAAGTGAAGTTTTCCACCTCGATTGAGTTCTCCCGCCAATTCTGAGATGCAGCTTAATTGAATTTGTCAGTAAAAGCTCGAATCTGATAATTGAGCATTTTGTGGACTTTCAGACCTTTGGGAACATAAATACATGTTTCCTTTATAAATCTCAGCTCTGTGTCAAAGGTGAGGTTTTCTGGTTGAATTGATTGTGTTGATCTGTCATACCTGACATTTTCAGGCTGAATTGAGCACTACTTGCAAAACTTAGATATGGCTTGTTCTATCTTCTCAGGGAAACCAGGGTGTGGAACTTTGTTGTGACCATGAATATGTGTTTCTTTCCAAATCTGAGCTCCATGTCAAAATGAAGTTTCCAGCTAGATTGAGTTGTTCCGCCAATTCTGAGATACCGTTTAATCTAATTTCTCATGGAAAGCTCAAATCTGAAAATTGAGTATGTCTCGAACTTCCAGACCCTGAGAAACATGAGTATGTGTTTCTTTTCCAAATCTGTGTTTAAAGTGGAGTTTTCTGTCTGAATTGGGTCTTCCCGCCAATTCTAGATTCAGCTTGGTCCATCTTCTCATGGAAAGCTCGGATCTGAAAATTGCGTACGTTATCGAGTATCGGACCCCGAGGAACGTTTCTGGTTGAATTGAGTAAAACTTCCAATTGAGGGATTTGTTTGGCATGATTTTCAATGCAAAGTTCAAATCTGAAAATTCACTGTTTTCAATTTTACAGAACTTGGAAAACGTGAATGTTATTTTTGTTTTGGAAATCTGAGCGGAACACTCAACCCACTCCATTTTAAGAACCGATGTTCCCCTAAGTGTTTCTAGGTGGAAAAGTGAAATGTTCCACCTCGTGTGAGTTCTCCCGCCAATTCTGAGATACAGCTTAATCGAATTTGTCAGGGAAAGCTCGAATCTGAAAATTGAATATGTCTCGAACTTCCAGACCCTGAGAAGCATGACTGTGTTTCTTTTCCAAATTTGAGGTCTGTGTCAAAGGTGGAGTTTTCTGTCTGAATTGGGTCTTCTTGCCAATTCTGAGATTCAGCTTGGTCTATTTTCTCATGGAAAACTCGGATCTGAAAATTGAGTATGTTGTCGACTTTCGAACCCTGGGGAACCTTTCTGGTTGCATGAGTGAAACTTCCAATTCAGGGATGAGCTTGCTGCGATTTTCTATGGAAAGTTCAAATCCGAAAATTCACTGTTTTTAATTTTACAAGAACTTGAAAAACATGATTTTTTTCTGCTTTGCAAATCTGAGCGACACAGTCAACACACTCAATTTTCTGAACCGATATTTCCCTGAGGAGATAAGTGTTTCTGAGTCAAAAGTGAAGTTTTCCACCTCGATTGAGTTCTCCCGCCAATTCTGAGATGCAGCTTAATTGAATTTGTCAGTAAAAGCTCGAATCTGATAATTGAGCATTTTGTGGACTTTCAGACCTTTGGGAACATAAATACATGTTTCCTTTATAAATCTCAGCTCTGTGTCAAAGGTGAGGTTTTCTGGTTGAATTGATTGTGTTGATCTGTCATACCTGACATTTTCAGGCTGAATTGAGCACTACTTGCAAAACTTAGATATGGCTTGTTCTATCTTCTCAGGGAAACCAGGGTGTGGAAGTTTGTTGTGACCATGAATATGTGTTTCTTTCCAAATCTGAGCTCCATGTCAAAATGAAGTTTCCAGCTAGATTGAGTTGTCCCGCCAATTCTGAGATACCGTTTAATCTAATTTCTCATGGAAAGCTCAAATCTGAAAATTGAGTATGTCTCGAACTTCCAGACCCTAAGAAACATGAGTATGTGTTTCTTTTCCAAATCTGTGTTTAAAGTGGAGTTTTCTGTCTGAATTGGGTCTTCCCGCCAATTCTGAGATTCAGCTTGGTCTATCTTCTCATGGAAAGCTCAGATCTGAAAATTGAGTACGTTATCGAGTATCGGACCCCGAGGAACGTTTCTGGTTGAATTGAGTAAAACTTCCAATTCAGGGATGAGTTTGGCATGATTTTCTATGCAAAGTTCAAATCTGAAAATTCACTGTTTTCAATTTTACAGAGCTTGGAAAACGTGAATGTTGTTTTTGTTTTGGAAATCTGAGCGAAACACTCAACCCACTCCATTTTAAGAACCGATGTTCCCCTGAGGAGATAAGTGTTTCTAGGTGGAAAAGTGAAATGTTCCATCTCGTGTGAGTTCTCCCGCCAATTCTGAGATACAGCTTAATCGAATTTGTCAGGGAAAGCTCGAATCTGAAAATTGAATATGTCTCGAACTTCCAGACCCTGAGAAGCATGACTGTGTTTCTTTTCCAAATTTGAGGTCTGTGTCAAAGGTGGAGTTTTCTGTCTGAATTGGGTCTTCTTGCCAATTCTGAGATTCAGCTTGGTCTATTTTCTCATGGAAAACTCGGATCTGAAAATTGAGTATGTTGTCGACTTTCGAACCCTGGGGAACCTTTCTGGTTGCATGAGTGAAACTTCCAATTCAGGGATGAGCTTGCTGCGATTTTCTATGGAAAGTTCAAATCCGAAAATTCACTGTTTTTAATTTTACAAGAACTTGAAAAACATGATTTTTTTCTGCTTTGCAAATCTGAGCGACACAGTCAACACACTCAATTTTCTGAACCGATATTTCCCTGAGGAGATAAGTGTTTCTGAGTCAAAAGTGAAGTTTTCCACCTCGATTGAGTTCTCCCGCCAATTCTGAGATGCAGCTTAATTGAATTTGTCAGTAAAAGCTCGAATCTGATAATTGAGCATTTTGTGGACTTTCAGACCTTTGGGAACATAAATACATGTTTCCTTTATAAATCTCAGCTCTGTGTCAAAGGTGAGGTTTTCTGGTTGAATTGATTGTGTTGATCTGTCATACCTGACATTTTCAGGCTGAATTGAGCACTACTTGCAAAACTTAGATATGGCTTGTTCTATCTTCTCAGGGAAACCAGGGTGTGGAACTTTGTTGTGACCATGAATATGTGTTTCTTTCCAAATCTGAGCTCCATGTCAAAATGAAGTTTCCAGCTAGATTGAGTTGTTCCGCCAATTCTGAGATACCGTTTAATCTAATTTCTCATGGAAAGCTCAAATCTGAAAATTGAGTATGTCTCGAACTTCCAGACCCTGAGAAGCATGACTGTGTTTCTTTTCCAAATTTGAGGTCTGTGTCAAAGGTGGAGTTTTCTGTCTGAATTGGGTCTTCTTGCCAATTCTGAGATTCAGCTTGGTCTATTTTCTCATGGAAAACTCGGATCTGAAAATTGAGTATGTTGTCGACTTTCGAACCCTGGGGAACCTTTCTGGTTGCATGAGTGAAACTTCCAATTCAGGGATGAGCTTGCTGCGATTTTCTATGGAAAGTTCAAATCCGAAAATTCACTGTTTTTAATTTTACAAGAACTTGAAAAACATGATTTTTTTCTGCTTTGCAAATCTGAGCGACACAGTCAACACACTCAATTTTCTGAACCGATATTTCCCTGAGGAGATAAGTGTTTCTGAGTCAAAAGTGAAGTTTTCCACCTCGATTGAGTTCTCCCGCCAATTCTGAGATGCAGCTTAATTGAATTTGTCAGTAAAAGCTCGAATCTGATAATTGAGCATTTTGTGGACTTTCAGACCTTTGGGAACATAAATACATGTTTCCTTTATAAATCTCAGCTCTGTGTCAAAGGTGAGGTTTTCTGGTTGAATTGATTGTGTTGATCTGTCATACCTGACATTTTCAGGCTGAATTGAGCACTACTTGCAAAACTTAGATATGGCTTGTTCTATCTTCTCAGGGAAACCAGGGTGTGGAAGTTTGTTGTGACCATGAATATGTGTTTCTTTCCAAATCTGAGCTCCATGTCAAAATGAAGTTTCCAGCTAGATTGAGTTGTCCCGCCAATTCTGAGATACCGTTTAATCTAATTTCTCATGGAAAGCTCAAATCTGAAAATTGAGTATGTCTCGAACTTCCAGACCCTAAGAAACATGAGTATGTGTTTCTTTTCCAAATCTGTGTTTAAAGTGGAGTTTTCTGTCTGAATTGGGTCTTCCCGCCAATTCTGAGATTCAGCTTGGTCTATCTTCTCATGGAAAGCTCAGATCTGAAAATTGAGTACGTTATCGAGTATCGGACCCCGAGGAACGTTTCTGGTTGAATTGAGTAAAACTTCCAATTCAGGGATGAGTTTGGCATGATTTTCTATGCAAAGTTCAAATCTGAAAATTCACTGTTTTCAATTTTACAGAGCTTGGAAAACGTGAATGTTGTTTTTGTTTTGGAAATCTGAGCGAAACACTCAACCCACTCCATTTTAAGAACCGATGTTCCCCTGAGGAGATAAGTGTTTCTAGGTGGAAAAGTGAAATGTTCCACCTCGTGTGAGTTCTCCCGCCAATTCTGAGATACAGCTTAATCGAATTTGTCAGGGAAAGCTCGAATCTGAAAATTGAATATGTCTCGAACTTCCAGACCCTGAGAAGCATGACTGTGTTTCTTTTCCAAATTTGAGGTCTGTGTCAAAGGTGGAGTTTTCTGTCTGAATTGGGTCTTCTTGCCCATTGTGAGATTCAGCTTGGTCTATTTTCTCATGGAAAGCTCCGATCTGAAAATTGAGTATGTTGTCGACTTTCGAACCCTGGGGAACCTTTCTGGTTGCATGAGTGAAACTTCCAATTCAGGGATGAGCTTGCTGCGATTTTCTATGGAAAGTTCAAATCCGAAAATTCACTGTTTTTAATTTTACAAGAACTTGAAAAACATGATTTTTTTCTGCTTTGCAAATCTGAGCGACACAGTCAACACACTCAATTTTCTGAACCGATATTTCCCTGAGGAGATAAGTGTTTCTGAGTCAAAAGTGAAGTTTTCCACCTCGATTGAGTTCTCCCGCCAATTCTGAGATGCAGCTTAATTGAATTTGTCAGTAAAAGCTCGAATCTGATAATTGAGCATTTTGTGGACTTTCAGACCTTAGGAACATAAATACATGTTTCCTTTATAAATCTCAGCTCTGTGTCAAAGGTGAGGTTTTCTGGTTGAATTGATTGTGTTGATCTGTCATACCTGACATTTTCAGGCTGAATTGAGCACTACTTGCAAAACTTAGATATGGCTTGTTCTATCTTCTCAGGGAAACCAGGGTGTGGAAGTTTGTTGTGACCATGAATATGTGTTTCTTTCCAAATCTGAGCTCCATGTCAAAATGAAGTTTCCAGCTAGATTGAGTTGTCCCGCCAATTCTGAGATACCGTTTAATCTAATTTCTCATGGAAAGCTCAAATCTGAAAATTGAGTATGTCTCGAACTTCCAGACCCTGAGAAACATGAGTATGTGTTTCTTTTCCAAATCTGTGTTTAAAGTGGAGTCTGAATTGGGTCTTCCCGCCAATTCTAGATTCAGCTTGGTCCATCTTCTCATGGAAAGCTCGGATCTGAAAATTGAGTACGTTATCGAGTATCGGACCCCGCTGAACGTTTCTGGTTGAATTGAGTAAAACTTCCAATTGAGGGATTTGTTTGGCATGATTTTCAATGCAAAGTTCAAATCTGAAAATTCACTGTTTTCAATTTTACAGAACTTGGAAAACGTGAATGTTATTTTTGTTTTGGAAATCTGAGCGGAACACTCAACACACTCAATTTTAAGAACCGATGAGGAGATAAGTGTTTCTAGGTGAAAAGTGAAATTTTCCAGCTCGTTTGAGTTCTCCCACCAATTCTGAGATACAGCTTAATCGAATTTGTCAGGGAAAGCTCGAAACGGAAAATTGAGTATGTCTTGAAATCCCAGACCCTGAGAAACATGACTATGTGTTTCTTTTCCAAATTTGAGGTCTGTGTCAAAGGTGGAGTTTTCTGTCTGAATTGGGTCTTCTTGCCCATTGTGAGATTCAGCTTGGTCCATTTTCTCATGGAAAGCTCGGATCTGAAAATTGAGTATGTTGTCGACTTTCGAACCCTGGGGAACCTTTCTGGCTGCATCAGTGAAACTTCCAATTCAGGGATGAGTTTGGCATGATTTTTTATCCAAAGTTCAAATCTGAAAATTCACTGTTTCCAATTTTACAGAACTTGGAAAACGTGAATGTTGTTTTTGTTTTGGAAATCTGAGCGAAACACTCAACCCACTCCATTTTAAGAACCGATGTTCCCCTGAGGAGATAAGTGTTTCTAGGTGAAAAGTGAAATTTTTCAGCTCGTTTGAGTTCTCCCGCCAATTCTGAGATACAGCTTAATCGAATTTGTCAGGGAAAGCTCGAATCTGAAAATTGAATATGTCTCGAACTTCCAGACCCTGAGAAGCATGACTGTGTTTCTTTTCCAAATTTGAGGTCTGTGTCAAAGGTGGAGTTTTCTGTCTGAATTGGGTCTTCTTGCCCATTGTGAGATTCAGCTTGGTCTATTTTCTCATGGAAAGCTCGGATCTGAAAATTGAGTATGTTGTCGACTTTCGAACCCTGGGGAACCTTTCTGGTTGCATGAGTGAAACTTCCAATTCAGGGATGAGCTTGCTGCAATTTTCTATGGAAAGTTCAAATCCGAAAATTCACTGTTTTTAATTTTACAAGAACTTTAAAAACATGGTTTTTTTCTGCTTTGCAAATCTGAGCGACACAGTCAACACACTCAATTTTCTGAACCGATATTTCCCTGAGGAGATAAGTGTTTCTGAGTCAAAAGTGAAGTTTTCCACCTCGATTGAGTTCTCCCGCCAATTCTGAGATGCAGCTTAATTGAATTTTCAGTAAAAGCTCGAATCTGAAAATTGAGTATGACTCGAAATCCCAGACCCTGAGAAGCATGACTATGTGTTTCTTTTCCAAATTTGAGGTCTGTGTCAAAGGTGGAGTTTTTTGTCTGAATTGGGTCTTCCCGCCAATTCTAGATTCAGCTTGGTCCATCTTCTCATGGAAAGCTCGGATCTGAAAATTGCGTACGTTATCGAGTATCGGACCCCGAGGAACGTTTCTGGTTGAATTGAGTAAAACTTCCAATTGAGGGATTTGTTTGGCATGATTTTCAATGCAAAGTTCAAATCTGAAAATTCACTGTTTTCAATTTTACAGAACTTGGAAAACGTGAATGTTATTTTTGTTTTGGAAATCTGAGCGGAACACTCAACCCACTCCATTTTAAGAACCGATGTTCCCCTAAGTGTTTCTAGGTGGAAAAGTGAAATGTTCCACCTCGTGTGAGTTCTCCCGCCAATTCTGAGATACAGCTTAATCGAATTTGTCAGGGAAAGCTCGAATCTGAAAATTGAATATGTCTCGAACTTCCAGACCCTGAGAAGCATGACTGTGTTTCTTTTCCAAATTTGAGGTCTGTGTCAAAGGTGGAGTTTTCTGTCTGAATTGGGTCTTCTTGCCAATTCTGAGATTCAGCTTGGTCTATTTTCTCATGGAAAACTCGGATCTGAAAATTGAGTATGTTGTCGACTTTCGAACCCTGGGGAACCTTTCTGGTTGCATGAGTGAAACTTCCAATTCAGGGATGAGCTTGCTGCGATTTTCTATGGAAAGTTCAAATCCGAAAATTCACTGTTTTTAATTTTACAAGAACTTGAAAAACATGATTTTTTTCTGCTTTGCAAATCTGAGCGACACAGTCAACACACTCAATTTTCTGAACCGATATTTCCCTGAGGAGATAAGTGTTTCTGAGTCAAAAGTGAAGTTTTGCACCTCGATTGAGTTCTCCCGCCAATTCTGAGATGCAGCTTAATTGAATTTGTCAGTAAAAGCTCGAATCTGATAATTGAGCATTTTGTGGACTTTCAGACCTTTGGGAACATAAATACATGTTTCCTTTATAAATCTCAGCTCTGTGTCAAAGGTGAGGTTTTCTGGTTGAATTGATTGTGTTGATCTGTCATACCTGACATTTTCAGGCTGAATTGAGCACTACTTGCAAAACTTAGATATGGCTTGTTCTATCTTCTCAGGGAAACCAGGGTGTGGAAGTTTGTTGTGACCATGAATATGTGTTTCTTTCCAAATCTGAGCTCCATGTCAAAATGAAGTTTCCAGCTAGATTGAGTTGTCCCGCCAATTCTGAGATACCGTTTAATCTAATTTCTCATGGAAAGCTCAAATCTGAAAATTGAGTATGTCTCGAACTTCCAGACCCTAAGAAACATGAGTATGTGTTTCTTTTCCAAATCTGTGTTTAAAGTGGAGTTTTCTGTCTGAATTGGGTCTTCCCGCCAATTCTGAGATTCAGCTTGGTCTATCTTCTCATGGAAAGCTCAGATCTGAAAATTGAGTACGTTATCGAGTATCGGACCCCGAGGAACGTTTCTGGTTGAATTGAGTAAAACTTCCAATTCAGGGATGAGTTTGGCATGATTTTCTATGCAAAGTTCAAATCTGAAAATTCACTGTTTTCAATTTTACAGAGCTTGGAAAACGTGAATGTTGTTTTTGTTTTGGAAATCTGAGCGAAACACTCAACCCACTCCATTTTAAGAACCGATGTTCCCCTGAGGAGATAAGTGTTTCTAGGTGGAAAAGTGAAATGTTCCACCTCGTGTGAGTTCTCCCGCCAATTCTGAGATACAGCTTAATCGAATTTGTCAGGGAAAGCTCGAATCTGAAAATTGAATATGTCTCGAACTTCCAGACCCTGAGAAGCATGACTGTGTTTCTTTTCCAAATTTGAGGTCTGTGTCAAAGGTGGAGTTTTCTGTCTGAATTGGGTCTTCTTGCCCATTGTGAGATTCAGCTTGGTCTATTTTCTCATGGAAAGCTCCGATCTGAAAATTGAGTATGTTGTCGACTTTCGAACCCTGGGGAACCTTTCTGGTTGCATGAGTGAAACTTCCAATTCAGGGATGAGCTTGCTGCGATTTTCTATGGAAAGTTCAAATCCGAAAATTCACTGTTTTTAATTTTACAAGAACTTGAAAAACATGATTTTTTTCTGCTTTGCAAATCTGAGCGACACAGTCAACACACTCAATTTTCTGAACCGATATTTCCCTGAGGAGATAAGTGTTTCTGAGTCAAAAGTGAAGTTTTCCACCTCGATTGAGTTCTCCCGCCAATTCTGAGATGCAGCTTAATTGAATTTGTCAGTAAAAGCTCGAATCTGATAATTGAGCATTTTGTGGACTTTCAGACCTTTGGGAACATAAATACATGTTTCCTTTATAAATCTCAGCTCTGTGTCAAAGGTGAGGTTTTCTGGTTGAATTGATTGTGTTGATCTGTCATACCTGACATTTTCAGGCTGAATTGAGCACTACTTGCAAAACTTAGATATGGCTTGTTCTATCTTCTCAGGGAAACCAGGGTGTGGAACTTTGTTGTGACCATGAATATGTGTTTCTTTCCAAATCTGAGCTCCATGTCAAAATGAAGTTTCCAGCTAGATTGAGTTGTTCCGCCAATTCTGAGATACCGTTTAATCTAATTTCTCATGGAAAGCTCAAATCTGAAAATTGAGTATGTCTCGAACTTCCAGACCCTGAGAAACATGAGTATGTGTTTCTTTTCCAAATCTGTGTTTAAAGTGGAGTTTTCTGTCTGAATTGGGTCTTCCCGCCAATTCTAGATTCAGCTTGGTCCATCTTCTCATGGAAAGCTCGGATCTGAAAATTGCGTACGTTATCGAGTATCGGACCCCGAGGAACGTTTCTGGTTGAATTGAGTAAAACTTCCAATTGAGGGATTTGTTTGGCATGATTTTCAATGCAAAGTTCAAATCTGAAAATTCACTGTTTTCAATTTTACAGAACTTGGAAAACGTGAATGTTATTTTTGTTTTGGAAATCTGAGCGGAACACTCAACCCACTCCATTTTAAGAACCGATGTTCCCCTAAGTGTTTCTAGGTGGAAAAGTGAAATGTTCCACCTCGTGTGAGTTCTCCCGCCAATTCTGAGATACAGCTTAATCGAATTTGTCAGGGAAAGCTCGAATCTGAAAATTGAATATGTCTCGAACTTCCAGACCCTGAGAAGCATGACTGTGTTTCTTTTCCAAATTTGAGGTCTGTGTCAAAGGTGGAGTTTTCTGTCTGAATTGGGTCTTCTTGCCAATTCTGAGATTCAGCTTGGTCTATTTTCTCATGGAAAACTCGGATCTGAAAATTGAGTATGTTGTCGACTTTCGAACCCTGGGGAACCTTTCTGGTTGCATGAGTGAAACTTCCAATTCAGGGATGAGCTTGCTGCGATTTTCTATGGAAAGTTCAAATCCGAAAATTCACTGTTTTTAATTTTACAAGAACTTGAAAAACATGATTTTTTTCTGCTTTGCAAATCTGAGCGACACAGTCAACACACTCAATTTTCTGAACCGATATTTCCCTGAGGAGATAAGTGTTTCTGAGTCAAAAGTGAAGTTTTCCACCTCGATTGAGTTCTCCCGCCAATTCTGAGATGCAGCTTAATTGAATTTGTCAGTAAAAGCTCGAATCTGATAATTGAGCATTTTGTGGACTTTCAGACCTTTGGGAACATAAATACATGTTTCCTTTATAAATCTCAGCTCTGTGTCAAAGGTGAGGTTTTCTGGTTGAATTGATTGTGTTGATCTGTCATACCTGACATTTTCAGGCTGAATTGAGCACTACTTGCAAAACTTAGATATGGCTTGTTCTATCTTCTCAGGGAAACCAGGGTGTGGAACTTTGTTGTGACCATGAATATGTGTTTCTTTCCAAATCTGAGCTCCATGTCAAAATGAAGTTTCCAGCTAGATTGAGTTGTCCCGCCAATTCTGAGATACCGTTTAATCTAATTTCTCATGGAAAGCTCAAATCTGAAAATTGAGTATGTCTCGAACTTCCAGACCCTAAGAAACATGAGTATGTGTTTCTTTTCCAAATCTGTGTTTAAAGTGGAGTTTTCTGTCTGAATTGGGTCTTCCCGCCAATTCTGAGATTCAGCTTGGTCTATCTTCTCATGGAAAGCTCAGATCTGAAAATTGAGTACGTTATCGAGTATCAGACCCCGAGGAACGTTTCTGGTTGAATTGAGTAAAACTTCCAATTCAGGGATGAGTTTGGCATGATTTTCTATGCAAAGTTCAAATCTGAAAATTCACTGTTTTCAATTTTACAGAGCTTGGAAAACGTGAATGTTGTTTTTGTTTTGGAAATCTGAGCGAAACACTCAACCCACTCCATTTTAAGAACCGATGTTCCCCTGAGGAGATAAGTGTTTCTAGGTGAAAAGTGAAATTTTCCAGCTCGTTTGAGTTCTCCCACCAATTCTGAGATACAGCTTAATCGAATTTGTCAGGGAAAGCTCGAATCTGAAAATTGAATATGTCTCGAACTTCCAGACCCTGAGAAGCATGACTGTGTTTCTTTTCCAAATTTGAGGTCTGTGTCAAAGGTGGAGTTTTCTGTCTGAATTGGGTCTTCTTGCCCATTGTGAGATTCAGCTTGGTCTATTTTCTCATGGAAAGCTCCGATCTGAAAATTGAGTATGTTGTCGACTTTCGAACCCTGGGGAACCTTTCTGGTTGCATGAGTGAAACTTCCAATTCAGGGATGAGCTTGCTGCGATTTTCTATGGAAAGTTCAAATCCGAAAATTCACTGTTTTTAATTTTACAAGAACTTGAAAAACATGATTTTTTTCTGCTTTGCAAATCTGAGCGACACAGTCAACACACTCAATTTTCTGAACCGATATTTCCCTGAGGAGATAAGTGTTTCTGAGTCAAAAGTGAAGTTTTCCACCTCGATTGAGTTCTCCCGCCAATTCTGAGATGCAGCTTAATTGAATTTGTCAGTAAAAGCTCGAATCTGATAATTGAGCATTTTGTGGACTTTCAGACCTTTGGGAACATAAATACATGTTTCCTTTATAAATCTCAGCTCTGTGTCAAAGGTGAGGTTTTCTGGTTGAATTGATTGTGTTGATCTGTCATACCTGACATTTTCAGGCTGAATTGAGCACTACTTGCAAAACTTAGATATGGCTTGTTCTATCTTCTCAGGGAAACCAGGGTGTGGAACTTTGTTGTGACCATGAATATGTGTTTCTTTCCAAATCTGAGCTCCATGTCAAAATGAAGTTTCCAGCTAGATTGAGTTGTCCCGCCAATTCTGAGATACCGTTTAATCTAATTTCTCATGGAAAGCTCAAATCTGAAAATTGAGTATGTCTCGAACTTCCAGACCCTAAGAAACATGAGTATGTGTTTCTTTTCCAAATCTGTGTTTAAAGTGGAGTTTTCTGTCTGAATTGGGTCTTCCCGCCAATTCTGAGATTCAGCTTGGTCTATCTTCTCATGGAAAGCTCAGATCTGAAAATTGAGTACGTTATCGAGTATCGGACCCCGAGGAACGTTTCTGGTTGAATTGAGTAAAACTTCCAATTCAGGGATGAGTTTGGCATGATTTTCTATGCAAAGTTCAAATCTGAAAATTCACTGTTTTCAATTTTACAGAGCTTGGAAAACGTGAATGTTGTTTTTGTTTTGGAAATCTGAGCGAAACACTCAACCCACTCCATTTTAAGAACCGATGTTCCCCTGAGGAGATAAGTGTTTCTAGGTGGAAAAGTGAAATGTTCCACCTCGTGTGAGTTCTCCCGCCAATTCTGAGATACAGCTTAATCGAATTTGTCAGGGAAAGCTCGAATCTGAAAATTGAATATGTCTCGAACTTCCAGACCCTGAGAAGCATGACTGTGTTTCTTTTCCAAATTTGAGGTCTGTGTCAAAGGTGGAGTTTTCTGTCTGAATTGGGTCTTCTTGCCCATTGTGAGATTCAGCTTGGTCTATTTTCTCATGGAAAGCTCCGATCTGAAAATTGAGTATGTTGTCGACTTTCGAACCCTGGGGAACCTTTCTGGTTGCATGAGTGAAACTTCCAATTCAGGGATGAGCTTGCTGCGATTTTCTATGGAAAGTTCAAATCCGAAAATTCACTGTTTTTAATTTTACAAGAACTTGAAAAACATGATTTTTTTCTGCTTTGCAAATCTGAGCGACACAGTCAACACACTCAATTTTCTGAACCGATATTTCCCTGAGGAGATAAGTGTTTCTGAGTCAAAAGTGAAGTTTTCCACCTCGATTGAGTTCTCCCGCCAATTCTGAGATGCAGCTTAATTGAATTTGTCAGTAAAAGCTCGAATCTGATAATTGAGCATTTTGTGGACTTTCAGACCTTTGGGAACATAAATACATGTTTCCTTTATAAATCTCAGCTCTGTGTCAAAGGTGAGGTTTTCTGGTTGAATTGATTGTGTTGATCTGTCATACCTGACATTTTCAGGCTGAATTGAGCACTACTTGCAAAACTTAGATATGGCTTGTTCTATCTTCTCAGGGAAACCAGGGTGTGGAAGTTTGTTGTGACCATGAATATGTGTTTCTTTCCAAATCTGAGCTCCATGTCAAAATGAAGTTTCCAGCTAGATTGAGTTGTCCCGCCAATTCTGAGATACCGTTTAATCTAATTTCTCATGGAAAGCTCAAATCTGAAAATTGAGTATGTCTCGAACTTCCAGACCCTGAGAAACATGAGTATGTGTTTCTTTTCCAAATCTGTGTTTAAAGTGGAGTCTGAATTGGGTCTTCCCGCCAATTCTAGATTCAGCTTGGTCCATCTTCTCATGGAAAGCTCGGATCTGAAAATTGAGTACGTTATCGAGTATCGGACCCCGCTGAACGTTTCTGGTTGAATTGAGTAAAACTTCCAATTGAGGGATTTGTTTGGCATGATTTTCAATGCAAAGTTCAAATCTGAAAATTCACTGTTTTCAATTTTACAGAACTTGGAAAACGTGAATGTTATTTTTGTTTTGGAAATCTGAGCGGAACACTCAACACACTCAATTTTAAGAACCGATGAGGAGATAAGTGTTTCTAGGTGAAAAGTGAAATTTTCCAGCTCGTTTGAGTTCTCCCACCAATTCTGAGATACAGCTTAATCGAATTTGTCAGGGAAAGCTCGAAACGGAAAATTGAGTATGTCTTGAAATCCCAGACCCTGAGAAACATGACTATGTGTTTCTTTTCCAAATTTGAGGTCTGTGTCAAAGGTGGAGTTTTCTGTCTGAATTGGGTCTTCTTGCCCATTGTGAGATTCAGCTTGGTCCATTTTCTCATGGAAAGCTCGGATCTGAAAATTGAGTATGTTGTCGACTTTCGAACCCTGGGGAACCTTTCTGGTTGCATCAGTGAAACTTCCAATTCAGGGATGAGTTTGGCATGATTTTTTATCCAAAGTTCAAATCTGAAAATTCACTGTTTCCAATTTTACAGAACTTGGAAAACGTGAATGTTGTTTTTGTTTTGGAAATCTGAGCGAAACACTCAACCCACTCCATTTTAAGAACCGATGTTCCCCTGAGGAGATAAGTGTTTCTAGGTGAAAAGTGAAATTTTTCAGCTCGTTTGAGTTCTCCCGCCAATTCTGAGATACAGCTTAATCGAATTTGTCAGGGAAAGCTCGAATCTGAAAATTGAATATGTCTCGAACTTCCAGACCCTGAGAAGCATGACTGTGTTTCTTTTCCAAATTTGAGGTCTGTGTCAAAGGTGGAGTTTTCTGTCTGAATTGGGTCTTCTTGCCCATTGTGAGATTCAGCTTGGTCTATTTTCTCATGGAAAGCTCCGATCTGAAAATTGAGTATGTTGTCGACTTTCGAACCCTGGGGAACCTTTCTGGTTGCATGAGTGAAACTTCCAATTCAGGGATGAGCTTGCTGCGATTTTCTATGGAAAGTTCAAATCCGAAAATTCACTGTTTTTAATTTTACAAGAACTTGAAAAACATGATTTTTTTCTGCTTTGCAAATCTGAGCGACACAGTCAACACACTCAATTTTCTGAACCGATATTTCCCTGAGGAGATAAGTGTTTCTGAGTCAAAAGTGAAGTTTTCCACCTCGATTGAGTTCTCCCGCCAATTCTGAGATGCAGCTTAATTGAATTTGTCAGTAAAAGCTCGAATCTGATAATTGAGCATTTTGTGGACTTTCAGACCTTTGGGAACATAAATACATGTTTCCTTTATAAATCTCAGCTCTGTGTCAAAGGTGAGGTTTTCTGGTTGAATTGATTGTGTTGATCTGTCATACCTGACATTTTCAGGCTGAATTGAGCACTACTTGCAAAACTTAGATATGGCTTGTTCTATCTTCTCAGGGAAACCAGGGTGTGGAACTTTGTTGTGACCATGAATATGTGTTTCTTTCCAAATCTGAGCTCCATGTCAAAATGAAGTTTCCAGCTAGATTGAGTTGTCCCGCCAATTCTGAGATACCGTTTAATCTAATTTCTCATGGAAAGCTCAA
This sequence comes from Masticophis lateralis, assembly GCA_030761175.1. Classification (NCBI taxonomy): domain Eukaryota; kingdom Metazoa; phylum Chordata; class Lepidosauria; order Squamata; family Colubridae; genus Masticophis; species Masticophis lateralis. The sequence goes on from JAUDYJ010000008.1 coordinate 16,368, forward strand.
ATCTGAAAATTGAGTATGTCTCGAACTTCCAGACCCTGAGAAACATGAGTATGTGTTTCTTTTCCAAATCTGTGTTTAAAGTGGAGTTTTCTGTCTGAATTGGGTCTTCCCGCCAATTCTAGATTCAGCTTGGTCCATCTTCTCATGGAAAGCTCGGATCTGAAAATTGCGTACGTTATCGAGTATCGGACCCCGAGGAACGTTTCTGGTTGAATTGAGTAAAACTTCCAATTGAGGGATTTGTTTGGCATGATTTTCAATGCAAAGTTCAAATCTGAAAATTCACTGTTTTCAATTTTACAGAACTTGGAAAACGTGAATGTTATTTTTGTTTTGGAAATCTGAGCGGAACACTCAACCCACTCCATTTTAAGAACCGATGTTCCCCTAAGTGTTTCTAGGTGGAAAAGTGAAATGTTCCACCTCGTGTGAGTTCTCCCGCCAATTCTGAGATACAGCTTAATCGAATTTGTCAGGGAAAGCTCGAATCTGAAAATTGAATATGTCTCGAACTTCCAGACCCTGAGAAGCATGACTGTGTTTCTTTTCCAAATTTGAGGTCTGTGTCAAAGGTGGAGTTTTCTGTCTGAATTGGGTCTTCTTGCCAATTCTGAGATTCAGCTTGGTCTATTTTCTCATGGAAAACTCGGATCTGAAAATTGAGTATGTTGTCGACTTTCGAACCCTGGGGAACCTTTCTGGTTGCATGAGTGAAACTTCCAATTCAGGGATGAGCTTGCTGCGATTTTCTATGGAAAGTTCAAATCCGAAAATTCACTGTTTTTAATTTTACAAGAACTTGAAAAACATGATTTTTTTCTGCTTTGCAAATCTGAGCGACACAGTCAACACACTCAATTTTCTGAACCGATATTTCCCTGAGGAGATAAGTGTTTCTGAGTCAAAAGTGAAGTTTTCCACCTCGATTGAGTTCTCCCGCCAATTCTGAGATGCAGCTTAATTGAATTTGTCAGTAAAAGCTCGAATCTGATAATTGAGCATTTTGTGGACTTTCAGACCTTTGGGAACATAAATACATGTTTCCTTTATAAATCTCAGCTCTGTGTCAAAGGTGAGGTTTTCTGGTTGAATTGATTGTGTTGATCTGTCATACCTGACATTTTCAGGCTGAATTGAGCACTACTTGCAAAACTTAGATATGGCTTGTTCTATCTTCTCAGGGAAACCAGGGTGTGGAACTTTGTTGTGACCATGAATATGTGTTTCTTTCCAAATCTGAGCTCCATGTCAAAATGAAGTTTCCAGCTAGATTGAGTTGTCCCGCCAATTCTGAGATACCGTTTAATCTAATTTCTCATGGAAAGCTCAAATCTGAAAATTGAGTATGTCTCGAACTTCCAGACCCTAAGAAACATGAGTATGTGTTTCTTTTCCAAATCTGTGTTTAAAGTGGAGTTTTCTGTCTGAATTGGGTCTTCCCGCCAATTCTGAGATTCAGCTTGGTCTATCTTCTCACGGAAAGCTCAGATCTGAAAATTGAGTACGTTATCGAGTATCGGACCCCGAGGAACGTTTCTGGTTGAATTGAGTAAAACTTCCAATTCAGGGATGAGTTTGGCATGATTTTCTATGCAAAGTTCAAATCTGAAAATTCACTGTTTTCAATTTTACAGAGCTTGGAAAACATGAATGTTGTTTTTGTTTTGGAAATCTGAGCGAAACACTCAACCCACTCCATTTTAAGAACCGATGTTCCCCTGAGGAGATAAGTGTTTCTAGGTGGAAAAGTGAAATGTTCCACCTCGTGTGAGTTCTCCCGCCAATTCTGAGATACAGCTTAATCGAATTTGTCAGGGAAAGCTCGAATCTGAAAATTGAATATGTCTCGAACTTCCAGACCCTGAGAAGCATGACTGTGTTTCTTTTCCAAATTTGAGGTCTGTGTCAAAGGTGGAGTTTTCTGTCTGAATTGGGTCTTCTTGCCCATTGTGAGATTCAGCTTGGTCTATTTTCTCATGGAAAGCTCCGATCTGAAAATTGAGTATGTTGTCGACTTTCGAACCCTGGGGAACCTTTCTGGTTGCATGAGTGAAACTTCCAATTCAGGGATGAGCTTGCTGCGATTTTCTATGGAAAGTTCAAATCCGAAAATTCACTGTTTTTAATTTTACAAGAACTTGAAAAACATGATTTTTTTCTGCTTTGCAAATCTGAGCGACACAGTCAACACACTCAATTTTCTGAACCGATATTTCCCTGAGGAGATAAGTGTTTCTGAGTCAAAAGTGAAGTTTTCCACCTCGATTGAGTTCTCCCGCCAATTCTGAGATGCAGCTTAATTGAATTTGTCAGTAAAAGCTCGAATCTGATAATTGAGCATTTTGTGGACTTTCAGACCTTTGGGAACATAAATACATGTTTCCTTTATAAATCTCAGCTCTGTGTCAAAGGTGAGGTTTTCTGGTTGAATTGATTGTGTTGATCTGTCATACCTGACATTTTCAGGCTGAATTGAGCACTACTTGCAAAACTTAGATATGGCTTGTTCTATCTTCTCAGGGAAACCAGGGTGTGGAAGTTTGTTGTGACCATGAATATGTGTTTCTTTCCAAATCTGAGCTCCATGTCAAAATGAAGTTTCCAGCTAGATTGAGTTGTCCCGCCAATTCTGAGATACCGTTTAATCTAATTTCTCATGGAAAGCTCAAATCTGAAAATTGAGTATGTCTCGAACTTCCAGACCCTAAGAAACATGAGTATGTGTTTCTTTTCCAAATCTGTGTTTAAAGTGGAGTTTTCTGTCTGAATTGGGTCTTCCCGCCAATTCTGAGATTCAGCTTGGTCTATCTTCTCATGGAAAGCTCAGATCTGAAAATTGAGTACGTTATCGAGTATCGGACCCCGAGGAACGTTTCTGGTTGAATTGAGTAAAACTTCCAATTCAGGGATGAGTTTGGCATGATTTTCTATGCAAAGTTCAAATCTGAAAATTCACTGTTTTCAATTTTACAGAGCTTGGAAAACGTGAATGTTGTTTTTGTTTTGGAAATCTGAGCGAAACACTCAACCCACTCCATTTTAAGAACCGATGTTCCCCTGAGGAGATAAGTGTTTCTAGGTGGAAAAGTGAAATGTTCCACCTCGTGTGAGTTCTCCCGCCAATTCTGAGATACAGCTTAATCGAATTTGTCAGGGAAAGCTCGAATCTGAAAATTGAATATGTCTCGAACTTCCAGACCCTGAGAAGCATGACTGTGTTTCTTTTCCAAATTTGAGGTCTGTGTCAAAGGTGGAGTTTTCTGTCTGAATTGGGTCTTCTTGCCCATTGTGAGATTCAGCTTGGTCTATTTTCTCATGGAAAGCTCCGATCTGAAAATTGAGTATGTTGTCGACTTTCGAACCCTGGGGAACCTTTCTGGTTGCATGAGTGAAACTTCCAATTCAGGGATGAGCTTGCTGCGATTTTCTATGGAAAGTTCAAATCCGAAAATTCACTGTTTTTAATTTTACAAGAACTTGAAAAACATGATTTTTTTCTGCTTTGCAAATCTGAGCGACACAGTCAACACACTCAATTTTCTGAACCGATATTTCCCTGAGGAGATAAGTGTTTCTGAGTCAAAAGTGAAGTTTTCCACCTCGATTGAGTTCTCCCGCCAATTCTGAGATGCAGCTTAATTGAATTTGTCAGTAAAAGCTCGAATCTGATAATTGAGCATTTTGTGGACTTTCAGACCTTAGGAACATAAATACATGTTTCCTTTATAAATCTCAGCTCTGTGTCAAAGGTGAGGTTTTCTGGTTGAATTGATTGTGTTGATCTGTCATACCTGACATTTTCAGGCTGAATTGAGCACTACTTGCAAAACTTAGATATGGCTTGTTCTATCTTCTCAGGGAAACCAGGGTGTGGAAGTTTGTTGTGACCATGAATATGTGTTTCTTTCCAAATCTGAGCTCCATGTCAAAATGAAGTTTCCAGCTAGATTGAGTTGTCCCGCCAATTCTGAGATACCGTTTAATCTAATTTCTCATGGAAAGCTCAAATCTGAAAATTGAGTATGTCTCGAACTTCCAGACCCTGAGAAACATGAGTATGTGTTTCTTTTCCAAATCTGTGTTTAAAGTGGAGTCTGAATTGGGTCTTCCCGCCAATTCTAGATTCAGCTTGGTCCATCTTCTCATGGAAAGCTCGGATCTGAAAATTGAGTACGTTATCGAGTATCGGACCCCGCTGAACGTTTCTGGTTGAATTGAGTAAAACTTCCAATTGAGGGATTTGTTTGGCATGATTTTCAATGCAAAGTTCAAATCTGAAAATTCACTGTTTTCAATTTTACAGAACTTGGAAAACGTGAATGTTATTTTTGTTTTGGAAATCTGAGCGGAACACTCAACACACTCAATTTTAAGAACCGATGAGGAGATAAGTGTTTCTAGGTGAAAAGTGAAATTTTCCAGCTCGTTTGAGTTCTCCCACCAATTCTGAGATACAGCTTAATCGAATTTGTCAGGGAAAGCTCGAAACGGAAAATTGAGTATGTCTTGAAATCCCAGACCCTGAGAAACATGACTATGTGTTTCTTTTCCAAATTTGAGGTCTGTGTCAAAGGTGGAGTTTTCTGTCTGAATTGGGTCTTCTTGCCCATTGTGAGATTCAGCTTGGTCCATTTTCTCATGGAAAGCTCGGATCTGAAAATTGAGTATGTTGTCGACTTTCGAACCCTGGGGAACCTTTCTGGTTGCATCAGTGAAACTTCCAATTCAGGGATGAGTTTGGCATGATTTTTTATCCAAAGTTCAAATCTGAAAATTCACTGTTTCCAATTTTACAGAACTTGGAAAACGTGAATGTTGTTTTTGTTTTGGAAATCTGAGCGAAACACTCAACCCACTCCATTTTAAGAACCGATGTTCCCCTGAGGAGATAAGTGTTTCTAGGTGAAAAGTGAAATTTTTCAGCTCGTTTGAGTTCTCCCGCCAATTCTGAGATACAGCTTAATCGAATTTGTCAGGGAAAGCTCGAATCTGAAAATTGAATATGTCTCGAACTTCCAGACCCTGAGAAGCATGACTGTGTTTCTTTTCCAAATTTGAGGTCTGTGTCAAAGGTGGAGTTTTCTGTCTGAATTGGGTCTTCTTGCCCATTGTGAGATTCAGCTTGGTCTATTTTCTCATGGAAAGCTCCGATCTGAAAATTGAGTATGTTGTCGACTTTCGAACCCTGGGGAACCTTTCTGGTTGCATGAGTGAAACTTCCAATTCAGGGATGAGCTTGCTGCGATTTTCTATGGAAAGTTCAAATCCGAAAATTCACTGTTTTTAATTTTACAAGAACTTGAAAAACATGATTTTTTTCTGCTTTGCAAATCTGAGCGACACAGTCAACACACTCAATTTTCTGAACCGATATTTCCCTGAGGAGATAAGTGTTTCTGAGTCAAAAGTGAAGTTTTCCACCTCGATTGAGTTCTCCCGCCAATTCTGAGATGCAGCTTAATTGAATTTGTCAGTAAAAGCTCGAATCTGATAATTGAGCATTTTGTGGACTTTCAGACCTTTGGGAACATAAATACATGTTTCCTTTATAAATCTCAGCTCTGTGTCAAAGGTGAGGTTTTCTGGTTGAATTGATTGTGTTGATCTGTCATACCTGACATTTTCAGGCTGAATTGAGCACTACTTGCAAAACTTAGATATGGCTTGTTCTATCTTCTCAGGGAAACCAGGGTGTGGAACTTTGTTGTGACCATGAATATGTGTTTCTTTCCAAATCTGAGCTCCATGTCAAAATGAAGTTTCCAGCTAGATTGAGTTGTCCCGCCAATTCTGAGATACCGTTTAATCTAATTTCTCATGGAAAGCTCAAATCTGAAAATTGAGTATGTCTCGAACTTCCAGACCCTGAGAAACATGAGTATGTGTTTCTTTTCCAAATCTGTGTTTAAAGTGGAGTTTTCTGTCTGAATTGGGTCTTCCCGCCAATTCTAGATTCAGCTTGGTCCATCTTCTCATGGAAAGCTCGGATCTGAAAATTGCGTACGTTATCGAGTATCGGACCCCGAGGAACGTTTCTGGTTGAATTGAGTAAAACTTCCAATTGAGGGATTTGTTTGGCATGATTTTCAATGCAAAGTTCAAATCTGAAAATTCACTGTTTTCAATTTTACAGAACTTGGAAAACGTGAATGTTATTTTTGTTTTGGAAATCTGAGCGGAACACTCAACCCACTCCATTTTAAGAACCGATGTTCCCCTAAGTGTTTCTAGGTGGAAAAGTGAAATGTTCCACCTCGTGTGAGTTCTCCCGCCAATTCTGAGATACAGCTTAATCGAATTTGTCAGGGAAAGCTCGAATCTGAAAATTGAATATGTCTCGAACTTCCAGACCCTGAGAAGCATGACTGTGTTTCTTTTCCAAATTTGAGGTCTGTGTCAAAGGTGGAGTTTTCTGTCTGAATTGGGTCTTCTTGCCAATTCTGAGATTCAGCTTGGTCTATTTTCTCATGGAAAACTCGGATCTGAAAATTGAGTATGTTGTCGACTTTCGAACCCTGGGGAACCTTTCTGGTTGCATGAGTGAAACTTCCAATTCAGGGATGAGCTTGCTGCGATTTTCTATGGAAAGTTCAAATCCGAAAATTCACTGTTTTTAATTTTACAAGAACTTGAAAAACATGATTTTTTTCTGCTTTGCAAATCTGAGCGACACAGTCAACACACTCAATTTTCTGAACCGATATTTCCCTGAGGAGATAAGTGTTTCTGAGTCAAAAGTGAAGTTTTCCACCTCGATTGAGTTCTCCCGCCAATTCTGAGATGCAGCTTAATTGAATTTGTCAGTAAAAGCTCGAATCTGATAATTGAGCATTTTGTGGACTTTCAGACCTTTGGGAACATAAATACATGTTTCCTTTATAAATCTCAGCTCTGTGTCAAAGGTGAGGTTTTCTGGTTGAATTGATTGTGTTGATCTGTCATACCTGACATTTTCAGGCTGAATTGAGCACTACTTGCAAAACTTAGATATGGCTTGTTCTATCTTCTCAGGGAAACCAGGGTGTGGAAGTTTGTTGTGACCATGAATATGTGTTTCTTTCCAAATCTGAGCTCCATGTCAAAATGAAGTTTCCAGCTAGATTGAGTTGTCCCGCCAATTCTGAGATACCGTTTAATCTAATTTCTCATGGAAAGCTCAAATCTGAAAATTGAGTATGTCTCGAACTTCCAGACCCTAAGAAACATGAGTATGTGTTTCTTTTCCAAATCTGTGTTTAAAGTGGAGTTTTCTGTCTGAATTGGGTCTTCCCGCCAATTCTGAGATTCAGCTTGGTCTATCTTCTCATGGAAAGCTCAGATCTGAAAATTGAGTACGTTATCGAGTATCGGACCCCGAGGAACGTTTCTGGTTGAATTGAGTAAAACTTCCAATTCAGGGATGAGTTTGGCATGATTTTCTATGCAAAGTTCAAATCTGAAAATTCACTGTTTTCAATTTTACAGAGCTTGGAAAACGTGAATGTTGTTTTTGTTTTGGAAATCTGAGCGAAACACTCAACCCACTCCATTTTAAGAACCGATGTTCCCCTGAGGAGATAAGTGTTTCTAGGTGGAAAAGTGAAATGTTCCACCTCGTGTGAGTTCTCCCGCCAATTCTGAGATACAGCTTAATCGAATTTGTCAGGGAAAGCTCGAATCTGAAAATTGAATATGTCTCGAACTTCCAGACCCTGAGAAGCATGACTGTGTTTCTTTTCCAAATTTGAGGTCTGTGTCAAAGGTGGAGTTTTCTGTCTGAATTGGGTCTTCTTGCCCATTGTGAGATTCAGCTTGGTCTATTTTCTCATGGAAAGCTCCGATCTGAAAATTGAGTATGTTGTCGACTTTCGAACCCTGGGGAACCTTTCTGGTTGCATGAGTGAAACTTCCAATTCAGGGATGAGCTTGCTGCGATTTTCTATGGAAAGTTCAAATCCGAAAATTCACTGTTTTTAATTTTACAAGAACTTGAAAAACATGATTTTTTTCTGCTTTGCAAATCTGAGCGACACAGTCAACACACTCAATTTTCTGAACCGATATTTCCCTGAGGAGATAAGTGTTTCTGAGTCAAAAGTGAAGTTTTCCACCTCGATTGAGTTCTCCCGCCAATTCTGAGATGCAGCTTAATTGAATTTGTCAGTAAAAGCTCGAATCTGATAATTGAGCATTTTGTGGACTTTCAGACCTTAGGAACATAAATACATGTTTCCTTTATAAATCTCAGCTCTGTGTCAAAGGTGAGGTTTTCTGGTTGAATTGATTGTGTTGATCTGTCATACCTGACATTTTCAGGCTGAATTGAGCACTACTTGCAAAACTTAGATATGGCTTGTTCTATCTTCTCAGGGAAACCAGGGTGTGGAAGTTTGTTGTGACCATGAATATGTGTTTCTTTCCAAATCTGAGCTCCATGTCAAAATGAAGTTTCCAGCTAGATTGAGTTGTCCCGCCAATTCTGAGATACCGTTTAATCTAATTTCTCATGGAAAGCTCAAATCTGAAAATTGAGTATGTCTCGAACTTCCAGACCCTGAGAAACATGAGTATGTGTTTCTTTTCCAAATCTGTGTTTAAAGTGGAGTCTGAATTGGGTCTTCCCGCCAATTCTAGATTCAGCTTGGTCCATCTTCTCATGGAAAGCTCGGATCTGAAAATTGCGTACGTTATCGAGTATCGGACCCCGCTGAACGTTTCTGGTTGAATTGAGTAAAACTTCCAATTGAGGGATTTGTTTGGCATGATTTTCAATGCAAAGTTCAAATCTGAAAATTCACTGTTTTCAATTTTACAGAACTTGGAAAATGTGAATGTTATTTTTGTTTTGGAAATCTGAGCGGAACACTCAACACACTCAATTTTAAGAACCGATGAGGAGATAAGTGTTTCTAGGTGAAAAGTGAAATTTTCCAGCTCGTTTGAGTTCTCCCACCAATTCTGAGATACAGCTTAATCGAATTTGTCAGGGAAAGCTCGAAACGGAAAATTGAGTATGTCTTGAAATCCCAGACCCTGAGAAACATGACTATGTGTTTCTTTTCCAAATTTGAGGTCTGTGTCAAAGGTGGAGTTTTCTGTCTGAATTGGGTCTTCTTGCCCATTGTGAGATTCAGCTTGGTCCATTTTCTCATGGAAAGCTCGGATCTGAAAATTGAGTATGTTGTCGACTTTCGAACCCTGGGGAACCTTTCTGGCTGCATCAGTGAAACTTCCAATTCAGGGATGAGTTTGGCATGATTTTTTATCCAAAGTTCAAATCTGAAAATTCACTGTTTCCAATTTTACAGAACTTGGAAAACGTGAATGTTGTTTTTGTTTTGGAAATCTGAGCGAAACACTCAACCCACTCCATTTTAAGAACCGATGTTCCCCTGAGGAGATAAGTGTTTCTAGGTGAAAAGTGAAATTTTTCAGCTCGTTTGAGTTCTCCCGCCAATTCTGAGATACAGCTTAATCGAATTTGTCAGGGAAAGCTCGAATCTGAAAATTGAATATGTCTCGAACTTCCAGACCCTGAGAAGCATGACTGTGTTTCTTTTCCAAATTTGAGGTCTGTGTCAAAGGTGGAGTTTTCTGTCTGAATTGGGTCTTCTTGCCCATTGTGAGATTCAGCTTGGTCTATTTTCTCATGGAAAGCTCGGATCTGAAAATTGAGTATGTTGTCGACTTTCGAACCCTGGGGAACCTTTCTGGTTGCATGAGTGAAACTTCCAATTCAGGGATGAGCTTGCTGCAATTTTCTATGGAAAGTTCAAATCCGAAAATTCACTGTTTTTAATTTTACAAGAACTTTAAAAACATGGTTTTTTTCTGCTTTGCAAATCTGAGCGACACAGTCAACACACTCAATTTTCTGAACCGATATTTCCCTGAGGAGATAAGTGTTTCTGAGTCAAAAGTGAAGTTTTCCACCTCGATTGAGTTCTCCCGCCAATTCTGAGATGCAGCTTAATTGAATTTGTCAGTAAAAGCTCGAATCTGATAATTGAGCATTTTGTGGACTTTCAGACCTTTGGGAACATAAATACATGTTTCCTTTATAAATCTCAGCTCTGTGTCAAAGGTGAGGTTTTCTGGTTGAATTGATTGTGTTGATCTGTCATACCTGACATTTTCAGGCTGAATTGAGCACTACTTGCAAAACTTAGATATGGCTTGTTCTATCTTCTCAGGGAAACCAGGGTGTGGAAGTTTGTTGTGACCATGAATATGTGTTTCTTTCCAAATCTGAGCTCCATGTCAAAATGAAGTTTCCAGCTAGATTGAGTTGTCCCGCCAATTCTGAGATACCGTTTAATCTAATTTCTCATGGAAAGCTCAAATCTGAAAATTGAGTATGTCTCGAACTTCCAGACCCTGAGAAACATGAGTATGTGTTTCTTTTCCAAATCTGTGTTTAAAGTGGAGTCTGAATTGGGTCTTCCCGCCAATTCTAGATTCAGCTTGGTCCATCTTCTCATGGAAAGCTCGGATCTGAAAATTGCGTACGTTATCGAGTATCGGACCCCGCTGAACGTTTCTGGTTGAATTGAGTAAAACTTCCAATTGAGGGATTTGTTTGGCATGATTTTCAATGCAAAGTTCAAATCTGAAAATTCACTGTTTTCAATTTTACAGAACTTGGAAAATGTGAATGTTATTTTTGTTTTGGAAATCTGAGCGGAACACTCAACACACTCAATTTTAAGAACCGATGAGGAGATAAGTGTTTCTAGGTGAAAAGTGAAATTTTCCAGCTCGTTTGAGTTCTCCCACCAATTCTGAGATACAGCTTAATCGAATTTGTCAGGGAAAGCTCGAAACGGAAAATTGAGTATGTCTTGAAATCCCAGACCCTGAGAAACATGACTATGTGTTTCTTTTCCAAATTTGAGGTCTGTGTCAAAGGTGGAGTTTTCTGTCTGAATTGGGTCTTCTTGCCCATTGTGAGATTCAGCTTGGTCCATTTTCTCATGGAAAGCTCGGATCTGAAAATTGAGTATGTTGTCGACTTTCGAACCCTGGGGAACCTTTCTGGCTGCATCAGTGAAACTTCCAATTCAGGGATGAGTTTGGCATGATTTTTTATCCAAAGTTCAAATCTGAAAATTCACTGTTTCCAATTTTACAGAACTTGGAAAACGTGAATGTTGTTTTTGTTTTGGAAATCTGAGCGAAACACTCAACCCACTCCATTTTAAGAACCGATGTTCCCCTGAGGAGATAAGTGTTTCTAGGTGAAAAGTGAAATTTTTCAGCTCGTTTGAGTTCTCCCGCCAATTCTGAGATACAGCTTAATCGAATTTGTCAGGGAAAGCTCGAATCTGAAAATTGAATATGTCTCGAACTTCCAGACCCTGAGAAGCATGACTGTGTTTCTTTTCCAAATTTGAGGTCTGTGTCAAAGGTGGAGTTTTCTGTCTGAATTGGGTCTTCTTGCCCATTGTGAGATTCAGCTTGGTCTATTTTCTCATGGAAAACTCGGATCTGAAAATTGAGTATGTTGTCGACTTTCGAACCCTGGGGAACCTTTCTGGTTGCATGAGTGAAACTTCCAATTCAGTGATGAGCTTGCTGCGATTTTCTATGGAAAGTTCAAATCCGAAAATTCACTGTTTTTAATTTTACAAGAACTTGAAAAACATGATTTTTTTCTGCTTTGCAAATCTGAGCGACACAGTCAACACACTCAATTTTCTGAACCGATATTTCCCTGAGGAGATAAGTGTTTCTGAGTCAAAAGTGAAGTTTTCCACCTCGATTGAGTTCTCCCGCCAATTCTGAGATGCAGCTTAATTGAATTTGTCAGTAAAAGCTCGAATCTGATAATTGAGCATTTTGTGGACTTTCAGACCTTTGGGAACATAAATACATGTTTCCTTTATAAATCTCAGCTCTGTGTCAAAGGTGAGGTTTTCTGGTTGAATTGATTGTGTTGATCTGTCATACCTGACATTTTCAGGCTGAATTGAGCACTACTTGCAAAACTTAGATATGGCTTGTTCTATCTTCTCAGGGAAACCAGGGTGTGGAACTTTGTTGTGACCATGAATATGTGTTTCTTTCCAAATCTGAGCTCCATGTCAAAATGAAGTTTCCAGCTAGATTGAGTTGTCCCGCCAATTCTGAGATACCGTTTAATCTAATTTCTCATGGAAAGCTCAAATCTGAAAATTGAGTATGTCTCGAACTTCCAGACCCTGAGAAACATGAGTATGTGTTTCTTTTCCAAATCTGTGTTTAAAGTGGAGTTTTCTGTCTGAATTGGGTCTTCCCGCCAATTCTGAGATTCAGCTTGGTCTATCTTCTCATGGAAAGCTCAGATCTGAAAATTGAGTACGTTATCGAGTATCGGACCCCGAGGAACGTTTCTGGTTGAATTGAGTAAAACTTCCAATTCAGGGATGAGTTTGGCATGATTTTCTATGCAAAGTTCAAATCTGAAAATTCACTGTTTTCAATTTTACAGAGCTTGGAAAACGTGAATGTTGTTTTTGTTTTGGAAATCTGAGCGAAACACTCAACCCACTCCATTTTAAGAACCGATGTTCCCCTGAGGAGATAAGTGTTTCTAGGTGGAAAAGTGAAATGTTCCACCTCGTGTGAGTTCTCCCGCCAATTCTGAGATACAGCTTAATCGAATTTGTCAGGGAAAGCTCGAATCTGAAAATTGAATATGTCTCGAACTTCCAGACCCTGAGAAGCATGACTGTGTTTCTTTTCCAAATTTGAGGTCTGTGTCAAAGGTGGAGTTTTCTGTCTGAATTGGGTCTTCTTGCCCATTGTGAGATTCAGCTTGGTCTATTTTCTCATGGAAAGCTCCGATCTGAAAATTGAGTATGTTGTCGACTTTCGAACCCTGGGGAACCTTTCTGGTTGCATGAGTGAAACTTCCAATTCAGGGATGAGCTTGCTGCGATTTTCTATGGAAAGTTCAAATCCGAAAATTCACTGTTTTTAATTTTACAAGAACTTGAAAAACATGATTTTTTTCTGCTTTGCAAATCTGAGCGACACAGTCAACACACTCAATTTTCTGAACCGATATTTCCCTGAGGAGATAAGTGTTTCTGAGTCAAAAGTGAAGTTTTCCACCTCGATTGAGTTCTCCCGCCAATTCTGAGATGCAGCTTAATTGAATTTGTCAGTAAAAGCTCGAATCTGATAATTGAGCATTTTGTGGACTTTCAGACCTTAGGAACATAAATACATGTTTCCTTTATAAATCTCAGCTCTGTGTCAAAGGTGAGGTTTTCTGGTTGAATTGATTGTGTTGATCTGTCATACCTGACATTTTCAGGCTGAATTGAGCACTACTTGCAAAACTTAGATATGGCTTGTTCTATCTTCTCAGGGAAACCAGGGTGTGGAAGTTTGTTGTGACCATGAATATGTGTTTCTTTCCAAATCTGAGCTCCATGTCAAAATGAAGTTTCCAGCTAGATTGAGTTGTCCCGCCAATTCTGAGATACCGTTTAATCTAATTTCTCATGGAAAGCTCAAATCTGAAAATTGAGTATGTCTCGAACTTCCAGACCCTGAGAAACATGAGTATGTGTTTCTTTTCCAAATCTGTGTTTAAAGTGGAGTCTGAATTGGGTCTTCCCGCCAATTCTAGATTCAGCTTGGTCCATCTTCTCATGGAAAGCTCGGATCTGAAAATTGCGTACGTTATCGAGTATCGGACCCCGCTGAACGTTTCTGGTTGAATTGAGTAAAACTTCCAATTGAGGGATTTGTTTGGCATGATTTTCAATGCAAAGTTCAAATCTGAAAATTCACTGTTTTCAATTTTACAGAACTTGGAAAATGTGAATGTTATTTTTGTTTTGGAAATCTGAGCGGAACACTCAACACACTCAATTTTAAGAACCGATGAGGAGATAAGTGTTTCTAGGTGAAAAGTGAAATTTTCCAGCTCGTTTGAGTTCTCCCACCAATTCTGAGATACAGCTTAATCGAATTTGTCAGGGAAAGCTCGAAACGGAAAATTGAGTATGTCTTGAAATCCCAGACCCTGAGAAACATGACTATGTGTTTCTTTTCCAAATTTGAGGTCTGTGTCAAAGGTGGAGTTTTCTGTCTGAATTGGGTCTTCTTGCCCATTGTGAGATTCAGCTTGGTCCATTTTCTCATGGAAAGCTCGGATCTGAAAATTGAGTATGTTGTCGACTTTCGAACCCTGGGGAACCTTTCTGGCTGCATCAGTGAAACTTCCAATTCAGGGATGAGTTTGGCATGATTTTTTATCCAAAGTTCAAATCTGAAAATTCACTGTTTCCAATTTTACAGAACTTGGAAAACGTGAATGTTGTTTTTGTTTTGGAAATCTGAGCGAAACACTCAACCCACTCCATTTTAAGAACCGATGTTCCCCTGAGGAGATAAGTGTTTCTAGGTGAAAAGTGAAATTTTTCAGCTCGTTTGAGTTCTCCCGCCAATTCTGAGATACAGCTTAATCGAATTTGTCAGGGAAAGCTCGAATCTGAAAATTGAATATGTCTCGAACTTCCAGACCCTGAGAAGCATGACTGTGTTTCTTTTCCAAATTTGAGGTCTGTGTCAAAGGTGGAGTTTTCTGTCTGAATTGGGTCTTCTTGCCCATTGTGAGATTCAGCTTGGTCTATTTTCTCATGGAAAGCTCGGATCTGAAAATTGAGTATGTTGTCGACTTTCGAACCCTGGGGAACCTTTCTGGTTGCATGAGTGAAACTTCCAATTCAGGGATGAGCTTGCTGCAATTTTCTATGGAAAGTTCAAATCCGAAAATTCACTGTTTTTAATTTTACAAGAACTTTAAAAACATGGTTTTTTTCTGCTTTGCAAATCTGAGCGACACAGTCAACACACTCAATTTTCTGAACCGATATTTCCCTGAGGAGATAAGTGTTTCTGAGTCAAAAGTGAAGTTTTCCACCTCGATTGAGTTCTCCCGCCAATTCTGAGATGCAGCTTAATTGAATTTTCAGTAAAAGCTCGAATCTGAAAATTGAGTATGACTCGAAATCCCAGACCCTGAGAAGCATGACTATGTGTTTCTTTTCCAAATTTGAGGTCTGTGTCAAAGGTGGAGTTTTTTGTCTGATTTGGGTCTTCTTGCCAATTCTGAGATTCAGCTTGGTCTATTTTCTCATGGAAAGCTCGGATCTGAAAATTGAGTATGTTGTCGACTTTCGAACCCTGGGGAACCTTTCTGGTTGCATCAGTGAAACTTCCAATTCAGGGATGAGCTTGCTGCGATTTTCTATGGAAAGTTCAAATCCGAAAATTCACTGTTTTTAATTTCACAAGAACTTTAAAAACATGGTTTTTTTCTGCTTTGCAAATCTGAGCGACACAGTCAACACACTCAATTTTCTGAACCGATATTTCCCTGAGGAGATAAGTGTTTCTGAGTCAAAAGTGAAATTTTCCACCTCGATTGAGTTCTCCCGCCAATTCTGAGATGCAGCTTAATTGAATTTGTCAGTAAAAGCTCGAATCTGATAATTGAGCATTTTGTGGACTTTCAGACCTTTGGGAACATAAATACATGTTTCCTTTATAAATCTCAGCTCTGTGTCAAAGGTGAGGTTTTCTGGTTGAATTGATTGTGTTGATCTGTCATACCTGACATTTTCAGGCTGAATTGAGCACTACTTGCAAAACTTAGATATGGCTTGTTCTATCTTCTCAGGGAAACCAGGGTGTGGAAGTTTGTTGTGACCATGAATATGTGTTTCTTTCCAAATCTGAGCTCCATGTCAAAATGAAGTTTCCAGCTAGATTGAGTTGTCCCGCCAATTCTGAGATACCGTTTAATCTAATTTCTCATGGAAAGCTCAAATCTGAAAATTGAGTATGTCTCGAACTTCCAGACCCTGAGAAACATGAGTATGTGTTTCTTTTCCAAATCTGTGTTTAAAGTGGAGTCTGAATTGGGTCTTCCCGCCAATTCTAGATTCAGCTTGGTCCATCTTCTCATGGAAAGCTCGGATCTGAAAATTGAGTACGTTATCGAGTATCGGACCCCGCTGAACGTTTCTGGTTGAATTGAGTAAAACTTCCAATTGAGGGATTTGTTTGGCATGATTTTCAATGCAAAGTTCAAATCTGAAAATTCACTGTTTTCAATTTTACAGAACTTGGAAAACGTGAATGTTATTTTTGTTTTGGAAATCTGAGCGGAACACTCAACCCACTCCATTTTAAGAACCGATGTTCCCCTAAGTGTTTCTAGGTGGAAAAGTGAAATGTTCCACCTCGTGTGAGTTCTCCCGCCAATTCTGAGATACAGCTTAATCGAATTTGTCAGGGAAAGCTCGAATCTGAAAATTGAATATGTCTCGAACTTCCAGACCCTGAGAAGCATGACTGTGTTTCTTTTCCAAATTTGAGGTCTGTGTCAAAGGTGGAGTTTTCTGTCTGAATTGGGTCTTCTTGCCAATTCTGAGATTCAGCTTGGTCTATTTTCTCATGGAAAACTCGGATCTGAAAATTGAGTATGTTGTCGACTTTCGAACCCTGGGGAACCTTTCTGGTTGCATGAGTGAAACTTCCAATTCAGGGATGAGCTTGCTGCGATTTTCTATGGAAAGTTCAAATCCGAAAATTCACTGTTTTTAATTTTACAAGAACTTGAAAAACATGATTTTTTTCTGCTTTGCAAATCTGAGCGACACAGTCAACACACTCAATTTTCTGAACCGATATTTCCCTGAGGAGATAAGTGTTTCTGAGTCAAAAGTGAAGTTTTCCACCTCGATTGAGTTCTCCCGCCAATTCTGTGATGCAGCTTAATTGAATTTGTCAGTAAAAGCTCGAATCTGATAATTGAGCATTTTGTGGACTTTCAGACCTTTGGGAACATAAATACATGTTTCCTTTATAAATCTCAGCTCTGTGTCAAAGGTGAGGTTTTCTGGTTGAATTGATTGTGTTGATCTGTCATACCTGACATTTTCAGGCTGAATTGAGCACTACTTGCAAAACTTAGATATGGCTTGTTCTATCTTCTCAGGGAAACCAGGGTGTGGAACTTTGTTGTGACCATGAATATGTGTTTCTTTCCAAATCTGAGCTCCATGTCAAAATGAAGTTTCCAGCTAGATTGAGTTGTCCCGCCAATTCTGAGATACCGTTTAATCTAATTTCTCATGGAAAGCTCAAATCTGAAAATTGAGTATGTCTCGAACTTCCAGACCCTGAGAAACATGAGTATGTGTTTCTTTTCCAAATCTGTGTTTAAAGTGGAGTTTTCTGTCTGAATTGGGTCTTCCCGCCAATTCTAGATTCAGCTTGGTCCATCTTCTCATGGAAAGCTCGGATCTGAAAATTGCGTACGTTATCGAGTATCGGACCCCGAGGAACGTTTCTGGTTGAATTGAGTAAAACTTCCAATTGAGGGATTTGTTTGGCATGATTTTCAATGCAAAGTTCAAATCTGAAAATTCACTGTTTTCAATTTTACAGAACTTGGAAAACGTGAATGTTATTTTTGTTTTGGAAATCTGAGCGGAACACTCAACCCACTCCATTTTAAGAACCGATGTTCCCCTAAGTGTTTCTAGGTGGAAAAGTGAAATGTTCCACCTCGTGTGAGTTCTCCCGCCAATTCTGAGATAGAGCTTAATCGAATTTGTCAGGGAAAGCTCGAATCTGAAAATTGAATATGTCTCGAACTTCCAGACCCTGAGAAGCATGACTGTGTTTCTTTTCCAAATTTGAGGTCTGTGTCAAAGGTGGAGTTTTCTGTCTGAATTGGGTCTTCTTGCCAATTCTGAGATTCAGCTTGGTCTATTTTCTCATGGAAAACTCGGATCTGAAAATTGAGTATGTTGTCGACTTTCGAACCCTGGGGAACCTTTCTGGTTGCATGAGTGAAACTTCCAATTCAGGGATGAGCTTGCTGCGATTTTCTATGGAAAGTTCAAATCCGAAAATTCACTGTTTTTAATTTTACAAGAAGTTGAAAAACATGATTTTTTTCTGCTTTGCAAATCTGAGCGACACAGTCAACACACTCAATTTTCTGAACCGATATTTCCCTGAGGAGATAAGTGTTTCTGAGTCAAAAGTGAAGTTTTCCACCTCGATTGAGTTCTCCCGCCAATTCTGAGATGCAGCTTAATTGAATTTGTCAGTAAAAGCTCGAATCTGATAATTGAGCATTTTGTGGACTTTCAGACCTTTGGGAACATAAATACATGTTTCCTTTATAAATCTCAGCTCTGTGTCAAAGGTGAGGTTTTCTGGTTGAATTGATTGTGTTGATCTGTCATACCTGACATTTTCAGGCTGAATTGAGCACTACTTGCAAAACTTAGATATGGCTTGTTCTATCTTCTCAGGGAAACCAGGGTGTGGAAGTTTGTTGTGACCATGAATATGTGTTTCTTTCCAAATCTGAGCTCCATGTCAAAATGAAGTTTCCAGCTAGATTGAGTTGTCCCGCCAATTCTGAGATACCGTTTAATCTAATTTCTCATGGAAAGCTCAAATCTGAAAATTGAGTATGTCTCGAACTTCCAGACCCTAAGAAACATGAGTATGTGTTTCTTTTCCAAATCTGTGTTTAAAGTGGAGTTTTCTGTCTGAATTGGGTCTTCCCGCCAATTCTGAGATTCACCTTGGTCTATCTTCTCATGGAAAGCTCAGATCTGAAAATTGAGTACGTTATCGAGTATCGGACCCCGAGGAACGTTTCTGGTTGAATTGAGTAAAACTTCCAATTCAGGGATGAGTTTGGCATGATTTTCTATGCAAAGTTCAAATCTGAAAATTCACTGTTTTCAATTTTACAGAGCTTGGAAAACGTGAATGTTGTTTTTGTTTTGGAAATCTGAGCGAAACACTCAACCCACTCCATTTTAAGAACCGATGTTCCCCTGAGGAGATAAGTGTTTCTAGGTGAAAAGTGAAATTTTCCAGCTCGTTTGAGTTCTCCCACCAATTCTGAGATACAGCTTAATCGAATTTGTCAGGGAAAGCTCGAAACGGAAAATTGAGTATGTCTTGAAATCCCAGACCCTGAGAAACATGACTATGTGTTTCTTTTCCAAATTTGAGGTCTGTGTCAAAGGTGGAGTTTTCTGTCTGAATTGGGTCTTCTTGCCCATTGTGAGATTCAGCTTGGTCTACTTTCTCATGGAAAGCTCGGATCTGAAAATTGAGTATGTTGTCGACTTTCGAACCCTGGGGAACCTTTCTGGTTGCATCAGTGAAACTTCCAATTCAGGGATGAGCTTGCTGCGATTTTCTATGGAAAGTTCAAATCCGAAAATTCACTGTTTTTAATTTTACAAGAAGTTGAAAAACATGATTTTTTTCTGCTTTGCAAATCTGAGGGACACAGTCAACACACTCAATTTTCTGAACGATATTTCTCTGAGGAGATAAGTGTTTCTGAGTCAAAAGTGAACTTTTCCACCTCGATTGAGTTCTCCCGCCAATTCTGAGATGCAGCTTAATTGAATTTGTCAGTAAAAGCTCGAATCTGATAATTGAGCATTTTGTGGACTTTCAGACCTTAGGGAACATAAATACATGTTTCCTTTATAAATCTCAGCTCTGTGTCAAAGGTGAGGTTTTCTGGTTGAATTGATTGTGTTGATCTGTCATACCTGACATTTTCAGGCTGAATTGAGCACTACTTGCAAAACTTAGATATGGCTTGTTCTATCTTCTCAGGGAAACCAGGGTGTGGAAGTTTGTTGTGACCATGAATATGTGTTTCTTTCCAAATCTGAGCTCCATGTCAAAATGAAGTTTCCAGCTAGATTGAGTTGTCCCGCCAATTCTGAGATACCGTTTAATCTAATTTCTCATGGAAAGCTCAAATCTGAAAATTGAGTATGTCTCGAACTTCCAGACCCTGAGAAACATGAGTATGTGTTTCTTTTCCAAATCTGTGTTTAAAGTGGAGTCTGAATTGGGTCTTCCCGCCAATTCTAGATTCAGCTTGGTCCATCTTCTCATGGAAAGCTCGGATCTGAAAATTGAGTACGTTATCGAGTATCGGACCCCGCTGAACGTTTCTGGTTGAATTGAGTAAAACTTCCAATTGAGGGATTTGTTTGGCATGATTTTCAATGCAAAGTTCAAATCTGAAAATTCACTGTTTTCAATTTTACAGAACTTGGAAAACGTGAATGTTATTTTTGTTTTGGAAATCTGAGCGGAACACTCAACACACTCAATTTTAAGAACCGATGAGGAGATAAGTGTTTCTAGGTGGAAAAGTGAAATTTTCCAGCTCGTTTGAGTTCTCCCACCAATTCTGAGATACAGCTTAATCGAATTTGTCAGGGAAAGCTCGAAACGGAAAATTGAGTATGTCTTGAAATCCCAGACCCTGAGAAACATGACTATGTGTTTCTTTTCCAAATTTGAGGTCTGTGTCAAAGGTGGAGTTTTCTGTCTGAATTGGGTCTTCTTGCCCATTGTGAGATTCAGCTTGGTCCATTTTCTCATGGAAAGCTCGGATCTGAAAATTGAGTATGTTGTCGACTTTCGAACCCTGGGGAACCTTTCTGGTTGCATCAGTGAAACTTCCAATTCAGGGATGAGTTTGGCATGATTTTTTATCCAAAGTTCAAATCTGAAAATTCACTGTTTCCAATTTTACAGAACTTGGAAAACGTGAATGTTGTTTTTGTTTTGGAAATCTGAGCGAAACACTCAACCCACTCCATTTTAAGAACCGATGTTCCCCTGAGGAGATAAGTGTTTCTAGGTGAAAAGTGAAATTTTCCAGCTCGTTTGAGTTCTCCCGCCAATTCTGAGATACAGCTTAATCGAATTTGTCAGGGAAAGCTCGAATCTGAAAATTGAATATGTCTCGAACTTCCAGACCCTGAGAAGCATGACTATGTTTCTTTTCCAAATTTGAGGTCTGTGTCAAAGGTGGAGTTTTCTGTCTGAATTGGGTCTTCTTGCCCATTGTGAGATTCAGCTTGGTCTATTTTCTCATGGAAAGCTCGGATCTGAAAATTGAGTATGTTGTCGACTTTCGAACCCTGGGGAACCTTTCTGGTTGCATGAGTGAAACTTCCAATTCAGGGATGAGCTTGCTGCAATTTTCTATGGAAAGTTCAAATCCGAAAATTCACTGGTTTTAATTTTACAAGAACTTTAAAAACATGGTTTTTTTCTGCTTTGCAAATCTGAGCGACACAGTCAACACACTCAATTTTCTGAACCGATATTTCCCTGAGGAGATAAGTGTTTCTGAGTCAAAAGTGAAGTTTTCCACCTCGATTGAGTTCTCCCGCCAATTCTGAGATGCAGCTTAATTGAATTTGTCAGTAAAAGCTCGAATCTGATAATTGAGCATTTTGTGGACTTTCAGACCTTAGGAACATAAATACATGTTTCCTTTATAAATCTCAGCTCTGTGTCAAAGGTGAGGTTTTCTGGTTGAATTGATTGTGTTGATCTGTCATACCTGACATTTTCAGGCTGAATTGAGCACTACTTGCAAAACTTAGATATGGCTTGTTCTATCTTCTCAGGGAAACCAGGGTGTGGAAGTTTGTTGTGACCATGAATATGTGTTTCTTTCCAAATCTGAGCTCCATGTCAAAATGAAGTTTCCAGCTAGATTGAGTTGTCCCGCCAATTCTGAGATACCGTTTAATCTAATTTCTCATGGAAAGCTCAAATCTGAAAATTGAGTATGTCTCGAACTTCCAGACCCTGAGAAACATGAGTATGTGTTTCTTTTCCAAATCTGTGTTTAAAGTGGAGTCTGAATTGGGTCTTCCCGCCAATTCTAGATTCAGCTTGGTCCATCTTCTCATGGAAAGCTCGGATCTGAAAATTGAGTACGTTATCGAGTATCGGACCCCGCTGAACGTTTCTGGTTGAATTGAGTAAAACTTCCAATTGAGGGATTTGTTTGGCATGATTTTCAATGCAAAGTTCAAATCTGAAAATTCACTGTTTTCAATTTTACAGAACTTGGAAAACGTGAATGTTATTTTTGTTTTGGAAATCTGAGCGGAACACTCAACACACTCAATTTTAAGAACCGATGAGGAGATAAGTGTTTCTAGGTGAAAAGTGAAATTTTCCAGCTCGTTTGAGTTCTCCCACCAATTCTGAGATACAGCTTAATCGAATTTGTCAGGGAAAGCTCGAAACGGAAAATTGAGTATGTCTTGAAATCCCAGACCCTGAGAAACATGACTATGTGTTTCTTTTCCAAATTTGAGGTCTGTGTCAAAGGTGGAGTTTTCTGTCTGAATTGGGTCTTCTTGCCCATTGTGAGATTCAGCTTGGTCCATTTTCTCATGGAAAGCTCGGATCTGAAAATTGAGTATGTTGTCGACTTTCGAACCCTGGGGAACCTTTCTGGTTGCATCAGTGAAACTTCCAATTCAGGGATGAGTTTGGCATGATTTTTTATCCAAAGTTCAAATCTGAAAATTCACTGTTTCCAATTTTACAGAACTTGGAAAACGTGAATGTTGTTTTTGTTTTGGAAATCTGAGCGAAACACTCAACCCACTCCATTTTAAGAACCGATGTTCCCCTGAGGAGATAAGTGTTTCTAGGTGAAAAGTGAAATTTTCCAGCTCGTTTGAGTTCTCCCGCCAATTCTGAGATACAGCTTAATCGAATTTGTCAGGGAAAGCTCGAATCTGAAAATTGAATATGTCTCGAACTTCCAGACCCTGAGAAGCATGACTATGTTTCTTTTCCAAATTTGAGGTCTGTGTCAAAGGTGGAGTTTTCTGTCTGAATTGGGTCTTCTTGCCCATTGTGAGATTCAGCTTGGTCTATTTTCTCATGGAAAGCTCGGATCTGAAAATTGAGTATGTTGTCGACTTTCGAACCCTGGGGAACCTTTCTGGTTGCATGAGTGAAACTTCCAATTCAGGGATGAGCTTGCTGCAATTTTCTATGGAAAGTTCAAATCCGAAAATTCACTGGTTTTAATTTTACAAGAACTTTAAAAACATGGTTTTTTTCTGCTTTGCAAATCTGAGCGACACAGTCAACACACTCAATTTTCTGAACCGATATTTCCCTGAGGAGATAAGTGTTTCTGAGTCAAAAGTGAAGTTTTCCACCTCGATTGAGTTCTCCCGCCAATTCTGAGATGCAGCTTAATTGAATTTGTCAGTAAAAGCTCGAATCTGATAATTGAGCATTTTGTGGACTTTCAGACCTTAGGAACATAAATACATGTTTCCTTTATAAATCTCAGCTCTGTGTCAAAGGTGAGGTTTTCTGGTTGAATTGATTGTGTTGATCTGTCATACCTGACATTTTCAGGCTGAATTGAGCACTACTTGCAAAACTTAGATATGGCTTGTTCTATCTTCTCAGGGAAACCAGGGTGTGGAAGTTTGTTGTGACCATGAATATGTGTTTCTTTCCAAATCTGAGCTCCATGTCAAAATGAAGTTTCCAGCTAGATTGAGTTGTCCCGCCAATTCTGAGATACCGTTTAATCTAATTTCTCATGGAAAGCTCAAATCTGAAAATTGAGTATGTCTCGAACTTCCAGACCCTGAGAAACATGAGTATGTGTTTCTTTTCCAAATCTGTGTTTAAAGTGGAGTCTGAATTGGGTCTTCCCGCCAATTCTAGATTCAGCTTGGTCCATCTTCTCATGGAAAGCTCGGATCTGAAAATTGAGTACGTTATCGAGTATCGGACCCCGCTGAACGTTTCTGGTTGAATTGAGTAAAACTTCCAATTGAGGGATTTGTTTGGCATGATTTTCAATGCAAAGTTCAAATCTGAAAATTCACTGTTTTCAATTTTACAGAACTTGGAAAACGTGAATGTTATTTTTGTTTTGGAAATCTGAGCGGAACACTCAACACACTCAATTTTAAGAACCGATGAGGAGATAAGTGTTTCTAGGTGGAAAAGTGAAATTTTCCAGCTCGTTTGAGTTCTCCCACCAATTCTGAGATACAGCTTAATCGAATTTGTCAGGGAAAGCTCGAAACGGAAAATTGAGTATGTCTTGAAATCCCAGACCCTGAGAAACATGACTATGTGTTTCTTTTCCAAATTTGAGGTCTGTGTCAAAGGTGGAGTTTTCTGTCTGAATTGGGTCTTCTTGCCCATTGTGAGATTCAGCTTGGTCCATTTTCTCATGGAAAGCTCGGATCTGAAAATTGAGTATGTTGTCGACTTTCGAACCCTGGGGAACCTTTCTGGTTGCATCAGTGAAACTTCCAATTCAGGGATGAGTTTGGCATGATTTTTTATCCAAAGTTCAAATCTGAAAATTCACTGTTTCCAATTTTACAGAACTTGGAAAACGTGAATGTTGTTTTTGTTTTGGAAATCTGAGCGAAACACTCAACCCACTCCATTTTAAGAACCGATGTTCCCCTGAGGAGATAAGTGTTTCTAGGTGAAAAGTGAAATTTTCCAGCTCGTTTGAGTTCTCCCGCCAATTCTGAGATACAGCTTAATCGAATTTGTCAGGGAAAGCTCGAATCTGAAAATTGAATATGTCTCGAACTTCCAGACCCTGAGAAGCATGACTATGTTTCTTTTCCAAATTTGAGGTCTGTGTCAAAGGTGGAGTTTTCTGTCTGAATTGGGTCTTCTTGCCCATTGTGAGATTCAGCTTGGTCTATTTTCTCATGGAAAGCTCGGATCTGAAAATTGAGTATGTTGTCGACTTTCGAACCCTGGGGAACCTTTCTGGTTGCATGAGTGAAACTTCCAATTCAGGGATGAGCTTGCTGCAATTTTCTATGGAAAGTTCAAATCCGAAAATTCACTGGTTTTAATTTTACAAGAACTTTAAAAACATGGTTTTTTTCTGCTTTGCAAATCTGAGCGACACAGTCAACACACTCAATTTTCTGAACCGATATTTCCCTGAGGAGATAAGTGTTTCTGAGTCAAAAGTGAAGTTTTCCACCTCGATTGAGTTCTCCCGCCAATTCTGAGATTCAGCTTAATTGAATTTGTCAGTAAAAGCTCGAATCTGATAATTGAGCATTTTGTGGACTTTCAGACCTTAGGAACATAAATACATGTTTCCTTTATAAATCTCAGCTCTGTGTCAAAGGTGAGGTTTTCTGGTTGAATTGATTGTGTTGATCTGTCATACCTGACATTTTCAGGCTGAATTGAGCACTACTTGCAAAACTTAGATATGGCTTGTTCTATCTTCTCAGGGAAACCAGGGTGTGGAAGTTTGTTGTGACCATGAATATGTGTTTCTTTCCAAATCTGAGCTCCATGTCAAAATGAAGTTTCCAGCTAGATTGAGTTGTCCCGCCAATTCTGAGATACCGTTTAATCTAATTTCTCATGGAAAGCTCAAATCTGAAAATTGAGTATGTCTCGAACTTCCAGACCCTGAGAAACATGAGTATGTGTTTCTTTTCCAAATCTGTGTTTAAAGTGGAGTCTGAATTGGGTCTTCCCGCCAATTCTAGATTCAGCTTGGTCCATCTTCTCATGGAAAGCTCGGATCTGAAAATTGAGTACGTTATCGAGTATCGGACCCCGCTGAACGTTTCTGGTTGAATTGAGTAAAACTTCCAATTGAGGGATTTGTTTGGCATGATTTTCAATGCAAAGTTCAAATCTGAAAATTCACTGTTTTCAATTTTACAGAACTTGGAAAACGTGAATGTTATTTTTGTTTTGGAAATCTGAGCGGAACACTCAACACACTCAATTTTAAGAACCGATGAGGAGATAAGTGTTTCTAGGTGGAAAAGTGAAATTTTCCAGCTCGTTTGAGTTCTCCCACCAATTCTGAGATACAGCTTAATCGAATTTGTCAGGGAAAGCTCGAAACGGAAAATTGAGTATGTCTTGAAATCCCAGACCCTGAGAAACATGACTATGTGTTTCTTTTCCAAATTTGAGGTCTGTGTCAAAGGTGGAGTTTTCTGTCTGAATTGGGTCTTCTTGCCCATTGTGAGATTCAGCTTGGTCCATTTTCTCATGGAAAGCTCGGATCTGAAAATTGAGTATGTTGTCGACTTTCGAACCCTGGGGAACCTTTCTGGTTGCATCAGTGAAACTTCCAATTCAGGGATGAGTTTGGCATGATTTTTTATCCAAAGTTCAAATCTGAAAATTCACTGTTTCCAATTTTACAGAACTTGGAAAACGTGAATGTTGTTTTTGTTTTGGAAATCTGAGCGAAACACTCAACCCACTCCATTTTAAGAACCGATGTTCCCCTGAGGAGATAAGTGTTTCTAGGTGAAAAGTGAAATTTTCCAGCTCGTTTGAGTTCTCCCGCCAATTCTGAGATACAGCTTAATCGAATTTGTCAGGGAAAGCTCGAATCTGAAAATTGAATATGTCTCGAACTTCCAGACCCTGAGAAGCATGACTATGTTTCTTTTCCAAATTTGAGGTCTGTGTCAAAGGTGGAGTTTTCTGTCTGAATTGGGTCTTCTTGCCCATTGTGAGATTCAGCTTGGTCTATTTTCTCATGGAAAGCTCGGATCTGAAAATTGAGTATGTTGTCGACTTTCGAACCCTGGGGAACCTTTCTGGTTGCATGAGTGAAACTTCCAATTCAGGGATGAGCTTGCTGCAATTTTCTATGGAAAGTTCAAATCCGAAAATTCACTGGTTTTAATTTTACAAGAACTTTAAAAACATGGTTTTTTTCTGCTTTGCAAATCTGAGCGACACAGTCAACACACTCAATTTTCTGAACCGATATTTCCCTGAGGAGATAAGTGTTTCTGAGTCAAAAGTGAAGTTTTCCACCTCGATTGAGTTCTCCCGCCAATTCTGAGATGCAGCTTAATTGAATTTGTCAGTAAAAGCTCGAATCTGATAATTGAGCATTTTGTGGACTTTCAGACCTTAGGAACATAAATACATGTTTCCTTTATAAATCTCAGCTCTGTGTCAAAGGTGAGGTTTTCTGGTTGAATTGATTGTGTTGATCTGTCATACCTGACATTTTCAGGCTGAATTGAGCACTACTTGCAAAACTTAGATATGGCTTGTTCTATCTTCTCAGGGAAACCAGGGTGTGGAAGTTTGTTGTGACCATGAATATGTGTTTCTTTCCAAATCTGAGCTCCATGTCAAAATGAAGTTTCCAGCTAGATTGAGTTGTCCCGCCAATTCTGAGATACCGTTTAATCTAATTTCTCATGGAAAGCTCAAATCTGAAAATTGAGTATGTCTCGAACTTCCAGACCCTGAGAAACATGAGTATGTGTTTCTTTTCCAAATCTGTGTTTAAAGTGGAGTCTGAATTGGGTCTTCCCGCCAATTCTAGATTCAGCTTGGTCCATCTTCTCATGGAAAGCTCGGATCTGAAAATTGAGTACGTTATCGAGTATCGGACCCCGCTGAACGTTTCTGGTTGAATTGAGTAAAACTTCCAATTGAGGGATTTGTTTGGCATGATTTTCAATGCAAAGTTCAAATCTGAAAATTCACTGTTTTCAATTTTACAGAACTTGGAAAACGTGAATGTTATTTTTGTTTTGGAAATCTGAGCGGAACACTCAACACACTCAATTTTAAGAACCGATGAGGAGATAAGTGTTTCTAGGTGGAAAAGTGAAATTTTCCAGCTCGTTTGAGTTCTCCCACCAATTCTGAGATACAGCTTAATCGAATTTGTCAGGGAAAGCTCGAAACGGAAAATTGAGTATGTCTTGAAATCCCAGACCCTGAGAAACATGACTATGTGTTTCTTTTCCAAATTTGAGGTCTGTGTCAAAGGTGGAGTTTTCTGTCTGAATTGGGTCTTCTTGCCCATTGTGAGATTCAGCTTGGTCCATTTTCTCATGGAAAGCTCGGATCTGAAAATTGAGTATGTTGTCGACTTTCGAACCCTGGGGAACCTTTCTGGTTGCATCAGTGAAACTTCCAATTCAGGGATGAGTTTGGCATGATTTTTTATCCAAAGTTCAAATCTGAAAATTCACTGTTTCCAATTTTACAGAACTTGGAAAACGTGAATGTTGTTTTTGTTTTGGAAATCTGAGCGAAACACTCAACCCACTCCATTTTAAGAACCGATGTTCCCCTGAGGAGATAAGTGTTTCTAGGTGAAAAGTGAAATTTTCCAGCTCGTTTGAGTTCTCCCGCCAATTCTGAGATAAAGCTTAATCGAATTTGTCAGGGAAAGCTCGAATCTGAAAATTGAATATGTCTCGAACTTCCAGACCCTGAGAAGCATGACTATGTTTCTTTTCCAAATTTGAGGTCTGTGTCAAAGGTGGAGTTTTCTGTCTGAATTGGGTCTTCTTGCCCATTGTGAGATTCAGCTTGGTCTATTTTCTCATGGAAAGCTCGGATCTGAAAATTGAGTATGTTGTCGACTTTCGAACCCTGGGGAACCTTTCTGGTTGCATGAGTGAAACTTCCAATTCAGGGATGAGCTTGCTGCAATTTTCTATGGAAAGTTCAAATCCGAAAATTCACTGGTTTTAATTTTACAAGAACTTTAAAAACATGGTTTTTTTCTGCTTTGCAAATCTGAGCGACACAGTCAACACACTCAATTTTCTGAACCGATATTTCCCTGAGGAGATAAGTGTTTCTGAGTCAAAAGTGAAGTTTTCCACCTCGATTGAGTTCTCCCGCCAATTCTGAGATTCAGCTTAATTGAATTTGTCAGTAAAAGCTCGAATCTGATAATTGAGCATTTTGTGGACTTTCAGACCTTAGGAACATAAATACATGTTTCCTTTATAAATCTCAGCTCTGTGTCAAAGGTGAGGTTTTCTGGTTGAATTGATTGTGTTGATCTGTCATACCTGACATTTTCAGGCTGAATTGAGCACTACTTGCAAAACTTAGATATGGCTTGTTCTATCTTCTCAGGGAAACCAGGGTGTGGAAGTTTGTTGTGACCATGAATATGTGTTTCTTTCCAAATCTGAGCTCCATGTCAAAATGAAGTTTCCAGCTAGATTGAGTTGTCCCGCCAATTCTGAGATACCGTTTAATCTAATTTCTCATGGAAAGCTCAAATCTGAAAATTGAGTATGTCTCGAACTTCCAGACCCTGAGAAACATGAGTATGTGTTTCTTTTCCAAATCTGTGTTTAAAGTGGAGTCTGAATTGGGTCTTCCCGCCAATTCTAGATTCAGCTTGGTCCATCTTCTCATGGAAAGCTCGGATCTGAAAATTGAGTACGTTATCGAGTATCGGACCCCGCTGAACGTTTCTGGTTGAATTGAGTAAAACTTCCAATTGAGGGATTTGTTTGGCATGATTTTCAATGCAAAGTTCAAATCTGAAAATTCACTGTTTTCAATTTTACAGAACTTGGAAAACGTGAATGTTATTTTTGTTTTGGAAATCTGAGCGGAACACTCAACACACTCAATTTTAAGAACCGATGAGGAGATAAGTGTTTCTAGGTGAAAAGTGAAATTTTCCAGCTCGTTTGAGTTCTCCCACCAATTCTGAGATACAGCTTAATCGAATTTGTCAGGGAAAGCTCGAAACGGAAAATTGAGTATGTCTTGAAATCCCAGACCCTGAGAAACATGACTATGTGTTTCTTTTCCAAATTTGAGGTCTGTGTCAAAGGTGGAGTTTTCTGTCTGAATTGGGTCTTCTTGCCCATTGTGAGATTCAGCTTGGTCCATTTTCTAATGGAAAGCTCGGATCTGAAAATTGAGTATGTTGTCGACTTTCGAACCCTGGGGAACCTTTCTGGTTGCATCAGTGAAACTTCCAATTCAGGGATGAGTTTGGCATGATTTTTTATCCAAAGTTCAAATCTGAAAATTCACTGTTTCCAATTTTACAGAACTTGGAAAACGTGAATGTTGTTTTTGTTTTGGAAATCTGAGCGAAACACTCAACCCACTCCATTTTAAGAACCGATGTTCCCCTGAGGAGATAAGTGTTTCTAGGTGAAAAGTGAAATTTTCCAGCTCGTTTGAGTTCTCCCGCCAATTCTGAGATACAGCTTAATCGAATTTGTCAGGGAAAGCTCGAATCTGAAAATTGAATATGTCTCGAACTTCCAGACCCTGAGAAGCATGATCAGCTTGGTCCATCTTCTCATGGAAAGCTCGGATCTGAAAATTGAGTACGTTATCGAGTATCGAACCCTGGGGAACCTTTCTGGTTGCATCAGTGAAACTTCCAATTCAGGGATGAGTTTGGCATGATTTTTTATCCAAAGTTCAAATCTGAAAATTCACTGTTTCCAATTTTACAAGAACTTGAAAAACATGATTTTTTTCTGCTTTGCAAATCTGAGCGACACAGTCAACACACTCAATTTTCTGAACCGATATTTCCCTGAGGAGATAAGTGTTTCTGAGTCAAAAGTGAAGTTTTCCACCTCGATTGAGTTCTCCCGCCAATTCTGAGATGCAGCTTAATTGAATTTGTCAGTAAAAGCTCGAATCTGATAATTGAGCATTTTGTGGACTTTCAGACCTTAGGAACATAAATACATGTTTCCTTTATAAATCTCAGCTCTGTGTCAAAGGTGAGGTTTTCTGGTTGAATTGATTGTGTTGATCTGTCATACCTGACATTTTCAGGCTGAATTGAGCACTACTTGCAAAACTTAGATATGGCTTGTTCTATCTTCTCAGGGAAACCAGGGTGTGGAAGTTTGTTGTGACCATGAATATGTGTTTCTTTCCAAATCTGAGCTCCATGTCAAAATGAAGTTTCCAGCTAGATTGAGTTGTCCCGCCAATTCTGAGATACCGTTTAATCTAATTTCTCATGGAAAGCTCAAATCTGAAAATTGAGTATGTCTCGAACTTCCAGACCCTGAGGAACATGAGTATGTGTTTCTTTTCCAAATCTGTGTTTAAAGTGGAGTTTTCTGTCTGAATTGGGTCTTCCCGCCAATTCTGAGATTCAGCTTGGTCTATCTTCTCATGGAAAGCTCGGATCTGAAAATTGAGTACGTTATCGAGTATCGGACCCCGAGGAACGTTTCTGGTTGAATTGAGTAAAACTTCCAATTCAGGGATGAGTTTGGCATGATTTTCTATGCAAAGTTCAAATCTGAAAATTCACTGTTTTCAATTTTACAGAGCTTGGAAAACGTGAATGTTGTTTTTGTTTTGGAAATCTGAGCGAAACACTCAACCCACTCCATTTTAAGAACCGATGTTCCCCTGAGGAGATAAGTGTTTCTAGGTGGAAAAGTGAAATGTTCCACCTCGTGTGAGTTCTCCCGCCAATTCTGAGATACAGCTTAATCGAATTTGTCAGGGAAAGCTCGAATCTGAAAATTGAATATGTCTCGAACTTCCAGACCCTGAGAAGCATGACTGTGTTTCTTTTCCAAATTTGAGGTCTGTGTCAAAGGTGGAGTTTTCTGTCTGAATTGGGTCTTCTTGCCCATTGTGAGATTCAGCTTGGTCTATTTTCTCATGGAAAGCTCGGATCTGAAAATTGAGTATGTTGTCGACTTTCGAACCCTGGGGAACCTTTCTGGTTGCATCAGTGAAACTTCCAATTCAGGGATGAGCTTGCTGCGATTTTCTATGGAAAGTTCAAATCCGAAAATTCACTGTTTTTAATTTTACAAGAACTTGAAAAACATGATTTTTTTCTGCTTTGCAAATCTGAGCGACACAGTCAACACACTCAATTTTCTGAACCGATATTTCCCTGAGGAGATAAGTGTTTCTGAGTCAAAAGTGAAGTTTTCCACCTCGATTGAGTTCTCCCGCCAATTCTGAGATGCAGCTTAATTGAATTTGTCAGTAAAAGCTCGAATCTGATAATTGAGCATTTTGTGGACTTTCAGACCTTAGGAACATAAATACATGTTTCCTTTATAAATCTCAGCTCTGTGTCAAAGGTGAGGTTTTCTGGTTGAATTGATTGTGTTGATCTGTCATACCTGACATTTTCAGGCTGAATTGAGCACTACTTGCAAAACTTAGATATGGCTTGTTCTATCTTCTCAGGGAAACCAGGGTGTGGAAGTTTGTTGTGACCATGAATATGTGTTTCTTTCCAAATCTGAGCTCCATGTCAAAATGAAGTTTCCAGCTAGATTGAGTTGTCCCGCCAATTCTGAGATACCGTTTAATCTAATTTCTCATGGAAAGCTCAAATCTGAAAATTGAGTATGTCTCGAACTTCCAGACCCTGAGAAACATGAGTATGTGTTTCTTTTCCAAATCTGTGTTTAAAGTGGAGTCTGAATTGGGTCTTCCCGCCAATTCTAGATTCAGCTTGGTCCATCTTCTCATGGAAAGCTCGGATCTGAAAATTGAGTACGTTATCGAGTATCGGACCCCGCTGAACGTTTCTGGTTGAATTGAGTAAAACTTCCAATTGAGGGATTTGTTTGGCATGATTTTCAATGCAAAGTTCAAATCTGAAAATTCACTGTTTTCAATTTTACAGAACTTGGAAAACGTGAATGTTATTTTTGTTTTGGAAATCTGAGCGGAACACTCAACACACTCAATTTTAAGAACCGATGAGGAGATAAGTGTTTCTAGGTGGAAAAGTGAAATTTTCCAGCTCGTTTGAGTTCTCCCACCAATTCTGAGATACAGCTTAATCGAATTTGTCAGGGAAAGCTCGAAACGGAAAATTGAGTATGTCTTGAAATCCCAGACCCTGAGAAACATGACTATGTGTTTCTTTTCCAAATTTGAGGTCTGTGTCAAAGGTGGAGTTTTCTGTCTGAATTGGGTCTTCTTGCCCATTGTGAGATTCAGCTTGGTCCATTTTCTCATGGAAAGCTCGGATCTGAAAATTGAGTATGTTGTCGACTTTCGAACCCTGGGGAACCTTTCTGGTTGCATCAGTGAAACTTCCAATTCAGGGATGAGTTTGGCATGATTTTTTATCCAAAGTTCAAATCTGAAAATTCACTGTTTCCAATTTTACAGAACTTGGAAAACGTGAATGTTGTTTTTGTTTTGGAAATCTGAGCGAAACACTCAACCCACTCCATTTTAAGAACCGATGTTCCCCTGAGGAGATAAGTGTTTCTAGGTGAAAAGTGAAATTTTCCAGCTCGTTTGAGTTCTCCCGCCAATTCTGAGATACAGCTTAATCGAATTTGTCAGGGAAAGCTCGAATCTGAAAATTGAATATGTCTCGAACTTCCAGACCCTGAGAAGCATGACTATGTTTCTTTTCCAAATTTGAGGTCTGTGTCAAAGGTGGAGTTTTCTGTCTGAATTGGGTCTTCTTGCCCATTGTGAGATTCAGCTTGGTCTATTTTCTCATGGAAAGCTCGGATCTGAAAATTGAGTATGTTGTCGACTTTCGAACCCTGGGGAACCTTTCTGGTTGCATGAGTGAAACTTCCAATTCAGGGATGAGCTTGCTGCAATTTTCTATGGAAAGTTCAAATCCGAAAATTCACTGGTTTTAATTTTACAAGAACTTTAAAAACATGGTTTTTTTCTGCTTTGCAAATCTGAGCGACACAGTCAACACACTCAATTTTCTGAACCGATATTTCCCTGAGGAGATAAGTGTTTCTGAGTCAAAAGTGAAGTTTTTCACCTCGATTGAGTTCTCCCGCCAATTCTGAGATTCAGCTTAATTGAATTTGTCAGTAAAAGCTCGAATCTGATAATTGAGCATTTTGTGGACTTTCAGACCTTAGGAACATAAATACATGTTTCCTTTATAAATCTCAGCTCTGTGTCAAAGGTGAGGTTTTCTGGTTGAATTGATTGTGTTGATCTGTCATACCTGACATTTTCAGGCTGAATTGAGCACTACTTGCAAAACTTAGATATGGCTTGTTCTATCTTCTCAGGGAAACCAGGGTGTGGAAGTTTGTTGTGACCATGAATATGTGTTTCTTTCCAAATCTGAGCTCCATGTCAAAATGAAGTTTCCAGCTAGATTGAGTTGTCCCGCCAATTCTGAGATACCGTTTAATCTAATTTCTCATGGAAAGCTCAAATCTGAAAATTGAGTATGTCTCGAACTTCCAGACCCTGAGAAACATGAGTATGTGTTTCTTTTCCAAATCTGTGTTTAAAGTGGAGTCTGAATTGGGTCTTCCCGCCAATTCTAGATTCAGCTTGGTCCATCTTCTCATGGAAAGCTCGGATCTGAAAATTGAGTACGTTATCGAGTATCGGACCCCGCTGAACGTTTCTGGTTGAATTGAGTAAAACTTCCAATTGAGGGATTTGTTTGGCATGATTTTCAATGCAAAGTTCAAATCTGAAAATTCACTGTTTTCAATTTTACAGAACTTGGAAAACGTGAATGTTATTTTTGTTTTGGAAATCTGAGCGGAACACTCAACACACTCAATTTTAAGAACCGATGAGGAGATAAGTGTTTCTAGGTGGAAAAGTGAAATTTTCCAGCTCGTTTGAGTTCTCCCACCAATTCTGAGATACAGCTTAATCGAATTTGTCAGGGAAAGCTCGAAACGGAAAATTGAGTATGTCTTGAAATCCCAGACCCTGAGAAACATGACTATGTGTTTCTTTTCCAAATTTGAGGTCTGTGTCAAAGGTGGAGTTTTCTGTCTGAATTGGGTCTTCTTGCCCATTGTGAGATTCAGCTTGGTCCATTTTCTCATGGAAAGCTCGGATCTGAAAATTGAGTATGTTGTCGACTTTCGAACCCTGGGGAACCTTTCTGGTTGCATCAGTGAAACTTCCAATTCAGGGATGAGTTTGGCATGATTTTTTATCCAAAGTTCAAATCTGAAAATTCACTGTTTCCAATTTTACAGAACTTGGAAAACGTGAATGTTGTTTTTGTTTTGGAAATCTGAGCGAAACACTCAACCCACTCCATTTTAAGAACCGATGTTCCCCTGAGGAGATAAGTGTTTCTAGGTGAAAAGTGAAATTTTCCAGCTCGTTTGAGTTCTCCCGCCAATTCTGAGATACAGCTTAATCGAATTTGTCAGGGAAAGCTCGAATCTGAAAATTGAATATGTCTCGAACTTCCAGACCCTGAGAAGCATGATCAGCTTGGTCCATCTTCTCATGGAAAGCTCGGATCTGAAAATTGAGTACGTTATCGAGTATCGAACCCTGGGGAACCTTTCTGGTTGCATCAGTGAAACTTCCAATTCAGGGATGAGTTTGGCATGATTTTTTATCCAAAGTTCAAATCTGAAAATTCACTGTTTCCAATTTTACAAGAACTTGAAAAACATGATTTTTTTCTGCTTTGCAAATCTGAGCGACACAGTCAACACACTCAATTTTCTGAACCGATATTTCCCTGAGGAGATAAGTGTTTCTGAGTCAAAAGTGAAGTTTTCCACCTCGATTGAGTTCTCCCGCCAATTCTGAGATGCAGCTTAATTGAATTTGTCAGTAAAAGCTCGAATCTGATAATTGAGCATTTTGTGGACTTTCAGACCTTAGGAACATAAATACATGTTTCCTTTATAAATCTCAGCTCTGTGTCAAAGGTGAGGTTTTCTGGTTGAATTGATTGTGTTGATCTGTCATACCTGACATTTTCAGGCTGAATTGAGCACTACTTGCAAAACTTAGATATGGCTTGTTCTATCTTCTCAGGGAAACCAGGGTGTGGAAGTTTGTTGTGACCATGAATATGTGTTTCTTTCCAAATCTGAGCTCCATGTCAAAATGAAGTTTCCAGCTAGATTGAGTTGTCCCGCCAATTCTGAGATACCGTTTAATCTAATTTCTCATGGAAAGCTCAAATCTGAAAATTGAGTATGTCTCGAACTTCCAGACCCTGAGGAACATGAGTATGTGTTTCTTTTCCAAATCTGTGTTTAAAGTGGAGTTTTCTGTCTGAATTGGGTCTTCCCGCCAATTCTGAGATTCAGCTTGGTCTATCTTCTCATGGAAAGCTCGGATCTGAAAATTGAGTACGTTATCGAGTATCGGACCCCGAGGAACGTTTCTGGTTGAATTGAGTAAAACTTCCAATTCAGGGATGAGTTTGGCATGATTTTCTATGCAAAGTTCAAATCTGAAAATTCACTGTTTTCAATTTTACAGAGCTTGGAAAACGTGAATGTTGTTTTTGTTTTGGAAATCTGAGCGAAACACTCAACCCACTCCATTTTAAGAACCGATGTTCCCCTGAGGAGATAAGTGTTTCTAGGTGGAAAAGTGAAATGTTCCACCTCGTGTGAGTTCTCCCGCCAATTCTGAGATACAGCTTAATCGAATTTGTCAGGGAAAGCTCGAATCTGAAAATTGAATATGTCTCGAACTTCCAGACCCTGAGAAGCATGACTGTGTTTCTTTTCCAAATTTGAGGTCTGTGTCAAAGGTGGAGTTTTCTGTCTGAATTGGGTCTTCTTGCCCATTGTGAGATTCAGCTTGGTCTATTTTCTCATGGAAAGCTCGGATCTGAAAATTGAGTATGTTGTCGACTTTCGAACCCTGGGGAACCTTTCTGGTTGCATCAGTGAAACTTCCAATTCAGGGATGAGCTTGCTGCGATTTTCTATGGAAAGTTCAAATCCGAAAATTCACTGTTTTTAATTTTACAAGAACTTGAAAAACATGATTTTTTTCTGCTTTGCAAATCTGAGCGACACAGTCAACACACTCAATTTTCTGAACCGATATTTCCCTGAGGAGATAAGTGTTTCTGAGTCAAAAGTGAAGTTTTCCACCTCGATTGAGTTCTCCCGCCAATTCTGAGATGCAGCTTAATTGAATTTGTCAGTAAAAGCTCGAATCTGATAATTGAGCATTTTGTGGACTTTCAGACCTTAGGAACATAAATACATGTTTCCTTTATAAATCTCAGCTCTGTGTCAAAGGTGAGGTTTTCTGGTTGAATTGATTGTGTTGATCTGTCATACCTGACATTTTCAGGCTGAATTGAGCACTACTTGCAAAACTTAGATATGGCTTGTTCTATCTTCTCAGGGAAACCAGGGTGTGGAAGTTTGTTGTGACCATGAATATGTGTTTCTTTCCAAATCTGAGCTCCATGTCAAAATGAAGTTTCCAGCTAGATTGAGTTGTCCCGCCAATTCTGAGATACCGTTTAATCTAATTTCTCATGGAAAGCTCAAATCTGAAAATTGAGTATGTCTCGAACTTCCAGACCCTGAGAAACATGAGTATGTGTTTCTTTTCCAAATCTGTGTTTAAAGTGGAGTCTGAATTGGGTCTTCCCGCCAATTCTAGATTCAGCTTGGTCCATCTTCTCATGGAAAGCTCGGATCTGAAAATTGAGTACGTTATCGAGTATCGGACCCCGCTGAACGTTTCTGGTTGAATTGAGTAAAACTTCCAATTGAGGGATTTGTTTGGCATGATTTTCAATGCAAAGTTCAAATCTGAAAATTCACTGTTTTCAATTTTACAGAACTTGGAAAACGTGAATGTTATTTTTGTTTTGGAAATCTGAGCGGAACACTCAACACACTCAATTTTAAGAACCGATGAGGAGATAAGTGTTTCTAGGTGGAAAAGTGAAATTTTCCAGCTCGTTTGAGTTCTCCCACCAATTCTGAGATACAGCTTAATCGAATTTGTCAGGGAAAGCTCGAAACGGAAAATTGAGTATGTCTTGAAATCCCAGACCCTGAGAAACATGACTATGTGTTTCTTTTCCAAATTTGAGGTCTGTGTCAAAGGTGGAGTTTTCTGTCTGAATTGGGTCTTCTTGCCCATTGTGAGATTCAGCTTGGTCCATTTTCTCATGGAAAGCTCGGATCTGAAAATTGAGTATGTTGTCGACTTTCGAACCCTGGGGAACCTTTCTGGTTGCATCAGTGAAACTTCCAATTCAGGGATGAGTTTGGCATGATTTTTTATCCAAAGTTCAAATCTGAAAATTCACTGTTTCCAATTTTACAGAACTTGGAAAACGTGAATGTTGTTTTTGTTTTGGAAATCTGAGCGAAACACTCAACCCACTCCATTTTAAGAACCGATGTTCCCCTGAGGAGATAAGTGTTTCTAGGTGAAAAGTGAAATTTTCCAGCTCGTTTGAGTTCTCCCGCCAATTCTGAGATACAGCTTAATCGAATTTGTCAGGGAAAGCTCGAATCTGAAAATTGAATATGTCTCGAACTTCCAGACCCTGAGAAGCATGATCAGCTTGGTCCATCTTCTCATGGAAAGCTCGGATCTGAAAATTGAGTACGTTATCGAGTATCGAACCCTGGGGAACCTTTCTGGTTGCATCAGTGAAACTTCCAATTCAGGGATGAGTTTGGCATGATTTTTTATCCAAAGTTCAAATCTGAAAATTCACTGTTTCCAATTTTACAAGAACTTGAAAAACATGATTTTTTTCTGCTTTGCAAATCTGAGCGACACAGTCAACACACTCAATTTTCTGAACCGATATTTCCCTGAGGAGATAAGTGTTTCTGAGTCAAAAGTGAAGTTTTCCACCTCGATTGAGTTCTCCCGCCAATTCTGAGATGCAGCTTAATTGAATTTGTCAGTAAAAGCTCGAATCTGATAATTGAGCATTTTGTGGACTTTCAGACCTTAGGAACATAAATACATGTTTCCTTTATAAATCTCAGCTCTGTGTCAAAGGTGAGGTTTTCTGGTTGAATTGATTGTGTTGATCTGTCATACCTGACATTTTCAGGCTGAATTGAGCACTACTTGCAAAACTTAGATATGGCTTGTTCTATCTTCTCAGGGAAACCAGGGTGTGGAAGTTTGTTGTGACCATGAATATGTGTTTCTTTCCAAATCTGAGCTCCATGTCAAAATGAAGTTTCCAGCTAGATTGAGTTGTCCCGCCAATTCTGAGATACCGTTTAATCTAATTTCTCATGGAAAGCTCAAATCTGAAAATTGAGTATGTCTCGAACTTCCAGACCCTGAGGAACATGAGTATGTGTTTCTTTTCCAAATCTGTGTTTAAAGTGGAGTTTTCTGTCTGAATTGGGTCTTCCCGCCAATTCTGAGATTCAGCTTGGTCTATCTTCTCATGGAAAGCTCGGATCTGAAAATTGAGTACGTTATCGAGTATCGGACCCCGAGGAACGTTTCTGGTTGAATTGAGTAAAACTTCCAATTCAGGGATGAGTTTGGCATGATTTTCTATGCAAAGTTCAAATCTGAAAATTCACTGTTTTCAATTTTACAGAGCTTGGAAAACGTGAATGTTGTTTTTGTTTTGGAAATCTGAGCGAAACACTCAACCCACTCCATTTTAAGAACCGATGTTCCCCTGAGGAGATAAGTGTTTCTAGGTGGAAAAGTGAAATGTTCCA
Organism: Masticophis lateralis; assembly: GCA_030761175.1. Taxonomy (NCBI): domain Eukaryota; kingdom Metazoa; phylum Chordata; class Lepidosauria; order Squamata; family Colubridae; genus Masticophis; species Masticophis lateralis. The sequence continues at coordinate 55,430 of JAUDYJ010000008.1, forward strand.
CCTCGTGTGAGTTCTCCCGCCAATTCTGAGATACAGCTTAATCGAATTTGTCAGGGAAAGCTCGAATCTGAAAATTGAATATGTCTCGAACTTCCAGACCCTGAGAAGCATGACTGTGTTTCTTTTCCAAATTTGAGGTCTGTGTCAAAGGTGGAGTTTTCTGTCTGAATTGGGTCTTCTTGCCCATTGTGAGATTCAGCTTGGTCTATTTTCTCATGGAAAGCTCGGATCTGAAAATTGAGTATGTTGTCGACTTTCGAACCCTGGGGAACCTTTCTGGTTGCATCAGTGAAACTTCCAATTCAGGGATGAGCTTGCTGCGATTTTCTATGGAAAGTTCAAATCCGAAAATTCACTGTTTTTAATTTTACAAGAACTTGAAAAACATGATTTTTTTCTGCTTTGCAAATCTGAGCGACACAGTCAACACACTCAATTTTCTGAACCGATATTTCCCTGAGGAGATAAGTGTTTCTGAGTCAAAAGTGAAGTTTTCCACCTCGATTGAGTTCTCCCGCCAATTCTGAGATGCAGCTTAATTGAATTTGTCAGTAAAAGCTCGAATCTGATAATTGAGCATTTTGTGGACTTTCAGACCTTAGGAACATAAATACATGTTTCCTTTATAAATCTCAGCTCTGTGTCAAAGGTGAGGTTTTCTGGTTGAATTGATTGTGTTGATCTGTCATACCTGACATTTTCAGGCTGAATTGAGCACTACTTGCAAAACTTAGATATGGCTTGTTCTATCTTCTCAGGGAAACCAGGGTGTGGAAGTTTGTTGTGACCATGAATATGTGTTTCTTTCCAAATCTGAGCTCCATGTCAAAATGAAGTTTCCAGCTAGATTGAGTTGTCCCGCCAATTCTGAGATACCGTTTAATCTAATTTCTCATGGAAAGCTCAAATCTGAAAATTGAGTATGTCTCGAACTTCCAGACCCTGAGAAACATGAGTATGTGTTTCTTTTCCAAATCTGTGTTTAAAGTGGAGTCTGAATTGGGTCTTCCCGCCAATTCTAGATTCAGCTTGGTCCATCTTCTCATGGAAAGCTCGGATCTGAAAATTGAGTACGTTATCGAGTATCGGACCCCGCTGAACGTTTCTGGTTGAATTGAGTAAAACTTCCAATTGAGGGATTTGTTTGGCATGATTTTCAATGCAAAGTTCAAATCTGAAAATTCACTGTTTTCAATTTTACAGAACTTGGAAAACGTGAATGTTATTTTTGTTTTGGAAATCTGAGCGGAACACTCAACACACTCAATTTTAAGAACCGATGAGGAGATAAGTGTTTCTAGGTGAAAAGTGAAATTTTCCAGCTCGTTTGAGTTCTCCCACCAATTCGGAGATACAGCTTAATCGAATTTGTCAGGGAAAGCTCGAAACGGAAAATTGAGTATGTCTTGAAATCCCAGACCCTGAGAAACATGACTATGTGTTTCTTTTCCAAATTTGAGGTCTGTGTCAAAGGTGGAGTTTTCTGTCTGAATTGGGTCTTCTTGCCCATTGTGAGATTCAGCTTGGTCCATTTTCTCATGGAAAGCTCGGATCTGAAAATTGAGTATGTTGTCGACTTTCGAACCCTGGGGAACCTTTCTGGTTGCATCAGTGAAACTTCCAATTCAGGGATGAGTTTGGCATGATTTTTTATCCAAAGTTCAAATCTGAAAATTCACTGTTTCCAATTTTACAGAACTTGGAAAACGTGAATGTTGTTTTTGTTTTGGAAATCTGAGCGAAACACTCAACCCACTCCATTTTAAGAACCGATGTTCCCCTGAGGAGATAAGTGTTTCTAGGTGAAAAGTGAAATTTTCCAGCTCGTTTGAGTTCTCCCGCCAATTCTGAGATACAGCTTAATCGAATTTGTCAGGGAAAGCTCGAATCTGAAAATTGAATATGTCTCGAACTTCCAGACCCTGAGAAGCATGACTATGTTTCTTTTCCAAATTTGAGGTCTGTGTCAAAGGTGGAGTTTTCTGTCTGAATTGGGTCTTCTTGCCCATTGTGAGATTCAGCTTGGTCTATTTTCTCATGGAAAGCTCGGATCTGAAAATTGAGTATGTTGTCGACTTTCGAACCCTGGGGAACCTTTCTGGTTGCATGAGTGAAACTTCCAATTCAGGGATGAGCTTGCTGCAATTTTCTATGGAAAGTTCAAATCCGAAAATTCACTGGTTTTAATTTTACAAGAACTTTAAAAACATGGTTTTTTTCTGCTTTGCAAATCTGAGCGACACAGTCAACACACTCAATTTTCTGAACCGATATTTCCCTGAGGAGATAAGTGTTTCTGAGTCAAAAGTGAAGTTTTTCACCTCGATTGAGTTCTCCCGCCAATTCTGAGATTCAGCTTAATTGAATTTGTCAGTAAAAGCTCGAATCTGATAATTGAGCATTTTGTGGACTTTCAGACCTTAGGAACATAAATACATGTTTCCTTTATAAATCTCAGCTCTGTGTCAAAGGTGAGGTTTTCTGGTTGAATTGATTGTGTTGATCTGTCATACCTGACATTTTCAGGCTGAATTGAGCACTACTTGCAAAACTTAGATATGGCTTGTTCTATCTTCTCAGGGAAACCAGGGTGTGGAAGTTTGTTGTGACCATGAATATGTGTTTCTTTCCAAATCTGAGCTCCATGTCAAAATGAAGTTTCCAGCTAGATTGAGTTGTCCCGCCAATTCTGAGATACCGTTTAATCTAATTTCTCATGGAAAGCTCAAATCTGAAAATTGAGTATGTCTCGAACTTCCAGACCCTGAGAAACATGAGTATGTGTTTCTTTTCCAAATCTGTGTTTAAAGTGGAGTCTGAATTGGGTCTTCCCGCCAATTCTAGATTCAGCTTGGTCCATCTTCTCATGGAAAGCTCGGATCTGAAAATTGAGTACGTTATCGAGTATCGGACCCCGCTGAACGTTTCTGGTTGAATTGAGTAAAACTTCCAATTGAGGGATTTGTTTGGCATGATTTTCAATGCAAAGTTCAAATCTGAAAATTCACTGTTTTCAATTTTACAGAACTTGGAAAACGTGAATGTTATTTTTGTTTTGGAAATCTGAGCGGAACACTCAACACACTCAATTTTAAGAACCGATGAGGAGATAAGTGTTTCTAGGTGGAAAAGTGAAATTTTCCAGCTCGTTTGAGTTCTCCCACCAATTCTGAGATACAGCTTAATCGAATTTGTCAGGGAAAGCTCGAAACGGAAAATTGAGTATGTCTTGAAATCCCAGACCCTGAGAAACATGACTATGTGTTTCTTTTCCAAATTTGAGGTCTGTGTCAAAGGTGGAGTTTTCTGTCTGAATTGGGTCTTCTTGCCCATTGTGAGATTCAGCTTGGTCCATTTTCTCATGGAAAGCTCGGATCTGAAAATTGAGTATGTTGTCGACTTTCGAACCCTGGGGAACCTTTCTGGTTGCATCAGTGAAACTTCCAATTCAGGGATGAGTTTGGCATGATTTTTTATCCAAAGTTCAAATCTGAAAATTCACTGTTTCCAATTTTACAGAACTTGGAAAACGTGAATGTTGTTTTTGTTTTGGAAATCTGAGCGAAACACTCAACCCACTCCATTTTAAGAACCGATGTTCCCCTGAGGAGATAAGTGTTTCTAGGTGAAAAGTGAAATTTTCCAGCTCGTTTGAGTTCTCCCGCCAATTCTGAGATACAGCTTAATCGAATTTGTCAGGGAAAGCTCGAATCTGAAAATTGAATATGTCTCGAACTTCCAGACCCTGAGAAGCATGATCAGCTTGGTCCATCTTCTCATGGAAAGCTCGGATCTGAAAATTGAGTACGTTATCGAGTATCGAACCCTGGGGAACCTTTCTGGTTGCATCAGTGAAACTTCCAATTCAGGGATGAGTTTGGCATGATTTTTTATCCAAAGTTCAAATCTGAAAATTCACTGTTTCCAATTTTACAAGAACTTGAAAAACATGATTTTTTTCTGCTTTGCAAATCTGAGCGACACAGTCAACACACTCAATTTTCTGAACCGATATTTCCCTGAGGAGATAAGTGTTTCTGAGTCAAAAGTGAAGTTTTCCACCTCGATTGAGTTCTCCCGCCAATTCTGAGATGCAGCTTAATTGAATTTGTCAGTAAAAGCTCGAATCTGATAATTGAGCATTTTGTGGACTTTCAGACCTTAGGAACATAAATACATGTTTCCTTTATAAATCTCAGCTCTGTGTCAAAGGTGAGGTTTTCTGGTTGAATTGATTGTGTTGATCTGTCATACCTGACATTTTCAGGCTGAATTGAGCACTACTTGCAAAACTTAGATATGGCTTGTTCTATCTTCTCAGGGAAACCAGGGTGTGGAAGTTTGTTGTGACCATGAATATGTGTTTCTTTCCAAATCTGAGCTCCATGTCAAAATGAAGTTTCCAGCTAGATTGAGTTGTCCCGCCAATTCTGAGATACCGTTTAATCTAATTTCTCATGGAAAGCTCAAATCTGAAAATTGAGTATGTCTCGAACTTCCAGACCCTGAGGAACATGAGTATGTGTTTCTTTTCCAAATCTGTGTTTAAAGTGGAGTTTTCTGTCTGAATTGGGTCTTCCCGCCAATTCTGAGATTCAGCTTGGTCTATCTTCTCATGGAAAGCTCGGATCTGAAAATTGAGTACGTTATCGAGTATCGGACCCCGAGGAACGTTTCTGGTTGAATTGAGTAAAACTTCCAATTCAGGGATGAGTTTGGCATGATTTTCTATGCAAAGTTCAAATCTGAAAATTCACTGTTTTCAATTTTACAGAGCTTGGAAAACGTGAATGTTGTTTTTGTTTTGGAAATCTGAGCGAAACACTCAACCCACTCCATTTTAAGAACCGATGTTCCCCTGAGGAGATAAGTGTTTCTAGGTGGAAAAGTGAAATGTTCCACCTCGTGTGAGTTCTCCCGCCAATTCTGAGATACAGCTTAATCGAATTTGTCAGGGAAAGCTCGAATCTGAAAATTGAATATGTCTCGAACTTCCAGACCCTGAGAAGCATGACTGTGTTTCTTTTCCAAATTTGAGGTCTGTGTCAAAGGTGGAGTTTTCTGTCTGAATTGGGTCTTCTTGCCCATTGTGAGATTCAGCTTGGTCTATTTTCTCATGGAAAGCTCGGATCTGAAAATTGAGTATGTTGTCGACTTTCGAACCCTGGGGAACCTTTCTGGTTGCATCAGTGAAACTTCCAATTCAGGGATGAGCTTGCTGCGATTTTCTATGGAAAGTTCAAATCCGAAAATTCACTGTTTTTAATTTTACAAGAACTTGAAAAACATGATTTTTTTCTGCTTTGCAAATCTGAGCGACACAGTCAACACACTCAATTTTCTGAACCGATATTTCCCTGAGGAGATAAGTGTTTCTGAGTCAAAAGTGAAGTTTTCCACCTCGATTGAGTTCTCCCGCCAATTCTGAGATGCAGCTTAATTGAATTTGTCAGTAAAAGCTCGAATCTGATAATTGAGCATTTTGTGGACTTTCAGACCTTAGGAACATAAATACATGTTTCCTTTATAAATCTCAGCTCTGTGTCAAAGGTGAGGTTTTCTGGTTGAATTGATTGTGTTGATCTGTCATACCTGACATTTTCAGGCTGAATTGAGCACTACTTGCAAAACTTAGATATGGCTTGTTCTATCTTCTCAGGGAAACCAGGGTGTGGAACTTTGTTGTGACCATGAATATGTGTTTCTTTCCAAATCTGAGCTCCATGTCAAAATGAAGTTTCCAGCTAGATTGAGTTGTCCCGCCAATTCTGAGATACCGTTTAATCTAATTTCTCATGGAAAGCTCAAATCTGAAAATTGAGTATGTCTCGAACTTCCAGACCCTGAGAAACATGAGTATGTGTTTCTTTTCCAAATCTGTGTTTAAAGTGGAGTCTGAATTGGGTCTTCCCGCCAATTCTAGATTCAGCTTGGTCCATCTTCTCATGGAAAGCTCGGATCTGAAAATTGAGTACGTTATCGAGTATCGGACCCCGCTGAACGTTTCTGGTTGAATTGAGTAAAACTTCCAATTGAGGGATTTGTTTGGCATGATTTTCAATGCAAAGTTCAAATCTGAAAATTCACTGTTTTCAATTTTACAGAACTTGGAAAACGTGAATGTTATTTTTGTTTTGGAAATCTGAGCGGAACACTCAACACACTCAATTTTAAGAACCGATGAGGAGATAAGTGTTTCTAGGTGGAAAAGTGAAATTTTCCAGCTCGTTTGAGTTCTCCCACCAATTCTGAGATACAGCTTAATCGAATTTGTCAGGGAAAGCTCGAAACGGAAAATTGAGTATGTCTTGAAATCCCAGACCCTGAGAAACATGACTATGTGTTTCTTTTCCAAATTTGAGGTCTGTGTCAAAGGTGGAGTTTTCTGTCTGAATTGGGTCTTCTTGCCCATTGTGAGATTCAGCTTGGTCCATTTTCTCATGGAAAGCTCGGATCTGAAAATTGAGTATGTTGTCGACTTTCGAACCCTGGGGAACCTTTCTGGTTGCATCAGTGAAACTTCCAATTCAGGGATGAGTTTGGCATGATTTTTTATCCAAAGTTCAAATCTGAAAATTCACTGTTTCCAATTTTACAGAACTTGGAAAACGTGAATGTTGTTTTTGTTTTGGAAATCTGAGCGAAACACTCAACCCACTCCATTTTAAGAACCGATGTTCCCCTGAGGAGATAAGTGTTTCTAGGTGAAAAGTGAAATTTTCCAGCTCGTTTGAGTTCTCCCGCCAATTCTGAGATACAGCTTAATCGAATTTGTCAGGGAAAGCTCGAATCTGAAAATTGAATATGTCTCGAACTTCCAGACCCTGAGAAGCATGACTATGTTTCTTTTCCAAATTTGAGGTCTGTGTCAAAGGTGGAGTTTTCTGTCTGAATTGGGTCTTCTTGCCCATTGTGAGATTCAGCTTGGTCTATTTTCTCATGGAAAGCTCGGATCTGAAAATTGAGTATGTTGTCGACTTTCGAACCCTGGGGAACCTTTCTGGTTGCATGAGTGAAACTTCCAATTCAGGGATGAGCTTGCTGCAATTTTCTATGGAAAGTTCAAATCCGAAAATTCACTGGTTTTAATTTTACAAGAACTTTAAAAACATGGTTTTTTTCTGCTTTGCAAATCTGAGCGACACAGTCAACACACTCAATTTTCTGAACCGATATTTCCCTGAGGAGATAAGTGTTTCTGAGTCAAAAGTGAAGTTTTCCACCTCGATTGAGTTCTCCCGCCAATTCTGAGATTCAGCTTAATTGAATTTGTCAGTAAAAGCTCGAATCTGATAATTGAGCATTTTGTGGACTTTCAGACCTTAGGAACATAAATACATGTTTCCTTTATAAATCTCAGCTCTGTGTCAAAGGTGAGGTTTTCTGGTTGAATTGATTGTGTTGATCTGTCATACCTGACATTTTCAGGCTGAATTGAGCACTACTTGCAAAACTTAGATATGGCTTGTTCTATCTTCTCAGGGAAACCAGGGTGTGGAAGTTTGTTGTGACCATGAATATGTGTTTCTTTCCAAATCTGAGCTCCATGTCAAAATGAAGTTTCCAGCTAGATTGAGTTGTCCCGCCAATTCTGAGATACCGTTTAATCTAATTTCTCATGGAAAGCTCAAATCTGAAAATTGAGTATGTCTCGAACTTCCAGACCCTGAGAAACATGAGTATGTGTTTCTTTTCCAAATCTGTGTTTAAAGTGGAGTCTGAATTGGGTCTTCCCGCCAATTCTAGATTCAGCTTGGTCCATCTTCTCATGGAAAGCTCGGATCTGAAAATTGAGTACGTTATCGAGTATCGGACCCCGCTGAACGTTTCTGGTTGAATTGAGTAAAACTTCCAATTGAGGGATTTGTTTGGCATGATTTTCAATGCAAAGTTCAAATCTGAAAATTCACTGTTTTCAATTTTACAGAACTTGGAAAACGTGAATGTTATTTTTGTTTTGGAAATCTGAGCGGAACACTCAACACACTCAATTTTAAGAACCGATGAGGAGATAAGTGTTTCTAGGTGAAAAGTGAAATTTTCCAGCTCGTTTGAGTTCTCCCACCAATTCTGAGATACAGCTTAATCGAATTTGTCAGGGAAAGCTCGAAACGGAAAATTGAGTATGTCTTGAAATCCCAGACCCTGAGAAACATGACTATGTGTTTCTTTTCCAAATTTGAGGTCTGTGTCAAAGGTGGAGTTTTCTGTCTGAATTGGGTCTTCTTGCCCATTGTGAGATTCAGCTTGGTCCATTTTCTAATGGAAAGCTCGGATCTGAAAATTGAGTATGTTGTCGACTTTCGAACCCTGGGGAACCTTTCTGGTTGCATCAGTGAAACTTCCAATTCAGGGATGAGTTTGGCATGATTTTTTATCCAAAGTTCAAATCTGAAAATTCACTGTTTCCAATTTTACAGAACTTGGAAAACGTGAATGTTGTTTTTGTTTTGGAAATCTGAGCGAAACACTCAACCCACTCCATTTTAAGAACCGATGTTCCCCTGAGGAGATAAGTGTTTCTAGGTGAAAAGTGAAATTTTCCAGCTCGTTTGAGTTCTCCCGCCAATTCTGAGATACAGCTTAATCGAATTTGTCAGGGAAAGCTCGAATCTGAAAATTGAATATGTCTCGAACTTCCAGACCCTGAGAAGCATGATCAGCTTGGTCCATCTTCTCATGGAAAGCTCGGATCTGAAAATTGAGTACGTTATCGAGTATCGAACCCTGGGGAACCTTTCTGGTTGCATCAGTGAAACTTCCAATTCAGGGATGAGTTTGGCATGATTTTTTATCCAAAGTTCAAATCTGAAAATTCACTGTTTCCAATTTTACAAGAACTTGAAAAACATGATTTTTTTCTGCTTTGCAAATCTGAGCGACACAGTCAACACACTCAATTTTCTGAACCGATATTTCCCTGAGGAGATAAGTGTTTCTGAGTCAAAAGTGAAGTTTTCCACCTCGATTGAGTTCTCCCGCCAATTCTGAGATGCAGCTTAATTGAATTTGTCAGTAAAAGCTCGAATCTGATAATTGAGCATTTTGTGGACTTTCAGACCTTAGGAACATAAATACATGTTTCCTTTATAAATCTCAGCTCTGTGTCAAAGGTGAGGTTTTCTGGTTGAATTGATTGTGTTGATCTGTCATACCTGACATTTTCAGGCTGAATTGAGCACTACTTGCAAAACTTAGATATGGCTTGTTCTATCTTCTCAGGGAAACCAGGGTGTGGAAGTTTGTTGTGACCATGAATATGTGTTTCTTTCCAAATCTGAGCTCCATGTCAAAATGAAGTTTCCAGCTAGATTGAGTTGTCCCGCCAATTCTGAGATACCGTTTAATCTAATTTCTCATGGAAAGCTCAAATCTGAAAATTGAGTATGTCTCGAACTTCCAGACCCTGAGGAACATGAGTATGTGTTTCTTTTCCAAATCTGTGTTTAAAGTGGAGTTTTCTGTCTGAATTGGGTCTTCCCGCCAATTCTGAGATTCAGCTTGGTCTATCTTCTCATGGAAAGCTCGGATCTGAAAATTGAGTACGTTATCGAGTATCGGACCCCGAGGAACGTTTCTGGTTGAATTGAGTAAAACTTCCAATTCAGGGATGAGTTTGGCATGATTTTCTATGCAAAGTTCAAATCTGAAAATTCACTGTTTTCAATTTTACAGAGCTTGGAAAACGTGAATGTTGTTTTTGTTTTGGAAATCTGAGCGAAACACTCAACCCACTCCATTTTAAGAACCGATGTTCCCCTGAGGAGATAAGTGTTTCTAGGTGGAAAAGTGAAATGTTCCACCTCGTGTGAGTTCTCCCGCCAATTCTGAGATACAGCTTAATCGAATTTGTCAGGGAAAGCTCGAATCTGAAAATTGAATATGTCTCGAACTTCCAGACCCTGAGAAGCATGACTGTGTTTCTTTTCCAAATTTGAGGTCTGTGTCAAAGGTGGAGTTTTCTGTCTGAATTGGGTCTTCTTGCCCATTGTGAGATTCAGCTTGGTCTATTTTCTCATGGAAAGCTCGGATCTGAAAATTGAGTATGTTGTCGACTTTCGAACCCTGGGGAACCTTTCTGGTTGCATCAGTGAAACTTCCAATTCAGGGATGAGCTTGCTGCGATTTTCTATGGAAAGTTCAAATCCGAAAATTCACTGTTTTTAATTTTACAAGAACTTGAAAAACATGATTTTTTTCTGCTTTGCAAATCTGAGCGACACAGTCAACACACTCAATTTTCTGAACCGATATTTCCCTGAGGAGATAAGTGTTTCTGAGTCAAAAGTGAAGTTTTCCACCTCGATTGAGTTCTCCCGCCAATTCTGAGATGCAGCTTAATTGAATTTGTCAGTAAAAGCTCGAATCTGATAATTGAGCATTTTGTGGACTTTCAGACCTTAGGAACATAAATACATGTTTCCTTTATAAATCTCAGCTCTGTGTCAAAGGTGAGGTTTTCTGGTTGAATTGATTGTGTTGATCTGTCATACCTGACATTTTCAGGCTGAATTGAGCACTACTTGCAAAACTTAGATATGGCTTGTTCTATCTTCTCAGGGAAACCAGGGTGTGGAAGTTTGTTGTGACCATGAATATGTGTTTCTTTCCAAATCTGAGCTCCATGTCAAAATGAAGTTTCCAGCTAGATTGAGTTGTCCCGCCAATTCTGAGATACCGTTTAATCTAATTTCTCATGGAAAGCTCAAATCTGAAAATTGAGTATGTCTCGAACTTCCAGACCCTGAGGAACATGAGTATGTGTTTCTTTTCCAAATCTGTGTTTAAAGTGGAGTTTTCTGTCTGAATTGGGTCTTCCCGCCAATTCTGAGATTCAGCTTGGTCTATCTTCTCATGGAAAGCTCGGATCTGAAAATTGAGTACGTTATCGAGTATCGGACCCCGAGGAACGTTTCTGGTTGAATTGAGTAAAACTTCCAATTCAGGGATGAGTTTGGCATGATTTTCTATGCAAAGTTCAAATCTGAAAATTCACTGTTTTCAATTTTACAGAGCTTGGAAAACGTGAATGTTGTTTTTGTTTTGGAAATCTGAGCGAAACACTCAACCCACTCCATTTTAAGAACCGATGTTCCCCTGAGGAGATAAGTGTTTCTAGGTGGAAAAGTGAAATGTTCCTCCTCGTGTGAGTTCTCCCGCCAATTCTGAGATACAGCTTAATCGAATTTGTCAGGGAAAGCTCGAATCTGAAAATTGAATATGTCTCGAACTTCCAGACCCTGAGAAGCATGACTGTGTTTCTTTTCCAAATTTGAGGTCTGTGTCAAAGGTGGAGTTTTCTGTCTGAATTGGGTCTTCTTGCCCATTGTGAGATTCAGCTTGGTCTATTTTCTCATGGAAAGCTCGGATCTGAAAATTGAGTATGTTGTCGACTTTCGAACCCTGGGGAACCTTTCTGGTTGCATCAGTGAAACTTCCAATTCAGGGATGAGCTTGCTGCGATTTTCTATGGAAAGTTCAAATCCGAAAATTCACTGGTTTTAATTTTACAAGAACTTGAAAAACATGATTTTTTTCTGCTTTGCAAATCTGAGCGACACAGTCAACACACTCAATTTTCTGAACCGATATTTCCCTGAGGAGATAAGTGTTTCTGAGTCAAAAGTGAAGTTTTCCACCTCGATTGAGTTCTCCCGCCAATTCTGAGATGCAGCTTAATTGAATTTGTCAGTAAAAGCTCGAATCTGATAATTGAGCATTTTGTGGACTTTCAGACCTTAGGAACATAAATACATGTTTCCTTTATAAATCTCAGCTCTGTGTCAAAGGTGAGGTTTTCTGGTTGAATTGATTGTGTTGATCTGTCATACCTGACATTTTCAGGCTGAATTGAGCACTACTTGCAAAACTTAGATATGGCTTGTTCTATCTTCTCAGGGAAACCAGGGTGTGGAAGTTTGTTGTGACCATGAATATGTGTTTCTTTCCAAATCTGAGCTCCATGTCAAAATGAAGTTTCCAGCTAGATTGAGTTGTCCCGCCAATTCTGAGATACCGTTTAATCTAATTTCTCATGGAAAGCTCAAATCTGAAAATTGAGTATGTCTCGAACTTCCAGACCCTGAGGAACATGAGTATGTGTTTCTTTTCCAAATCTGTGTTTAAAGTGGAGTTTTCTGTCTGAATTGGGTCTTCCCGCCAATTCTGAGATTCAGCTTGGTCTATCTTCTCATGGAAAGCTCGGATCTGAAAATTGAGTACGTTATCGAGTATCGGACCCCGAGGAACGTTTCTGGTTGAATTGAGTAAAACTTCCAATTCAGGGATGAGTTTGGCATGATTTTCTATGCAAAGTTCAAATCTGAAAATTCACTGTTTTCAATTTTACAGAGCTTGGAAAACGTGAATGTTGTTTTTGTTTTGGAAATCTGAGCGAAACACTCAACCCACTCCATTTTAAGAACCGATGTTCCCCTGAGGAGATAAGTGTTTCTAGGTGGAAAAGTGAAATGTTCCACCTCGTGTGAGTTCTCCCGCCAATTCTGAGATACAGCTTAATCGAATTTGTCAGGGAAAGCTCGAATCTGAAAATTGAATATGTCTCGAACTTCCAGACCCTGAGAAGCATGACTGTGTTTCTTTTCCAAATTTGAGGTCTGTGTCAAAGGTGGAGTTTTCTGTCTGAATTGGGTCTTCTTGCCCATTGTGAGATTCAGCTTGGTCTATTTTCTCATGGAAAGCTCCGATCTGAAAATTGAGTATGTTGTCGACTTTCGAACCCTGGGGAACCTTTCTGGTTGCATGAGTGAAACTTCCAATTCAGGGATGAGCTTGCTGCGATTTTCTATGGAAAGTTCAAATCCGAAAATTCACTGTTTTTAATTTTACAAGAACTTGAAAAACATGATTTTTTTCTGCTTTGCAAATCTGAGCGACACAGTCAACACACTCAATTTTCTGAACCGATATTTCCCTGAGGAGATAAGTGTTTCTGAGTCAAAAGTGAAGTTTTCCACCTCGATTGAGTTCTCCCGCCAATTCTGAGATGCAGCTTAATTGAATTTGTCAGTAAAAGCTCGAATCTGATAATTGAGCATTTTGTGGACTTTCAGACCTTTGGGAACATAAATACATGTTTCCTTTATAAATCTCAGCTCTGTGTCAAAGGTGAGGTTTTCTGGTTGAATTGATTGTGTTGATCTGTCATACCTGACATTTTCAGGCTGAATTGAGCACTACTTGCAAAACTTAGATATGGCTTGTTCTATCTTCTCAGGGAAACCAGGGTGTGGAAGTTTGTTGTGACCATGAATATGTGTTTCTTTCCAAATCTGAGCTCCATGTCAAAATGAAGTTTCCAGCTAGATTGAGTTGTCCCGCCAATTCTGAGATACCGTTTAATCTAATTTCTCATGGAAAGCTCAAATCTGAAAATTGAGTATGTCTCGAACTTCCAGACCCTGAGAAACATGAGTATGTGTTTCTTTTCCAAATCTGTGTTTAAAGTGGAGTCTGAATTGGGTCTTCCCGCCAATTCTAGATTCAGCTTGGTCCATCTTCTCATGGAAAGCTCGGATCTGAAAATTGAGTACGTTATCGAGTATCGGACCCCGCTGAACGTTTCTGGTTGAATTGAGTAAAACTTCCAATTGAGGGATTTGTTTGGCATGATTTTCAATGCAAAGTTCAAATCTGAAAATTCACTGTTTTCAATTTTACAGAACTTGGAAAACGTGAATGTTATTTTTGTTTTGGAAATCTGAGCGGAACACTCAACACACTCAATTTTAAGAACCGATGAGGAGATAAGTGTTTCTAGGTGAAAAGTGAAATTTTCCAGCTCGTTTGAGTTCTCCCACCAATTCTGAGATACAGCTTAATCGAATTTGTCAGGGAAAGCTCGAAACGGAAAATTGAGTATGTCTTGAAATCCCAGACCCTGAGAAACATGACTATGTGTTTCTTTTCCAAATTTGAGGTCTGTGTCAAAAGTGGAGTTTTCTGTCTGAATTGGGTCTTCTTGCCCATTGTGAGATTCAGCTTGGTCCACTTTCTCATGGAAAGCTCGGATCTGAAAATTGAGTATGTTGTCGACTTTCGAACCCTGGGGAACCTTTCTGGTTGCATCAGTGAAACTTCCAATTCAGGGATGAGTTTGGCATGATTTTTTATCCAAAGTTCAAATCTGAAAATTCACTGTTTCCAATTTTACAGAACTTGGAAAACGTGAATGTTGTTTTTGTTTTGGAAATCTGAGCGAAACACTCAACCCACTCCATTTTAAGAACCGATGTTCCCCTGAGGAGATAAGTGTTTCTAGGTGAAAAGTGAAATTTTTCAGCTCGTTTGAGTTCTCCCGCCAATTCTGAGATACAGCTTAATCGAATTTGTCAGGGAAAGCTCGAATCTGAAAATTGAATATGTCTCGAACTTCCAGACCCTGAGAAGCATGACTGTGTTTCTTTTCCAAATTTGAGGTCTGTGTCAAAGGTGGAGTTTTCTGTCTGAATTGGGTCTTCTTGCCCATTGTGAGATTCAGCTTGGTCTATTTTCTCATGGAAAGCTCCGATCTGAAAATTGAGTATGTTGTCGACTTTCGAACCCTGGGGAACCTTTCTGGTTGCATGAGTGAAACTTCCAATTCAGGGATGAGCTTGCTGCGATTTTCTATGGAAAGTTCAAATCCGAAAATTCACTGTTTTTAATTTTACAAGAACTTGAAAAACATGATTTTTTTCTGCTTTGCAAATCTGAGCGACACAGTCAACACACTCAATTTTCTGAACCGATATTTCCCTGAGGAGATAAGTGTTTCTGAGTCAAAAGTGAAGTTTTCCACCTCGATTGAGTTCTCCCGCCAATTCTGAGATGCAGCTTAATTGAATTTGTCAGTAAAAGCTCGAATCTGATAATTGAGCATTTTGTGGACTTTCAGACCTTTGGGAACATAAATACATGTTTCCTTTATAAATCTCAGCTCTGTGTCAAAGGTGAGGTTTTCTGGTTGAATTGATTGTGTTGATCTGTCATACCTGACATTTTCAGGCTGAATTGAGCACTACTTGCAAAACTTAGATATGGCTTGTTCTATCTTCTCAGGGAAACCAGGGTGTGGAACTTTGTTGTGACCATGAATATGTGTTTCTTTCCAAATCTGAGCTCCATGTCAAAATGAAGTTTCCAGCTAGATTGAGTTGTCCCGCCAATTCTGAGATACCGTTTAATCTAATTTCTCATGGAAAGCTCAAATCTGAAAATTGAGTATGTCTCGAACTTCCAGACCCTGAGAAACATGAGTATGTGTTTCTTTTCCAAATCTGTGTTTAAAGTGGAGTTTTCTGTCTGAATTGGGTCTTCCCGCCAATTCTAGATTCAGCTTGGTCCATCTTCTCATGGAAAGCTCGGATCTGAAAATTGCGTACGTTATCGAGTATCGGACCCCGAGGAACGTTTCTGGTTGAATTGAGTAAAACTTCCAATTGAGGGATTTGTTTGGCATGATTTTCAATGCAAAGTTCAAATCTGAAAATTCACTGTTTTCAATTTTACAGAACTTGGAAAACGTGAATGTTATTTTTGTTTTGGAAATCTGAGCGGAACACTCAACCCACTCCATTTTAAGAACCGATGTTCCCCTAAGTGTTTCTAGGTGGAAAAGTGAAATGTTCCACCTCGTGTGAGTTCTCCCGCCAATTCTGAGATACAGCTTAATCGAATTTGTCAGGGAAAGCTCGAATCTGAAAATTGAATATGTCTCGAACTTCCAGACCCTGAGAAGCATGACTGTGTTTCTTTTCCAAATTTGAGGTCTGTGTCAAAGGTGGAGTTTTCTGTCTGAATTGGGTCTTCTTGCCAATTCTGAGATTCAGCTTGGTCTATTTTCTCATGGAAAACTCGGATCTGAAAATTGAGTATGTTGTCGACTTTCGAACCCTGGGGAACCTTTCTGGTTGCATGAGTGAAACTTCCAATTCAGGGATGAGCTTGCTGCGATTTTCTATGGAAAGTTCAAATCCGAAAATTCACTGTTTTTAATTTTACAAGAACTTGAAAAACATGATTTTTTTCTGCTTTGCAAATCTGAGCGACACAGTCAACACACTCAATTTTCTGAACCGATATTTCCCTGAGGAGATAAGTGTTTCTGAGTCAAAAGTGAAGTTTTCCACCTCGATTGAGTTCTCCCGCCAATTCTGAGATGCAGCTTAATTGAATTTGTCAGTAAAAGCTCGAATCTGATAATTGAGCATTTTGTGGACTTTCAGACCTTTGGGAACATAAATACATGTTTCCTTTATAAATCTCAGCTCTGTGTCAAAGGTGAGGTTTTCTGGTTGAATTGATTGTGTTGATCTGTCATACCTGACATTTTCAGGCTGAATTGAGCACTACTTGCAAAACTTAGATATGGCTTGTTCTATCTTCTCAGGGAAACCAGGGTGTGGAAGTTTGTTGTGACCATGAATATGTGTTTCTTTCCAAATCTGAGCTCCATGTCAAAATGAAGTTTCCAGCTAGATTGAGTTGTCCCGCCAATTCTGAGATACCGTTTAATCTAATTTCTCATGGAAAGCTCAAATCTGAAAATTGAGTATGTCTCGAACTTCCAGACCCTAAGAAACATGAGTATGTGTTTCTTTTCCAAATCTGTGTTTAAAGTGGAGTTTTCTGTCTGAATTGGGTCTTCCCGCCAATTCTGAGATTCAGCTTGGTCTATCTTCTCATGGAAAGCTCAGATCTGAAAATTGAGTACGTTATCGAGTATCGGACCCCGAGGAACGTTTCTGGTTGAATTGAGTAAAACTTCCAATTCAGGGATGAGTTTGGCATGATTTTCTATGCAAAGTTCAAATCTGAAAATTCACTGTTTTCAATTTTACAGAGCTTGGAAAACGTGAATGTTGTTTTTGTTTTGGAAATCTGAGCGAAACACTCAACCCACTCCATTTTAAGAACCGATGTTCCCCTGAGGAGATAAGTGTTTCTAGGTGGAAAAGTGAAATGTTCCACCTCGTGTGAGTTCTCCCGCCAATTCTGAGATACAGCTTAATCGAATTTGTCAGGGAAAGCTCGAATCTGAAAATTGAATATGTCTCGAACTTCCAGACCCTGAGAAGCATGACTGTGTTTCTTTTCCAAATTTGAGGTCTGTGTCAAAGGTGGAGTTTTCTGTCTGAATTGGGTCTTCTTGCCCATTGTGAGATTCAGCTTGGTCTATTTTCTCATGGAAAGCTCCGATCTGAAAATTGAGTATGTTGTCGACTTTCGAACCCTGGGGAACCTTTCTGGTTGCATGAGTGAAACTTCCAATTCAGGGATGAGCTTGCTGCGATTTTCTATGGAAAGTTCAAATCCGAAAATTCACTGTTTTTAATTTTACAAGAACTTGAAAAACATGATTTTTTTCTGCTTTGCAAATCTGAGCGACACAGTCAACACACTCAATTTTCTGAACCGATATTTCCCTGAGGAGATAAGTGTTTCTGAGTCAAAAGTGAAGTTTTCCACCTCGATTGAGTTCTCCCGCCAATTCTGAGATGCAGCTTAATTGAATTTGTCAGTAAAAGCTCGAATCTGATAATTGAGCATTTTGTGGACTTTCAGACCTTTGGGAACATAAATACATGTTTCCTTTATAAATCTCAGCTCTGTGTCAAAGGTGAGGTTTTCTGGTTGAATTGATTGTGTTGATCTGTCATACCTGACATTTTCAGGCTGAATTGAGCACTACTTGCAAAACTTAGATATGGCTTGTTCTATCTTCTCAGGGAAACCAGGGTGTGGAAGTTTGTTGTGACCATGAATATGTGTTTCTTTCCAAATCTGAGCTCCATGTCAAAATGAAGTTTCCAGCTAGATTGAGTTGTCCCGCCAATTCTGAGATACCGTTTAATCTAATTTCTCATGGAAAGCTCAAATCTGAAAATTGAGTATGTCTCGAACTTCCAGACCCTGAGAAACATGAGTATGTGTTTCTTTTCCAAATCTGTGTTTAAAGTGGAGTCTGAATTGGGTCTTCCCGCCAATTCTAGATTCAGCTTGGTCCATCTTCTCATGGAAAGCTCGGATCTGAAAATTGAGTACGTTATCGAGTATCGGACCCCGCTGAACGTTTCTGGTTGAATTGAGTAAAACTTCCAATTGAGGGATTTGTTTGGCATGATTTTCAATGCAAAGTTCAAATCTGAAAATTCACTGTTTTCAATTTTACAGAACTTGGAAAACGTGAATGTTATTTTTGTTTTGGAAATCTGAGCGGAACACTCAACACACTCAATTTTAAGAACCGATGAGGAGATAAGTGTTTCTAGGTGAAAAGTGAAATTTTCCAGCTCGTTTGAGTTCTCCCACCAATTCTGAGATACAGCTTAATCGAATTTGTCAGGGAAAGCTCGAAACGGAAAATTGAGTATGTCTTGAAATCCCAGACCCTGAGAAACATGACTATGTGTTTCTTTTCCAAATTTGAGGTCTGTGTCAAAAGTGGAGTTTTCTGTCTGAATTGGGTCTTCTTGCCCATTGTGAGATTCAGCTTGGTCCACTTTCTCATGGAAAGCTCGGATCTGAAAATTGAGTATGTTGTCGACTTTCGAACCCTGGGGAACCTTTCTGGTTGCATCAGTGAAACTTCCAATTCAGGGATGAGTTTGGCATGATTTTTTATCCAAAGTTCAAATCTGAAAATTCACTGTTTCCAATTTTACAGAACTTGGAAAACGTGAATGTTGTTTTTGTTTTGGAAATCTGAGCGAAACACTCAACCCACTCCATTTTAAGAACCGATGTTCCCCTGAGGAGATAAGTGTTTCTAGGTGAAAAGTGAAATTTTTCAGCTCGTTTGAGTTCTCCCGCCAATTCTGAGATACAGCTTAATCGAATTTGTCAGGGAAAGCTCGAATCTGAAAATTGAATATGTCTCGAACTTCCAGACCCTGAGAAGCATGACTGTGTTTCTTTTCCAAATTTGAGGTCTGTGTCAAAGGTGGAGTTTTCTGTCTGAATTGGGTCTTCTTGCCCATTGTGAGATTCAGCTTGGTCTATTTTCTCATGGAAAGCTCCGATCTGAAAATTGAGTATGTTGTCGACTTTCGAACCCTGGGGAACCTTTCTGGTTGCATGAGTGAAACTTCCAATTCAGGGATGAGCTTGCTGCGATTTTCTATGGAAAGTTCAAATCCGAAAATTCACTGTTTTTAATTTTACAAGAACTTGAAAAACATGATTTTTTTCTGCTTTGCAAATCTGAGCGACACAGTCAACACACTCAATTTTCTGAACCGATATTTCCCTGAGGAGATAAGTGTTTCTGAGTCAAAAGTGAAGTTTTCCACCTCGATTGAGTTCTCCCGCCAATTCTGAGATGCAGCTTAATTGAATTTGTCAGTAAAAGCTCGAATCTGATAATTGAGCATTTTGTGGACTTTCAGACCTTTGGGAACATAAATACATGTTTCCTTTATAAATCTCAGCTCTGTGTCAAAGGTGAGGTTTTCTGGTTGAATTGATTGTGTTGATCTGTCATACCTGACATTTTCAGGCTGAATTGAGCACTACTTGCAAAACTTAGATATGGCTTGTTCTATCTTCTCAGGGAAACCAGGGTGTGGAACTTTGTTGTGACCATGAATATGTGTTTCTTTCCAAATCTGAGCTCCATGTCAAAATGAAGTTTCCAGCTAGATTGAGTTGTCCCGCCAATTCTGAGATACCGTTTAATCTAATTTCTCATGGAAAGCTCAAATCTGAAAATTGAGTATGTCTCGAACTTCCAGACCCTGAGAAACATGAGTATGTGTTTCTTTTCCAAATCTGTGTTTAAAGTGGAGTTTTCTGTCTGAATTGGGTCTTCCCGCCAATTCTAGATTCAGCTTGGTCCATCTTCTCATGGAAAGCTCGGATCTGAAAATTGCGTACGTTATCGAGTATCGGACCCCGAGGAACGTTTCTGGTTGAATTGAGTAAAACTTCCAATTGAGGGATTTGTTTGGCATGATTTTCAATGCAAAGTTCAAATCTGAAAATTCACTGTTTTCAATTTTACAGAACTTGGAAAACGTGAATGTTATTTTTGTTTTGGAAATCTGAGCGGAACACTCAACCCACTCCATTTTAAGAACCGATGTTCCCCTAAGTGTTTCTAGGTGGAAAAGTGAAATGTTCCACCTCGTGTGAGTTCTCCCGCCAATTCTGAGATACAGCTTAATCGAATTTGTCAGGGAAAGCTCGAATCTGAAAATTGAATATGTCTCGAACTTCCAGACCCTGAGAAGCATGACTGTGTTTCTTTTCCAAATTTGAGGTCTGTGTCAAAGGTGGAGTTTTCTGTCTGAATTGGGTCTTCTTGCCAATTCTGAGATTCAGCTTGGTCTATTTTCTCATGGAAAACTCGGATCTGAAAATTGAGTATGTTGTCGACTTTCGAACCCTGGGGAACCTTTCTGGTTGCATGAGTGAAACTTCCAATTCAGGGATGAGCTTGCTGCGATTTTCTATGGAAAGTTCAAATCCGAAAATTCACTGTTTTTAATTTTACAAGAACTTGAAAAACATGATTTTTTTCTGCTTTGCAAATCTGAGCGACACAGTCAACACACTCAATTTTCTGAACCGATATTTCCCTGAGGAGATAAGTGTTTCTGAGTCAAAAGTGAAGTTTTCCACCTCGATTGAGTTCTCCCGCCAATTCTGAGATGCAGCTTAATTGAATTTGTCAGTAAAAGCTCGAATCTGATAATTGAGCATTTTGTGGACTTTCAGACCTTTGGGAACATAAATACATGTTTCCTTTATAAATCTCAGCTCTGTGTCAAAGGTGAGGTTTTCTGGTTGAATTGATTGTGTTGATCTGTCATACCTGACATTTTCAGGCTGAATTGAGCACTACTTGCAAAACTTAGATATGGCTTGTTCTATCTTCTCAGGGAAACCAGGGTGTGGAACTTTGTTGTGACCATGAATATGTGTTTCTTTCCAAATCTGAGCTCCATGTCAAAATGAAGTTTCCAGCTAGATTGAGTTGTCCCGCCAATTCTGAGATACCGTTTAATCTAATTTCTCATGGAAAGCTCAAATCTGAAAATTGAGTATGTCTCGAACTTCCAGACCCTGAGAAACATGAGTATGTGTTTCTTTTCCAAATCTGTGTTTAAAGTGGAGTTTTCTGTCTGAATTGGGTCTTCCCGCCAATTCTAGATTCAGCTTGGTCCATCTTCTCATGGAAAGCTCGGATCTGAAAATTGAGTACGTTATCGAGTATCGGACCCCGCTGAACGTTTCTGGTTGAATTGAGTAAAACTTCCAATTCAGGGATGAGTTTGGCATGATTTTCTATGCAAAGTTCAAATCTGAAAATTCACTGTTTTCAATTTTACAGAGCTTGGAAAACGTGAATGTTGTTTTTGTTTTGGAAATCTGAGCGAAACACTCAACCCACTCCATTTTAAGAACCGATGTTCCCCTGAGGAGATAAGTGTTTCTAGGTGGAAAAGTGAAATGTTCCACCTCGTGTGAGTTCTCCCGCCAATTCTGAGATACAGCTTAATCGAATTTGTCAGGGAAAGCTCGAATCTGAAAATTGAATATGTCTCGAACTTCCAGACCCTGAGAAGCATGACTGTGTTTCTTTTCCAAATTTGAGGTCTGTGTCAAAGGTGGAGTTTTCTGTCTGAATTGGGTCTTCTTGCCCATTGTGAGATTCAGCTTGGTCTATTTTCTCATGGAAAGCTCCGATCTGAAAATTGAGTATGTTGTCGACTTTCGAACCCTGGGGAACCTTTCTGGTTGCATGAGTGAAACTTCCAATTCAGGGATGAGCTTGCTGCGATTTTCTATGGAAAGTTCAAATCCGAAAATTCACTGTTTTTAATTTTACAAGAACTTGAAAAACATGATTTTTTTCTGCTTTGCAAATCTGAGCGACACAGTCAACACACTCAATTTTCTGAACCGATATTTCCCTGAGGAGATAAGTGTTTCTGAGTCAAAAGTGAAGTTTTCCACCTCGATTGAGTTCTCCCGCCAATTCTGAGATGCAGCTTAATTGAATTTGTCAGTAAAAGCTCGAATCTGATAATTGAGCATTTTGTGGACTTTCAGACCTTTGGGAACATAAATACATGTTTCCTTTATAAATCTCAGCTCTGTGTCAAAGGTGAGGTTTTCTGGTTGAATTGATTGTGTTGATCTGTCATACCTGACATTTTCAGGCTGAATTGAGCACTACTTGCAAAACTTAGATATGGCTTGTTCTATCTTCTCAGGGAAACCAGGGTGTGGAAGTTTGTTGTGACCATGAATATGTGTTTCTTTCCAAATCTGAGCTCCATGTCAAAATGAAGTTTCCAGCTAGATTGAGTTGTCCCGCCAATTCTGAGATACCGTTTAATCTAATTTCTCATGGAAAGCTCAAATCTGAAAATTGAGTATGTCTCGAACTTCCAGACCCTAAGAAACATGAGTATGTGTTTCTTTTCCAAATCTGTGTTTAAAGTGGAGTTTTCTGTCTGAATTGGGTCTTCCCGCCAATTCTGAGATTCAGCTTGGTCTATCTTCTCATGGAAAGCTCAGATCTGAAAATTGAGTACGTTATCGAGTATCGGACCCCGAGGAACGTTTCTGGTTGAATTGAGTAAAACTTCCAATTCAGGGATGAGTTTGGCATGATTTTCTATGCAAAGTTCAAATCTGAAAATTCACTGTTTTCAATTTTACAGAGCTTGGAAAACGTGAATGTTGTTTTTGTTTTGGAAATCTGAGCGAAACACTCAACCCACTCCATTTTAAGAACCGATGTTCCCCTGAGGAGATAAGTGTTTCTAGGTGGAAAAGTGAAATGTTCCACCTCGTGTGAGTTCTCCCGCCAATTCTGAGATACAGCTTAATCGAATTTGTCAGGGAAAGCTCGAATCTGAAAATTGAATATGTCTCGAACTTCCAGACCCTGAGAAGCATGACTGTGTTTCTTTTCCAAATTTGAGGTCTGTGTCAAAGGTGGAGTTTTCTGTCTGAATTGGGTCTTCTTGCCCATTGTGAGATTCAGCTTGGTCTATTTTCTCATGGAAAGCTCCGATCTGAAAATTGAGTATGTTGTCGACTTTCGAACCCTGGGGAACCTTTCTGGTTGCATGAGTGAAACTTCCAATTCAGGGATGAGCTTGCTGCGATTTTCTATGGAAAGTTCAAATCCGAAAATTCACTGTTTTTAATTTTACAAGAACTTGAAAAACATGATTTTTTTCTGCTTTGCAAATCTGAGCGACACAGTCAACACACTCAATTTTCTGAACCGATATTTCCCTGAGGAGATAAGTGTTTCTGAGTCAAAAGTGAAGTTTTCCACCTCGATTGAGTTCTCCCGCCAATTCTGAGATGCAGCTTAATTGAATTTGTCAGTAAAAGCTCGAATCTGATAATTGAGCATTTTGTGGACTTTCAGACCTTAGGAACATAAATACATGTTTCCTTTATAAATCTCAGCTCTGTGTCAAAGGTGAGGTTTTCTGGTTGAATTGATTGTGTTGATCTGTCATACCTGACATTTTCAGGCTGAATTGAGCACTACTTGCAAAACTTAGATATGGCTTGTTCTATCTTCTCAGGGAAACCAGGGTGTGGAAGTTTGTTGTGACCATGAATATGTGTTTCTTTCCAAATCTGAGCTCCATGTCAAAATGAAGTTTCCAGCTAGATTGAGTTGTCCCGCCAATTCTGAGATACCGTTTAATCTAATTTCTCATGGAAAGCTCAAATCTGAAAATTGAGTATGTCTCGAACTTCCAGACCCTGAGAAACATGAGTATGTGTTTCTTTTCCAAATCTGTGTTTAAAGTGGAGTCTGAATTGGGTCTTCCCGCCAATTCTAGATTCAGCTTGGTCCATCTTCTCATGGAAAGCTCGGATCTGAAAATTGAGTACGTTATCGAGTATCGGACCCCGCTGAACGTTTCTGGTTGAATTGAGTAAAACTTCCAATTGAGGGATTTGTTTGGCATGATTTTCAATGCAAAGTTCAAATCTGAAAATTCACTGTTTTCAATTTTACAGAACTTGGAAAACGTGAATGTTATTTTTGTTTTGGAAATCTGAGCGGAACACTCAACACACTCAATTTTAAGAACCGATGAGGAGATAAGTGTTTCTAGGTGAAAAGTGAAATTTTCCAGCTCGTTTGAGTTCTCCCACCAATTCTGAGATACAGCTTAATCGAATTTGTCAGGGAAAGCTCGAAACGGAAAATTGAGTATGTCTTGAAATCCCAGACCCTGAGAAACATGACTATGTGTTTCTTTTCCAAATTTGAGGTCTGTGTCAAAGGTGGAGTTTTCTGTCTGAATTGGGTCTTCTTGCCCATTGTGAGATTCAGCTTGGTCCATTTTCTCATGGAAAGCTCGGATCTGAAAATTGAGTATGTTGTCGACTTTCGAACCCTGGGGAACCTTTCTGGTTGCATCAGTGAAACTTCCAATTCAGGGATGAGTTTGGCATGATTTTTTATCCAAAGTTCAAATCTGAAAATTCACTGTTTTCAATTTTACAGAGCTTGGAAAACGTGAATGTTGTTTTTGTTTTGGAAATCTGAGCGAAACACTCAACCCACTCCATTTTAAGAACCGATGTTCCCCTGAGGAGATAAGTGTTTCTAGGTGGAAAAGTGAAATGTTCCACCTCGTGTGAGTTCTCCCGCCAATTCTGAGATACAGCTTAATCGAATTTGTCAGGGAAAGCTCGAATCTGAAAATTGAATATGTCTCGAACTTCCAGACCCTGAGAAGCATGACTGTGTTTCTTTTCCAAATTTGAGGTCTGTGTCAAAGGTGGAGTTTTCTGTCTGAATTGGGTCTTCTTGCCCATTGTGAGATTCAGCTTGGTCTATTTTCTCATGGAAAGCTCCGATCTGAAAATTGAGTATGTTGTCGACTTTCGAACCCTGGGGAACCTTTCTGGTTGCATGAGTGAAACTTCCAATTCAGGGATGAGCTTGCTGCGATTTTCTATGGAAAGTTCAAATCCGAAAATTCACTGTTTTTAATTTTACAAGAACTTGAAAAACATGATTTTTTTCTGCTTTGCAAATCTGAGCGACACAGTCAACACACTCAATTTTCTGAACCGATATTTCCCTGAGGAGATAAGTGTTTCTGAGTCAAAAGTGAAGTTTTCCACCTCGATTGAGTTCTCCCGCCAATTCTGAGATGCAGCTTAATTGAATTTGTCAGTAAAAGCTCGAATCTGATAATTGAGCATTTTGTGGACTTTCAGACCTTTGGGAACATAAATACATGTTTCCTTTATAAATCTCAGCTCTGTGTCAAAGGTGAGGTTTTCTGGTTGAATTGATTGTGTTGATCTGTCATACCTGACATTTTCAGGCTGAATTGAGCACTACTTGCAAAACTTAGATATGGCTTGTTCTATCTTCTCAGGGAAACCAGGGTGTGGAAGTTTGTTGTGACCATGGATATGTGTTTCTTTCCAAATCTGAGCTCCATGTCAAAATGAAGTTTCCAGCTAGATTGAGTTGTCCCGCCAATTCTGAGATACCGTTTAATCTAATTTCTCATGGAAAGCTCAAATCTGAAAATTGAGTATGTCTCGAACTTCCAGACCCTAAGAAACATGAGTATGTGTTTCTTTTCCAAATCTGTGTTTAAAGTGGAGTTTTCTGTCTGAATTGGGTCTTCCCGCCAATTCTGAGATTCAGCTTGGTCTATCTTCTCATGGAAAGCTCAGATCTGAAAATTGAGTACGTTATCGAGTATCGGACCCCGAGGAACGTTTCTGGTTGAATTGAGTAAAACTTCCAATTCAGGGATGAGTTTGGCATGATTTTCTATGCAAAGTTCAAATCTGAAAATTCACTGTTTTCAATTTTACAGAGCTTGGAAAACGTGAATGTTGTTTTTGTTTTGGAAATCTGAGCGAAACACTCAACCCACTCCATTTTAAGAACCGATGTTCCCCTGAGGAGATAAGTGTTTCTAGGTGGAAAAGTGAAATGTTCCACCTCGTGTGAGTTCTCCCGCCAATTCTGAGATACAGCTTAATCGAATTTGTCAGGGAAAGCTCGAATCTGAAAATTGAATATGTCTCGAACTTCCAGACCCTGAGAAGCATGACTGTGTTTCTTTTCCAAATTTGAGGTCTGTGTCAAAGGTGGAGTTTTCTGTCTGAATTGGGTCTTCTTGCCCATTGTGAGATTCAGCTTGGTCTATTTTCTCATGGAAAGCTCCGATCTGAAAATTGAGTATGTTGTCGACTTTCGAACCCTGGGGAACCTTTCTGGTTGCATGAGTGAAACTTCCAATTCAGGGATGAGCTTGCTGCGATTTTCTATGGAAAGTTCAAATCCGAAAATTCACTGTTTTTAATTTTACAAGAACTTGAAAAACATGATTTTTTTCTGCTTTGCAAATCTGAGCGACACAGTCAACACACTCAATTTTCTGAACCGATATTTCCCTGAGGAGATAAGTGTTTCTGAGTCAAAAGTGAAGTTTTCCACCTCGATTGAGTTCTCCCGCCAATTCTGAGATGCAGCTTAATTGAATTTGTCAGTAAAAGCTCGAATCTGATAATTGAGCATTTTGTGGACTTTCAGACCTTAGGAACATAAATACATGTTTCCTTTATAAATCTCAGCTCTGTGTCAAAGGTGAGGTTTTCTGGTTGAATTGATTGTGTTGATCTGTCATACCTGACATTTTCAGGCTGAATTGAGCACTACTTGCAAAACTTAGATATGGCTTGTTCTATCTTCTCAGGGAAACCAGGGTGTGGAAGTTTGTTGTGACCATGAATATGTGTTTCTTTCCAAATCTGAGCTCCATGTCAAAATGAAGTTTCCAGCTAGATTGAGTTGTCCCGCCAATTCTGAGATACCGTTTAATCTAATTTCTCATGGAAAGCTCAAATCTGAAAATTGAGTATGTCTCGAACTTCCAGACCCTGAGAAACATGAGTATGTGTTTCTTTTCCAAATCTGTGTTTAAAGTGGAGTCTGAATTGGGTCTTCCCGCCAATTCTAGATTCAGCTTGGTCCATCTTCTCATGGAAAGCTCGGATCTGAAAATTGAGTACGTTATCGAGTATCGGACCCCGCTGAACGTTTCTGGTTGAATTGAGTAAAACTTCCAATTGAGGGATTTGTTTGGCATGATTTTCAATGCAAAGTTCAAATCTGAAAATTCACTGTTTTCAATTTTACAGAACTTGGAAAACGTGAATGTTATTTTTGTTTTGGAAATCTGAGCGGAACACTCAACACACTCAATTTTAAGAACCGATGAGGAGATAAGTGTTTCTAGGTGAAAAGTGAAATTTTCCAGCTCGTTTGAGTTCTCCCACCAATTCTGAGATACAGCTTAATCGAATTTGTCAGGGAAAGCTCGAAACGGAAAATTGAGTATGTCTTGAAATCCCAGACCCTGAGAAACATGACTATGTGTTTCTTTTCCAAATTTGAGGTCTGTGTCAAAGGTGGAGTTTTCTGTCTGAATTGGGTCTTCTTGCCCATTGTGAGATTCAGCTTGGTCCATTTTCTCATGGAAAGCTCGGATCTGAAAATTGAGTATGTTGTCGACTTTCGAACCCTGGGGAACCTTTCTGGTTGCATCAGTGAAACTTCCAATTCAGGGATGAGTTTGGCATGATTTTTTATCCAAAGTTCAAATCTGAAAATTCACTGTTTCCAATTTTACAGAACTTGGAAAACGTGAATGTTGTTTTTGTTTTGGAAATCTGAGCGAAACACTCAACCCACTCCATTTTAAGAACCGATGTTCCCCTGAGGAGATAAGTGTTTCTAGGTGAAAAGTGAAATTTTTCAGCTCGTTTGAGTTCTCCCGCCAATTCTGAGATACAGCTTAATCGAATTTGTCAGGGAAAGCTCGAATCTGAAAATTGAATATGTCTCGAACTTCCAGACCCTGAGAAGCATGACTGTGTTTCTTTTCCAAATTTGAGGTCTGTGTCAAAGGTGGAGTTTTCTGTCTGAATTGGGTCTTCTTGCCCATTGTGAGATTCAGCTTGGTCTATTTTCTCATGGAAAGCTCCGATCTGAAAATTGAGTATGTTGTCGACTTTCGAACCCTGGGGAACCTTTCTGGTTGCATGAGTGAAACTTCCAATTCAGGGATGAGCTTGCTGCGATTTTCTATGGAAAGTTCAAATCCGAAAATTCACTGTTTTTAATTTTACAAGAACTTGAAAAACATGATTTTTTTCTGCTTTGCAAATCTGAGCGACACAGTCAACACACTCAATTTTCTGAACCGATATTTCCCTGAGGAGATAAGTGTTTCTGAGTCAAAAGTGAAGTTTTCCACCTCGATTGAGTTCTCCCGCCAATTCTGAGATGCAGCTTAATTGAATTTGTCAGTAAAAGCTCGAATCTGATAATTGAGCATTTTGTGGACTTTCAGACCTTAGGAACATAAATACATGTTTCCTTTATAAATCTCAGCTCTGTGTCAAAGGTGAGGTTTTCTGGTTGAATTGATTGTGTTGATCTGTCATACCTGACATTTTCAGGCTGAATTGAGCACTACTTGCAAAACTTAGATATGGCTTGTTCTATCTTCTCAGGGAAACCAGGGTGTGGAAGTTTGTTGTGACCATGGATATGTGTTTCTTTCCAAATCTGAGCTCCATGTCAAAATGAAGTTTCCAGCTAGATTGAGTTGTCCCGCCAATTCTGAGATACCGTTTAATCTAATTTCTCATGGAAAGCTCAAATCTGAAAATTGAGTATGTCTCGAACTTCCAGACCCTGAGAAACATGAGTATGTGTTTCTTTTCCAAATCTGTGTTTAAAGTGGAGTTTTCTGTCTGAATTGGGTCTTCCCGCCAATTCTGAGATTCAGCTTGGTCTATCTTCTCATGGAAAGCTCAGATCTGAAAATTGAGTACGTTATCGAGTATCGGACCCCGAGGAACGTTTCTGGTTGAATTGAGTAAAACTTCCAATTCAGGGATGAGTTTGGCATGATTTTCTATGCAAAGTTCAAATCTGAAAATTCACTGTTTTCAATTTTACAGAGCTTGGAAAACGTGAATGTTGTTTTTGTTTTGGAAATCTGAGCGAAACACTCAACCCACTCCATTTTAAGAACCGATGTTCCCCTGAGGAGATAAGTGTTTCTAGGTGGAAAAGTGAAATGTTCCACCTCGTGTGAGTTCTCCCGCCAATTCTGAGATACAGCTTAATCGAATTTGTCAGGGAAAGCTCGCATCTGAAAATTGAATATGTCTCGAACTTCCAGACCCTGAGAAGCATGACTGTGTTTCTTTTCCAAATTTGAGGTCTGTGTCAAAGGTGGAGTTTTCTGTCTGAATTGGGTCTTCTTGCCCATTGTGAGATTCAGCTTGGTCTATTTTCTCATGGAAAGCTCCGATCTGAAAATTGAGTATGTTGTCGACTTTCGAACCCTGGGGAACCTTTCTGGTTGCATGAGTGAAACTTCCAATTCAGGGATGAGCTTGCTGCGATTTTCTATGGAAAGTTCAAATCCGAAAATTCACTGTTTTTAATTTTACAAGAACTTGAAAAACATGATTTTTTTCTGCTTTGCAAATCTGAGCGACACAGTCAACACACTCAATTTTCTGAACCGATATTTCCCTGAGGAGATAAGTGTTTCTGAGTCAAAAGTGAAGTTTTCCACCTCGATTGAGTTCTCCCGCCAATTCTGAGATGCAGCTTAATTGAATTTGTCAGTAAAAGCTCGAATCTGATAATTGAGCATTTTGTGGACTTTCAGACCTTTGGGAACATAAATACATGTTTCCTTTATAAATCTCAGCTCTGTGTCAAAGGTGAGGTTTTCTGGTTGAATTGATTGTGTTGATCTGTCATACCTGACATTTTCAGGCTGAATTGAGCACTACTTGCAAAACTTAGATATGGCTTGTTCTATCTTCTCAGGGAAACCAGGGTGTGGAAGTTTGTTGTGACCATGAATATGTGTTTCTTTCCAAATCTGAGCTCCATGTCAAAATGAAGTTTCCAGCTAGATTGAGTTGTCCCGCCAATTCTGAGATACCGTTTAATCTAATTTCTCATGGAAAGCTCAAATCTGAAAATTGAGTATGTCTCGAACTTCCAGACCCTAAGAAACATGAGTATGTGTTTCTTTTCCAAATCTGTGTTTAAAGTGGAGTTTTCTGTCTGAATTGGGTCTTCCCGCCAATTCTGAGATTCAGCTTGGTCTATCTTCTCATGGAAAGCTCAGATCTGAAAATTGAGTACGTTATCGAGTATCGGACCCCGAGGAACGTTTCTGGTTGAATTGAGTAAAACTTCCAATTCAGGGATGAGTTTGGCATGATTTTCTATGCAAAGTTCAAATCTGAAAATTCACTGTTTTCAATTTTACAGAGCTTGGAAAACGTGAATGTTGTTTTTGTTTTGGAAATCTGAGCGAAACACTCAACCCACTCCATTTTAAGAACCGATGTTCCCCTGAGGAGATAAGTGTTTCTAGGTGGAAAAGTGAAATGTTCCACCTCGTGTGAGTTCTCCCGCCAATTCTGAGATACAGCTTAATCGAATTTGTCAGGGAAAGCTCGAATCTGAAAATTGAATATGTCTCGAACTTCCAGACCCTGAGAAGCATGACTGTGTTTCTTTTCCAAATTTGAGGTCTGTGTCAAAGGTGGAGTTTTCTGTCTGAATTGGGTCTTCTTGCCCATTGTGAGATTCAGCTTGGTCTATTTTCTCATGGAAAGCTCCGATCTGAAAATTGAGTATGTTGTCGACTTTCGAACCCTGGGGAACCTTTCTGGTTGCATGAGTGAAACTTCCAATTCAGGGATGAGCTTGCTGCGATTTTCTATGGAAAGTTCAAATCCGAAAATTCACTGTTTTTAATTTTACAAGAACTTGAAAAACATGATTTTTTTCTGCTTTGCAAATCTGAGCGACACAGTCAACACACTCAATTTTCTGAACCGATATTTCCCTGAGGAGATAAGTGTTTCTGAGTCAAAAGTGAAGTTTTCCACCTCGATTGAGTTCTCCCGCCAATTCTGAGATGCAGCTTAATTGAATTTGTCAGTAAAAGCTCGAATCTGATAATTGAGCATTTTGTGGACTTTCAGACCTTAGGAACATAAATACATGTTTCCTTTATAAATCTCAGCTCTGTGTCAAAGGTGAGGTTTTCTGGTTGAATTGATTGTGTTGATCTGTCATACCTGACATTTTCAGGCTGAATTGAGCACTACTTGCAAAACTTAGATATGGCTTGTTCTATCTTCTCAGGGAAACCAGGGTGTGGAAGTTTGTTGTGACCATGAATATGTGTTTCTTTCCAAATCTGAGCTCCATGTCAAAATGAAGTTTCCAGCTAGATTGAGTTGTCCCGCCAATTCTGAGATACCGTTTAATCTAATTTCTCATGGAAAGCTCAAATCTGAAAATTGAGTATGTCTCGAACTTCCAGACCCTGAGAAACATGAGTATGTGTTTCTTTTCCAAATCTGTGTTTAAAGTGGAGTCTGAATTGGGTCTTCCCGCCAATTCTAGATTCAGCTTGGTCCATCTTCTCATGGAAAGCTCGGATCTGAAAATTGAGTACGTTATCGAGTATCGGACCCCGCTGAACGTTTCTGGTTGAATTGAGTAAAACTTCCAATTGAGGGATTTGTTTGGCATGATTTTCAATGCAAAGTTCAAATCTGAAAATTCACTGTTTTCAATTTTACAGAACTTGGAAAACGTGAATGTTATTTTTGTTTTGGAAATCTGAGCGGAACACTCAACACACTCAATTTTAAGAACCGATGAGGAGATAAGTGTTTCTAGGTGAAAAGTGAAATTTTCCAGCTCGTTTGAGTTCTCCCACCAATTCTGAGATACAGCTTAATCGAATTTGTCAGGGAAAGCTCGAAACGGAAAATTGAGTATGTCTTGAAATCCCAGACCCTGAGAAACATGACTATGTGTTTCTTTTCCAAATTTGAGGTCTGTGTCAAAGGTGGAGTTTTCTGTCTGAATTGGGTCTTCTTGCCCATTGTGAGATTCAGCTTGGTCCATTTTCTCATGGAAAGCTCGGATCTGAAAATTGAGTATGTTGTCGACTTTCGAACCCTGGGGAACCTTTCTGGTTGCATCAGTGAAACTTCCAATTCAGGGATGAGTTTGGCATGATTTTTTATCCAAAGTTCAAATCTGAAAATTCACTGTTTCCAATTTTACAGAACTTGGAAAACGTGAATGTTGTTTTTGTTTTGGAAATCTGAGCGAAACACTCAACCCACTCCATTTTAAGAACCGATGTTCCCCTGAGGAGATAAGTGTTTCTAGGTGAAAAGTGAAATTTTTCAGCTCGTTTGAGTTCTCCCGCCAATTCTGAGATACAGCTTAATCGAATTTGTCAGGGAAAGCTCGAATCTGAAAATTGAATATGTCTCGAACTTCCAGACCCTGAGAAGCATGACTGTGTTTCTTTTCCAAATTTGAGGTCTGTGTCAAAGGTGGAGTTTTCTGTCTGAATTGGGTCTTCTTGCCCATTGTGAGATTCAGCTTGGTCTATTTTCTCATGGAAAGCTCGGATCTGAAAATTGAGTATGTTGTCGACTTTCGAACCCTGGGGAACCTTTCTGGTTGCATGAGTGAAACTTCCAATTCAGGGATGAGCTTGCTGCGATTTTCTATGGAAAGTTCAAATCCGAAAATTCACTGTTTTTAATTTTACAAGAAATTGAAAAACATGATTTTTTTCTGCTTTGCAAATCTGAGCGACACAGTCAACACACTCAATTTTCTGAACCGATATTTCCCTGAGGAGATAAGTGTTTCTGAGTCAAAAGTGAAGTTTTCCACCTCGATTGAGTTCTCCCGCCAATTCTGAGATGCAGCTTAATTGAATTTGTCAGTAAAAGCTCGAATCTGATAATTGAGCATTTTGTGGACTTTCAGACCTTTGGGAACATAAATACATGTTTCCTTTATAAATCTCAGCTCTGTGTCAAAGGTGAGGTTTTCTGGTTGAATTGATTGTGTTGATCTGTCATACCTGACATTTTCAGGCTGAATTGAGCACTACTTGCAAAACTTAGATATGGCTTGTTCTATCTTCTCAGGGAAACCAGGGTGTGGAAGTTTGTTGTGACCATGAATATGTGTTTCTTTCCAAATCTGAGCTCCATGTCAAAATGAAGTTTCCAGCTAGATTGAGTTGTCCCGCCAATTCTGAGATACCGTTTAATCTAATTTCTCATGGAAAGCTCAAATCTGAAAATTGAGTATGTCTCGAACTTCCAGACCCTGAGAAACATGAGTATGTGTTTCTTTTCCAAATCTGTGTTTAAAGTGGAGTTTTCTGTCTGAATTGGGTCTTCCCGCCAATTCTAGATTCAGCTTGGTCCATCTTCTCATGGAAAGCTCGGATCTGAAAATTGCGTACGTTATCGAGTATCGGACCCCGAGGAACGTTTCTGGTTGAATTGAGTAAAACTTCCAATTGAGGGATTTGTTTGGCATGATTTTCAATGCAAAGTTCAAATCTGAAAATTCACTGTTTTCAATTTTACAGAGCTTGGAAAACGTGAATGTTGTTTTTGTTTTGGAAATCTGAGCGGAACACTCAACACACTCAATTTTAAGAACCGATGAGGAGATAAGTGTTTCTAGGTGAAAAGTGAAATTTTCCAGCTCGTTTGAGTTCTCCCACCAATTCTGAGATACAGCTTAATCGAATTTGTCAGGGAAAGCTCGAAACGGAAAATTGAGTATGTCTTGAAATCCCAGACCCTGAGAAACATGACTATGTGTTTCTTTTCCAAATTTGAGGTCTGTGTCAAAGGTGGAGTTTTCTGTCTGAATTGGGTCTTCTTGCCCATTGTGAGATTCAGCTTGGTCCATTTTCTCATGGAAAGCTCGGATCTGAAAATTGAGTATGTTGTCGACTTTCGAACCCTGGGGAACCTTTCTGGTTGCATCAGTGAAACTTCCAATTCAGGGATGAGTTTGGCATGATTTTTTATCCAAAGTTCAAATCTGAAAATTCACTGTTTCCAATTTTACAGAACTTGGAAAACGTGAATGTTGTTTTTGTTTTGGAAATCTGAGCGAAACACTCAACCCACTCCATTTTAAGAACCGATGTTCCCCTGAGGAGATAAGTGTTTCTAGGTGAAAAGTGAAATTTTTCAGCTCGTTTGAGTTCTCCCGCCAATTCTGAGATACAGCTTAATCGAATTTGTCAGGGAAAGCTCGAATCTGAAAATTGAATATGTCTCGAACTTCCAGACCCTGAGAAGCATGACTGTGTTTCTTTTCCAAATTTGAGGTCTGTGTCAAAGGTGGAGTTTTCTGTCTGAATTGGGTCTTCTTGCCCATTGTGAGATTCAGCTTGGTCTATTTTCTCATGGAAAGCTCCGATCTGAAAATTGAGTATGTTGTCGACTTTCGAACCCTGGGGAACCTTTCTGGTTGCATGAGTGAAACTTCCAATTCAGGGATGAGCTTGCTGCGATTTTCTATGGAAAGTTCAAATCCGAAAATTCACTGTTTTTAATTTTACAAGAACTTGAAAAACATGATTTTTTTCTGCTTTGCAAATCTGAGCGACACAGTCAACACACTCAATTTTCTGAACCGATATTTCCCTGAGGAGATAAGTGTTTCTGAGTCAAAAGTGAAGTTTTCCACCTCGATTGAGTTCTCCCGCCAATTCTGAGATGCAGCTTAATTGAATTTGTCAGTAAAAGCTCGAATCTGATAATTGAGCATTTTGTGGACTTTCAGACCTTTGGGAACATAAATACATGTTTCCTTTATAAATCTCAGCTCTGTGTCAAAGGTGAGGTTTTCTGGTTGAATTGATTGTGTTGATCTGTCATACCTGACATTTTCAGGCTGAATTGAGCACTACTTGCAAAACTTAGATATGGCTTGTTCTATCTTCTCAGGGAAACCAGGGTGTGGAACTTTGTTGTGACCATGAATATGTGTTTCTTTCCAAATCTGAGCTCCATGTCAAAATGAAGTTTCCAGCTAGATTGAGTTGTCCCGCCAATTCTGAGATACCGTTTAATCTAATTTCTCATGGAAAGCTCAAATCTGAAAATTGAGTATGTCTCGAACTTCCAGACCCTGAGAAACATGAGTATGTGTTTCTTTTCCAAATCTGTGTTTAAAGTGGAGTTTTCTGTCTGAATTGGGTCTTCCCGCCAATTCTAGATTCAGCTTGGTCCATCTTCTCATGGAAAGCTCGGATCTGAAAATTGCGTACGTTATCGAGTATCGGACCCCGAGGAACGTTTCTGGTTGAATTGAGTAAAACTTCCAATTGAGGGATTTGTTTGGCATGATTTTCAATGCAAAGTTCAAATCTGAAAATTCACTGTTTTCAATTTTACAGAACTTGGAAAACGTGAATGTTATTTTTGTTTTGGAAATCTGAGCGGAACACTCAACCCACTCCATTTTAAGAACCGATGTTCCCCTAAGTGTTTCTAGGTGGAAAAGTGAAATGTTCCACCTCGTGTGAGTTCTCCCGCCAATTCTGAGATACAGCTTAATCGAATTTGTCAGGGAAAGCTCGAATCTGAAAATTGAATATGTCTCGAACTTCCAGACCCTGAGAAGCATGACTGTGTTTCTTTTCCAAATTTGAGGTCTGTGTCAAAGGTGGAGTTTTCTGTCTGAATTGGGTCTTCTTGCCCATTGTGAGATTCAGCTTGGTCTATTTTCTCATGGAAAGCTCCGATCTGAAAATTGAGTATGTTGTCGACTTTCGAACCCTGGGGAACCTTTCTGGTTGCATGAGTGAAACTTCCAATTCAGGGATGAGCTTGCTGCGATTTTCTATGGAAAGTTCAAATCCGAAAATTCACTGTTTTTAATTTTACAAGAACTTGAAAAACATGATTTTTTTCTGCTTTGCAAATCTGAGCGACACAGTCAACACACTCAATTTTCTGAACCGATATTTCCCTGAGGAGATAAGTGTTTCTGAGTCAAAAGTGAAGTTTTCCACCTCGATTGAGTTCTCCCGCCAATTCTGAGATGCAGCTTAATTGAATTTGTCAGTAAAAGCTCGAATCTGATAATTGAGCATTTTGTGGACTTTCAGACCTTTGGGAACATAAATACATGTTTCCTTTATAAATCTCAGCTCTGTGTCAAAGGTGAGGTTTTCTGGTTGAATTGATTGTGTTGATCTGTCATACCTGACATTTTCAGGCTGAATTGAGCACTACTTGCAAAACTTAGATATGGCTTGTTCTATCTTCTCAGGGAAACCAGGGTGTGGAACTTTGTTGTGACCATGAATATGTGTTTCTTTCCAAATCTGAGCTCCATGTCAAAATGAAGTTTCCAGCTAGATTGAGTTGTCCCGCCAATTCTGAGATACCGTTTAATCTAATTTCTCATGGAAAGCTCAAATCTGAAAATTGAGTATGTCTCGAACTTCCAGACCCTGAGAAACATGAGTATGTGTTTCTTTTCCAAATCTGTGTTTAAAGTGGAGTTTTCTGTCTGAATTGGGTCTTCCCGCCAATTCTAGATTCAGCTTGGTCCATCTTCTCATGGAAAGCTCGGATCTGAAAATTGCGTACGTTATCGAGTATCGGACCCCGAGGAACGTTTCTGGTTGAATTGAGTAAAACTTCCAATTGAGGGATTTGTTTGGCATGATTTTCAATGCAAAGTTCAAATCTGAAAATTCACTGTTTTCAATTTTACAGAACTTGGAAAACGTGAATGTTATTTTTGTTTTGGAAATCTGAGCGGAACACTCAACCCACTCCATTTTAAGAACCGATGTTCCCCTAAGTGTTTCTAGGTGGAAAAGTGAAATGTTCCACCTCGTGTGAGTTCTCCCGCCAATTCTGAGATACAGCTTAATCGAATTTGTCAGGGAAAGCTCGAATCTGAAAATTGAATATGTCTCGAACTTCCAGACCCTGAGAAGCATGACTGTGTTTCTTTTCCAAATTTGAGGTCTGTGTCAAAGGTGGAGTTTTCTGTCTGAATTGGGTCTTCTTGCCAATTCTGAGATTCAGCTTGGTCTATTTTCTCATGGAAAACTCGGATCTGAAAATTGAGTATGTTGTCGACTTTCGAACCCTGGGGAACCTTTCTGGTTGCATGAGTGAAACTTCCAATTCAGGGATGAGCTTGCTGCGATTTTCTATGGAAAGTTCAAATCCGAAAATTCACTGTTTTTAATTTTACAAGAACTTGAAAAACATGATTTTTTTCTGCTTTGCAAATCTGAGCGACACAGTCAACACACTCAATTTTCTGAACCGATATTTCCCTGAGGAGATAAGTGTTTCTGAGTCAAAAGTGAAGTTTTCCACCTCGATTGAGTTCTCCCGCCAATTCTGAGATGCAGCTTAATTGAATTTGTCAGTAAAAGCTCGAATCTGATAATTGAGCATTTTGTGGACTTTCAGACCTTTGGGAACATAAATACATGTTTCCTTTATAAATCTCAGCTCTGTGTCAAAGGTGAGGTTTTCTGGTTGAATTGATTGTGTTGATCTGTCATACCTGACATTTTCAGGCTGAATTGAGCACTACTTGCAAAACTTAGATATGGCTTGTTCTATCTTCTCAGGGAAACCAGGGTGTGGAACTTTGTTGTGACCATGAATATGTGTTTCTTTCCAAATCTGAGCTCCATGTCAAAATGAAGTTTCCAGCTAGATTGAGTTGTCCCGCCAATTCTGAGATACCGTTTAATCTAATTTCTCATGGAAAGCTCAAATCTGAAAATTGAGTATGTCTCGAACTTCCAGACCCTAAGAAACATGAGTATGTGTTTCTTTTCCAAATCTGTGTTTAAAGTGGAGTTTTCTGTCTGAATTGGGTCTTCCCGCCAATTCTGAGATTCAGCTTGGTCTATCTTCTCATGGAAAGCTCAGATCTGAAAATTGAGTACGTTATCGAGTATCGGACCCCGAGGAACGTTTCTGGTTGAATTGAGTAAAACTTCCAATTCAGGGATGAGTTTGGCATGATTTTCTATGCAAAGTTCAAATCTGAAAATTCACTGTTTTCAATTTTACAGAGCTTGGAAAACGTGAATGTTGTTTTTGTTTTGGAAATCTGAGCGGAACACTCAACCCACTCCATTTTAAGAACCGATGTTCCCCTAAGTGTTTCTAGGTGGAAAAGTGAAATGTTCCACCTCGT
Organism: Masticophis lateralis; assembly: GCA_030761175.1. Taxonomy (NCBI): domain Eukaryota; kingdom Metazoa; phylum Chordata; class Lepidosauria; order Squamata; family Colubridae; genus Masticophis; species Masticophis lateralis. Next base: position 93,540 of record JAUDYJ010000008.1, read on the forward strand.
GTGAGTTCTCCCGCCAATTCTGAGATACAGCTTAATCGAATTTGTCAGGGAAAGCTCGAATCTGAAAATTGAATATGTCTCGAACTTCCAGACCCTGAGAAGCATGACTGTGTTTCTTTTCCAAATTTGAGGTCTGTGTCAAAGGTGGAGTTTTCTGTCTGAATTGGGTCTTCTTGCCAATTCTGAGATTCAGCTTGGTCTATTTTCTCATGGAAAACTCGGATCTGAAAATTGAGTATGTTGTCGACTTTCGAACCCTGGGGAACCTTTCTGGTTGCATGAGTGAAACTTCCAATTCAGGGATGAGCTTGCTGCGATTTTCTATGGAAAGTTCAAATCCGAAAATTCACTGTTTTTAATTTTACAAGAACTTGAAAAACATGATTTTTTTCTGCTTTGCAAATCTGAGCGACACAGTCAACACACTCAATTTTCTGAACCGATATTTCCCTGAGGAGATAAGTGTTTCTGAGTCAAAAGTGAAGTTTTCCACCTCGATTGAGTTCTCCCGCCAATTCTGAGATGCAGCTTAATTGAATTTGTCAGTAAAAGCTCGAATCTGATAATTGAGCATTTTGTGGACTTTCAGACCTTTGGGAACATAAATACATGTTTCCTTTATAAATCTCAGCTCTGTGTCAAAGGTGAGGTTTTCTGGTTGAATTGATTGTGTTGATCTGTCATACCTGACATTTTCAGGCTGAATTGAGCACTACTTGCAAAACTTAGATATGGCTTGTTCTATCTTCTCAGGGAAACCAGGGTGTGGAACTTTGTTGTGACCATGAATATGTGTTTCTTTCCAAATCTGAGCTCCATGTCAAAATGAAGTTTCCAGCTAGATTGAGTTGTCCCGCCAATTCTGAGATACCGTTTAATCTAATTTCTCATGGAAAGCTCAAATCTGAAAATTGAGTATGTCTCGAACTTCCAGACCCTAAGAAACATGAGTATGTGTTTCTTTTCCAAATCTGTGTTTAAAGTGGAGTTTTCTGTCTGAATTGGGTCTTCCCGCCAATTCTGAGATTCAGCTTGGTCTATCTTCTCATGGAAAGCTCAGATCTGAAAATTGAGTACGTTATCGAGTATCGGACCCCGAGGAACGTTTCTGGTTGAATTGAGTAAAACTTCCAATTCAGGGATGAGTTTGGCATGATTTTCTATGCAAAGTTCAAATCTGAAAATTCACTGTTTTCAATTTTACAGAGCTTGGAAAACGTGAATGTTGTTTTTGTTTTGGAAATCTGAGCGAAACACTCAACCCACTCCATTTTAAGAACCGATGTTCCCCTGAGGAGATAAGTGTTTCTAGGTGGAAAAGTGAAATGTTCCACCTCGTGTGAGTTCTCCCGCCAATTCTGAGATACAGCTTAATCGAATTTGTCAGGGAAAGCTCGAATCTGAAAATTGAATATGTCTCGAACTTCCAGACCCTGAGAAGCATGACTGTGTTTCTTTTCCAAATTTGAGGTCTGTGTCAAAGGTGGAGTTTTCTGTCTGAATTGGGTCTTCTTGCCCATTGTGAGATTCAGCTTGGTCTATTTTCTCATGGAAAGCTCCGATCTGAAAATTGAGTATGTTGTCGACTTTCGAACCCTGGGGAACCTTTCTGGTTGCATGAGTGAAACTTCCAATTCAGGGATGAGCTTGCTGCGATTTTCTATGGAAAGTTCAAATCCGAAAATTCACTGTTTTTAATTTTACAAGAACTTGAAAAACATGATTTTTTTCTGCTTTGCAAATCTGAGCGACACAGTCAACACACTCAATTTTCTGAACCGATATTTCCCTGAGGAGATAAGTGTTTCTGAGTCAAAAGTGAAGTTTTCCACCTCGATTGAGTTCTCCCGCCAATTCTGAGATGCAGCTTAATTGAATTTGTCAGTAAAAGCTCGAATCTGATAATTGAGCATTTTGTGGACTTTCAGACCTTAGGAACATAAATACATGTTTCCTTTATAAATCTCAGCTCTGTGTCAAAGGTGAGGTTTTCTGGTTGAATTGATTGTGTTGATCTGTCATACCTGACATTTTCAGGCTGAATTGAGCACTACTTGCAAAACTTAGATATGGCTTGTTCTATCTTCTCAGGGAAACCAGGGTGTGGAAGTTTGTTGTGACCATGAATATGTGTTTCTTTCCAAATCTGAGCTCCATGTCAAAATGAAGTTTCCAGCTAGATTGAGTTGTCCCGCCAATTCTGAGATACCGTTTAATCTAATTTCTCATGGAAAGCTCAAATCTGAAAATTGAGTATGTCTCGAACTTCCAGACCCTGAGAAACATGAGTATGTGTTTCTTTTCCAAATCTGTGTTTAAAGTGGAGTCTGAATTGGGTCTTCCCGCCAATTCTAGATTCAGCTTGGTCCATCTTCTCATGGAAAGCTCGGATCTGAAAATTGCGTACGTTATCGAGTATCGGACCCCGCTGAACGTTTCTGGTTGAATTGAGTAAAACTTCCAATTGAGGGATTTGTTTGGCATGATTTTCAATGCAAAGTTCAAATCTGAAAATTCACTGTTTTCAATTTTACAGAACTTGGAAAATGTGAATGTTATTTTTGTTTTGGAAATCTGAGCGGAACACTCAACACACTCAATTTTAAGAACCGATGAGGAGATAAGTGTTTCTAGGTGAAAAGTGAAATTTTCCAGCTCGTTTGACTTCTCCCACCAATTCTGAGATACAGCTTAATCGAATTTGTCAGGGAAAGCTCGAAACGGAAAATTGAGTATGTCTTGAAATCCCAGACCCTGAGAAACATGACTATGTGTTTCTTTTCCAAATTTGAGGTCTGTGTCAAAGGTGGAGTTTTCTGTCTGAATTGGGTCTTCTTGCCCATTGTGAGATTCAGCTTGGTCCATTTTCTCATGGAAAGCTCGGATCTGAAAATTGAGTATGTTGTCGACTTTCGAACCCTGGGGAACCTTTCTGGCTGCATCAGTGAAACTTCCAATTCAGGGATGAGTTTGGCATGATTTTTTATCCAAAGTTCAAATCTGAAAATTCACTGTTTCCAATTTTACAGAACTTGGAAAACGTGAATGTTGTTTTTGTTTTGGAAATCTGAGCGAAACACTCAACCCACTCCATTTTAAGAACCGATGTTCCCCTGAGGAGATAAGTGTTTCTAGGTGAAAAGTGAAATTTTTCAGCTCGTTTGAGTTCTCCCGCCAATTCTGAGATACAGCTTAATCGAATTTGTCAGGGAAAGCTCGAATCTGAAAATTGAATATGTCTCGAACTTCCAGACCCTGAGAAGCATGACTGTGTTTCTTTTCCAAATTTGAGGTCTGTGTCAAAGGTGGAGTTTTCTGTCTGAATTGGGTCTTCTTGCCCATTGTGAGATTCAGCTTGGTCTATTTTCTCATGGAAAGCTCGGATCTGAAAATTGAGTATGTTGTCGACTTTCGAACCCTGGGGAACCTTTCTGGTTGCATGAGTGAAACTTCCAATTCAGGGATGAGCTTGCTGCAATTTTCTATGGAAAGTTCAAATCCGAAAATTCACTGTTTTTAATTTTACAAGAACTTTAAAAACATGGTTTTTTTCTGCTTTGCAAATCTGAGCGACACAGTCAACACACTCAATTTTCTGAACCGATATTTCCCTGAGGAGATAAGTGTTTCTGAGTCAAAAGTGAAGTTTTCCACCTCGATTGAGTTCTCCCGCCAATTCTGAGATGCAGCTTAATTGAATTTTCAGTAAAAGCTCGAATCTGAAAATTGAGTATGACTCGAAATCCCAGACCCTGAGAAGCATGACTATGTGTTTCTTTTCCAAATTTGAGGTCTGTGTCAAAGGTGGAGTTTTTTGTCTGATTTGGGTCTTCTTGCCAATTCTGAGATTCAGCTTGGTCTATTTTCTCATGGAAAGCTCGGATCTGAAAATTGAGTATGTTGTCGACTTTCGAACCCTGGGGAACCTTTCTGGTTGCATCAGTGAAACTTCCAATTCAGGGATGAGCTTGCTGCGATTTTCTATGGAAAGTTCAAATCCGAAAATTCACTGTTTTTAATTTCACAAGAACTTTAAAAACATGGTTTTTTTCTGCTTTGCAAATCTGAGCGACACAGTCAACACACTCAATTTTCTGAACCGATATTTCCCTGAGGAGATAAGTGTTTCTGAGTCAAAAGTGAAATTTTCCACCTCGATTGAGTTCTCCCGCCAATTCTGAGATGCAGCTTAATTGAATTTGTCAGTAAAAGCTCGAATCTGATAATTGAGCATTTTGTGGACTTTCAGACCTTTGGGAACATAAATACATGTTTCCTTTATAAATCTCAGCTCTGTGTCAAAGGTGAGGTTTTCTGGTTGAATTGATTGTGTTGATCTGTCATACCTGACATTTTCAGGCTGAATTGAGCACTACTTGCAAAACTTAGATATGGCTTGTTCTATCTTCTCAGGGAAACCAGGGTGTGGAAGTTTGTTGTGACCATGAATATGTGTTTCTTTCCAAATCTGAGCTCCATGTCAAAATGAAGTTTCCAGCTAGATTGAGTTGTCCCGCCAATTCTGAGATACCGTTTAATCTAATTTCTCATGGAAAGCTCAAATCTGAAAATTGAGTATGTCTCGAACTTCCAGACCCTGAGAAACATGAGTATGTGTTTCTTTTCCAAATCTGTGTTTAAAGTGGAGTCTGAATTGGGTCTTCCCGCCAATTCTAGATTCAGCTTGGTCCATCTTCTCATGGAAAGCTCGGATCTGAAAATTGAGTACGTTATCGAGTATCGGACCCCGCTGAACGTTTCTGGTTGAATTGAGTAAAACTTCCAATTGAGGGATTTGTTTGGCATGATTTTCAATGCAAAGTTCAAATCTGAAAATTCACTGTTTTCAATTTTACAGAACTTGGAAAACGTGAATGTTATTTTTGTTTTGGAAATCTGAGCGGAACACTCAACCCACTCCATTTTAAGAACCGATGTTCCCCTAAGTGTTTCTAGGTGGAAAAGTGAAATGTTCCACCTCGTGTGAGTTCTCCCGCCAATTCTGAGATACAGCTTAATCGAATTTGTCAGGGAAAGCTCGAATCTGAAAATTGAATATGTCTCGAACTTCCAGACCCTGAGAAGCATGACTGTGTTTCTTTTCCAAATTTGAGGTCTGTGTCAAAGGTGGAGTTTTCTGTCTGAATTGGGTCTTCTTGCCAATTCTGAGATTCAGCTTGGTCTATTTTCTCATGGAAAACTCGGATCTGAAAATTGAGTATGTTGTCGACTTTCGAACCCTGGGGAACCTTTCTGGTTGCATGAGTGAAACTTCCAATTCAGGGATGAGCTTGCTGCGATTTTCTATGGAAAGTTCAAATCCGAAAATTCACTGTTTTTAATTTTACAAGAACTTGAAAAACATGATTTTTTTCTGCTTTGCAAATCTGAGCGACACAGTCAACACACTCAATTTTCTGAACCGATATTTCCCTGAGGAGATAAGTGTTTCTGAGTCAAAAGTGAAGTTTTCCACCTCGATTGAGTTCTCCCGCCAATTCTGTGATGCAGCTTAATTGAATTTGTCAGTAAAAGCTCGAATCTGATAATTGAGCATTTTGTGGACTTTCAGACCTTTGGGAACATAAATACATGTTTCCTTTATAAATCTCAGCTCTGTGTCAAAGGTGAGGTTTTCTGGTTGAATTGATTGTGTTGATCTGTCATACCTGACATTTTCAGGCTGAATTGAGCACTACTTGCAAAACTTAGATATGGCTTGTTCTATCTTCTCAGGGAAACCAGGGTGTGGAACTTTGTTGTGACCATGAATATGTGTTTCTTTCCAAATCTGAGCTCCATGTCAAAATGAAGTTTCCAGCTAGATTGAGTTGTCCCGCCAATTCTGAGATACCGTTTAATCTAATTTCTCATGGAAAGCTCAAATCTGAAAATTGAGTATGTCTCGAACTTCCAGACCCTGAGAAACATGAGTATGTGTTTCTTTTCCAAATCTGTGTTTAAAGTGGAGTTTTCTGTCTGAATTGGGTCTTCCCGCCAATTCTAGATTCAGCTTGGTCCATCTTCTCATGGAAAGCTCGGATCTGAAAATTGCGTACGTTATCGAGTATCGGACCCCGAGGAACGTTTCTGGTTGAATTGAGTAAAACTTCCAATTGAGGGATTTGTTTGGCATGATTTTCAATGCAAAGTTCAAATCTGAAAATTCACTGTTTTCAATTTTACAGAACTTGGAAAACGTGAATGTTATTTTTGTTTTGGAAATCTGAGCGGAACACTCAACCCACTCCATTTTAAGAACCGATGTTCCCCTAAGTGTTTCTAGGTGGAAAAGTGAAATGTTCCACCTCGTGTGAGTTCTCCCGCCAATTCTGAGATAGAGCTTAATCGAATTTGTCAGGGAAAGCTCGAATCTGAAAATTGAATATGTCTCGAACTTCCAGACCCTGAGAAGCATGACTGTGTTTCTTTTCCAAATTTGAGGTCTGTGTCAAAGGTGGAGTTTTCTGTCTGAATTGGGTCTTCTTGCCAATTCTGAGATTCAGCTTGGTCTATTTTCTCATGGAAAACTCGGATCTGAAAATTGAGTATGTTGTCGACTTTCGAACCCTGGGGAACCTTTCTGGTTGCATGAGTGAAACTTCCAATTCAGGGATGAGCTTGCTGCGATTTTCTATGGAAAGTTCAAATCCGAAAATTCACTGTTTTTAATTTTACAAGAAGTTGAAAAACATGATTTTTTTCTGCTTTGCAAATCTGAGCGACACAGTCAACACACTCAATTTTCTGAACCGATATTTCCCTGAGGAGATAAGTGTTTCTGAGTCAAAAGTGAAGTTTTCCACCTCGATTGAGTTCTCCCGCCAATTCTGAGATGCAGCTTAATTGAATTTGTCAGTAAAAGCTCGAATCTGATAATTGAGCATTTTGTGGACTTTCAGACCTTTGGGAACATAAATACATGTTTCCTTTATAAATCTCAGCTCTGTGTCAAAGGTGAGGTTTTCTGGTTGAATTGATTGTGTTGATCTGTCATACCTGACATTTTCAGGCTGAATTGAGCACTACTTGCAAAACTTAGATATGGCTTGTTCTATCTTCTCAGGGAAACCAGGGTGTGGAAGTTTGTTGTGACCATGAATATGTGTTTCTTTCCAAATCTGAGCTCCATGTCAAAATGAAGTTTCCAGCTAGATTGAGTTGTCCCGCCAATTCTGAGATACCGTTTAATCTAATTTCTCATGGAAAGCTCAAATCTGAAAATTGAGTATGTCTCGAACTTCCAGACCCTAAGAAACATGAGTATGTGTTTCTTTTCCAAATCTGTGTTTAAAGTGGAGTTTTCTGTCTGAATTGGGTCTTCCCGCCAATTCTGAGATTCACCTTGGTCTATCTTCTCATGGAAAGCTCAGATCTGAAAATTGAGTACGTTATCGAGTATCGGACCCCGAGGAACGTTTCTGGTTGAATTGAGTAAAACTTCCAATTCAGGGATGAGTTTGGCATGATTTTCTATGCAAAGTTCAAATCTGAAAATTCACTGTTTTCAATTTTACAGAGCTTGGAAAACGTGAATGTTGTTTTTGTTTTGGAAATCTGAGCGAAACACTCAACCCACTCCATTTTAAGAACCGATGTTCCCCTGAGGAGATAAGTGTTTCTAGGTGAAAAGTGAAATTTTCCAGCTCGTTTGAGTTCTCCCACCAATTCTGAGATACAGCTTAATCGAATTTGTCAGGGAAAGCTCGAAACGGAAAATTGAGTATGTCTTGAAATCCCAGACCCTGAGAAACATGACTATGTGTTTCTTTTCCAAATTTGAGGTCTGTGTCAAAGGTGGAGTTTTCTGTCTGAATTGGGTCTTCTTGCCCATTGTGAGATTCAGCTTGGTCTACTTTCTCATGGAAAGCTCGGATCTGAAAATTGAGTATGTTGTCGACTTTCGAACCCTGGGGAACCTTTCTGGTTGCATCAGTGAAACTTCCAATTCAGGGATGAGCTTGCTGCGATTTTCTATGGAAAGTTCAAATCCGAAAATTCACTGTTTTTAATTTTACAAGAAGTTGAAAAACATGATTTTTTTCTGCTTTGCAAATCTGAGGGACACAGTCAACACACTCAATTTTCTGAACGATATTTCTCTGAGGAGATAAGTGTTTCTGAGTCAAAAGTGAACTTTTCCACCTCGATTGAGTTCTCCCGCCAATTCTGAGATGCAGCTTAATTGAATTTGTCAGTAAAAGCTCGAATCTGATAATTGAGCATTTTGTGGACTTTCAGACCTTAGGGAACATAAATACATGTTTCCTTTATAAATCTCAGCTCTGTGTCAAAGGTGAGGTTTTCTGGTTGAATTGATTGTGTTGATCTGTCATACCTGACATTTTCAGGCTGAATTGAGCACTACTTGCAAAACTTAGATATGGCTTGTTCTATCTTCTCAGGGAAACCAGGGTGTGGAAGTTTGTTGTGACCATGAATATGTGTTTCTTTCCAAATCTGAGCTCCATGTCAAAATGAAGTTTCCAGCTAGATTGAGTTGTCCCGCCAATTCTGAGATACCGTTTAATCTAATTTCTCATGGAAAGCTCAAATCTGAAAATTGAGTATGTCTCGAACTTCCAGACCCTGAGAAACATGAGTATGTGTTTCTTTTCCAAATCTGTGTTTAAAGTGGAGTCTGAATTGGGTCTTCCCGCCAATTCTAGATTCAGCTTGGTCCATCTTCTCATGGAAAGCTCGGATCTGAAAATTGAGTACGTTATCGAGTATCGGACCCCGCTGAACGTTTCTGGTTGAATTGAGTAAAACTTCCAATTGAGGGATTTGTTTGGCATGATTTTCAATGCAAAGTTCAAATCTGAAAATTCACTGTTTTCAATTTTACAGAACTTGGAAAACGTGAATGTTATTTTTGTTTTGGAAATCTGAGCGGAACACTCAACACACTCAATTTTAAGAACCGATGAGGAGATAAGTGTTTCTAGGTGGAAAAGTGAAATTTTCCAGCTCGTTTGAGTTCTCCCGCCAATTCTGAGATACAGCTTAATCGAATTTGTCAGGGAAAGCTCGAATCTGAAAATTGAATATGTCTCGAACTTCCAGACCCTGAGAAGCATGACTATGTTTCTTTTCCAAATTTGAGGTCTGTGTCAAAGGTGGAGTTTTCTGTCTGAATTGGGTCTTCTTGCCCATTGTGAGATTCAGCTTGGTCTATTTTCTCATGGAAAGCTCGGATCTGAAAATTGAGTATGTTGTCGACTTTCGAACCCTGGGGAACCTTTCTGGTTGCATGAGTGAAACTTCCAATTCAGGGATGAGCTTGCTGCAATTTTCTATGGAAAGTTCAAATCCGAAAATTCACTGGTTTTAATTTTACAAGAACTTTAAAAACATGGTTTTTTTCTGCTTTGCAAATCTGAGCGACACAGTCAACACACTCAATTTTCTGAACCGATATTTCCCTGAGGAGATAAGTGTTTCTGAGTCAAAAGTGAAGTTTTCCACCTCGATTGAGTTCTCCCGCCAATTCTGAGATGCAGCTTAATTGAATTTGTCAGTAAAAGCTCGAATCTGATAATTGAGCATTTTGTGGACTTTCAGACCTTAGGAACATAAATACATGTTTCCTTTATAAATCTCAGCTCTGTGTCAAAGGTGAGGTTTTCTGGTTGAATTGATTGTGTTGATCTGTCATACCTGACATTTTCAGGCTGAATTGAGCACTACTTGCAAAACTTAGATATGGCTTGTTCTATCTTCTCAGGGAAACCAGGGTGTGGAAGTTTGTTGTGACCATGAATATGTGTTTCTTTCCAAATCTGAGCTCCATGTCAAAATGAAGTTTCCAGCTAGATTGAGTTGTCCCGCCAATTCTGAGATACCGTTTAATCTAATTTCTCATGGAAAGCTCAAATCTGAAAATTGAGTATGTCTCGAACTTCCAGACCCTGAGAAACATGAGTATGTGTTTCTTTTCCAAATCTGTGTTTAAAGTGGAGTCTGAATTGGGTCTTCCCGCCAATTCTAGATTCAGCTTGGTCCATCTTCTCATGGAAAGCTCGGATCTGAAAATTGAGTACGTTATCGAGTATCGGACCCCGCTGAACGTTTCTGGTTGAATTGAGTAAAACTTCCAATTGAGGGATTTGTTTGGCATGATTTTCAATGCAAAGTTCAAATCTGAAAATTCACTGTTTTCAATTTTACAGAACTTGGAAAACGTGAATGTTATTTTTGTTTTGGAAATCTGAGCGGAACACTCAACACACTCAATTTTAAGAACCGATGAGGAGATAAGTGTTTCTAGGTGGAAAAGTGAAATTTTCCAGCTCGTTTGAGTTCTCCCACCAATTCTGAGATACAGCTTAATCGAATTTGTCAGGGAAAGCTCGAAACGGAAAATTGAGTATGTCTTGAAATCCCAGACCCTGAGAAACATGACTATGTGTTTCTTTTCCAAATTTGAGGTCTGTGTCAAAGGTGGAGTTTTCTGTCTGAATTGGGTCTTCTTGCCCATTGTGAGATTCAGCTTGGTCCATTTTCTCATGGAAAGCTCGGATCTGAAAATTGAGTATGTTGTCGACTTTCGAACCCTGGGGAACCTTTCTGGTTGCATCAGTGAAACTTCCAATTCAGGGATGAGTTTGGCATGATTTTTTATCCAAAGTTCAAATCTGAAAATTCACTGTTTCCAATTTTACAGAACTTGGAAAACGTGAATGTTGTTTTTGTTTTGGAAATCTGAGCGAAACACTCAACCCACTCCATTTTAAGAACCGATGTTCCCCTGAGGAGATAAGTGTTTCTAGGTGAAAAGTGAAATTTTCCAGCTCGTTTGAGTTCTCCCGCCAATTCTGAGATACAGCTTAATCGAATTTGTCAGGGAAAGCTCGAATCTGAAAATTGAATATGTCTCGAACTTCCAGACCCTGAGAAGCATGACTATGTTTCTTTTCCAAATTTGAGGTCTGTGTCAAAGGTGGAGTTTTCTGTCTGAATTGGGTCTTCTTGCCCATTGTGAGATTCAGCTTGGTCTATTTTCTCATGGAAAGCTCGGATCTGAAAATTGAGTATGTTGTCGACTTTCGAACCCTGGGGAACCTTTCTGGTTGCATGAGTGAAACTTCCAATTCAGGGATGAGCTTGCTGCAATTTTCTATGGAAAGTTCAAATCCGAAAATTCACTGGTTTTAATTTTACAAGAACTTTAAAAACATGGTTTTTTTCTGCTTTGCAAATCTGAGCGACACAGTCAACACACTCAATTTTCTGAACCGATATTTCCCTGAGGAGATAAGTGTTTCTGAGTCAAAAGTGAAGTTTTCCACCTCGATTGAGTTCTCCCGCCAATTCTGAGATGCAGCTTAATTGAATTTGTCAGTAAAAGCTCGAATCTGATAATTGAGCATTTTGTGGACTTTCAGACCTTAGGAACATAAATACATGTTTCCTTTATAAATCTCAGCTCTGTGTCAAAGGTGAGGTTTTCTGGTTGAATTGATTGTGTTGATCTGTCATACCTGACATTTTCAGGCTGAATTGAGCACTACTTGCAAAACTTAGATATGGCTTGTTCTATCTTCTCAGGGAAACCAGGGTGTGGAAGTTTGTTGTGACCATGAATATGTGTTTCTTTCCAAATCTGAGCTCCATGTCAAAATGAAGTTTCCAGCTAGATTGAGTTGTCCCGCCAATTCTGAGATACCGTTTAATCTAATTTCTCATGGAAAGCTCAAATCTGAAAATTGAGTATGTCTCGAACTTCCAGACCCTGAGAAACATGAGTATGTGTTTCTTTTCCAAATCTGTGTTTAAAGTGGAGTCTGAATTGGGTCTTCCCGCCAATTCTAGATTCAGCTTGGTCCATCTTCTCATGGAAAGCTCGGATCTGAAAATTGAGTACGTTATCGAGTATCGGACCCCGCTGAACGTTTCTGGTTGAATTGAGTAAAACTTCCAATTGAGGGATTTGTTTGGCATGATTTTCAATGCAAAGTTCAAATCTGAAAATTCACTGTTTTCAATTTTACAGAACTTGGAAAACGTGAATGTTATTTTTGTTTTGGAAATCTGAGCGGAACACTCAACACACTCAATTTTAAGAACCGATGAGGAGATAAGTGTTTCTAGGTGGAAAAGTGAAATTTTCCAGCTCGTTTGAGTTCTCCCACCAATTCTGAGATACAGCTTAATCGAATTTGTCAGGGAAAGCTCGAAACGGAAAATTGAGTATGTCTTGAAATCCCAGACCCTGAGAAACATGACTATGTGTTTCTTTTCCAAATTTGAGGTCTGTGTCAAAGGTGGAGTTTTCTGTCTGAATTGGGTCTTCTTGCCCATTGTGAGATTCAGCTTGGTCCATTTTCTCATGGAAAGCTCGGATCTGAAAATTGAGTATGTTGTCGACTTTCGAACCCTGGGGAACCTTTCTGGTTGCATCAGTGAAACTTCCAATTCAGGGATGAGTTTGGCATGATTTTTTATCCAAAGTTCAAATCTGAAAATTCACTGTTTCCAATTTTACAGAACTTGGAAAACGTGAATGTTGTTTTTGTTTTGGAAATCTGAGCGAAACACTCAACCCACTCCATTTTAAGAACCGATGTTCCCCTGAGGAGATAAGTGTTTCTAGGTGAAAAGTGAAATTTTCCAGCTCGTTTGAGTTCTCCCGCCAATTCTGAGATACAGCTTAATCGAATTTGTCAGGGAAAGCTCGAATCTGAAAATTGAATATGTCTCGAACTTCCAGACCCTGAGAAGCATGACTATGTTTCTTTTCCAAATTTGAGGTCTGTGTCAAAGGTGGAGTTTTCTGTCTGAATTGGGTCTTCTTGCCCATTGTGAGATTCAGCTTGGTCTATTTTCTCATGGAAAGCTCGGATCTGAAAATTGAGTATGTTGTCGACTTTCGAACCCTGGGGAACCTTTCTGGTTGCATGAGTGAAACTTCCAATTCAGGGATGAGCTTGCTGCAATTTTCTATGGAAAGTTCAAATCCGAAAATTCACTGGTTTTAATTTTACAAGAACTTTAAAAACATGGTTTTTTTCTGCTTTGCAAATCTGAGCGACACAGTCAACACACTCAATTTTCTGAACCGATATTTCCCTGAGGAGATAAGTGTTTCTGAGTCAAAAGTGAAGTTTTCCACCTCGATTGAGTTCTCCCGCCAATTCTGAGATGCAGCTTAATTGAATTTGTCAGTAAAAGCTCGAATCTGATAATTGAGCATTTTGTGGACTTTCAGACCTTAGGAACATAAATACATGTTTCCTTTATAAATCTCAGCTCTGTGTCAAAGGTGAGGTTTTCTGGTTGAATTGATTGTGTTGATCTGTCATACCTGACATTTTCAGGCTGAATTGAGCACTACTTGCAAAACTTAGATATGGCTTGTTCTATCTTCTCAGGGAAACCAGGGTGTGGAAGTTTGTTGTGACCATGAATATGTGTTTCTTTCCAAATCTGAGCTCCATGTCAAAATGAAGTTTCCAGCTAGATTGAGTTGTCCCGCCAATTCTGAGATACCGTTTAATCTAATTTCTCATGGAAAGCTCAAATCTGAAAATTGAGTATGTCTCGAACTTCCAGACCCTGAGAAACATGAGTATGTGTTTCTTTTCCAAATCTGTGTTTAAAGTGGAGTCTGAATTGGGTCTTCCCGCCAATTCTAGATTCAGCTTGGTCCATCTTCTCATGGAAAGCTCGGATCTGAAAATTGAGTACGTTATCGAGTATCGGACCCCGCTGAACGTTTCTGGTTGAATTGAGTAAAACTTCCAATTGAGGGATTTGTTTGGCATGATTTTCAATGCAAAGTTCAAATCTGAAAATTCACTGTTTTCAATTTTACAGAACTTGGAAAACGTGAATGTTATTTTTGTTTTGGAAATCTGAGCGGAACACTCAACACACTCAATTTTAAGAACCGATGAGGAGATAAGTGTTTCTAGGTGGAAAAGTGAAATTTTCCAGCTCGTTTGAGTTCTCCCACCAATTCTGAGATACAGCTTAATCGAATTTGTCAGGGAAAGCTCGAAACGGAAAATTGAGTATGTCTTGAAATCCCAGACCCTGAGAAACATGACTATGTGTTTCTTTTCCAAATTTGAGGTCTGTGTCAAAGGTGGAGTTTTCTGTCTGAATTGGGTCTTCTTGCCCATTGTGAGATTCAGCTTGGTCCATTTTCTCATGGAAAGCTCGGATCTGAAAATTGAGTATGTTGTCGACTTTCGAACCCTGGGGAACCTTTCTGGTTGCATCAGTGAAACTTCCAATTCAGGGATGAGTTTGGCATGATTTTTTATCCAAAGTTCAAATCTGAAAATTCACTGTTTCCAATTTTACAGAACTTGGAAAACGTGAATGTTGTTTTTGTTTTGGAAATCTGAGCGAAACACTCAACCCACTCCATTTTAAGAACCGATGTTCCCCTGAGGAGATAAGTGTTTCTAGGTGAAAAGTGAAATTTTCCAGCTCGTTTGAGTTCTCCCGCCAATTCTGAGATACAGCTTAATCGAATTTGTCAGGGAAAGCTCGAATCTGAAAATTGAATATGTCTCGAACTTCCAGACCCTGAGAAGCATGACTATGTTTCTTTTCCAAATTTGAGGTCTGTGTCAAAGGTGGAGTTTTCTGTCTGAATTGGGTCTTCTTGCCCATTGTGAGATTCAGCTTGGTCTATTTTCTCATGGAAAGCTCGGATCTGAAAATTGAGTATGTTGTCGACTTTCGAACCCTGGGGAACCTTTCTGGTTGCATGAGTGAAACTTCCAATTCAGGGATGAGCTTGCTGCAATTTTCTATGGAAAGTTCAAATCCGAAAATTCACTGGTTTTAATTTTACAAGAACTTTAAAAACATGGTTTTTTTCTGCTTTGCAAATCTGAGCGACACAGTCAACACACTCAATTTTCTGAACCGATATTTCCCTGAGGAGATAAGTGTTTCTGAGTCAAAAGTGAAGTTTTCCACCTCGATTGAGTTCTCCCGCCAATTCTGAGATGCAGCTTAATTGAATTTGTCAGTAAAAGCTCGAATCTGATAATTGAGCATTTTGTGGACTTTCAGACCTTAGGAACATAAATACATGTTTCCTTTATAAATCTCAGCTCTGTGTCAAAGGTGAGGTTTTCTGGTTGAATTGATTGTGTTGATCTGTCATACCTGACATTTTCAGGCTGAATTGAGCACTACTTGCAAAACTTAGATATGGCTTGTTCTATCTTCTCAGGGAAACCAGGGTGTGGAAGTTTGTTGTGACCATGAATATGTGTTTCTTTCCAAATCTGAGCTCCATGTCAAAATGAAGTTTCCAGCTAGATTGAGTTGTCCCGCCAATTCTGAGATACCGTTTAATCTAATTTCTCATGGAAAGCTCAAATCTGAAAATTGAGTATGTCTCGAACTTCCAGACCCTGAGAAACATGAGTATGTGTTTCTTTTCCAAATCTGTGTTTAAAGTGGAGTCTGAATTGGGTCTTCCCGCCAATTCTAGATTCAGCTTGGTCCATCTTCTCATGGAAAGCTCGGATCTGAAAATTGAGTACGTTATCGAGTATCGGACCCCGCTGAACGTTTCTGGTTGAATTGAGTAAAACTTCCAATTGAGGGATTTGTTTGGCATGATTTTCAATGCAAAGTTCAAATCTGAAAATTCACTGTTTTCAATTTTACAGAACTTGGAAAACGTGAATGTTATTTTTGTTTTGGAAATCTGAGCGGAACACTCAACACACTCAATTTTAAGAACCGATGAGGAGATAAGTGTTTCTAGGTGGAAAAGTGAAATTTTCCAGCTCGTTTGAGTTCTCCCACCAATTCTGAGATACAGCTTAATCGAATTTGTCAGGGAAAGCTCGAAACGGAAAATTGAGTATGTCTTGAAATCCCAGACCCTGAGAAACATGACTATGTGTTTCTTTTCCAAATTTGAGGTCTGTGTCAAAGGTGGAGTTTTCTGTCTGAATTGGGTCTTCTTGCCCATTGTGAGATTCAGCTTGGTCCATTTTCTCATGGAAAGCTCGGATCTGAAAATTGAGTATGTTGTCGACTTTCGAACCCTGGGGAACCTTTCTGGTTGCATCAGTGAAACTTCCAATTCAGGGATGAGTTTGGCATGATTTTTTATCCAAAGTTCAAATCTGAAAATTCACTGTTTCCAATTTTACAGAACTTGGAAAACGTGAATGTTGTTTTTGTTTTGGAAATCTGAGCGAAACACTCAACCCACTCCATTTTAAGAACCGATGTTCCCCTGAGGAGATAAGTGTTTCTAGGTGAAAAGTGAAATTTTCCAGCTCGTTTGAGTTCTCCCGCCAATTCTGAGATACAGCTTAATCGAATTTGTCAGGGAAAGCTCGAATCTGAAAATTGAATATGTCTCGAACTTCCAGACCCTGAGAAGCATGATCAGCTTGGTCCATCTTCTCATGGAAAGCTCGGATCTGAAAATTGAGTACGTTATCGAGTATCGAACCCTGGGGAACCTTTCTGGTTGCATCAGTGAAACTTCCAATTCAGGGATGAGTTTGGCATGATTTTTTATCCAAAGTTCAAATCTGAAAATTCACTGTTTCCAATTTTACAAGAACTTTAAAAACATGATTTTTTTCTGCTTTGCAAATCTGAGCGACACAGTCAACACACTCAATTTTCTGAACCGATATTTCCCTGAGGAGATAAGTGTTTCTGAGTCAAAAGTGAAGTTTTCCACCTCGATTGAGTTCTCCCGCCAATTCTGAGATGCAGCTTAATTGAATTTGTCAGTAAAAGCTCGAATCTGATAATTGAGCATTTTGTGGACTTTCAGACCTTAGGAACATAAATACATGTTTCCTTTATAAATCTCAGCTCTGTGTCAAAGGTGAGGTTTTCTGGTTGAATTGATTGTGTTGATCTGTCATACCTGACATTTTCAGGCTGAATTGAGCACTACTTGCAAAACTTAGATATGGCTTGTTCTATCTTCTCAGGGAAACCAGGGTGTGGAAGTTTGTTGTGACCATGAATATGTGTTTCTTTCCAAATCTGAGCTCCATGTCAAAATGAAGTTTCCAGCTAGATTGAGTTGTCCCGCCAATTCTGAGATACCGTTTAATCTAATTTCTCATGGAAAGCTCAAATCTGAAAATTGAGTATGTCTCGAACTTCCAGACCCTGAGAAACATGAGTATGTGTTTCTTTTCCAAATCTGTGTTTAAAGTGGAGTCTGAATTGGGTCTTCCCGCCAATTCTAGATTCAGCTTGGTCCATCTTCTCATGGAAAGCTCGGATCTGAAAATTGAGTACGTTATCGAGTATCGGACCCCGCTGAACGTTTCTGGTTGAATTGAGTAAAACTTCCAATTGAGGGATTTGTTTGGCATGATTTTCAATGCAAAGTTCAAATCTGAAAATTCACTGTTTTCAATTTTACAGAACTTGGAAAACGTGAATGTTATTTTTGTTTTGGAAATCTGAGCGGAACACTCAACACACTCAATTTTAAGAACCGATGAGGAGATAAGTGTTTCTAGGTGGAAAAGTGAAATTTTCCAGCTCGTTTGAGTTCTCCCACCAATTCTGAGATACAGCTTAATCGAGTTTGTCAGGGAAAGCTCGAAACGGAAAATTGAGTATGTCTTGAAATCCCAGACCCTGAGAAACATGACTATGTGTTTCTTTTCCAAATTTGAGGTCTGTGTCAAAGGTGGAGTTTTCTGTCTGAATTGGGTCTTCTTGCCCATTGTGAGATTCAGCTTGGTCCATTTTCTAATGGAAAGCTCGGATCTGAAAATTGAGTATGTTGTCGACTTTCGAACCCTGGGGAACCTTTCTGGTTGCATCAGTGAAACTTCCAATTCAGGGATGAGTTTGGCATGATTTTTTATCCAAAGTTCAAATCTGAAAATTCACTGTTTCCAATTTTACAGAACTTGGAAAACGTGAATGTTGTTTTTGTTTTGGAAATCTGAGCGAAACACTCAACCCACTCCATTTTAAGAACCGATGTTCCCCTGAGGAGATAAGTGTTTCTAGGTGAAAAGTGAAATTTTCCAGCTCGTTTGAGTTCTCCCGCCAATTCTGAGATACAGCTTAATCGAATTTGTCAGGGAAAGCTCGAATCTGAAAATTGAATATGTCTCGAACTTCCAGACCCTGAGAAGCATGATCAGCTTGGTCCATCTTCTCATGGAAAGCTCGGATCTGAAAATTGAGTACGTTATCGAGTATCGAACCCTGGGGAACCTTTCTGGTTGCATCAGTGAAACTTCCAATTCAGGGATGAGTTTGGCATGATTTTTTATCCAAAGTTCAAATCTGAAAATTCACTGTTTCCAATTTTACAAGAACTTGAAAAACATGATTTTTTTCTGCTTTGCAAATCTGAGCGACACAGTCAACACACTCAATTTTCTGAACCGATATTTCCCTGAGGAGATAAGTGTTTCTGAGTCAAAAGTGAAGTTTTCCACCTCGATTGAGTTCTCCCGCCAATTCTGAGATGCAGCTTAATTGAATTTGTCAGTAAAAGCTCGAATCTGATAATTGAGCATTTTGTGGACTTTCAGACCTTAGGAACATAAATACATGTTTCCTTTATAAATCTCAGCTCTGTGTCAAAGGTGAGGTTTTCTGGTTGAATTGATTGTGTTGATCTGTCATACCTGACATTTTCAGGCTGAATTGAGCACTACTTGCAAAACTTAGATATGGCTTGTTCTATCTTCTCAGGGAAACCAGGGTGTGGAAGTTTGTTGTGACCATGAATATGTGTTTCTTTCCAAATCTGAGCTCCATGTCAAAATGAAGTTTCCAGCTAGATTGAGTTGTCCCGCCAATTCTGAGATACCGTTTAATCTAATTTCTCATGGAAAGCTCAAATCTGAAAATTGAGTATGTCTCGAACTTCCAGACCCTGAGGAACATGAGTATGTGTTTCGTTTCCAAATCTGTGTTTAAAGTGGAGTTTTCTGTCTGAATTGGGTCTTCCCGCCAATTCTGAGATTCAGCTTGGTCTATCTTCTCATGGAAAGCTCGGATCTGAAAATTGAGTACGTTATCGAGTATCGGACCCCGAGGAACGTTTCTGGTTGAATTGAGTAAAACTTCCAATTCAGGGATGAGTTTGGCATGATTTTCTATGCAAAGTTCAAATCTGAAAATTCACTGTTTTCAATTTTACAGAGCTTGGAAAACGTGAATGTTGTTTTTGTTTTGGAAATCTGAGCGAAACACTCAACCCACTCCATTTTAAGAACCGATGTTCCCCTGAGGAGATAAGTGTTTCTAGGTGGAAAAGTGAAATGTTCCACCTCGTGTGAGTTCTCCCGCCAATTCTGAGATACAGCTTAATCGAATTTGTCAGGGAAAGCTCGAATCTGAAAATTGAATATGTCTCGAACTTCCAGACCCTGAGAAGCATGACTGTGTTTCTTTTCCAAATTTGAGGTCTGTGTCAAAGGTGGAGTTTTCTGTCTGAATTGGGTCTTCTTGCCCATTGTGAGATTCAGCTTGGTCTATTTTCTCATGGAAAGCTCGGATCTGAAAATTGAGTATGTTGTCGACTTTCGAACCCTGGGGAACCTTTCTGGTTGCATCAGTGAAACTTCCAATTCAGGGATGAGCTTGCTGCGATTTTCTATGGAAAGTTCAAATCCGAAAATTCACTGTTTTTAATTTTACAAGAACTTGAAAAACATGATTTTTTTCTGCTTTGCAAATCTGAGCGACACAGTCAACACACTCAATTTTCTGAACCGATATTTCCCTGAGGAGATAAGTGTTTCTGAGTCAAAAGTGAAGTTTTCCACCTCGATTGAGTTCTCCCGCCAATTCTGAGATGCAGCTTAATTGAATTTGTCAGTAAAAGCTCGAATCTGATAATTGAGCATTTTGTGGACTTTCAGACCTTAGGAACATAAATACATGTTTCCTTTATAAATCTCAGCTCTGTGTCAAAGGTGAGGTTTTCTGGTTGAATTGATTGTGTTGATCTGTCATACCTGACATTTTCAGGCTGAATTGAGCACTACTTGCAAAACTTAGATATGGCTTGTTCTATCTTCTCAGGGAAACCAGGGTGTGGAAGTTTGTTGTGACCATGAATATGTGTTTCTTTCCAAATCTGAGCTCCATGTCAAAATGAAGTTTCCAGCTAGATTGAGTTGTCCCGCCAATTCTGAGATACCGTTTAATCTAATTTCTCATGGAAAGCTCAAATCTGAAAATTGAGTATGTCTCGAACTTCCAGACCCTGAGAAACATGAGTATGTGTTTCTTTTCCAAATCTGTGTTTAAAGTGGAGTCTGAATTGGGTCTTCCCGCCAATTCTAGATTCAGCTTGGTCCATCTTCTCATGGAAAGCTCGGATCTGAAAATTGAGTACGTTATCGAGTATCGGACCCCGCTGAACGTTTCTGGTTGAATTGAGTAAAACTTCCAATTGAGGGATTTGTTTGGCATGATTTTCAATGCAAAGTTCAAATCTGAAAATTCACTGTTTTCAATTTTACAGAACTTGGAAAACGTGAATGTTATTTTTGTTTTGGAAATCTGAGCGGAACACTCAACACACTCAATTTTAAGAACCGATGAGGAGATAAGTGTTTCTAGGTGGAAAAGTGAAATTTTCCAGCTCGTTTGAGTTCTCCCACCAATTCTGAGATACAGCTTAATCGAATTTGTCAGGGAAAGCTCGAAACGGAAAATTGAGTATGTCTTGAAATCCCAGACCCTGAGAAACATGACTATGTGTTTCTTTTCCAAATTTGAGGTCTGTGTCAAAGGTGGAGTTTTCTGTCTGAATTGGGTCTTCTTGCCCATTGTGAGATTCAGCTTGGTCCATTTTCTAATGGAAAGCTCGGATCTGAAAATTGAGTATGTTGTCGACTTTCGAACCCTGGGGAACCTTTCTGGTTGCATCAGTGAAACTTCCAATTCAGGGATGAGTTTGGCATGATTTTTTATCCAAAGTTCAAATCTGAAAATTCACTGTTTCCAATTTTACAAGAACTTGAAAAACATGATTTTTTTCTGCTTTGCAAATCTGAGCGACACAGTCAACACACTCAATTTTCTGAACCGATATTTCCCTGAGGAGATAAGTGTTTCTGAGTCAAAAGTGAAGTTTTCCACCTCGATTGAGTTCTCCCGCCAATTCTGAGATGCAGCTTAATTGAATTTGTCAGTAAAAGCTCGAATCTGATAATTGAGCATTTTGTGGACTTTCAGACCTTAGGAACATAAATACATGTTTCCTTTATAAATCTCAGCTCTGTGTCAAAGGTGAGGTTTTCTGGTTGAATTGATTGTGTTGATCTGTCATACCTGACATTTTCAGGCTGAATTGAGCACTACTTGCAAAACTTAGATATGGCTTGTTCTATCTTCTCAGGGAAACCAGGGTGTGGAAGTTTGTTGTGACCATGAATATGTGTTTCTTTCCAAATCTGAGCTCCATGTCAAAATGAAGTTTCCAGCTAGATTGAGTTGTCCCGCCAATTCTGAGATACCGTTTAATCTAATTTCTCATGGAAAGCTCAAATCTGAAAATTGAGTATGTCTCGAACTTCCAGACCCTGAGGAACATGAGTATGTGTTTCGTTTCCAAATCTGTGTTTAAAGTGGAGTTTTCTGTCTGAATTGGGTCTTCCCGCCAATTCTGAGATTCAGCTTGGTCTATCTTCTCATGGAAAGCTCGGATCTGAAAATTGAGTACGTTATCGAGTATCGGACCCCGAGGAACGTTTCTGGTTGAATTGAGTAAAACTTCCAATTCAGGGATGAGTTTGGCATGATTTTCTATGCAAAGTTCAAATCTGAAAATTCACTGTTTTCAATTTTACAGAGCTTGGAAAACGTGAATGTTGTTTTTGTTTTGGAAATCTGAGCGAAACACTCAACCCACTCCATTTTAAGAACCGATGTTCCCCTGAGGAGATAAGTGTTTCTAGGTGGAAAAGTGAAATGTTCCACCTCGTGTGAGTTCTCCCGCCAATTCTGAGATACAGCTTAATCGAATTTGTCAGGGAAAGCTCGAATCTGAAAATTGAATATGTCTCGAACTTCCAGACCCTGAGAAGCATGACTGTGTTTCTTTTCCAAATTTGAGGTCTGTGTCAAAGGTGGAGTTTTCTGTCTGAATTGGGTCTTCTTGCCCATTGTGAGATTCAGCTTGGTCTATTTTCTCATGGAAAGCTCGGATCTGAAAATTGAGTATGTTGTCGACTTTCGAACCCTGGGGAACCTTTCTGGTTGCATCAGTGAAACTTCCAATTCAGGGATGAGCTTGCTGCGATTTTCTATGGAAAGTTCAAATCCGAAAATTCACTGTTTTTAATTTTACAAGAACTTGAAAAACATGATTTTTTTCTGCTTTGCAAATCTGAGCGACACAGTCAACACACTCAATTTTCTGAACCGATATTTCCCTGAGGAGATAAGTGTTTCTGAGTCAAAAGTGAAGTTTTCCACCTCGATTGAGTTCTCCCGCCAATTCTGAGATGCAGCTTAATTGAATTTGTCAGTAAAAGCTCGAATCTGATAATTGAGCATTTTGTGGACTTTCAGACCTTAGGAACATAAATACATGTTTCCTTTATAAATCTCAGCTCTGTGTCAAAGGTGAGGTTTTCTGGTTGAATTGATTGTGTTGATCTGTCATACCTGACATTTTCAGGCTGAATTGAGCACTACTTGCAAAACTTAGATATGGCTTGTTCTATCTTCTCAGGGAAACCAGGGTGTGGAAGTTTGTTGTGACCATGAATATGTGTTTCTTTCCAAATCTGAGCTCCATGTCAAAATGAAGTTTCCAGCTAGATTGAGTTGTCCCGCCAATTCTGAGATACCGTTTAATCTAATTTCTCATGGAAAGCTCAAATCTGAAAATTGAGTATGTCTCGAACTTCCAGACCCTGAGAAACATGAGTATGTGTTTCTTTTCCAAATCTGTGTTTAAAGTGGAGTCTGAATTGGGTCTTCCCGCCAATTCTAGATTCAGCTTGGTCCATCTTCTCATGGAAAGCTCGGATCTGAAAATTGAGTACGTTATCGAGTATCGGACCCCGCTGAACGTTTCTGGTTGAATTGAGTAAAACTTCCAATTGAGGGATTTGTTTGGCATGATTTTCAATGCAAAGTTCAAATCTGAAAATTCACTGTTTTCAATTTTACAGAACTTGGAAAACGTGAATGTTATTTTTGTTTTGGAAATCTGAGCGGAACACTCAACACACTCAATTTTAAGAACCGATGAGGAGATAAGTGTTTCTAGGTGGAAAAGTGAAATTTTCCAGCTCGTTTGAGTTCTCCCACCAATTCTGAGATACAGCTTAATCGAATTTGTCAGGGAAAGCTCGAAACGGAAAATTGAGTATGTCTTGAAATCCCAGACCCTGAGAAACATGACTATGTGTTTCTTTTCCAAATTTGAGGTCTGTGTCAAAGGTGGAGTTTTCTGTCTGAATTGGGTCTTCTTGCCCATTGTGAGATTCAGCTTGGTCCATTTTCTAATGGAAAGCTCGGATCTGAAAATTGAGTATGTTGTCGACTTTCGAACCCTGGGGAACCTTTCTGGTTGCATCAGTGAAACTTCCAATTCAGGGATGAGTTTGGCATGATTTTTTATCCAAAGTTCAAATCTGAAAATTCACTGTTTCCAATTTTACAGAACTTGGAAAACGTGAATGTTGTTTTTGTTTTGGAAATCTGAGCGAAACACTCAACCCACTCCATTTTAAGAACCGATGTTCCCCTGAGGAGATAAGTGTTTCTAGGTGAAAAGTGAAATTTTCCAGCTCGTTTGAGTTCTCCCGCCAATTCTGAGATACAGCTTAATCGAATTTGTCAGGGAAAGCTCGAATCTGAAAATTGAATATGTCTCGAACTTCCAGACCCTGAGAAGCATGATCAGCTTGGTCCATCTTCTCATGGAAAGCTCGGATCTGAAAATTGAGTACGTTATCGAGTATCGAACCCTGGGGAACCTTTCTGGTTGCATCAGTGAAACTTCCAATTCAGGGATGAGTTTGGCATGATTTTTTATCCAAAGTTCAAATCTGAAAATTCACTGTTTCCAATTTTACAAGAACTTTAAAAACATGATTTTTTTCTGCTTTGCAAATCTGAGCGACACAGTCAACACACTCAATTTTCTGAACCGATATTTCCCTGAGGAGATAAGTGTTTCTGAGTCAAAAGTGAAGTTTTCCACCTCGATTGAGTTCTCCCGCCAATTCTGAGATGCAGCTTAATTGAATTTGTCAGTAAAAGCTCGAATCTGATAATTGAGCATTTTGTGGACTTTCAGACCTTAGGAACATAAATACATGTTTCCTTTATAAATCTCAGCTCTGTGTCAAAGGTGAGGTTTTCTGGTTGAATTGATTGTGTTGATCTGTCATACCTGACATTTTCAGGCTGAATTGAGCACTACTTGCAAAACTTAGATATGGCTTGTTCTATCTTCTCAGGGAAACCAGGGTGTGGAAGTTTGTTGTGACCATGAATATGTGTTTCTTTCCAAATCTGAGCTCCATGTCAAAATGAAGTTTCCAGCTAGATTGAGTTGTCCCGCCAATTCTGAGATACCGTTTAATCTAATTTCTCATGGAAAGCTCAAATCTGAAAATTGAGTATGTCTCGAACTTCCAGACCCTGAGAAACATGAGTATGTGTTTCTTTTCCAAATCTGTGTTTAAAGTGGAGTCTGAATTGGGTCTTCCCGCCAATTCTAGATTCAGCTTGGTCCATCTTCTCATGGAAAGCTCGGATCTGAAAATTGAGTACGTTATCGAGTATCGGACCCCGCTGAACGTTTCTGGTTGAATTGAGTAAAACTTCCAATTGAGGGATTTGTTTGGCATGATTTTCAATGCAAAGTTCAAATCTGAAAATTCACTGTTTTCAATTTTACAGAACTTGGAAAACGTGAATGTTATTTTTGTTTTGGAAATCTGAGCGGAACACTCAACACACTCAATTTTAAGAACCGATGAGGAGATAAGTGTTTCTAGGTGGAAAAGTGAAATTTTCCAGCTCGTTTGAGTTCTCCCACCAATTCTGAGATACAGCTTAATCGAATTTGTCAGGGAAAGCTCGAAACGGAAAATTGAGTATGTCTTGAAATCCCAGACCCTGAGAAACATGACTATGTGTTTCTTTTCCAAATTTGAGGTCTGTGTCAAAGGTGGAGTTTTCTGTCTGAATTGGGTCTTCTTGCCCATTGTGAGATTCAGCTTGGTCCATTTTCTCATGGAAAGCTCGGATCTGAAAATTGAGTATGTTGTCGACTTTCGAACCCTGGGGAACCTTTCTGGTTGCATCAGTGAAACTTCCAATTCAGGGATGAGTTTGGCATGATTTTTTATCCAAAGTTCAAATCTGAAAATTCACTGTTTCCAATTTTACAGAACTTGGAAAACGTGAATGTTGTTTTTGTTTTGGAAATCTGAGCGAAACACTCAACCCACTCCATTTTAAGAACCGATGTTCCCCTGAGGAGATAAGTGTTTCTAGGTGAAAAGTGAAATTTTCCAGCTCGTTTGAGTTCTCCCGCCAATTCTGAGATACAGCTTAATCGAATTTGTCAGGGAAAGCTCGAATCTGAAAATTGAATATGTCTCGAACTTCCAGACCCTGAGAAGCATGATCAGCTTGGTCCATCTTCTCATGGAAAGCTCGGATCTGAAAATTGAGTACGTTATCGAGTATCGAACCCTGGGGAACCTTTCTGGTTGCATCAGTGAAACTTCCAATTCAGGGATGAGTTTGGCATGATTTTTTATCCAAAGTTCAAATCTGAAAATTCACTGTTTCCAATTTTACAAGAACTTTAAAAACATGATTTTTTTCTGCTTTGCAAATCTGAGCGACACAGTCAACACACTCAATTTTCTGAACCGATATTTCCCTGAGGAGATAAGTGTTTCTGAGTCAAAAGTGAAGTTTTCCACCTCGATTGAGTTCTCCCGCCAATTCTGAGATGCAGCTTAATTGAATTTGTCAGTAAAAGCTCGAATCTGATAATTGAGCATTTTGTGGACTTTCAGACCTTAGGAACATAAATACATGTTTCCTTTATAAATCTCAGCTCTGTGTCAAAGGTGAGGTTTTCTGGTTGAATTGATTGTGTTGATCTGTCATACCTGACATTTTCAGGCTGAATTGAGCACTACTTGCAAAACTTAGATATGGCTTGTTCTATCTTCTCAGGGAAACCAGGGTGTGGAAGTTTGTTGTGACCATGAATATGTGTTTCTTTCCAAATCTGAGCTCCATGTCAAAATGAAGTTTCCAGCTAGATTGAGTTGTCCCGCCAATTCTGAGATACCGTTTAATCTAATTTCTCATGGAAAGCTCAAATCTGAAAATTGAGTATGTCTCGAACTTCCAGACCCTGAGAAACATGAGTATGTGTTTCTTTTCCAAATCTGTGTTTAAAGTGGAGTCTGAATTGGGTCTTCCCGCCAATTCTAGATTCAGCTTGGTCCATCTTCTCATGGAAAGCTCGGATCTGAAAATTGAGTACGTTATCGAGTATCGGACCCCGCTGAACGTTTCTGGTTGAATTGAGTAAAACTTCCAATTGAGGGATTTGTTTGGCATGATTTTCAATGCAAAGTTCAAATCTGAAAATTCACTGTTTTCAATTTTACAGAACTTGGAAAACGTGAATGTTATTTTTGTTTTGGAAATCTGAGCGGAACACTCAACACACTCAATTTTAAGAACCGATGAGGAGATAAGTGTTTCTAGGTGGAAAAGTGAAATTTTCCAGCTCGTTTGAGTTCTCCCACCAATTCTGAGATACAGCTTAATCGAATTTGTCAGGGAAAGCTCGAAACGGAAAATTGAGTATGTCTTGAAATCCCAGACCCTGAGAAACATGACTATGTGTTTCTTTTCCAAATTTGAGGTCTGTGTCAAAGGTGGAGTTTTCTGTCTGAATTGGGTCTTCTTGCCCATTGTGAGATTCAGCTTGGTCCATTTTCTCATGGAAAGCTCGGATCTGAAAATTGAGTATGTTGTCGACTTTCGAACCCTGGGGAACCTTTCTGGTTGCATCAGTGAAACTTCCAATTCAGGGATGAGTTTGGCATGATTTTTTATCCAAAGTTCAAATCTGAAAATTCACTGTTTCCAATTTTACAGAACTTGGAAAACGTGAATGTTGTTTTTGTTTTGGAAATCTGAGCGAAACACTCAACCCACTCCATTTTAAGAACCGATGTTCCCCTGAGGAGATAAGTGTTTCTAGGTGAAAAGTGAAATTTTCCAGCTCGTTTGAGTTCTCCCGCCAATTCTGAGATACAGCTTAATCGAATTTGTCAGGGAAAGCTCGAATCTGAAAATTGAATATGTCTCGAACTTCCAGACCCTGAGAAGCATGATCAGCTTGGTCCATCTTCTCATGGAAAGCTCGGATCTGAAAATTGAGTACGTTATCGAGTATCGAACCCTGGGGAACCTTTCTGGTTGCATCAGTGAAACTTCCAATTCAGGGATGAGTTTGGCATGATTTTTTATCCAAAGTTCAAATCTGAAAATTCACTGTTTCCAATTTTACAAGAACTTTAAAAACATGATTTTTTTCTGCTTTGCAAATCTGAGCGACACAGTCAACACACTCAATTTTCTGAACCGATATTTCCCTGAGGAGATAAGTGTTTCTGAGTCAAAAGTGAAGTTTTCCACCTCGATTGAGTTCTCCCGCCAATTCTGAGATGCAGCTTAATTGAATTTGTCAGTAAAAGCTCGAATCTGATAATTGAGCATTTTGTGGACTTTCAGACCTTAGGAACATAAATACATGTTTCCTTTATAAATCTCAGCTCTGTGTCAAAGGTGAGGTTTTCTGGTTGAATTGATTGTGTTGATCTGTCATACCTGACATTTTCAGGCTGAATTGAGCACTACTTGCAAAACTTAGATATGGCTTGTTCTATCTTCTCAGGGAAACCAGGGTGTGGAAGTTTGTTGTGACCATGAATATGTGTTTCTTTCCAAATCTGAGCTCCATGTCAAAATGAAGTTTCCAGCTAGATTGAGTTGTCCCGCCAATTCTGAGATACCGTTTAATCTAATTTCTCATGGAAAGCTCAAATCTGAAAATTGAGTATGTCTCGAACTTCCAGACCCTGAGAAACATGAGTATGTGTTTCTTTTCCAAATCTGTGTTTAAAGTGGAGTCTGAATTGGGTCTTCCCGCCAATTCTAGATTCAGCTTGGTCCATCTTCTCATGGAAAGCTCGGATCTGAAAATTGAGTACGTTATCGAGTATCGGACCCCGCTGAACGTTTCTGGTTGAATTGAGTAAAACTTCCAATTGAGGGATTTGTTTGGCATGATTTTCAATGCAAAGTTCAAATCTGAAAATTCACTGTTTTCAATTTTACAGAACTTGGAAAACGTGAATGTTATTTTTGTTTTGGAAATCTGAGCGGAACACTCAACACACTCAATTTTAAGAACCGATGAGGAGATAAGTGTTTCTAGGTGGAAAAGTGAAATTTTCCAGCTCGTTTGAGTTCTCCCACCAATTCTGAGATACAGCTTAATCGAGTTTGTCAGGGAAAGCTCGAAACGGAAAATTGAGTATGTCTTGAAATCCCAGACCCTGAGAAACATGACTATGTGTTTCTTTTCCAAATTTGAGGTCTGTGTCAAAGGTGGAGTTTTCTGTCTGAATTGGGTCTTCTTGCCCATTGTGAGATTCAGCTTGGTCCATTTTCTAATGGAAAGCTCGGATCTGAAAATTGAGTATGTTGTCGACTTTCGAACCCCGAGGAACGTTTCTGGTTGAATTGAGTAAAACTTCCAATTCAGGGATGAGTTTGGCATGATTTTCTATGCAAAGTTCAAATCTGAAAATTCACTGTTTTCAATTTTACAGAGCTTGGAAAACGTGAATGTTGTTTTTGTTTTGGAAATCTGAGCGAAACACTCAACCCACTCCATTTTAAGAACCGATGTTCCCCTGAGGAGATAAGTGTTTCTAGGTGGAAAAGTGAAATGTTCCACCTCGTGTGAGTTCTCCCGCCAATTCTGAGATACAGCTTAATCGAATTTGTCAGGGAAAGCTCGAATCTGAAAATTGAATATGTCTCGAACTTCCAGACCCTGAGAAGCATGACTGTGTTTCTTTTCCAAATTTGAGGTCTGTGTCAAAGGTGGAGTTTTCTGTCTGAATTGGGTCTTCTTGCCCATTGTGAGATTCAGCTTGGTCTATTTTCTCATGGAAAGCTCGGATCTGAAAATTGAGTATGTTGTCGACTTTCGAACCCTGGGGAACCTTTCTGGTTGCATCAGTGAAACTTCCAATTCAGGGATGAGCTTGCTGCGATTTTCTATGGAAAGTTCAAATCCGAAAATTCACTGGTTTTAATTTTACAAGAACTTGAAAAACATGATTTTTTTCTGCTTTGCAAATCTGAGCGACACAGTCAACACACTCAATTTTCTGAACCGATATTTCCCTGAGGAGATAAGTGTTTCTGAGTCAAAAGTGAAGTTTTCCACCTCGATTGAGTTCTCCCGCCAATTCTGAGATGCAGCTTAATTGAATTTGTCAGTAAAAGCTCGAATCTGATAATTGAGCATTTTGTGGACTTTCAGACCTTAGGAACATAAATACATGTTTCCTTTATAAATCTCAGCTCTGTGTCAAAGGTGAGGTTTTCTGGTTGAATTGATTGTGTTGATCTGTCATACCTGACATTTTCAGGCTGAATTGAGCACTACTTGCAAAACTTAGATATGGCTTGTTCTATCTTCTCAGGGAAACCAGGGTGTGGAAGTTTGTTGTGACCATGAATATGTGTTTCTTTCCAAATCTGAGCTCCATGTCAAAATGAAGTTTCCAGCTAGATTGAGTTGTCCCGCCAATTCTGAGATACCGTTTAATCTAATTTCTCATGGAAAGCTCAAATCTGAAAATTGAGTATGTCTCGAACTTCCAGACCCTGAGGAACATGAGTATGTGTTTCGTTTCCAAATCTGTGTTTAAAGTGGAGTTTTCTGTCTGAATTGGGTCTTCCCGCCAATTCTGAGATTCAGCTTGGTCTATCTTCTCATGGAAAGCTCGGATCTGAAAATTGAGTACGTTATCGAGTATCGGACCCCGAGGAACGTTTCTGGTTGAATTGAGTAAAACTTCCAATTCAGGGATGAGTTTGGCATGATTTTCTATGCAAAGTTCAAATCTGAAAATTCACTGTTTTCAATTTTACAGAGCTTGGAAAACGTGAATGTTGTTTTTGTTTTGGAAATCTGAGCGAAACACTCAACCCACTCCATTTTAAGAACCGATGTTCCCCTGAGGAGATAAGTGTTTCTAGGTGGAAAAGTGAAATGTTCCACCTCGTGTGAGTTCTCCCGCCAATTCTGAGATACAGCTTAATCGAATTTGTCAGGGAAAGCTCGAATCTGAAAATTGAATATGTCTCGAACTTCCAGACCCTGAGAAGCATGACTGTGTTTCTTTTCCAAATTTGAGGTCTGTGTCAAAGGTGGAGTTTTCTGTCTGAATTGGGTCTTCTTGCCCATTGTGAGATTCAGCTTGGTCTATTTTCTCATGGAAAGCTCAGATCTGAAAATTGAGTATGTTGTCGACTTTCGAACCCTGGGGAACCTTTCTGGTTGCATCAGTGAAACTTCCAATTCAGGGATGAGCTTGCTGCGATTTTCTATGGAAAGTTCAAATCCGAAAATTCACTGTTTTTAATTTTACAAGAACTTGAAAAACATGATTTTTTTCTGCTTTGCAAATCTGAGCGACACAGTCAACACACTCAATTTTCTGAACCGATATTTCCCTGAGGAGATACGTGTTTCTGAGTCAAAAGTGAAGTTTTCCACCTCGATTGAGTTCTCCCGCCAATTCTGAGATGCAGCTTAATTGAATTTGTCAGTAAAAGCTCGAATCTGATAATTGAGCATTTTGTGGACTTTCAGACCTTAGGAACATAAATACATGTTTCCTTTATAAATCTCAGCTCTGTGTCAAAGGTGAGGTTTTCTGGTTGAATTGATTGTGTTGATCTGTCATACCTGACATTTTCAGGCTGAATTGAGCACTACTTGCAAAACTTAGATATGGCTTGTTCTATCTTCTCAGGGAAACCAGGGTGTGGAAGTTTGTTGTGACCATGAATATGTGTTTCTTTCCAAATCTGAGCTCCATGTCAAAATGAAGTTTCCAGCTAGATTGAGTTGTCCCGCCAATTCTGAGATACCGTTTAATCTAATTTCTCATGGAAAGCTCAAATCTGAAAATTGAGTATGTCTCGAACTTCCAGACCCTGAGAAACATGAGTATGTGTTTCTTTTCCAAATCTGTGTTTAAAGTGGAGTCTGAATTGGGTCTTCCCGCCAATTCTAGATTCAGCTTGGTCCATCTTCTCATGGAAAGCTCGGATCTGAAAATTGAGTACGTTATCGAGTATCGGACCCCGCTGAACGTTTCTGGTTGAATTGAGTAAAACTTCCAATTGAGGGATTTGTTTGGCATGATTTTCAATGCAAAGTTCAAATCTGAAAATTCACTGTTTTCAATTTTACAGAACTTGGAAAACGTGAATGTTATTTTTGTTTTGGAAATCTGAGCGGAACACTCAACACACTCAATTTTAAGAACCGATGAGGAGATAAGTGTTTCTAGGTGAAAAGTGAAATTTTCCAGCTCGTTTGAGTTCTCCCACCAATTCTGAGATACAGCTTAATCGAATTTGTCAGGGAAAGCTCGAAACGGAAAATTGAGTATGTCTTGAAATCCCAGACCCTGAGAAACATGACTATGTGTTTCTTTTCCAAATTTGAGGTCTGTGTCAAAGGTGGAGTTTTCTGTCTGAATTGGGTCTTCTTGCCCATTGTGAGATTCAGCTTGGTCCATTTTCTAATGGAAAGCTCGGATCTGAAAATTGAGTATGTTGTCGACTTTCGAACCCTGGGGAACCTTTCTGGTTGCATCAGTGAAACTTCCAATTCAGGGATGAGTTTGGCATGATTTTTTATCCAAAGTTCAAATCTGAAAATTCACTGTTTCCAATTTTACAGAACTTGGAAAACGTGAATGTTGTTTTTGTTTTGGAAATCTGAGCGAAACACTCAACCCACTCCATTTTAAGAACCGATGTTCCCCTGAGGAGATAAGTGTTTCTAGGTGAAAAGTGAAATTTTCCAGCTCGTTTGAGTTCTCCCGCCAATTCTGAGATACAGCTTAATCGAATTTGTCAGGGAAAGCTCGAATCTGAAAATTGAATATGTCTCGAACTTCCAGACCCTGAGAAGCATGATCAGCTTGGTCCATCTTCTCATGGAAAGCTCGGATCTGAAAATTGAGTACGTTATCGAGTATCGAACCCTGGGGAACCTTTCTGGTTGCATCAGTGAAACTTCCAATTCAGGGATGAGTTTGGCATGATTTTTTATCCAAAGTTCAAATCTGAAAATTCACTGTTTCCAATTTTACAAGAACTTGAAAAACATGATTTTTTTCTGCTTTGCAAATCTGAGCGACACAGTCAACACACTCAATTTTCTGAACCGATATTTCCCTGAGGAGATAAGTGTTTCTGAGTCAAAAGTGAAGTTTTCCACCTCGATTGAGTTCTCCCGCCAATTCTGAGATGCAGCTTAATTGAATTTGTCAGTAAAAGCTCGAATCTGATAATTGAGCATTTTGTGGACTTTCAGACCTTAGGAACATAAATACATGTTTCCTTTATAAATCTCAGCTCTGTGTCAAAGGTGAGGTTTTCTGGTTGAATTGATTGTGTTGATCTGTCATACCTGACATTTTCAGGCTGAATTGAGCACTACTTGCAAAACTTAGATATGGCTTGTTCTATCTTCTCAGGGAAACCAGGGTGTGGAAGTTTGTTGTGACCATGAATATGTGTTTCTTTCCAAATCTGAGCTCCATGTCAAAATGAAGTTTCCAGCTAGATTGAGTTGTCCCGCCAATTCTGAGATACCGTTTAATCTAATTTCTCATGGAAAGCTCAAATCTGAAAATTGAGTATGTCTCGAACTTCCAGACCCTGAGGAACATGAGTATGTGTTTCGTTTCCAAATCTGTGTTTAAAGTGGAGTTTTCTGTCTGAATTGGGTCTTCCCGCCAATTCTGAGATTCAGCTTGGTCTATCTTCTCATGGAAAGCTCGGATCTGAAAATTGAGTACGTTATCGAGTATCGGACCCCGAGGAACGTTTCTGGTTGAATTGAGTAAAACTTCCAATTCAGGGATGAGTTTGGCATGATTTTCTATGCAAAGTTCAAATCTGAAAATTCACTGTTTTCAATTTTACAGAGCTTGGAAAACGTGAATGTTGTTTTTGTTTTGGAAATCTGAGCGAAACACTCAACCCACTCCATTTTAAGAACCGATGTTCCCCTGAGGAGATAAGTGTTTCTAGGTGGAAAAGTGAAATGTTCCACCTCGTGTGAGTTCTCCCGCCAATTCTGAGATACAGCTTAATCGAATTTGTCAGGGAAAGCTCGAATCTGAAAATTGAATATGTCTCGAACTTCCAGACCCTGAGAAGCATGACTGTGTTTCTTTTCCAAATTTGAGGTCTGTGTCAAAGGTGGAGTTTTCTGTCTGAATTGGGTCTTCTTGCCCATTGTGAGATTCAGCTTGGTCTATTTTCTCATGGAAAGCTCGGATCTGAAAATTGAGTATGTTGTCGACTTTCGAACCCTGGGGAACCTTTCTGGTTGCATCAGTGAAACTTCCAATTCAGGGATGAGCTTGCTGCGATTTTCTATGGAAAGTTCAAATCCGAAAATTCACTGGTTTTAATTTTACAAGAACTTGAAAAACATGATTTTTTTCTGCTTTGCAAATCTGAGCGACACAGTCAACACACTCAATTTTCTGAACCGATATTTCCCTGAGGAGATAAGTGTTTCTGAGTCAAAAGTGAAGTTTTCCACCTCGATTGAGTTCTCCCGCCAATTCTGAGATGCAGCTTAATTGAATTTGTCAGTAAAAGCTCGAATCTGATAATTGAGCATTTTGTGGACTTTCAGACCTTAGGAACATAAATACATGTTTCCTTTATAAATCTCAGCTCTGTGTCAAAGGTGAGGTTTTCTGGTTGAATTGATTGTGTTGATCTGTCATACCTGACATTTTCAGGCTGAATTGAGCACTACTTGCAAAACTTAGATATGGCTTGTTCTATCTTCTCAGGGAAACCAGGGTGTGGAAGTTTGTTGTGACCATGAATATGTGTTTCTTTCCAAATCTGAGCTCCATGTCAAAATGAAGTTTCCAGCTAGATTGAGTTGTCCCGCCAATTCTGAGATACCGTTTAATCTAATTTCTCATGGAAAGCTCAAATCTGAAAATTGAGTATGTCTCGAACTTCCAGACCCTGAGGAACATGAGTATGTGTTTCTTTTCCAAATCTGTGTTTAAAGTGGAGTTTTCTGTCTGAATTGGGTCTTCCCGCCAATTCTGAGATTCAGCTTGGTCTATCTTCTCATGGAAAGCTCGGATCTGAAAATTGAGTACGTTATCGAGTATCGGACCCCGAGGAACGTTTCTGGTTGAATTGAGTAAAACTTCCAATTCAGGGATGAGTTTGGCATGATTTTCTATGCAAAGTTCAAATCTGGAAATTCACTGTTTTCAATTTTACAGAGCTTGGAAAACGTGAATGTTGTTTTTGTTTTGGAAATCTGAGCGAAACACTCAACCCACTCCATTTTAAGAACCGATGTTCCCCTGAGGAGATAAGTGTTTCTAGGTGGAAAAGTGAAATGTTCCACCTCGTGTGAGTTCTCCCGCCAATTCTGAGATACAGCTTAATCGAATTTGTCAGGGAAAGCTCGAATCTGAAAATTGAATATGTCTCGAACTTCCAGACCCTGAGAAGCATGACTGTGTTTCTTTTCCAAATTTGAGGTCTGTGTCAAAGGTGGAGTTTTCTGTCTGAATTGGGTCTTCTTGCCCATTGTGAGATTCAGCTTGGTCTATTTTCTCATGGAAAGCTCGGATCTGAAAATTGAGTATGTTGTCGACTTTCGAACCCTGGGGAACCTTTCTGGTTGCATCAGTGAAACTTCCAATTCAGGGATGAGCTTGCTGCGATTTTCTATGGAAAGTTCAAATCCGAAAATTCACTGGTTTTAATTTTACAAGAACTTGAAAAACATGATTTTTTTCTGCTTTGCAAATCTGAGCGACACAGTCAACACACTCAATTTTCTGAACCGATATTTCCCTGAGGAGATAAGTGTTTCTGAGTCAAAAGTGAAGTTTTCCACCTCGATTGAGTTCTCCCGCCAATTCTGAGATGCAGCTTAATTGAATTTGTCAGTAAAAGCTCGAATCTGATAATTGAGCATTTTGTGGACTTTCAGACCTTAGGAACATAAATACATGTTTCCTTTATAAATCTCAGCTCTGTGTCAAAGGTGAGGTTTTCTGGTTGAATTGATTGTGTTGATCTGTCATACCTGACATTTTCAGGCTGAATTGAGCACTACTTGCAAAACTTAGATATGGCTTGTTCTATCTTCTCAGGGAAACCAGGGTGTGGAAGTTTGTTGTGACCATGAATATGTGTTTCTTTCCAAATCTGAGCTCCATGTCAAAATGAAGTTTCCAGCTAGATTGAGTTGTCCCGCCAATTCTGAGATACCGTTTAATCTAATTTCTCATGGAAAGCTCAAATCTGAAAATTGAGTATGTCTCGAACTTCCAGACCCTGAGGAACATGAGTATGTGTTTCGTTTCCAAATCTGTGTTTAAAGTGGAGTTTTCTGTCTGAATTGGGTCTTCCCGCCAATTCTGAGATTCAGCTTGGTCTATCTTCTCATGGAAAGCTCGGATCTGAAAATTGAGTACGTTATCGAGTATCGGACCCCGAGGAACGTTTCTGGTTGAATTGAGTAAAACTTCCAATTCAGGGATGAGTTTGGCATGATTTTCTATGCAAAGTTCAAATCTGAAAATTCACTGTTTTCAATTTTACAGAGCTTGGAAAACGTGAATGTTGTTTTTGTTTTGGAAATCTGAGCGAAACACTCAACCCACTCCATTTTAAGAACCGATGTTCCCCTGAGGAGATAAGTGTTTCTAGGTGGAAAAGTGAAATGTTCCACCTCGTGTGAGTTCTCCCGCCAATTCTGAGATACAGCTTAATCGAATTTGTCAGGGAAAGCTCGAATCTGAAAATTGAATATGTCTCGAACTTCCAGACCCTGAGAAGCATGACTGTGTTTCTTTTCCAAATTTGAGGTCTGTGTCAAAGGTGGAGTTTTCTGTCTGAATTGGGTCTTCTTGCCCATTGTGAGATTCAGCTTGGTCTATTTTCTCATGGAAAGCTCGGATCTGAAAATTGAGTATGTTGTCGACTTTCGAACCCTGGGGAACCTTTCTGGTTGCATCAGTGAAACTTCCAATTCAGGGATGAGCTTGCTGCGATTTTCTATGGAAAGTTCAAATCCGAAAATTCACTGGTTTTAATTTTACAAGAACTTGAAAAACATGATTTTTTTCTGCTTTGCAAATCTGAGCGACACAGTCAACACACTCAATTTTCTGAACCGATATTTCCCTGAGGAGATAAGTGTTTCTGAGTCAAAAGTGAAGTTTTCCACCTCGATTGAGTTCTCCCGCCAATTCTGAGATGCAGCTTAATTGAATTTGTCAGTAAAAGCTCGAATCTGATAATTGAGCATTTTGTGGACTTTCAGACCTTAGGAACATAAATACATGTTTCCTTTATAAATCTCAGCTCTGTGTCAAAGGTGAGGTTTTCTGGTTGAATTGATTGTGTTGATCTGTCATACCTGACATTTTCAGGCTGAATTGAGCACTACTTGCAAAACTTAGATATGGCTTGTTCTATCTTCTCAGGGAAACCAGGGTGTGGAAGTTTGTTGTGACCATGAATATGTGTTTCTTTCCAAATCTGAGCTCCATGTCAAAATGAAGTTTCCAGCTAGATTGAGTTGTCCCGCCAATTCTGAGATACCGTTTAATCTAATTTCTCATGGAAAGCTCAAATCTGAAAATTGAGTATGTCTCGAACTTCCAGACCCTGAGGAACATGAGTATGTGTTTCTTTTCCAAATCTGTGTTTAAAGTGGAGTTTTCTGTCTGAATTGGGTCTTCCCGCCAATTCTGAGATTCAGCTTGGTCTATCTTCTCATGGAAAGCTCGGATCTGAAAATTGAGTACGTTATCGAGTATCGGACCCCGAGGAACGTTTCTGGTTGAATTGAGTAAAACTTCCAATTCAGGGATGAGTTTGGCATGATTTTCTATGCAAAGTTCAAATCTGAAAATTCACTGTTTTCAATTTTACAGAGCTTGGAAAACGTGAATGTTGTTTTTGTTTTGGAAATCTGAGCGAAACACTCAACCCACTCCATTTTAAGAACCGATGTTCCCCTGAGGAGATAAGTGTTTCTAGGTGGAAAAGTGAAATGTTCCACCTCGTGTGAGTTCTCCCGCCAATTCTGAGATACAGCTTAATCGAATTTGTCAGGGAAAGCTCGAATCTGAAAATTGAATATGTCTCGAACTTCCAGACCCTGAGAAGCATGACTGTGTTTCTTTTCCAAATTTGAGGTCTGTGTCAAAGGTGGAGTTTTCTGTCTGAATTGGGTCTTCTTGCCCATTGTGAGATTCAGCTTGGTCTATTTTCTCATGGAAAGCTCGGATCTGAAAATTGAGTATGTTGTCGACTTTCGAACCCTGGGGAACCTTTCTGGTTGCATCAGTGAAACTTCCAATTCAGGGATGAGCTTGCTGCGATTTTCTATGGAAAGTTCAAATCCGAAAATTCACTGGTTTTAATTTTACAAGAACTTGAAAAACATGATTTTTTTCTGCTTTGCAAATCTGAGCGACACAGTCAACACACTCAATTTTCTGAACCGATATTTCCCTGAGGAGATAAGTGTTTCTGCGTCAAAAGTGAAGTTTTCCACCTCGATTGAGTTCTCCCGCCAATTCTGAGATGCAGCTTAATTGAATTTGTCAGTAAAAGCTCGAATCTGATAATTGAGCATTTTGTGGACTTTCAGACCTTAGGAACATAAATACATGTTTCCTTTATAAATCTCAGCTCTGTGTCAAAGGTGAGGTTTTCTGGTTGAATTGATTGTGTTGATCTGTCATACCTGACATTTTCAGGCTGAATTGAGCACTACTTGCAAAACTTAGATATGGCTTGTTCTATCTTCTCAGGGAAACCAGGGTGTGGAAGTTTGTTGTGACCATGAATATGTGTTTCTTTCCAAATCTGAGCTCCATGTCAAAATGAAGTTTCCAGCTAGATTGAGTTGTCCCGCCAATTCTGAGATACCGTTTAATCTAATTTCTCATGGAAAGCTCAAATCTGAAAATTGAGTATGTCTCGAACTTCCAGACCCTGAGGAACATGAGTATGTGTTTCTTTTCCAAATCTGTGTTTAAAGTGGAGTTTTCTGTCTGAATTGGGTCTTCCCGCCAATTCTGAGATTCAGCTTGGTCTATCTTCTCATGGAAAGCTCGGATCTGAAAATTGAGTACGTTATCGAGTATCGGACCCCGAGGAACGTTTCTGGTTGAATTGAGTAAAACTTCCAATTCAGGGATGAGTTTGGCATGATTTTCTATGCAAAGTTCAAATCTGAAAATTCACTGTTTTCAATTTTACAGAGCTTGGAAAACGTGAATGTTGTTTTTGTTTTGGAAATCTGAGCGAAACACTCAACCCACTCCATTTTAAGAACCGATGTTCCCCTGAGGAGATAAGTGTTTCTAGGTGGAAAAGTGAAATGTTCCACCTCGTGTGAGTTCTCCCGCCAATTCTGAGATACAGCTTAATCGAATTTGTCAGGGAAAGCTCGAATCTGAAAATTGAATATGTCTCGAACTTCCAGACCCTGAGAAGCATGACTGTGTTTCTTTTCCAAATTTGAGGTCTGTGTCAAAGGTGGAGTTTTCTGTCTGAATTGGGTCTTCTTGCCCATTGTGAGATTCAGCTTGGTCTATTTTCTCATGGAAAGCTCAGATCTGAAAATTGAGTATGTTGTCGACTTTCGAACCCTGGGGAACCTTTCTGGTTGCATCAGTGAAACTTCCAATTCAGGGATGAGCTTGCTGCGATTTTCTATGGAAAGTTCAAATCCGAAAATTCACTGTTTTTAATTTTACAAGAACTTGAAAAACATGATTTTTTTCTGCTTTGCAAATCTGAGCGACACAGTCAACACACTCAATTTTCTGAACCGATATTTCCCTGAGGAGATAAGTGTTTCTGAGTCAAAAGTGAAGTTTTCCACCTCGATTGAGTTCTCCCGCCAATTCTGAGATGCAGCTTAATTGAATTTGTCAGTAAAAGCTCGAATCTGATAATTGAGCATTTTGTGGACTTTCAGACCTTTGGGAACATAAATACATGTTTCCTTTATAAATCTCAGCTCTGTGTCAAAGGTGAGGTTTTCTGGTTGAATTGATTGTGTTGATCTGTCATACCTGACATTTTCAGGCTGAATTGAGCACTACTTGCAAAACTTAGATATGGCTTGTTCTATCTTCTCAGGGAAACCAGGGTGTGGAACTTTGTTGTGACCATGAATATGTGTTTCTTTCCAAATCTGAGCTCCATGTCAAAATGAAGTTTCCAGCTAGATTGAGTTGTCCCGCCAATTCTGAGATACCGTTTAATCTAATTTCTCATGGAAAGCTCAAATCTGAAAATTGAGTATGTCTCGAACTTCCAGACCCTGAGGAACATGAGTATGTGTTTCTTTTCCAAATCTGTGTTTAAAGTGGAGTTTTCTGTCTGAATTGGGTCTTCCCGCCAATTCTGAGATTCAGCTTGGTCTATCTTCTCATGGAAAGCTCGGATCTGAAAATTGAGTACGTTATCGAGTATCGGACCCCGAGGAACGTTTCTGGTTGAATTGAGTAAAACTTCCAATTCAGGGATGAGTTTGGCATGATTTTCTATGCAAAGTTCAAATCTGAAAATTCACTGTTTTCAATTTTACAGAGCTTGGAAAACGTGAATGTTGTTTTTGTTTTGGAAATCTGAGCGAAACACTCAACCCACTCCATTTTAAGAACCGATGTTCCCCTGAGGAGATAAGTGTTTCTAGGTGGAAAAGTGAAATGTTCCACCTCGTGTGAGTTCTCCCGCCAATTCTGAGATACAGCTTAATCGAATTTGTCAGGGAAAGCTCGAATCTGAAAATTGAATATGTCTCGAACTTCCAGACCCTGAGAAGCATGACTGTGTTTCTTTTCCAAATTTGAGGTCTGTGTCAAAGGTGGAGTTTTCTGTCTGAATTGGGTCTTCCCGCCAATTCTGAGATTCAGCTTGGTCTATCTTCTCATGGAAAGCTCAGATCTGAAAATTGAGTACGTTATCGAGTATCGGACCCCGAGGAACGTTTCTGGTTGAATTGAGTAAAACTTCCAATTCAGGGATGAGTTTGGCATGATTTTCTATGCAAAGTTCAAATCTGAAAATTCACTGTTTTCAATTTTACAGAGCTTGGAAAACGTGAATGTTGTTTTTGTTTTGGAAATCTGAGCGAAACACTCAACCCACTCCATTTTAAGAACCGATGTTCCCCTGAGGAGATAAGTGTTTCTAGGTGGAAAAGTGAAATGTTCCACCTCGTGTGAGTTCTCCCGCCAATTCTGAGATACAGCTTAATCGAATTTGTCAGGGAAAGCTCGAATCTGAAAATTGAATATGTCTCGAACTTCCAGACCCTGAGAAGCATGACTGTGTTTCTTTTCCAAATTTGAGGTCTGTGTCAAAGGTGGAGTTTTCTGTCTGAATTGGGTCTTCTTGCCCATTGTGAGATTCAGCTTGGTCTATTTTCTCATGGAAAGCTCGGATCTGAAAATTGAGTATGTTGTCGACTTTCGAACCCTGGGGAACCTTTCTGGTTGCATCAGTGAAACTTCCAATTCAGGGATGAGCTTGCTGCGATTTTCTATGGAAAGTTCAAATCCGAAAATTCACTGGTTTTAATTTTACAAGAACTTGAAAAACATGATTTTTTTCTGCTTTGCAAATCTGAGCGACACAGTCAACACACTCAATTTTCTGAACCGATATTTCCCTGAGGAGATAAGTGTTTCTGCGTCAAAAGTGAAGTTTTCCACCTCGATTGAGTTCTCCCGCCAATTCTGAGATGCAGCTTAATTGAATTTGTCAGTAAAAGCTCGAATCTGATAATTGAGCATTTTGTGGACTTTCAGACCTTAGGAACATAAATACATGTTTCCTTTATAAATCTCAGCTCTGTGTCAAAGGTGAGGTTTTCTGGTTGAATTGATTGTGTTGATCTGTCATACCTGACATTTTCAGGCTGAATTGAGCACTACTTGCAAAACTTAGATATGGCTTGTTCTATCTTCTCAGGGAAACCAGGGTGTGGAAGTTTGTTGTGACCATGAATATGTGTTTCTTTCCAAATCTGAGCTCCATGTCAAAATGAAGTTTCCAGCTAGATTGAGTTGTCCCGCCAATTCTGAGATACCGTTTAATCTAATTTCTCATGGAAAGCTCAAATCTGAAAATTGAGTATGTCTCGAACTTCCAGACCCTGAGGAACATGAGTATGTGTTTCTTTTCCAAATCTGTGTTTAAAGTGGAGTTTTCTGTCTGAATTGGGTCTTCCCGCCAATTCTGAGATTCAGCTTGGTCTATCTTCTCATGGAAAGCTCGGATCTGAAAATTGAGTACGTTATCGAGTATCGGACCCCGAGGAACGTTTCTGGTTGAATTGAGTAAAACTTCCAATTCAGGGATGAGTTTGGCATGATTTTCTATGCAAAGTTCAAATCTGAAAATTCACTGTTTTCAATTTTACAGAGCTTGGAAAACGTGAATGTTGTTTTTGTTTTGGAAATCTGAGCGAAACACTCAACCCACTCCATTTTAAGAACCGATGTTCCCCTGAGGAGATAAGTGTTTCTAGGTGGAAAAGTGAAATGTTCCACCTCGTGTGAGTTCTCCCGCCAATTCTGAGATACAGCTTAATCGAATTTGTCAGGGAAAGCTCGAATCTGAAAATTGAATATGTCTCGAACTTCCAGACCCTGAGAAGCATGACTGTGTTTCTTTTCCAAATTTGAGGTCTGTGTCAAAGGTGGAGTTTTCTGTCTGAATTGGGTCTTCTTGCCCATTGTGAGATTCAGCTTGGTCTATTTTCTCATGGAAAGCTCAGATCTGAAAATTGAGTATGTTGTCGACTTTCGAACCCTGGGGAACCTTTCTGGTTGCATCAGTGAAACTTCCAATTCAGGGATGAGCTTGCTGCGATTTTCTATGGAAAGTTCAAATCCGAAAATTCACTGTTTTTAATTTTACAAGAACTTGAAAAACATGATTTTTTTCTGCTTTGCAAATCTGAGCGACACAGTCAACACACTCAATTTTCTGAACCGATATTTCCCTGAGGAGATAAGTGTTTCTGAGTCAAAAGTGAAGTTTTCCACCTCGATTGAGTTCTCCCGCCAATTCTGAGATGCAGCTTAATTGAATTTGTCAGTAAAAGCTCGAATCTGATAATTGAGCATTTTGTGGACTTTCAGACCTTTGGGAACATAAATACATGTTTCCTTTATAAATCTCAGCTCTGTGTCAAAGGTGAGGTTTTCTGGTTGAATTGATTGTGTTGATCTGTCATACCTGACATTTTCAGGCTGAATTGAGCACTACTTGCAAAACTTAGATATGGCTTGTTCTATCTTCTCAGGGAAACCAGGGTG
Source organism: Masticophis lateralis (assembly GCA_030761175.1). Classification (NCBI taxonomy): domain Eukaryota; kingdom Metazoa; phylum Chordata; class Lepidosauria; order Squamata; family Colubridae; genus Masticophis; species Masticophis lateralis. The sequence continues at coordinate 136,226 of JAUDYJ010000008.1, forward strand.
TGGAACTTTGTTGTGACCATGAATATGTGTTTCTTTCCAAATCTGAGCTCCATGTCAAAATGAAGTTTCCAGCTAGATTGAGTTGTCCCGCCAATTCTGAGATACCGTTTAATCTAATTTCTCATGGAAAGCTCAAATCTGAAAATTGAGTATGTCTCGAACTTCCAGACCCTGAGGAACATGAGTATGTGTTTCTTTTCCAAATCTGTGTTTAAAGTGGAGTTTTCTGTCTGAATTGGGTCTTCCCGCCAATTCTGAGATTCAGCTTGGTCTATCTTCTCATGGAAAGCTCGGATCTGAAAATTGAGTACGTTATCGAGTATCGGACCCCGAGGAACGTTTCTGGTTGAATTGAGTAAAACTTCCAATTCAGGGATGAGTTTGGCATGATTTTCTATGCAAAGTTCAAATCTGAAAATTCACTGTTTTCAATTTTACAGAGCTTGGAAAACGTGAATGTTGTTTTTGTTTTGGAAATCTGAGCGAAACACTCAACCCACTCCATTTTAAGAACCGATGTTCCCCTGAGGAGATAAGTGTTTCTAGGTGGAAAAGTGAAATGTTCCACCTCGTGTGAGTTCTCCCGCCAATTCTGAGATACAGCTTAATCGAATTTGTCAGGGAAAGCTCGAATCTGAAAATTGAATATGTCTCGAACTTCCAGACCCTGAGAAGCATGACTGTGTTTCTTTTCCAAATTTGAGGTCTGTGTCAAAGGTGGAGTTTTCTGTCTGAATTGGGTCTTCCCGCCAATTCTGAGATTCAGCTTGGTCTATCTTCTCATGGAAAGCTCAGATCTGAAAATTGAGTACGTTATCGAGTATCGGACCCCGAGGAACGTTTCTGGTTGAATTGAGTAAAACTTCCAATTCAGGGATGAGTTTGGCATGATTTTCTATGCAAAGTTCAAATCTGAAAATTCACTGTTTTCAATTTTACAGAGCTTGGAAAACGTGAATGTTGTTTTTGTTTTGGAAATCTGAGCGAAACACTCAACCCACTCCATTTTAAGAACCGATGTTCCCCTGAGGAGATAAGTGTTTCTAGGTGGAAAAGTGAAATGTTCCACCTCGTGTGAGTTCTCCCGCCAATTCTGAGATACAGCTTAATCGAATTTGTCAGGGAAAGCTCGAATCTGAAAATTGAATATGTCTCGAACTTCCAGACCCTGAGAAGCATGACTGTGTTTCTTTTCCAAATTTGAGGTCTGTGTCAAAGGTGGAGTTTTCTGTCTGAATTGGGTCTTCTTGCCCATTGTGAGATTCAGCTTGGTCTATTTTCTCATGGAAAGCTCGGATCTGAAAATTGAGTATGTTGTCGACTTTCGAACCCTGGGGAACCTTTCTGGTTGCATCAGTGAAACTTCCAATTCAGGGATGAGCTTGCTGCGATTTTCTATGGAAAGTTCAAATCCGAAAATTCACTGTTTTTAATTTTACAAGAACTTGAAAAACATGATTTTTTTCTGCTTTGCAAATCTGAGCGACACAGTCAACACACTCAATTTTCTGAACCGATATTTCCCTGAGGAGATAAGTGTTTCTGAGTCAAAAGTGAAGTTTTCCACCTCGATTGAGTTCTCCCGCCAATTCTGAGATGCAGCTTAATTGAATTTGTCAGTAAAAGCTCGAATCTGATAATTGAGCATTTTGTGGACTTTCAGACCTTAGGAACATAAATACATGTTTCCTTTATAAATCTCAGCTCTGTGTCAAAGGTGAGGTTTTCTGGTTGAATTGATTGTGTTGATCTGTCATACCTGACATTTTCAGGCTGAATTGAGCACTACTTGCAAAACTTAGATATGGCTTGTTCTATCTTCTCAGGGAAACCAGGGTGTGGAAGTTTGTTGTGACCATGAATATGTGTTTCTTTCCAAATCTGAGCTCCATGTCAAAATGAAGTTTCCAGCTAGATTGAGTTGTCCCGCCAATTCTGAGATACCGTTTAATCTAATTTCTCATGGAAAGCTCAAATCTGAAAATTGAGTATGTCTCGAACTTCCAGACCCTGAGGAACATGAGTATGTGTTTCTTTTCCAAATCTGTGTTTAAAGTGGAGTTTTCTGTCTGAATTGGGTCTTCCCGCCAATTCTGAGATTCAGCTTGGTCTATCTTCTCATGGAAAGCTCGGATCTGAAAATTGAGTACGTTATCGAGTATCGGACCCCGAGGAACGTTTCTGGTTGAATTGAGTAAAACTTCCAATTCAGGGATGAGTTTGGCATGATTTTCTATGCAAAGTTCAAATCTGAAAATTCACTGTTTTCAATTTTACAGAGCTTGGAAAACGTGAATGTTGTTTTTGTTTTGGAAATCTGAGCGAAACACTCAACCCACTCCATTTTAAGAACCGATGTTCCCCTGAGGAGATAAGTGTTTCTAGGTGGAAAAGTGAAATGTTCCACCTCGTGTGAGTTCTCCCGCCAATTCTGAGATACAGCTTAATCGAATTTGTCAGGGAAAGCTCGAATCTGAAAATTGAATATGTCTCGAACTTCCAGACCCTGAGAAGCATGACTGTGTTTCTTTTCCAAATTTGAGGTCTGTGTCAAAGGTGGAGTTTTCTGTCTGAATTGGGTCTTCCCGCCAATTCTGAGATTCAGCTTGGTCTATCTTCTCATGGAAAGCTCAGATCTGAAAATTGAGTACGTTATCGAGTATCGGACCCCGAGGAACGTTTCTGGTTGAATTGAGTAAAACTTCCAATTCAGGGATGAGTTTGGCATGATTTTCTATGCAAAGTTCAAATCTGAAAATTCACTGTTTTCAATTTTACAGAGCTTGGAAAACGTGAATGTTGTTTTTGTTTTGGAAATCTGAGCGAAACACTCAACCCACTCCATTTTAAGAACCGATGTTCCCCTGAGGAGATAAGTGTTTCTAGGTGGAAAAGTGAAATGTTCCACCTCGTGTGAGTTCTCCCGCCAATTCTGAGATACAGCTTAATCGAATTTGTCAGGGAAAGCTCGAATCTGAAAATTGAATATGTCTCGAACTTCCAGACCCTGAGAAGCATGACTGTGTTTCTTTTCCAAATTTGAGGTCTGTGTCAAAGGTGGAGTTTTCTGTCTGAATTGGGTCTTCTTGCCCATTGTGAGATTCAGCTTGGTCTATTTTCTCATGGAAAGCTCGGATCTGAAAATTGAGTATGTTGTCGACTTTCGAACCCTGGGGAACCTTTCTGGTTGCATCAGTGAAACTTCCAATTCAGGGATGAGCTTGCTGCGATTTTCTATGGAAAGTTCAAATCCGAAAATTCACTGTTTTTAATTTTACAAGAACTTGAAAAACATGATTTTTTTCTGCTTTGCAAATCTGAGCGACACAGTCAACACACTCAATTTTCTGAACCGATATTTCCCTGAGGAGATAAGTGTTTCTGAGTCAAAAGTGAAGTTTTCCACCTCGATTGAGTTCTCCCGCCAATTCTGAGATGCAGCTTAATTGAATTTGTCAGTAAAAGCTCGAATCTGATAATTGAGCATTTTGTGGACTTTCAGACCTTAGGAACATAAATACATGTTTCCTTTATAAATCTCAGCTCTGTGTCAAAGGTGAGGTTTTCTGGTTGAATTGATTGTGTTGATCTGTCATACCTGACATTTTCAGGCTGAATTGAGCACTACTTGCAAAACTTAGATATGGCTTGTTCTATCTTCTCAGGGAAACCAGGGTGTGGAAGTTTGTTGTGACCATGAATATGTGTTTCTTTCCAAATCTGAGCTCCATGTCAAAATGAAGTTTCCAGCTAGATTGAGTTGTCCCGCCAATTCTGAGATACCGTTTAATCTAATTTCTCATGGAAAGCTCAAATCTGAAAATTGAGTATGTCTCGAACTTCCAGACCCTGAGGAACATGAGTATGTGTTTCTTTTCCAAATCTGTGTTTAAAGTGGAGTTTTCTGTCTGAATTGGGTCTTCCCGCCAATTCTGAGATTCAGCTTGGTCTATCTTCTCATGGAAAGCTCGGATCTGAAAATTGAGTACGTTATCGAGTATCGGACCCCGAGGAACGTTTCTGGTTGAATTGAGTAAAACTTCCAATTCAGGGATGAGTTTGGCATGATTTTCTATGCAAAGTTCAAATCTGAAAATTCACTGTTTTCAATTTTACAGAGCTTGGAAAACGTGAATGTTGTTTTTGTTTTGGAAATCTGAGCGAAACACTCAACCCACTCCATTTTAAGAACCGATGTTCCCCTGAGGAGATAAGTGTTTCTAGGTGGAAAAGTGAAATGTTCCACCTCGTGTGAGTTCTCCCGCCAATTCTGAGATACAGCTTAATCGAATTTGTCAGGGAAAGCTCGAATCTGAAAATTGAATATGTCTCGAACTTCCAGACCCTGAGAAGCATGACTGTGTTTCTTTTCCAAATTTGAGGTCTGTGTCAAAGGTGGAGTTTTCTGTCTGAATTGGGTCTTCCCGCCAATTCTGAGATTCAGCTTGGTCTATCTTCTCATGGAAAGCTCAGATCTGAAAATTGAGTACGTTATCGAGTATCGGACCCCGAGGAACGTTTCTGGTTGAATTGAGTAAAACTTCCAATTCAGGGATGAGTTTGGCATGATTTTCTATGCAAAGTTCAAATCTGAAAATTCACTGTTTTCAATTTTACAGAGCTTGGAAAACGTGAATGTTGTTTTTGTTTTGGAAATCTGAGCGAAACACTCAACCCACTCCATTTTAAGAACCGATGTTCCCCTGAGGAGATAAGTGTTTCTAGGTGGAAAAGTGAAATGTTCCACCTCGTGTGAGTTCTCCCGCCAATTCTGAGATACAGCTTAATCGAATTTGTCAGGGAAAGCTCGAATCTGAAAATTGAATATGTCTCGAACTTCCAGACCCTGAGAAGCATGACTGTGTTTCTTTTCCAAATTTGAGGTCTGTGTCAAAGGTGGAGTTTTCTGTCTGAATTGGGTCTTCTTGCCCATTGTGAGATTCAGCTTGGTCTATTTTCTCATGGAAAGCTCGGATCTGAAAATTGAGTATGTTGTCGACTTTCGAACCCTGGGGAACCTTTCTGGTTGCATCAGTGAAACTTCCAATTCAGGGATGAGCTTGCTGCGATTTTCTATGGAAAGTTCAAATCCGAAAATTCACTGTTTTTAATTTTACAAGAACTTGAAAAACATGATTTTTTTCTGCTTTGCAAATCTGAGCGACACAGTCAACACACTCAATTTTCTGAACCGATATTTCCCTGAGGAGATAAGTGTTTCTGAGTCAAAAGTGAAGTTTTCCACCTCGATTGAGTTCTCCCGCCAATTCTGAGATGCAGCTTAATTGAATTTGTCAGTAAAAGCTCGAATCTGATAATTGAGCATTTTGTGGACTTTCAGACCTTAGGAACATAAATACATGTTTCCTTTATAAATCTCAGCTCTGTGTCAAAGGTGAGGTTTTCTGGTTGAATTGATTGTGTTGATCTGTCATACCTGACATTTTCAGGCTGAATTGAGCACTACTTGCAAAACTTAGATATGGCTTGTTCTATCTTCTCAGGGAAACCAGGGTGTGGAAGTTTGTTGTGACCATGAATATGTGTTTCTTTCCAAATCTGAGCTCCATGTCAAAATGAAGTTTCCAGCTAGATTGAGTTGTCCCGCCAATTCTGAGATACCGTTTAATCTAATTTCTCATGGAAAGCTCAAATCTGAAAATTGAGTATGTCTCGAACTTCCAGACCCTGAGGAACATGAGTATGTGTTTCTTTTCCAAATCTGTGTTTAAAGTGGAGTTTTCTGTCTGAATTGGGTCTTCCCGCCAATTCTGAGATTCAGCTTGGTCTATCTTCTCATGGAAAGCTCGGATCTGAAAATTGAGTACGTTATCGAGTATCGGACCCCGAGGAACGTTTCTGGTTGAATTGAGTAAAACTTCCAATTCAGGGATGAGTTTGGCATGATTTTCTATGCAAAGTTCAAATCTGAAAATTCATTGTTTTCAATTTTACAGAGCTTGGAAAACGTGAATGTTGTTTTTGTTTTGGAAATCTGAGCGAAACACTCAACCCACTCCATTTTAAGAACCGATGTTCCCCTGAGGAGATAAGTGTTTCTAGGTGGAAAAGTGAAATGTTCCACCTCGTGTGAGTTCTCCCGCCAATTCTGAGATACAGCTTAATCGAATTTGTCAGGGAAAGCTCGAATCTGAAAATTGAATATGTCTCGAACTTCCAGACCCTGAGAAGCATGACTGTGTTTCTTTTCCAAATTTGAGGTCTGTGTCAAAGGTGGAGTTTTCTGTCTGAATTGGGTCTTCTTGCCCATTGTGAGATTCAGCTTGGTCTATTTTCTCATGGAAAGCTCGGATCTGAAAATTGAGTATGTTGTCGACTTTCGAACCCTGGGGAACCTTTCTGGTTGCATCAGTGAAACTTCCAATTCAGGGATGAGCTTGCTGCGATTTTCTATGGAAAGTTCAAATCCGAAAATTCACTGTTTTTAATTTTACAAGAACTTGAAAAACATGATTTTTTTCTGCTTTGCAAATCTGAGCGACACAGTCAACACACTCAATTTTCTGAACCGATATTTCCCTGAGGAGATAAGTGTTTCTGAGTCAAAAGTGAAGTTTTCCACCTCGATTGAGTTCTCCCGCCAATTCTGAGATGCAGCTTAATTGAATTTGTCAGTAAAAGCTCGAATCTGATAATTGAGCATTTTGTGGACTTTCAGACCTTAGGAACATAAATACATGTTTCCTTTATAAATCTCAGCTCTGTGTCAAAGGTGAGGTTTTCTGGTTGAATTGATTGTGTTGATCTGTCATACCTGACATTTTCAGGCTGAATTGAGCACTACTTGCAAAACTTAGATATGGCTTGTTCTATCTTCTCAGGGGAACCAGGGTGTGGAAGTTTGTTGTGACCATGAATATGTGTTTCTTTCCAAATCTGAGCTCCATGTCAAAATGAAGTTTCCAGCTAGATTGAGTTGTCCCGCCAATTCTGAGATACCGTTTAATCTAATTTCTCATGGAAAGCTCAAATCTGAAAATTGAGTATGTCTCGAACTTCCAGACCCTGAGGAACATGAGTATGTGTTTCTTTTCCAAATCTGTGTTTAAAGTGGAGTTTTCTGTCTGAATTGGGTCTTCCCGCCAATTCTGAGATTCAGCTTGGTCTATCTTCTCATGGAAAGCTCGGATCTGAAAATTGAGTACGTTATCGAGTATCGGACCCCGAGGAACGTTTCTGGTTGAATTGAGTAAAACTTCCAATTCAGGGATGAGTTTGGCATGATTTTCTATGCAAAGTTCAAATCTGAAAATTCACTGTTTTCAATTTTACAGAGCTTGGAAAACGTGAATGTTGTTTTTGTTTTGGAAATCTGAGCGAAACACTCAACCCACTCCATTTTAAGAACCGATGTTCCCCTGAGGAGATAAGTGTTTCTAGGTGGAAAAGTGAAATGTTCCACCTCGTGTGAGTTCTCCCGCCAATTCTGAGATACAGCTTAATCGAATTTGTCAGGGAAAGCTCGAATCTGAAAATTGAATATGTCTCGAACTTCCAGACCCTGAGAAGCATGACTGTGTTTCTTTTCCAAATTTGAGGTCTGTGTCAAAGGTGGAGTTTTCTGTCTGAATTGGGTCTTCTTGCCCATTGTGAGATTCAGCTTGGTCTATTTTCTCATGGAAAGCTCGGATCTGAAAATTGAGTATGTTGTCGACTTTCGAACCCTGGGGAACCTTTCTGGTTGCATCAGTGAAACTTCCAATTCAGGGATGAGCTTGCTGCGATTTTCTATGGAAAGTTCAAATCCGAAAATTCACTGTTTTTAATTTTACAAGAACTTGAAAAACATGATTTTTTTCTGCTTTGCAAATCTGAGCGACACAGTCAACACACTCAATTTTCTGAACCGATATTTCCCTGAGGAGATAAGTGTTTCTGAGTCAAAAGTGAAGTTTTCCACCTCGATTGAGTTCTCCCACCAATTCTGAGATGCAGCTTAATTGAATTTTTCAGTAAAAGCTCGAATCTGATAATTGAGCATTTTGTGGACTTTCAGACCTTAGGAACATAAATACATGTTTCCTTTATAAATCTCAGCTCTGTGTCAAAGGTGAGGTTTTCTGGTTGAATTGATTGTGTTGATCTGTCATACCTGACATTTTCAGGCTGAATTGAGCACTACTTGCAAAACTTAGATATGGCTTGTTCTATCTTCTCAGGGAAACCAGGGTGTGGAAGTTTGTTGTGACCATGAATATGTGTTTCTTTCCAAATCTGAGCTCCATGTCAAAATGAAGTTTCCAGCTAGATTGAGTTGTCCCGCCAATTCTGAGATACCGTTTAATCTAATTTCTCATGGAAAGCTCAAATCTGAAAATTGAGTATGTCTCGAACTTCCAGACCCTGAGGAACATGAGTATGTGTTTCTTTTCCAAATCTGTGTTTAAAGTGGAGTTTTCTGTCTGAATTGGGTCTTCCCGCCAATTCTGAGATTCAGCTTGGTCTATCTTCTCATGGAAAGCTCGGATCTGAAAATTGAGTACGTTATCGAGTATCGGACCCCGAGGAACGTTTCTGGTTGAATTGAGTAAAACTTCCAATTCAGGGATGAGTTTGGCATGATTTTCTATGCAAAGTTCAAATCTGAAAATTCACCGTTTTCAATTTTACAGAGCTTGGAAAACGTGAATGTTGTTTTTGTTTTGGAAATCTGAGCGAAACACTCAACCCACTCCATTTTAAGAACCGATGTTCCCCTGAGGAGATAAGTGTTTCTAGGTGGAAAAGTGAAATGTTCCACCTCGTGTGAGTTCTCCCGCCAATTCTGAGATACAGCTTAATCGAATTTGTCAGGGAAAGCTCGAATCTGAAAATTGAATATGTCTCGAACTTCCAGACCCTGAGAAGCATGACTGTGTTTCTTTTCCAAATTTGAGGTCTGTGTCAAAGGTGGAGTTTTCTGTCTGAATTGGGTCTTCTTGCCCATTGTGAGATTCAGCTTGGTCTATTTTCTCATGGAAAGCTCGGATCTGAAAATTGAGTATGTTGTCGACTTTCGAACCCTGGGGAACCTTTCTGGTTGCATCAGTGAAACTTCCAATTCAGGGATGAGCTTGCTGCGATTTTCTATGGAAAGTTCAAATCCGAAAATTCACTGTTTTTAATTTTACAAGAACTTGAAAAACATGATTTTTTTCTGCTTTGCAAATCTGAGCGACACAGTCAACACACTCAATTTTCTGAACCGATATTTCCCTGAGGAGATAAGTGTTTCTGAGTCAAAAGTGAAGTTTTCCACCTCGATTGAGTTCTCCCGCCAATTCTGAGATGCAGCTTAATTGAATTTGTCAGTAAAAGCTCGAATCTGATAATTGAGCATTTTGTGGACTTTCAGACCTTAGGAACATAAATACATGTTTCCTTTATAAATCTCAGCTCTGTGTCAAAGGTGAGGTTTTCTGGTTGAATTGATTGTGTTGATCTGTCATACCTGACATTTTCAGGCTGAATTGAGCACTACTTGCAAAACTTAGATATGGCTTGTTCTATCTTCTCAGGGGAACCAGGGTGTGGAAGTTTGTTGTGACCATGAATATGTGTTTCTTTCCAAATCTGAGCTCCATGTCAAAATGAAGTTTCCAGCTAGATTGAGTTGTCCCGCCAATTCTGAGATACCGTTTAATCTAATTTCTCATGGAAAGCTCAAATCTGAAAATTGAGTATGTCTCGAACTTCCAGACCCTGAGGAACATGAGTATGTGTTTCTTTTCCAAATCTGTGTTTAAAGTGGAGTTTTCTGTCTGAATTGGGTCTTCCCGCCAATTCTGAGATTCAGCTTGGTCTATCTTCTCATGGAAAGCTCGGATCTGAAAATTGAGTACGTTATCGAGTATCGGACCCCGAGGAACGTTTCTGGTTGAATTGAGTAAAACTTCCAATTCAGGGATGAGTTTGGCATGATTTTCTATGCAAAGTTCAAATCTGAAAATTCACTGTTTTCAATTTTACAGAGCTTGGAAAACGTGAATGTTGTTTTTGTTTTGGAAATCTGAGCGAAACACTCAACCCACTCCATTTTAAGAACCGATGTTCCCCTGAGGAGATAAGTGTTTCTAGGTGGAAAAGTGAAATGTTCCACCTCGTGTGAGTTCTCCCGCCAATTCTGAGATACAGCTTAATCGAATTTGTCAGGGAAAGCTCGAATCTGAAAATTGAATATGTCTCGAACTTCCAGACCCTGAGAAGCATGACTGTGTTTCTTTTCCAAATTTGAGGTCTGTGTCAAAGGTGGAGTTTTCTGTCTGAATTGGGTCTTCTTGCCCATTGTGAGATTCAGCTTGGTCTATTTTCTCATGGAAAGCTCGGATCTGAAAATTGAGTATGTTGTCGACTTTCGAACCCTGGGGAACCTTTCTGGTTGCATCAGTGAAACTTCCAATTCAGGGATGAGCTTGCTGCGATTTTCTATGGAAAGTTCAAATCCGAAAATTCACTGTTTTTAATTTTACAAGAACTTGAAAAACATGATTTTTTTCTGCTTTGCAAATCTGAGCGACACAGTCAACACACTCAATTTTCTGAACCGATATTTCCCTGAGGAGATAAGTGTTTCTGAGTCAAAAGTGAAGTTTTCCACCTCGATTGAGTTCTCCCACCAATTCTGAGATGCAGCTTAATTGAATTTTTCAGTAAAAGCTCGAATCTGATAATTGAGCATTTTGTGGACTTTCAGACCTTAGGAACATAAATACATGTTTCCTTTATAAATCTCAGCTCTGTGTCAAAGGTGAGGTTTTCTGGTTGAATTGATTGTGTTGATCTGTCATACCTGACATTTTCAGGCTGAATTGAGCACTACTTGCAAAACTTAGATATGGCTTGTTCTATCTTCTCAGGGAAACCAGGGTGTGGAAGTTTGTTGTGACCATGAATATGTGTTTCTTTCCAAATCTGAGCTCCATGTCAAAATGAAGTTTCCAGCTAGATTGAGTTGTCCCGCCAATTCTGAGATACCGTTTAATCTAATTTCTCATGGAAAGCTCAAATCTGAAAATTGAGTATGTCTCGAACTTCCAGACCCTGAGGAACATGAGTATGTGTTTCTTTTCCAAATCTGTGTTTAAAGTGGAGTTTTCTGTCTGAATTGGGTCTTCCCGCCAATTCTGAGATTCAGCTTGGTCTATCTTCTCATGGAAAGCTCGGATCTGAAAATTGAGTACGTTATCGAGTATCGGACCCCGAGGAACGTTTCTGGTTGAATTGAGTAAAACTTCCAATTCAGGGATGAGTTTGGCATGATTTTCTATGCAAAGTTCAAATCTGAAAATTCACCGTTTTCAATTTTACAGAGCTTGGAAAACGTGAATGTTGTTTTTGTTTTGGAAATCTGAGCGAAACACTCAACCCACTCCATTTTAAGAACCGATGTTCCCCTGAGGAGATAAGTGTTTCTAGGTGGAAAAGTGAAATGTTCCACCTCGTGTGAGTTCTCCCGCCAATTCTGAGATACAGCTTAATCGAATTTGTCAGGGAAAGCTCGAATCTGAAAATTGAATATGTCTCGAACTTCCAGACCCTGAGAAGCATGACTGTGTTTCTTTTCCAAATTTGAGGTGTGTGTCAAAGGTGGAGTTTTCTGCCTGAATTGGGTCTTCTTGCCCATTGTGAGATTCAGCTTGGTCTATTTTCTCATGGAAAGCTCGGATCTGAAAATTGAGTATGTTGTCGACTTTCGAACCCTGGGGAACCTTTCTGGTTGCATCAGTGAAACTTCCAATTCAGGGATGAGCTTGCTGCGATTTTCTATGGAAAGTTCAAATCCGAAAATTCACTGTTTTTAATTTTACAAGAACTTGAAAAACATGATTTTTTTCTGCTTTGCAAATCTGAGCGACACAGTCAACACACTCAATTTTCTGAACCGATATTTCCCTGAGGAGATAAGTGTTTCTGAGTCAAAAGTGAAGTTTTCCACCTCGATTGAGTTCTCCCGCCAATTCTGAGATGCAGCTTAATTGAATTTGTCAGTAAAAGCTCGAATCTGATAATTGAGCATTTTGTGGACTTTCAGACCTTAGGAACATAAATACATGTTTCCTTTATAAATCTCAGCTCTGTGTCAAAGGTGAGGTTTTCTGGTTGAATTGATTGTGTTGATCTGTCATACCTGACATTTTCAGGCTGAATTGAGCACTACTTGCAAAACTTAGATATGGCTTGTTCTATCTTCTCAGGGGAACCAGGGTGTGGAAGTTTGTTGTGACCATGAATATGTGTTTCTTTCCAAATCTGAGCTCCATGTCAAAATGAAGTTTCCAGCTAGATTGAGTTGTCCCGCCAATTCTGAGATACCGTTTAATCTAATTTCTCATGGAAAGCTCAAATCTGAAAATTGAGTATGTCTCGAACTTCCAGACCCTGAGGAACATGAGTATGTGTTTCTTTTCCAAATCTGTGTTTAAAGTGGAGTTTTCTGTCTGAATTGGGTCTTCCCGCCAATTCTGAGATTCAGCTTGGTCTATCTTCTCATGGAAAGCTCGGATCTGAAAATTGAGTACGTTATCGAGTATCGGACCCCGAGGAACGTTTCTGGTTGAATTGAGTAAAACTTCCAATTCAGGGATGAGTTTGGCATGATTTTCTATGCAAAGTTCAAATCTGAAAATTCACTGTTTTCAATTTTACAGAGCTTGGAAAACGTGAATGTTGTTTTTGTTTTGGAAATCTGAGCGAAACACTCAACCCACTCCATTTTAAGAACCGATGTTCCCCTGAGGAGATAAGTGTTTCTAGGTGGAAAAGTGAAATGTTCCACCTCGTGTGAGTTCTCCCGCCAATTCTGAGATACAGCTTAATCGAATTTGTCAGGGAAAGCTCGAATCTGAAAATTGAATATGTCTCGAACTTCCAGACCCTGAGAAGCATGACTGTGTTTCTTTTCCAAATTTGAGGTCTGTGTCAAAGGTGGAGTTTTCTGTCTGAATTGGGTCTTCTTGCCCATTGTGAGATTCAGCTTGGTCTATTTTCTCATGGAAAGCTCGGATCTGAAAATTGAGTATGTTGTCGACTTTCGAACCCTGGGGAACCTTTCTGGTTGCATCAGTGAAACTTCCAATTCAGGGATGAGCTTGCTGCGATTTTCTATGGAAAGTTCAAATCCGAAAATTCACTGTTTTTAATTTTACAAGAACTTGAAAAACATGATTTTTTTCTGCTTTGCAAATCTGAGCGACACAGTCAACACACTCAATTTTCTGAACCGATATTTCCCTGAGGAGATAAGTGTTTCTGAGTCAAAAGTGAAGTTTTCCACCTCGATTGAGTTCTCCCACCAATTCTGAGATGCAGCTTAATTTAATTTTTCAGTAAAAGCTCGAATCTGATAATTGAGCATTTTGTGGACTTTCAGACCTTAGGAACATAAATACATGTTTCCTTTATAAATCTCAGCTCTGTGTCAAAGGTGAGGTTTTCTGGTTGAATTGATTGTGTTGATCTGTCATACCTGACATTTTCAGGCTGAATTGAGCACTACTTGCAAAACTTAGATATGGCTTGTTCTATCTTCTCAGGGAAACCAGGGTGTGGAAGTTTGTTGTGACCATGAATATGTGTTTCTTTCCAAATCTGAGCTCCATGTCAAAATGAAGTTTCCAGCTAGATTGAGTTGTCCCGCCAATTCTGAGATACCGTTTAATCTAATTTCTCATGGAAAGCTCAAATCTGAAAATTGAGTATGTCTCGAACTTCCAGACCCTGAGGAACATGAGTATGTGTTTCTTTTCCAAATCTGTGTTTAAAGTGGAGTTTTCTGTCTGAATTGGGTCTTCCCGCCAATTCTGAGATTCAGCTTGGTCTATCTTCTCATGGAAAGCTCGGATCTGAAAATTGAGTACGTTATCGAGTATCGGACCCCGAGGAACGTTTCTGGTTGAATTGAGTAAAACTTCCAATTCAGGGATGAGTTTGGCATGATTTTCTATGCAAAGTTCAAATCTGAAAATTCACCGTTTTCAATTTTACAGAGCTTGGAAAACGTGAATGTTGTTTTTGTTTTGGAAATCTGAGCGAAACACTCAACCCACTCCATTTTAAGAACCGATGTTCCCCTGAGGAGATAAGTGTTTCTAGGTGGAAAAGTGAAATGTTCCACCTCGTGTGAGTTCTCCCGCCAATTCTGAGATACAGCTTAATCGAATTTGTCAGGGAAAGCTCGAATCTGAAAATTGAATATGTCTCGAACTTCCAGACCCTGAGAAGCATGACTGTGTTTCTTTTCCAAATTTGAGGTCTGTGTCAAAGGTGGAGTTTTCTGTCTGAATTGGGTCTTCTTGCCCATTGTGAGATTCAGCTTGGTCTATTTTCTCATGGAAAGCTCGGATCTGAAAATTGAGTATGTTGTCGACTTTCGAACCCTGGGGAACCTTTCTGGTTGCATCAGTGAAACTTCCAATTCAGGGATGAGCTTGCTGCGATTTTCTATGGAAAGTTCAAATCCGAAAATTCACTGTTTTTAATTTTACAAGAACTTGAAAAACATGATTTTTTTCTGCTTTGCAAATCTGAGCGACACAGTCAACACACTCAATTTTCTGAACCGATATTTCCCTGAGGAGATAAGTGTTTCTGAGTCAAAAGTGAAGTTTTCCACCTCGATTGAGTTCTCCCGCCAATTCTGAGATGCAGCTTAATTGAATTTGTCAGTAAAAGCTCGAATCTGATAATTGAGCATTTTGTGGACTTTCAGACCTTAGGAACATAAATACATGTTTCCTTTATAAATCTCAGCTCTGTGTCAAAGGTGAGGTTTTCTGGTTGAATTGATTGTGTTGATCTGTCATACCTGACATTTTCAGGCTGAATTGAGCACTACTTGCAAAACTTAGATATGGCTTGTTCTATCTTCTCAGGGGAACCAGGGTGTGGAAGTTTCTTGTGACCATGAATATGTGTTTCTTTCCAAATCTGAGCTCCATGTCAAAATGAAGTTTCCAGCTAGATTGAGTTGTCCCGCCAATTCTGAGATACCGTTTAATCTAATTTCTCATGGAAAGCTCAAATCTGAAAATTGAGTATGTCTCGAACTTCCAGACCCTGAGGAACATGAGTATGTGTTTCTTTTCCAAATCTGTGTTTAAAGTGGAGTTTTCTGTCTGAATTGGGTCTTCCCGCCAATTCTGAGATTCAGCTTGGTCTATCTTCTCATGGAAAGCTCGGATCTGAAAATTGAGTACGTTATCGAGTATCGGACCCCGAGGAACGTTTCTGGTTGAATTGAGTAAAACTTCCAATTCAGGGATGAGTTTGGCATGATTTTCTATGCAAAGTTCAAATCTGAAAATTCACTGTTTTCAATTTTACAGAGCTTGGAAAACGTGAATGTTGTTTTTGTTTTGGAAATCTGAGCGAAACACTCAACCCACTCCATTTTAAGAACCGATGTTCCCCTGAGGAGATAAGTGTTTCTAGGTGGAAAAGTGAAATGTTCCACCTCGTGTGAGTTCTCCCGCCAATTCTGAGATACAGCTTAATCGAATTTGTCAGGGAAAGCTCGAATCTGAAAATTGAATATGTCTCGAACTTCCAGACCCTGAGAAGCATGACTGTGTTTCTTTTCCAAATTTGAGGTCTGTGTCAAAGGTGGAGTTTTCTGTCTGAATTGGGTCTTCTTGCCCATTGTGAGATTCAGCTTGGTCTATTTTCTCATGGAAAGCTCGGATCTGAAAATTGAGTATGTTGTCGACTTTCGAACCCTGGGGAACCTTTCTGGTTGCATCAGTGAAACTTCCAATTCAGGGATGAGCTTGCTGCGATTTTCTATGGAAAGTTCAAATCCGAAAATTCACTGTTTTTAATTTTACAAGAACTTGAAAAACATGATTTTTTTCTGCTTTGCAAATCTGAGCGACACAGTCAACACACTCAATTTTCTGAACCGATATTTCCCTGAGGAGATAAGTGTTTCTGAGTCAAAAGTGAAGTTTTCCACCTCGATTGAGTTCTCCCACCAATTCTGAGATGCAGCTTAATTGAATTTTTCAGTAAAAGCTCGAATCTGATAATTGAGCATTTTGTGGACTTTCAGACCTTAGGAACATAAATACATGTTTCCTTTATAAATCTCAGCTCTGTGTCAAAGGTGAGGTTTTCTGGTTGAATTGATTGTGTTGATCTGTCATACCTGACATTTTCAGGCTGAATTGAGCACTACTTGCAAAACTTAGATATGGCTTGTTCTATCTTCTCAGGGAAACCAGGGTGTGGAAGTTTGTTGTGACCATGAATATGTGTTTCTTTCCAAATCTGAGCTCCATGTCAAAATGAAATTTCCAGCTAGATTGAGTTGTCCCGCCAATTCTGAGATACCGTTTAATCTAATTTCTCATGGAAAGCTCAAATCTGAAAATTGAGTATGTCGAACTTCCAGACCCTGAGGAACATGAGTATGTGTTTCTTTTCCAAATCTGTGTTTAAAGTGGAGTTTTCTGTCTGAATTGGGTCTTCCCGCCAATTCTGAGATTCAGCTTGGTCTATCTTCTCATGGAAAGCTCGGATCTGAAAATTGAGTACGTTATCGAGTATCGGACCCCGAGGAACGTTTCTGGTTGAATTGAGTAAAACTTCCAATTCAGGGATGAGTTTGGCATGATTTTCTATGCAAAGTTCAAATCTGAAAATTCACCGTTTTCAATTTTACAGAGCTTGGAAAACGTGAATGTTGTTTTTGTTTTGGAAATCTGAGCGAAACACTCAACCCACTCCATTTTAAGAACCGATGTTCCCCTGAGGAGATAAGTGTTTCTAGGTGGAAAAGTGAAATGTTCCACCTCGTGTGAGTTCTCCTGCCAATTCTGAGATACAGCTTAATCGAATTTGTCAGGGAAAGCTCGAATCTGAAAATTGAATATGTCTCGAACTTCCAGACCCTGAGAAGCATGACTGTGTTTCTTTTCCAAATTTGAGGTCTGTGTCAAAGGTGGAGTTTTCTGTCTGAATTGGGTCTTCTTGCCCATTGTGAGATTCAGCTTGGTCTATTTTCTCATGGAAAGCTCAGATCTGAAAATTGAGTATGTTGTCGACTTTCGAACCCTGGGGAACCTTTCTGGTTGCATCAGTGAAACTTCCAATTCAGGGATGAGCTTGCTGCGATTTTCTATGGAAAGTTCAAATCCGAAAATTCACTGTTTTTAATTTTACAAGAACTTGAAAAACATGATTTTTTTCTGCTTTGCAAATCTGAGCGACACAGTCAACACACTCAATTTTCTGAACCGATATTTCCCTGAGGAGATAAGTGTTTCTGAGTCAAAAGTGAAGTTTTCCACCTCGATTGAGTTCTCCCGCCAATTCTGAGATGCAGCTTAATTGAATTTGTCAGTAAAAGCTCGAATCTGATAATTGAGCATTTTGTGGACTTTCAGACCTTAGGTACATAAATACATGTTTCCTTTATAAATCTCAGCTCTGTGTCAAAGGTGAGGTTTTCTGGTTGAATTGATTGTGTTGATCTGTCATACCTGACATTTTCAGGCTGAATTGAGCACTACTTGCAAAACTTAGATATGGCTTGTTCTATCTTCTCAGGGAAACCAGGGTGTGGAAGTTTGTTGTGACCATGAATATGTGTTTCTTTCCAAATCTGAGCTCCATGTCAAAATGAAGTTTCCAGCTAGATTGAGTTGTCCCGCCAATTCTGAGATACCGTTTAATCTAATTTCTCATGGAAAGCTCAAATCTGAAAATTGAGTATGTCTCGAACTTCCAGACCCTAAGAAACATGAGTATGTGTTTCTTTTCCAAATCTGTGTTTAAAGTGGAGTTTTCTGTCTGAATTGGGTCTTCCCGCCAATTCTGAGATTCAGCTTGGTCTATCTTCTCATGGAAAGCTCAGATCTGAAAATTGAGTACGTTATCGAGTATCGGACCCCGAGGAACGTTTCTGGTTGAATTGAGTAAAACTTCCAATTCAGGGATGAGTTTGGCATGATTTTCTATGCAAAGTTCAAATCTGAAAATTCACTGTTTTCAATTTTACAGAGCTTGGAAAACGTGAATGTTGTTTTTGTTTTGGAAATCTGAGCGAAACACTCAACCCACTCCATTTTAAGAACCGATGTTCCCCTGAGGAGATAAGTGTTTCTAGGTGGAAAAGTGAAATGTTCCACCTCGTGTGAGTTCTCCCGCCAATTCTGAGATACAGCTTAATCGAATTTGTCAGGGAAAGCTCGAATCTGAAAATTGAATATGTCTCGAACTTCCAGACCCTGAGAAGCATGACTGTGTTTCTTTTCCAAATTTGAGGTCTGTGTCAAAGGTGGAGTTTTCTGTCTGAATTGGGACTTCCCGCCAATTCTGAGATTCAGCTTGGTCTATCTTCTCATGGAAAGCTCAGATCTGAAAATTGAGTACGTTATCGAGTATCGGACCCCGAGGAACGTTTCTGGTTGAATTGAGTAAAACTTCCAATTCAGGGATGAGTTTGGCATGATTTTCTATGCAAAGTTCAAATCTGAAAATTCACTGTTTTCAATTTTACAGAACTTGGAAAACGTGAATGTTGTTTTTGTTTGGAAATCTGAGCGAAACACTCAACCCACTCCATTTTAAGAACCGATGTTCCCCTGAGGAGATAAGTGTTTCTAGGTGGAAAAGTGAAATGTTCCACCTCGTGTGAGTTCTCCCGCCAATTCTGAGATACAGCTTAATCGAATTTGTCAGGGAAAGCTCGAATCTGAAAATTGAATATGTCTCGAACTTCCAGACCCTGAGAAGCATGACTGTGTTTCTTTTCCAAATTTGAGGTCTGTGTCAAAGGTGGAGTTTTCTGTCTGAATTGGGTCTTCTTGCCAATTCTGAGATTCAGCTTGGTCTATTTTCTCATGGAAAGCTCGGATCTGAAAATTGAGTATGTTGTCGACTTTCGAACCCTGGGGAACGTTTCTGGTTGAATTGAGTAAAACTTCCAATTAGGGATGAGTTTGGCATGATTTTTTATCCAAAGTTCAAATCTGAAAATTCACTGTTTCCAATTTTACAGAACTTGGGAAACGTGAATGTTGTTTTTGTTTTGGAAATCTGAGCGGAACACTCAACACACTCCATTTTAAGAACCGATGTTCCCCTGAGGAGATAAGTGTTTCTAGGTGGAAAAGTGAAATGTTCCACCTCGTGTGAGTTCTCCCGCCAATTCTGAGATACAGCTTAATCGAATTTGTCAGGGAAAGCTCGAATCTGAAAATTGAATATGTCTCGAACTTCCAGACCCTGAGAAGCATGACTGTGTTTCTTTTCCAAATTTGAGGTCTGTGTCAAAGGTGGAGTTTTCTGTCTGAATTGGGTCTTCTTGCCCATTGTGAGATTCAGCTTGGTCTATTTTCTCATGGAAAGCTCGGATCTGAAAATTGAGTATGTTGTCGACTTTCGAACCCTGGGGAACCTTTCTGGTTGCATCAGTGAAACTTCCAATTCAGGGATGAGCTTGCTGCGATTTTCTATGGAAAGTTCAAATCCGAAAATTCACTGTTTTTAATTTTACAAGAACTTGAAAAACATGATTTTTTTCTGCTTTGCAAATCTGAGCGACACAGTCAACACACTCAATTTTCTGAACCGATATTTCCCTGAGGAGATAAGTGTTTCTGAGTCAAAAGTGAAGTTTTCCACCTCGATTGAGTTCTCCCACCAATTCTGAGATGCAGCTTAATTGAATTTTTCAGTAAAAGCTCGAATCTGATAATTGAGCATTTTGTGGACTTTCAGACCTTAGGAACATAAATACATGTTTCCTTTATAAATCTCAGCTCTGTGTCAAAGGTGAGGTTTTCTGGTTGAATTGATTGTGTTGATCTGTCATACCTGACATTTTCAGGCTGAATTGAGCACTACTTGCAAAACTTAGATATGGCTTGTTCTATCTTCTCAGGGAAACCAGGGTGTGGAAGTTTGTTGTGACCATGAATATGTGTTTCTTTCCAAATCTGAGCTCCATGTCAAAATGAAGTTTCCAGCTAGATTGAGTTGTCCCGCCAATTCTGAGATACCGTTTAATCTAATTTCTCATGGAAAGCTCAAATCTGAAAATTGAGTATGTCTCGAACTTCCAGACCCTGAGGAACATGAGTATGTGTTTCTTTTCCAAATCTGTGTTTAAAGTGGAGTTTTCTGTCTGAATTGGGTCTTCCCGCCAATTCTGAGATTCAGCTTGGTCTATCTTCTCATGGAAAGCTCGGATCTGAAAATTGAGTACGTTATCGAGTATCGGACCCCGAGGAACGTTTCTGGTTGAATTGAGTAAAACTTCCAATTCAGGGATGAGTTTGGCATGATTTTCTATGCAAAGTTCAAATCTGAAAATTCACCGTTTTCAATTTTACAGAGCTTGGAAAACGTGAATGTTGTTTTTGTTTTGGAAATCTGAGCGAAACACTCAACCCACTCCATTTTAAGAACCGATGTTCCCCTGAGGAGATAAGTGTTTCTAGGTGGAAAAGTGAAATGTTCCACCTCGTGTGAGTTCTCCTGCCAATTCTGAGATACAGCTTAATCGAATTTGTCAGGGAAAGCTCGAATCTGAAAATTGAATATGTCTCGAACTTCCAGACCCTGAGAAGCATGACTGTGTTTCTTTTCCAAATTTGAGGTCTGTGTCAAAGGTGGAGTTTTCTGTCTGAATTGGGTCTTCCCGCCAATTCTGAGATTCAGCTTGGTCTATCTTCTCATGGAAAGCTCAGATCTGAAAATTGAGTACGTTATCGAGTATCGGACCCCGAGGAACGTTTCTGGTTGAATTGAGTAAAACTTCCAATTCAGGGATGAGTTTGGCATGATTTTCTATGCAAAGTTCAAATCTGAAAATTCACTGTTTTCAATTTTACAGAACTTGGAAAACGTGAATGTTGTTTTTGTTTGGAAATCTGAGCGAAACACTCAACCCACTCCATTTTAAGAACCGATGTTCCCCTGAGGAGATAAGTGTTTCTAGGTGGAAAAGTGAAATGTTCCACCTCGTGTGAGTTCTCCCGCCAATTCTGAGATACAGCTTAATCGAATTTGTCAGGGAAAGCTCGAATCTGAAAATTGAATATGTCTCGAACTTCCAGACCCTGAGAAGCATGACTGTGTTTCTTTTCCAAATTTGAGGTCTGTGTCAAAGGTGGAGTTTTCTGTCTGAATTGGGTCTTCTTGCCAATTCTGAGATTCAGCTTGGTCTATTTTCTCATGGAAAGCTCGGATCTGAAAATTGAGTATGTTGTCGACTTTCGAACCCTGGGGAACGTTTCTGGTTGAATTGAGTAAAACTTCCAATTAGGGATGAGTTTGGCATGATTTTTTATCCAAAGTTCAAATCTGAAAATTCACTGTTTCCAATTTTACAGAACTTGGGAAACGTGAATGTTGTTTTTGTTTTGGAAATCTGAGCGGAACACTCAACACACTCAATTTTAAGAACCGATGTTCCCCTGAGGAGATAAGTGTTTCTAGGTGGAAAAGTGAAATTTTCCAGCTCGTTTGAGTTCTCCCACCAATTCTGAGATACAGCTTAATCGAATTTGTCAGGGAAAGCTCGAAACTGAAAATTGAGTATGTCTTGAAATCCCAGACCCTGAGAAACATGACTATGTGTTTCTTTTCCAAATTTGAGGTCTGTGTCAAAGGTGGAGTTTTCTGTCTGAATTGGGTCTTCTTGCCCATTGTGAGATTCAGCTTGGTCTATTTTCTCATGGAAAGCTCCGATCTGAAAATTGAGTATGTTGTCGACTTTCGAACCCTGGGGAACCTTTCTGGTTGCATGAGTGAAACTTCCAATTCAGGGATGAGCTTGCTGCGATTTTCTATGGAAAGTTCAAATCCGAAAATTCACTGTTTTTAATTTTACAAGAACTTGAAAAACATGATTTTTTTCTGCTTTGCAAATCTGAGGGACACAGTCAACACACTCAATTTTCTGAACGATATTTCTCTGAGGAGATAAGTGTTTCTGAGTCAAAAGTGAAGTTTTCCACCTCGATTGAGTTCTCCCACCAATTCTGAGATACAGCTTAATTGAATTTGTCAGTAAAAGCTCGAATCTGATATTTGAGCATTTTGTGAACTTTCAGACCTTATGGAACATAAATACATGTTTCCTTTATAAATCTCAGCTCTGTGTCAAAGGTGAGGTTTTCTGGTTGAATTGATTGTGTTGATCTGTCATACCTGACATTTTCAGGCTGAATTGAGCACTACTTGCAAAACTTAGATATGGCTTGTTCTATCTTCCCAGGGAAACCAGGGTGTGGAAGTTTGTTGTGACCATGAATATGTGTTTCTTTCCAAATCTGAGCTCCATGTCAAAATGAAGTTTCCAGCTAGATTGAGTTGTCCCGCCAATTCTGAGATACCGTTTAATCTAATTTCTCATGGAAAGCTCAAATCTGAAAATTGAGTATGTCTCGAACTTCCAGACCCTGAGAAACATGAGTATGTGTTTCTTTTCCAAATCTGTGTTTAAAGTGGAGTTTTCTGTCTGAATTGGGTCTTCCCGCCAATTCTGAGATTCAGCTTGGTCTATCTTCTCATGGAAAGCTCAGATCTGAAAATTGAGTACGTTATCGAGTATCGGACCCCGAGGAACGTTTCTGGTTGAATTGAGTAAAACTTCCAATTCAGGGATGAGTTTGGCATGATTTTCTATGCAAAGTTCAAATCTGAAAATTCACTGTTTTCAATTTTACAGAACTTGGAAAACGTGAATGTTGTTTTTGTTTTGGAAATCTGAGCGAAACACTCAACCCACTCCATTTTAAGAACCGATGTTCCCCTGAGGAGATAAGTGTTTCTAGGTGGAAAAGTGAAATGTTCCACCTCGTGTGAGTTCTCCCGCCAATTCTGAGATACAGCTTAATCGAATTTGTCAGGGAAAGCTCGAATCTGAAAATTGAATATGTCTCGAACGTCCAGACCCTGAGAAGCATGACTGTGTTTCTTTTCCAAATTTGAGGTCTGTGTCAAAGGTGGAGTTTTCTGTCTGAATTGGGTCTTCTTGCCAATTCTGAGATTCAGCTTGGTCTATCTTCTCATGGAAAGCTCGGATCTGAAAATTGAGTATGTTGTCGACTTTCGAACCCTGGGGAACGTTTTTGGTTGAATTGAGTAAAACTTCCAATTAGGGATGAGTTTGGCATGATTTTTTATCCAAAGTTCAAATCTGAAAATTCACTGTTTCCAATTTTACAGAACTTGGGAAACGTGAATGTTGTTTTTGTTTTGGAAATCTGAGCGGAACACTCAACCCACTCCATTTTAAGAACCGATGTTCCCCTGAGGAGATAAGTGTTTCTAGGTGGAAAAGTGAAATTTTCCAGCTCGTTTGAGTTCTCCCACCAATTCTGAGATACAGCTTAATCGAATTTGTCAGGGAAAGCTCGAATCTGAAAATTGAATATGTCTTGAAATCCCAGACCCTGAGAAACATGACTATGTGTTTCTTTTCCAAATTTGAGGTCTGTGTCAAAGGTGGAGTTTTCTGTCTGAATTGGGTCTTCTTGCCCATTGTGAGATTCAGCTTGGTCTATTTTCTCATGGAAAGCTCGGATCTGAAAATTGAGTATGTTGTCGACTTTCGAAGCCTGGGGAACCTTTCTGGTTGCATGAGTGAAACTTCCAATTCAGGGATGAGCTTGCTGCGATTTTCTATGGAAAGTTCAAATCCGAAAATTCACTGTTTTTAATTTTACAAGAACTTGAAAAACATGATTTTTTTCTGCTTTGCAAATCTGAGGGACACAGTCAACACACTCAATTTTCTGAACGATATTTCTCTGAGGAGATAAGTGTTTCTGAGTCAAAAGTGAAGTTTTCCACCTCGATTGAGTTCTCCCGCCAATTCTGAGATACAGCTTAATTGAATTTGTCAGTAAAAGCTCGAATCTGATATTTGAGCATTTTGTGAACTTTCAGACCTTATGGAACATAAATACATGTTTCCTTTATAAATCTCAGCTCTGTGTCAAAGGTGAGGTTTTCTGGTTGAATTGATTGTGTTGATCTGTCATACCTGACATTTTCAGGCTGAATTGAGCACTACTTGCAAAACTTAGATATGGCTTG
The DNA here is from genome assembly GCA_030761175.1 of Masticophis lateralis. Taxonomy (NCBI): domain Eukaryota; kingdom Metazoa; phylum Chordata; class Lepidosauria; order Squamata; family Colubridae; genus Masticophis; species Masticophis lateralis. Next base: position 160,274 of record JAUDYJ010000008.1, read on the forward strand.
TTCTATCTTCCCAGGGAAACCAGGGTGTGGAAGTTTGTTGTGACCATGAATATGTGTTTCTTTCCAAATCTGAGCTCCATGTCAAAATGAAGTTTCCAGCTAGATTGAGTTGTCCCGCCAATTCTGAGATACCGTTTAATCTAATTTCTCATGGAAAGCTCAAATCTGAAAATTGAGTATGTCTCGAACTTCCAGACCCTGAGAAACATGAGTATGTGTTTCTTTTCCAAATCTGTGTTTAAAGTGGAGTTTTCTGTCTGAATTGGGTCTTCCCGCCAATTCTGAGATTCAGCTTGGTCTATCTTCTCATGGAAAGCTCGGATCTGAAAATTGAGTACGTTATCGAGTATCGGACCCCGAGGAACGTTTCTGGTTGAATTGAGTAAAACTTCCAATTCAGGGATGAGTTTGGCATGATTTTCTATGCAAAGTTCAAATCTGAAAATTCACTGTTTTCAAAATTACAGAGCTTGGAAAACGTGAATGTTGTTTTTGTTTTGGAAATCTGAGCGAAACACTCAACCCACTCCATTTTAAGAACCGATGTTCCCCTGAGGAGATAAGTGTTTCTAGGTGGAAAAGTGAAATGTTCCACCTCGTGTGAGTTCTCCCGCCAATTCTGAGATACAGCTTAATCGAATTTGTCAGGGAAAGCTCGAATCTGAAAATTGAATATGTCTCGAACTTCCAGACCCTGAGAAGCATGACTGTGTTTCTTTTCCAAATTTGAGGTCTGTGTCAAAGGTGGAGTTTTCTGTCTGAATTGGGTCTTCTTGCCAATTCTGAGATTCAGCTTGGTCTATCTTCTCATGGAAAGCTCGGATCTGAAAATTGAGTATGTTGTCGACTTTCGAACCCTGGGGAACATTTCCGGTTGAATTGAGTAAAACTTCCAATTCAGGGATGAGTTTGGCATGATTTTCTATGCAAAGTTCAAATCTGAAAATTCACTGTTTTCAATTTTACAGAACTTGGAAAACGTGAATGTTATTTTTGTTTTGGAAATCTGAGCGGAACCCATGAGATTGGGCTGAAAGGCAAAAATTGGAGATTTGTGATATCTCCTCCATTCGTGGTAATCCAGGATGAGTTGGTACAAAAAACATACAAATAACCTACCTGGAAATGAGCTGGTAATCGGGTAAGAACCTGTGGCTTGAGGGTTAATCAACTGCCTTGTAGGCAGACGGCCCAGGTTCAAATCCCAGTAAGGGTATGACTGTCTGATGAGAGCAAATAAGCTCGAAATAGATCTTTAACAGCCTCCCTTTATTTATAGTATTATCAGCAAAAATATTAAAAACATAGAAAAATAGCTTGTCGGCTATATGATACTGTCTGGATGGCCCATGAGATTGGGCTGAAAGGCAAAAATTGGAGATTTGTGATATCTCCTCCATTCGTGGTAATCCAGGATGACTTGATACAAAAGACATACAAATAACCTACCTGGAAATGAGCTGGTAATCGGGTAAGAACCTGTGGCTTGAGGGTTAAATCAACTGCCTTGTAGGCAGACGGCCCAGGTTCAAATCCCAGTAAGGGTATGACTGTCTGATGAGAGCAAATAAGCTCGAAATAGATCTATAACAGCCTCCCTTTAGTTATAGTATTATCAGCAAAAATATTAAAAACATAGAAAAATAGCTTGTCGGCTATATGATACTGTCTGGATGGCCCATGAGATTGGGCTGAAAGGCAAAAATTGGAGATTTGTGATATCTCCTCCATTCGTGGTAATCCAGGATGACTTGATACAAAAAACATACAAATAACCTACCTGGAAATGAGCTGGTAATCGGGTAAGAACCTGTGGCTTGAGGGTTAAATCAACTGCCTTGTAGGCAGACGGCCCAGGTTCAAATCCCAGTAAGGGTATGACTGTCTGATGAGAGCAAATAAGCTCGAAATAGATCTATAACAGCCTCCCTTTATTTATAGTATTATCAGCAAAAATATTAAAAACATAGAAAAATAGCTTGTCGGCTATATGATACTGTCTGGATGGCCCATGAGATTGGGCTGAAAGGCAAAAATTGGAGATTTGTGATATCTCCTCCATTCGTGGTAATCCAGGATGACTTGATACAAAAAACATACAAATAACCTACCTGGAAATGAGCTGGTAATCGGGTAAGAACCTGTGGCTTGAGGGTTAAATCAACTGCCTTGTAGGCAGATGGCCCAGGTTCAAATCCCAGTAAGGGTATGACTGTCTGATGAGAGCAAATAAGCTCGAAATAGATCTATAACAGCCTCCCTTTATTTATAGTATTATCAGCAAAAATATTAAAAACATAGAAAAATAGCTTGTCGGCTATATGATACGGTCTGGATGGCCCATGAGATTGGGCTGAAAGGCAAAAATTGGAGATTTGTGATATCTCCTCCATTCGTGGTAATCCAGGATGACTTGATACAAAAAACATACAAAAAACCTACCTGGAAATGAGCTGGTAATCGGGTAAGAACCTGTGGCTTGAGGGTTAAATCAACTGCCTTGTAGGCAGACGGCCCATGTTCAAATCCCAGTAAGGGTATGACTGTCTGATGAGAGCAAATAAGCGCGAAATAGACCTATAACAGCCTCCCTTTATTTATAGTATTATCAGCAAAAATATTAAAAACATAGAAAAATAGCTTGTCGGCTATATGATACGGTCTGGATGGCCCATGAGATTGGGCTGAAAGGCAAAAATTGGAGATTTGTGATATCTCCTCCATTCGCGGTAATCCAGGATCACTTGATACAAAAAACATACAAATAACCTACCTGGAAATGAGCTGGTAATCGCGTAAGAACCTGTGGCTTGAGGGTTAAATCAACTGCCTTGTAGGCAGACGGCCCAGGTTCAAATCCCAGTAAGGGTATGACTGTCTGATGAGAGCAAATAAGCTCGAAATAGATCTATAACAGCCTCCCTTTATTTATAGTATTATCAGCAAAAATATTAAAAACGTAGAAAAATAGCTTGTCGGCTATATGATACTGTCTGGATGGCCCATGAGATTGGGCTGAAAGGCAAAAATTGGAGATTTGTGATATCTCCTCCATTCGTGGTAATCCAGGATGACTTGATACAAAAAACATACAAATAACCTACCTGGAAATGAGCTGGTAATCGGGTAAGAACCTGTGGCTTGAGGGTTAAATCAACTGCCTTGTAGGCAGACGGCCCAGGTTCAAATCCCAGTAAGGGTATGACTGTCTGATGAGAGCAAATAAGCTCGAAATAGATCTATAACAGCCTCCCTTTATTTATAGTATTATCAGCAAAAATATTAAAAACGTAGAAAAATAGCTTGTCGGCTATATGATACTGTCTGGATGGCCCATGAGATTGGGCTGAAAGGCAAAAATTGGAGATTTGTGATATCTCCTCCATTCGTGGTAATCCAGGATGACTTGATACAAAAAACATACAAATAACCTACCTGGAAATGAGCTGGTAATCGGGTAAGAACCTGTGGCTTGAGGGTTAAATCAACTGCCTTGTAGGCAGACGGCCCAGGTTCAAATCCCAGTAAGGGTATGACTGTCTGATGAGAGCAAATAAGCTCGAAATAGATCTATAACAGCCTCCCTTTATTTATAGTATTATCAGCAAAAATATTAAAAACGTAGAAAAATAGCTTGTCGGCTATATGATACTGTCTGGATGGCCCATGAGATTGGGCTGAAAGGCAAAAATTGGAGATTTGTGATATCTCCTCCATTCGTGGTAATCCAGGATGACTTGATACAAAAAACATACAAATAACCTACCTGGAAATGAGCTGGTAATCGGGTAAGAACCTGTGGCTTGAGGGTTAAATCAACTGCCTTGTAGGCAGACGGCCCAGGTTCAAATCCCAGTAAGGGTATGACTGTCTGATGAGAGCAAATAAGCTCGAAATAGATCTACAACAGCCTCCCTTTATTTATAGTATTATCAGCAAAAAAATTAAAAACATAGAAAAATAGCTTGTCGGCTATATGATACTGTCTGGATGGCCCATGAGATTGGGCTGAAAGGCAAAAATTGGAGATTTGTGATATCTCCTCCATTCCTGGTAATCCATGATGACTTGATACAAAAAACATACAAATAACGTACCTGGAAATGAGCTGGTAATCGGGTAAGAACCTGTGGCTTGAGGGTTAAATCAACTGCCTTGTTGGCAGACGGCCCAGGTTCAAATCCCAGTAAGGGTATGACTGTCTGATGAGAGCAAATAAGCTCGAAATAGATCTATAACAGCCTCCCTTTATTTATAGTATTATCAGCAAAAATATTAAAAACGTAGAAAAATAGCTTGTCGGCTATATGATACTGTCTGGATGGCCCATGAGATTGGGCTGAAAGGCAAAAATTGGAGATTTGTGATATCTCCTCCATTCGTGGTAATCCAGGATGACTTGATACAAAAAACATACAAATAACCTACCTGGAAATGAGCTGGTAATCGGGTAAGAACCTGTGGCTTGAGGGTTAAATCAACTGCCTTGTAGGCAGACGGCCAAGGTTCAAATCCCAGTAAGGGTATGACTGTCTGATGAGAGCAAATAAGCTCGAAATAGATCTACAACATCCTCCCTTTATTTATAGTATTATCAGCAAAAATATTAAAAACATAGAAAAATAGCTTGTCGGCTATATGATACTGTCTGGATGGCCCATGAGATTGGGCTGAAAGGCAAAAATTGGAGATTTGTGATATCTCCTCCATTCGTGGTAATCCAGGATGACTTGATACAAAAAACATACAAATAACCTACCTGGAAATGAGCTGGTAATCGGGTAAGAACCTGTGGCTTGAGGGTTAAATCAACTGCCTTGTAGGCAGACGGCCCAGGTTCAAATCCCAGTAAGGGTATGACTGTCTGATGAGAGCAAATAAGCTCGAAATAGATCTACAACAGCCTCCCTTTATTTATAGTATTATCAGCAAAAATATTAAAAACATAGAAAAATAGCTTGTCGGCTATATGATACTGTCTGGATGGCCCATGAGATTGGGCTGAAAGGCAAAAATTGGAGATTTGTGATATCTCCTCCATTCCTGGTAATCCATGATGACTTGATACAAAAAACATACAAATAACGTACCTGGAAATGAGCTGGTAATCGGGTAAGAACCTGTGGCTTGAGGGTTAAATCAACTGCCTTGTTGGCAGACGGCCCAGGTTCAAATCCCAGTAAGGGTATGACTGTCTGATGAGAGCAAATAAGCTCGAAATAGATCTACAACATCCTCCCTTTATTTATAGTATTATCAGCAAAAATATTAAAAACATAGAAAAATAGCTTGTCGGCTATATGATACTGTCTGGACGGCCCATGAGATTGGGCTGAAAGGCAAAAATTGGAGATTTGTGATATCTCCTCCATTCGTGGTAATCCAGGATGACTTGATAAAAAAAACATACAAATAACCTACCTGGAAATGAGCTGGTAATCGGGTAAGAACCTGTGGCTTGAGGTTTAAATCAACTGCCTTGTAGGCAGACGGCCCAGGTTCAAATCCCAGTAAGGGTATGACACTCTGATGAGAGCAAATAAGCTCGAAATAGATCTACAACATCCTCCCTTTATTTATAGTATTATCAGCAAAAATATTAAAAACGTAGAAAAATAGCTTGTCGGCTATATGATTCTGTCTGGATGGCTCATGAGATTGGGCTGAAAGGCAAAAATTGGAGATTTGTGATATCTCCTCCATTCGTGGTAATCCAGGATGACTTGATACAAAAAACATACAAATAACCTACCTGGAAATGAGCTGGTAATCGGGTAAGAAGGCAGACGGCCCAGGTTCAAATCCCAGTAAGGGTATGACTGTCTGATGAGAGCAAATAAGCTCGAAATAGATCTACAACAGCCTCCCTTTATTTATAGTATTATCAGCAAAAAAATTAAAAACATAGAAAAATAGCTTGTCGGCTATATGATACTGTCTGGATGGCCCATGAGATTGGGCTGAAAGGCAAAAATTGGAGATTTGTGATATCTCCTCCATTCCTGGTAATCCATGATGACTTGATACAAAAAACATACAAATAACGTACCTGGAAATGAGCTGGTAATCGGGTAAGAACCTGTGGCTTGAGGGTTAAATCAACTGCCTTGTTGGCAGACGGCCCAGGTTCAAATCCCAGTAAGGGTATGACTGTCTGATGAGAGCAAATAAGCTCGAAATAGATCTATAACAGCCTCCCTTTATTTATAGTATTATCAGCAAAAATATTAAAAACGTAGAAAAATAGCTTGTCGGCTATATGATACTGTCTGGATGGCCCATGAGATTGGGCTGAAAGGCAAAAATTGGAGATTTGTGATATCTCCTCCATTCGTGGTAATCCAGGATGACTTGATACAAAAAACATACAAATAACCTACCTGGAAATGAGCTGGTAATCGGGTAAGAACCTGTGGCTTGAGGGTTAAATCAACTGCCTTGTAGGCAGACGGCCAAGGTTCAAATCCCAGTAAGGGTATGACTGTCTGATGAGAGCAAATAAGCTCGAAATAGATCTACAACATCCTCCCTTTATTTATAGTATTATCAGCAAAAATATTAAAAACATAGAAAAATAGCTTGTCGGCTATATGATACTGTCTGGATGGCCCATGAGATTGGGCTGAAAGGCAAAAATTGGAGATTTGTGATATCTCCTCCATTCGTGGTAATCCAGGATGACTTGATACAAAAAACATACAAATAACCTACCTGGAAATGAGCTGGTAATCGGGTAAGAACCTGTGGCTTGAGGGTTAAATCAACTGCCTTGTAGGCAGACGGCCCAGGTTCAAATCCCAGTAAGGGTATGACTGTCTGATGAGAGCAAATAAGCTCGAAATAGATCTACAACAGCCTCCCTTTATTTATAGTATTATCAGCAAAAATATTAAAAACATAGAAAAATAGCTTGTCGGCTATATGATACTGTCTGGATGGCCCATGAGATTGGGCTGAAAGGCAAAAATTGGAGATTTGTGATATCTCCTCCATTCCTGGTAATCCATGATGACTTGATACAAAAAACATACAAATAACGTACCTGGAAATGAGCTGGTAATCGGGTAAGAACCTGTGGCTTGAGGGTTAAATCAACTGCCTTGTTGGCAGACGGCCCAGGTTCAAATCCCAGTAAGGGTATGACTGTCTGATGAGAGCAAATAAGCTCGAAATAGATCTACAACATCCTCCCTTTATTTATAGTATTATCAGCAAAAATATTAAAAACATAGAAAAATAGCTTGTCGGCTATATGATACTGTCTGGACGGCCCATGAGATTGGGCTGAAAGGCAAAAATTGGAGATTTGTGATATCTCCTCCATTCGTGGTAATCCAGGATGACTTGATAAAAAAAACATACAAATAACCTACCTGGAAATGAGCTGGTAATCGGGTAAGAACCTGTGGCTTGAGGTTTAAATCAACTGCCTTGTAGGCAGACGGCCCAGGTTCAAATCCCAGTAAGGGTATGACACTCTGATGAGAGCAAATAAGCTCGAAATAGATCTACAACATCCTCCCTTTATTTATAGTATTATCAGCAAAAATATTAAAAACGTAGAAAAATAGCTTGTCGGCTATATGATTCTGTCTGGATGGCTCATGAGATTGGGCTGAAAGGCAAAAATTGGAGATTTGTGATATCTCCTCCATTCGTGGTAATCCAGGATGACTTGATACAAAAAACATACAAATAACCTACCTGGAAATGAGCTGGTAATCGGGTAAGAAGGCAGACGGCCCAGGTTCAAATCCCAGTAAGGGTTTGACTGTCTGATGAGAGCAAATAAGCTCGAAATAGATCTACAACATCCTCCCTTTATTTATAGTATTATCAGCAAAATTATTAAAAACGTAGAAAAATAGCTTGTCGGCTATATGATACTGTCTGGATGGCCCATGAGATTGGGCTGAAAGGCAAAAATTGGAGATTTGTGATATCTCCTCCATTCGTGGTAATCCAGGATGACTTGATACAAAAAACATACAAATAACCTACCTGGAAATGAGCTGGTAATCGGGTAAGAAGGCAGACGGCCCAGGTTCAAATCCCAGTAAGGGTTTGACTGTCTGATGAGAGCAAATAAGCTCGAAATAGATCTACAACATCCTCCCTTTATTTATAGTATTATCAGCAAAAATATTAAAAACGTAGAAAAATAGCTTGTCGGCTATATGATACTGTCTGGATGGCCCATGAGATTGGGCTGAAAAGCAAAAATTGGAGATTTGTGATATCTCCTCCATTCGTGGTAATCCAGGATGACTTGATACAAAAACCATACAAATAACCTACCTGGAAATGAGCTGGTAATCGGGTAAGAAGGCAGACGGCCCAGGTTCAAATCCCAGTAAGGGTTTGACTGTCTGATGAGAGCAAATAAGCTCGAAATAGATCTATAACAGCCTCCCTTTATTTATAGTATTATCAGCAAAAATATTAAAAACATAGAAAAATAGCTTGTCGGCTATATATGTGCGAAGATGGACAGACTTACAAAAAATACAGGAAAAACAAGATATAGATTATTATTTAATTTGGCACAAATGGTATGACTGGTTAGAGAAAAAGAAGATAAAATAAGGGAATACCAATCAAGGATACAAAAATGAGGAAATGGAATTGCATATCGTCAAATAAATATCATTATATAATGAAAGATATACATACTTAGATATATAAATATATAACTACCGTGGTGACTCTATTTTCAAAGTTCAAGTGTTACTACTTGATTTTAATGTTTAGTTTGTTTATGTATAGTATGTTTGTTTGTATGTATATTTATGTTCTCTGTTATGTCAATTAAAAAAATATCCTTTGCATGGGATACCATTCATTGCCAGCAAACCCCACAATTGTTTCAATAAAAGAAAATGACCCATGTTAATGCCAATTCAAGTGACAAGTAATGTTAGAACTGAGCTACTGATACAGTAAAACTTCTAGAGCGTGCTTATTTGAAAGTCACTCCTCTTGACCATAGTGGGACTTGCTTTCAAATAAACTTTTATTGAATCAGATTGTACAGATTAGGTGATTCAGCATTAAATTTTGCAAGAGTGTGATAAGAGTGTTCTCTTTCCCTTCTAAATATTATATTACTTCCCAGTTTAATGCTTCATTACTTGGATGACTATTGTCTTCTGGGAGTACAAATATTATGTTGTTTCTTTTTTTCGTCTTTTGTTTTTCTCAGATTCTGAAAAAAGAATCATTACTATTTAATGGAAGCTTATTTCTAAATTTTCAAGAGAGAGAAACTGTTTTCTGGTATCCTCAAATGACAATACCTGATTGGATTCTGTAAAATGAAGTAGATGAAAACGCTATTTAAATGGACTTTCTTTCTGTTTCTCTCAGTTGTATTTATGGTTATCCACTGGTTTTCAAATAAAGATGGACAAACTATTCTGCTTTCAGTGTGTAATTTGTTGTGTGTTCTTGGTCATAACTATGTCATTCGTGACCTGTGATTTTTTTAAAAAATCCAAAAAATAAACTTTTAACATTCTACACAATCCTTTCTAAAATATATGCATTTAACATCTCTTTCTCCAAATGTATAGCTATATGCAATGAAAATGTTGGATTAGTTCACAGTCTGCAGGCAAATTCTCTTCTCCTGTGTATATTTATCTGGGAATTTGTTTCACCTCAAACTGTGGAGATGTTTTGATTGGTTTATTTTTTGCATCTTTACTTACAAATCTTCTAGAAATAGGTCAACTGGAATTAGGATAAGCACTTTTTTCATTTTGTTTTTGCTTTATTCCCTTATCTTCCAAGGAATTTAGGCAATTAAGCTGCTTTATATTCCTAAGAGGTTTAGCAGGGAAACAATATTAAAATCTGATTTCAGAGAAGGAATCTATAAAGTATGGAAGAAATGCCTGAAGTTTCACATGTTTTCTAAATGAGTCTCTGCAAAGTTTAATTGTACTCCTGGTGGTGTCAGAAAAGAGGCATTCTGAGTCCTGCCAGTTTATTTTCCATTAAAATATGCAATTTTAATATTTACCAGCATCTGTAATTCCAAAGTTGCCACTAGTGTTATAATTGTCATTATAAACAGAGTGGAACATGACAACCATAAGTTGACACCAATAAAAGCCTCTGTTTTGTTTAACTGTTTCTTCATTAAGAGGTAATTTATTTATAGAACTTATTGCTTTTGGTGGGTGATGTGTACCCAACCTGTAGAGATGGGGAGGTGGCCAATTTGATTATTTGAAAAAAAAATTTTTTTTGGAAAACATCAAAAGTCACCCTAGGAAACAACTCAAACCCAATTTTCCTCTCACCAAGTAAAGGATCAGTTACTTTAAATTAGAATCTGTTATCAGAAAAGCTCCACCAGTTCTTATTTCAACACAGAAGTCTTTTCAACTCTTTAAATAAGCCCTAAGGCATTCAGCCAGTTCATTAATGAGACAAAATAGTTAATTTCATCAAGTTTATGTTCTCAAACAGCATCCAAGCAGCACCTCCAGGATTGGAGATGAATCAGATAAACAAGATATGCAGGCACAAATTGTGCTCTTCAATTTTATTTTTAGATAAATGATATACTGTAAATGAGAATAGTTTAAAGGAATTACATAACCATACGCTAATCTTATATTTAAAAAATAGAATATTATTGTACAACAACACAAAAAATACAGTTTACTGTCCTGGATGCCACAATTAGAACCCCCTCCCCCTAAGAATATTTGTCCTGACACATCAGGACAAAAGATTAACAACACTGCCCTCAAAAATATATCTCATGTTTTTAAATATACTATGAAAGTTAAACAAATCAACCCACTCTGAAATTCAGCCTTTGCAATTGTCTGTAACCATAAAAGTCTGCTTCTTAGAAAAAAGCCACAACATATCTAGACAATATATAAAGGTGTAGATAGATTTTTTTTTTATTGGAAAAGTTTTACAAATACAAATTTCCCCCCCTTTTTCCCTCCCCTCCCCTTCCCCTCCCTAACCCTCCCTAACCCTTCCCTCCCCTCCCTTGACTTCCCAAGGTGAAATCCAAATCCATATCATATCATGCAATTCCCCCCAACTATTCTAGCCCGTCTATATTATAAATTTCTGCATCACATTCAACTAAAAGCTATCTGATACTTCCTTGTTTGATATTTATTCTGCACATAGTCTATCCATTTCTTCCATACCCACACAAAAGTTTCCTGAGTCCAGTCTTTTAAGTATGCTGATATCTTAGCCATTTCTGCAAAACTGGCCACCTTCAAAGTCCATTCTTCAATAGTAGGTAAAACATCTTTTTTCCAATATTGACCAATCAGTAACCTAGCTGCTGTAACCATATATAATATCAGTTTTGTTTCATTCAATGAAAAATCCTTAACTATACCCAATAAGAAAAATTGAGGAGAAAATTGGAGTTTCTTCTTCAAAACATTTTGCATAACCCACCAAATTTTGATCCAAAAAGCCTTCACTTTCTTGCAAGTCCACCATATATGGTAATATGTAGCATCTAAACAATCACATCTCCAATATTTTGGCTGAACATTAGGATACATACATGACAGTTTCTTAGGATCTAAATGCCACCTATAAAACATTTTATAAAAATTTTCCCTCAGATTCTGTGACTGTGTGAATTTGACATTCTGGACCCATATCTTTTCCCATGTTTCCATCATAACTGATTCTGCAAAGTTTTGTGCCCATTTTATCATACAGTCTTTAACCAGTTCATTTTCAGAGTCTCTTTCTAACAAAATATTATAGACCCTCTTAATATGCATTGGGCCTTTCTCTTTTATCTGTCTTACCAATTCCTCTTCATGCAACATTAAACCAATTTTTTGATCTCCCCTCCATCTCAATTGAAGTTGATTATACTGTAACTGTTGTGTCCTTATAAGGACATCCGCCAGGGATTGGCTAGGAAATCCTCCGGCGGGAGTTTTGAATTCCTGTCAGGGGGCGGTGCGGCTGCTGGGGCGAATATAAGGAGAGCTCCGGCAGCGCAGCGCCAGTCCTGTTCCTGCTGAATAAAACTTGTTACATGAACTCCACTGGTCTCATCTTCATTCCTGCGCCGATCTAACACTGGCGATGAAGGACTAAGAGAGGAACCGACCGCGTGGCACGATCGCCATCTCCAAGCCGAAGAGACTCACCGCCGATCCGCACGATGGCAACGCCGCAAGCGCTCTTCGTGTCTATTGCTCCATTCAACCCCGGACGGGAGAAATGGAGCTCGTACATGATCTGTTTCTGCCAATTTCTCCGTGGAAACGGGTACAGCAACCTCGATGACGAATGGAAGAGGGCTCTCTTCCTAGCCCACTGCGGACCCAATGTCCTGGAGCTGGCCGTGAACCTCGTCGGGCCCCGAGACATCGAAGAAATGTCCTGGACGGATCTGCAAGCCGCCCTGCAGGAACATTACGCTCCCATGGGCACCCCCATCGCCAACCGATTCACCTTCCATCAGAGGAACCAATGGGAAGGTGAATCCATTAAAGACTTTGTCACCGACTCCACCAAATCGCAGCCAACTGCGAGTTTGATAATGTGGACAATGCGCTGAGGGACCGCATCGTCTTCGGCATGTGGGACGCGGGCCTCCAGAAGAAGTTCTTGAGCAGGAAACGCATCTTGCTCAAGGACGTACTCGAAGAGGCCACCGCCGCCGAAACCTCAGAGCTGATCTGTCCCCCCCCTTCAGAGACCCACAAAAACACAGCCAGCCGAGGGTTAAGACTCACTTGGCACACTCTGCAGTTCTTATCTCAACCTTGGCAGCGATATGCACACCGTCTGCCAAGGACTTTATTGGTTTACACAAACAAGAAAATCACCTACGTAGCTTTGCCGTTCATCCAGCTTCCAAGACTACGAGGTTGCTCCGTTTGTTTAGCTGTGCAGTTAGCTTTGTTCGTCACGAACTTCGTGACCCATTGTACTGTCTTAAATAGATATGCTTCTGGGTGTGGTCCAGTGAGTCATGGATCCTATGACTCCAATCCAATGACTCAGGATTTCCTCATACGCCGCAGCTGCAGTACCCTTTTCTCTCGCCTTCTTTGGCGTGCGTCCAGGAATGACGTCTCTCCCTCACTCTCATCTGAGACACCTGTTTCCCCACTACTTGGCTCTCTTTCAGCTGGCACCTGAGCCGGTGCCAGAGGGGGAGGGCTGGGAGATCTGGCTGGCTCCTCTTCCTCCTGCTCAGAGTTGCCTTCCTCCAAAGGGATAGGCTCAGAGGACGGGGCCACAACACTATCCCCCACCGCAGGGCCCTTCCCCCGGGTCTGACGGTCGGGATGGGGTCGGGACGGGAACTGTTCGTGGAAAGTCCGCACCAGGTCAGGGGCCTGAACGGCAGATGCGTCCACCCAGGTGAAATCCTCGGCCCCGTACCCTTTCCAAGCGATGAGGTATTGGAAGCGCCCCTTCAGCCAACGGGAGTCCCGAATACTGTCCACCTCATACGTCGAGGCGTCGTCCTCGTCGGCTGCGGCTGGGGGGGCAGGCGGCGGCGGGCGGCGGAGACGGCTAGTGGGAGTCTCAGGGACCAGGAGGGACCGATGAAAAACGGGGTGGAGCCGCATGGAGCGGGGTAGAGTCAACCGATAGGCCACCGGGTTGATGACCGCCTCGATGGGGAAGGGACCGATAAAGCGGTGGGCCAGTTTCCTCACCGGCTGGTCCGTGGGGAGGTGTTTCGTGGACAGCCACACCCGATCTCCAACTTCCAGCGGTGGCGTCGCCCGGCGGCCGCGATCGGCGAACCGTTTATAGTCCTCTTTCGCCCGGATCAGCTGCCGCCGCACCAGTTGCTGCACCGCCTGCAGCTCCGAGAGGAAGTCCCGGGTCTCAGGAACAGGGGAGTCCATGATGGTCAACGGAAAAAAACGTGGATGGTACCCGACGTTGGCATGGAACGGTGTCATCTGGGTGGAGGTATGTTGGGAGTTGTTAAAAGCGAACTCCGCCAGGGGAAGGTACTCGGCCCAGTTGTCCTGCTGCTGGTTGACAAAACAGCGGAGGTACTGCTCCAGTATGCCAATGACCTTCTCCGTGCCCCCGTCAGTCTCCGGGTGGTGTGATGACGACAGGCACACCTGCACCTCCAGCGCAGCCATCAGGCTTTTCCAGAAGCGGGCCGTGAACTGGGCCCCGCGATCCGAAACCACCCGGTCCGGCAGGCCGTGGAGGCGGAAGATGTGTTGCAGGAACAGGCGAGCCGTGGTACGAGCTGAGGGCAGGCCGCGGCACGGGATGAAATGTGCCATCTTCGTGAGCGCATCCACCACCACGAGGACGGTCGTGAACGTAGCGGACAGGGGCAGGTCAGTCAGGAAGTCCATGGAGATGGCTCCCCACGGTCTCTCCGGTGTCGGCAGCGGCTGGAGGAGTCCAGGAGGGGGGCCGGACGCGGCTTTGGCCTGTCGGCATGGCACACAGGACGTCACGTAGGCGTGCACGTCGTGCCGTACCCGAGGCCACCAAAAAGTCCGCGTCACTAGGTTCAAGGTCTTAAAGAAGCCGAAGTGCCCCGCCGCGGGGTTGTCATGGCACTGGTTCATGACGAGGGCTCGGAGCGGACTTGTGGGCACGTACAGCCGACCCCGGTGCCTGAGCAAGCCCTCCTCCACGGTCCATGGGGACGCGGGGCCGACGTCCGCTCTCCGCTGCTGCGACCAGTCGTCCCGTCGCTGCGCTTCCAGCACCTGAGTCCGCAGGTCCACCGGTTCCTGGACCGCGGCCAAGGAGTCCGCTGGCAGCACCGTCCGGGGGGAAAGGGAGTCCTTTGGGCAAAAGTATTCCGGCTTACGGGATAGCGCGTCCGCCCTCTGGTTGAGGTGGCTCGGAATGTATGTGACGTGGAAGTTGAACCGGGCGAAAAACAACGACCACCGGATCTGCCGCTGGTTCAAATTCCTGGCCGTGGTGAGGTGCTCCAGGTTCTGATGGTCCGTCCGCACCTCCACCTGGTGTCGGGCCCCCTCGAGGTGATGTCGCCAAGCCTCGAACGCGGCCTTGATAGCCAGCAACTCCTTTTCCCAGATGGTGTAGTTGCGCTCGGAAGGAGTGAGTTTCCGGGAGTAGTAAGCGCAGGGAAAAAGAGTGCCACCATCCACCGGAGCCTGTAGCAGCACCGCTCCAATCGCCACGTTGGACGCGTCTGTCTCAACCACGAACGGACGGTGTGGATCGGGGTGCCTCAGGACCGGCTCCGTGACAAAGGCCTGCTTGAGAACCTCGAAGGCCTGCTGCTGCGGGGGCCCCCACTGGAACGGAACCTTCTTCCGAAGGAGCTGGGTCAACGGCACGGTCAGGGTGGCAAAGCCCGGGATGAAGGTCCGGTAGTAGTTGGCGAATCCCAACAGACGCTGGACGTCCTTCACCCGACGCGGGGGTTCCCAACTGCGCAAGGCCGCCACCTTGTGTGGGTCCATCGCGATGCCCTCGGGGGTGATGATGTGCCCGAGGAACTCTATGGAAGTCTGGAAGAAGTAACATTTCTCCAACTTCGCATAGAGCTGGTGCTCCCGCAGGCGCTGCAGGACCTGGCAGACATGCTGGAGGTGACTCTCCGGGGTCCGGGAATAGATCAAAATATCATCCAGGTAGATCACCACGAACCGATCCAGCATGTCCCGGAACACGTCGTTCATCAAGTGCTGGAAGACCGCGGGGGCGTTGGTCAACCCGAACGGCATGACGGTATATTCAAAGTGTCCGTATCGGGTGCCAAATGCCGTCTTCCACTCGTCCCCCTCTCGCATCCGCACCAGGTTGTAGGCTCCCCGGAGGTCGAGCTTGGTGAAAATCGAGGCCTCCCGCAACCTCTCCATCAGCTCCGGGATCAGCGGCAGGGGATAGCGATTCCGTACCGTGATGGCATTCAAGCGCCGGTAGTCGCAACACAGGCGCAAGTCCCCCGTCTTCTTTTTCACGAAGAGGACTGGGGCCGAGAGCGGGGAGGTCGAAGGCCGGATGAACCCACGGGCCAGGTTCTTGTCCAGAAAGTCCCGTAAGGCGGCCAGCTCGGGCTCCGACATGGAGTACAGGCGTCCCGAGGGCAGGGGCGCGTTGGGCATCAAGTCCACCGCGCAGTCGTAGGGTCGGTGCGGGGGCAAGCGATCCGCCTCCTTCTCGCTGAACACGTCGGCGAAGGATGTCAGCTCCGGAGGCAAGGAGACGTTCGGGGCAGAGACGTCCTGGCCGGCACAGGTGTGGCGAAGGTGGTCGACACACTGCAGGCTGGGGAACGAGATGGCATTTCTCGACCACGCCACCTGGGGGTCGTGCGCCCGAAGCCAGGCCATCCCCAGGACCAAGGGGAAGTGCAGGTCCGCCGTCACATAAAACTGGATCGCCTCCTCATGGTTCCCAATGGCAAGGCGCAAGGGCTGAGTAGCGAAGTTGATGGGCCCCGCCACAAGTTCCCGCCCATCAATAGTTTCGACCCTCAACGGAGGGTACACTGGAACCAAGGGAACCTTGTAATGGGCCACAAAGGCCTGGTCCATAAAGTTCGTGGTGGCCCCCGAGTCCACCAGCGCGTGCGCCTGGAGCCCCTCCGACCGGTTAGCCAACAACACCCGGGTGTTCAAAATCAGGTGCCGAGGGGGCTCACAGTCCACAGCCGCCGCCTCCGGCGGGGCATGGTCACCTGCCTGACCCAGAGTTTCCCCTAGGCCAGGCCTGACCCGTTTCCCGGCTGGTCACGCCGAGGCTCCGGAACAGGCTTGAGCGATCCACTCCGCTTCCGGGGACACGAGGCGGCGAAATGTCCAGCCTCGCCGCAATAGAGGCACAACCCCCCTTGGCGTCTCCGCATCCGCTCCTGGGCCGTCAGTTGAGGTCTGGCTGCTCCGAGCTCCATGGGCTCCTCAGCCGTCGCCACCAAACGCGGTACGGTCCGGGGCGCTGTTGGTACGAAACGCGGGGGTGCCGGCACTGTCGGTGGTTCCGGAAGAGCCCTACGGGGCCGTCGCCGTTGTAGGCGGGCATCGATGCGCAGGCATTGGGTCACCAGCGTGTCCAGGGTCTGTGGCGCCTCCACCCGAACCAGCTCGTCCTGCATCTCATCGCAGAGGCCGTCCTGGAAGGCATCCATCAGCGCCGCCTCATTCCAGGCCGAATCCTGGCCTAGCAATCGGAACTCCGCAATATAGTCCTGCAGGGGGCGCTTGCCTTGGCGGAGGTCTTTGATGCGCCTCGCTGCCGTCTGCACCCGGAGGGGGTCCTCAAACATGGTGCGCAGGTGTTGCAAAAAGCCCTGATAGTCCAGAAGCAAGGGGCTGTCTTGCAGCAACAGGGGCGTGGCCCATCGGGCGGCAGTGCCAGAGAGGGAGCTGATAATAAAAGCCACCCGAACCCGGTCATCCGGAAAATCCTCCGGCCGCATTGCCATGTACAGCTGGCACTGTCCCAAGAAGGCCGGGAACATTTCCTGCTGTCCAGAAAACTTATCTGGCATGTTCACTGGGCATCTTGGACGGGGAAGGGGAGCAGGTGGAGCTGCTACAGGAGCATTTCCCAAAGCAAGTTGTGCAGTTAGCTGTGCTACTTGCTGTTGCAGAAGTTGATTGGCCTCCAGCATCTGCTGTACCTGCTGCTGCAGCTGTTGGTCCATCGTGGGTTAACGATGGAGTTTTGGGTGACGAACAAGATGATCTGTCCCCCCCCTTCAGAGACCCACAAAAACACAGCCAGCCGAGGGTTAAGACTCACTTGGCACACTCTGCAGTTCTTATCTCAACCTTGGCAGCGATATGCACACCGTCTGCCAAGGACTTTATTGGTTTACACAAACAAGAAAATCACCTACGTAGCTTTGCCGTTCATCCAGCTTCCAAGACTACGAGGTTGCTCCGTTTGTTTAGCTGTGCAGTTAGCTTTGTTCGTCACGAACTTCGTGACCCATTGTACTGTCTTAAATAGATATGCTTCTGGGTGTGGTCCAGTGAGTCATGGATCCTATGACTCCAATCCAATGACTCAGGATTTCCTCATACGCCGCAGCTGCAGTACCCTTTTCTCTCGCCTTCTTTGGCGTGCGTCCAGGAATGACGTCTCTCCCTCACTCTCATCTGAGACACCTGTTTCCCCACTACTTGGCTCTCTTTCAGCTGGCACCTGAGCCGGTGCCAGAGGGGGAGGGCTGGGAGATCTGGCTGGCTCCTCTTCCTCCTGCTCAGAGTTGCCTTCCTCCAAAGGGATAGGCTCAGAGGACGGGGCCACAACAAGAGCACGCGGCCGCAGAAATGCTGAAGGCGAGGGGGATCCATAAGATCCACCAGTCGATCCCCAAATCTTCCGAAGATTCAGCCACGCCATCCGACTCAGATGGGGAAATGGCCGTCCATAAGGTTTCACAGCCATCCCGGTGGGAAAATCCTCAAAATGGCCGATGAGGGGAACGCTGCGGCAGCTGCAGGGGCAACCACCCCAGGATGTCCTGCAGATGGCGAGATGCAACCTGCCGCCGATGCCTGAAGAGGGGACACATCGCCGAGGCATGCCGAGCCACCAGTCCAGCCCCTGAACCGCCCAGACCCTGGAACCGTGAAAACTGCCGCTACAACCAGAGGACATCCAAACGGTCCTCGCATCAGCCCAGAAGCGATGGTTACGACGATTCCCGGAATGGCGCAGTGAATCAAACAACCATAGCCCACACCAGCAACAACAGCGCCACCAAGTTTCACGTGACGCTGTTGGCCGAGGGCTCACCCTGCATGATGGAGGTAGACTCCGGTTCCGTCTACACCATCATCGATTGGCATCAGCTAAAGAAGATCAAGCCGGCCGTTACCAGGAACCAACTCAAGCCCTTGCAGTCCAGGCTGGTGGATTTCGGTGGGAATCCAATCGGCGTCCTGGGAAGAACCAAGATCCACGTGGCATTCAAGAGTTTCCAGGGCCAGCTACCGGTGACCTTCGTTGAACAAAGCCGCCCGAACCTGCTCGGCGTAGAGTGGTTCCAGCCACTGGGGCTTTCCATCGGAGACATCCACCAGATTAGGGCAGATGAACTCGACTCACTCATCGAAGAGTTCCAAGAAGTCTTCGATGGTAAGCTTGGGAAGTACATAGGGAAGCCCATCTCCTTCAATCTGGACCAGGGGGTAACCCCAATTCGGCTCAAGCCCCACCGGGTTCCTTTCGCCTTGAGGCCCAAGGTAGACGAGCAGCTAGATAAGCTGATCGCCCAAGGCATTCTGGAACCCATCGATCATGCTTCATGGGAGACCCCCATTGTGACCCCAATGAAGCATGATGGATCTGTGCGCATCTGCGCTGATTATAAGTTACCATAAATAAGGCGTTGCAGCAAAGCGCATACCCTGTGCCAGTGGTGCAGCACCTCCTGCACTCACTAGGCAAGGACACAATTTTTGCCAAACTGGACCTGGCCCAGGCTTACCAGCAACTGCCAGTGGACTCTAAAACGGCGGAGGCTCAAACCATTGTCACTCATAGGGGGGCCTTAAGTGCAACCGTCTCCAATTCGGAGTCAGTGCTGCCCCTGGGATTTTTCAATCTATGATGGAACGCTTTCTCCAAAGCGTTCCAGGGGTAGTGCCTTACTTTGATGATGTGTTGATCTCCGGAGACTCAAAGGCACAACTCCTTGAATGGCTGAGGCTCGTCCTGCAGCGGTTCAGAGAGAAGGGCTTGAGAGTCAGACGGGATAAATGCATCATCGGGGTCCAGGAGGTCGAGTTCCTGGGCTATCTCATTGATAGCAATGGCATACACCCCACCAAATCAAAAGTTAAAGCTATCCATGAAGCTCCCAGCCCAAAAACAAAGCGGAGCTTCAGGCTTTCCTTGGATTGCTTAACTTCTATGCAATATTCCTCCAACAGAAAGCCACAGTTGCTGAGCCGCTACATTGCTTGCTGGGGAAAGCGGTTTCCTGGAAGTGGGGTGACAAAGAAGAAATGGCTTTCTGGGCCATCAAGGGACTATTGACGTCCAGCAGCGTCCTCATCCAGTACAGCGAGACGCTACCCATCCGGCTAACCTGCAACACGTCGCCATACGGGGTTGGGGCAGTCTTCAGCCACGACCTGCCCAATGGCACAGAAGCCCCCATCACCTACTTCTCAAAGACAATGTCCAGCGCTGAACGCAACTACAGCCAGCTGGACAAAGAGGCATTGGCAATCATCACAGGGGTGAAGCGCTTCCATGAATACCTCTACGGATGAAGCTTCACCATAGTCACGGACCACAACTCGCTCCTGGGCCTCCTTGCAGGTGACAAGCAAACACCCACATTCATGTCGCCGCAGATGACACGATGGGCCATCTTCCTCGCCGGCTATTCATACTCACTCATCCACCAACCAGGAAAGGCCATCGCGAATGCCGACGCTCTGAGCAGATGCCCATCTGCAGACGCCGTAGAAGACCCAGCCCCCACCCTCGAGCTCCTGCACATCGACCACGACAGCAGCTGCCCAGTCACATCTGCAGATGTGGCCACGCACACCAAGAAAGACCCCACACTCCACCAAGTGCAGTTCTGGATCCTGAGAGAGTGGCCGGCGCAGATAAGCGAAGAAGAATACAGCCCCTTCAGCCGCAAGCAAAAGGAGCTGTCCACGATGAAAGGCTGTCTGCTATGGGGAGACAGGGTGCTGATCCCCGCCGCGCTGCAATGGAAGACGCTCAAGACGTTGCACAACGGGCACCCTGGCATCGTCCGCATGAAGACCCTGGCACGGAGCTACATCTGGTGGCCATCACTGGACAAGGACATTGAGCAATGGGTCACCAGATGTGGCCCATGCCAAGAAGTTCAAGCAGCGCCACCCCAAGCAGAGCCCACCCCATGGGAGACGCCCAGCAGCCCCTGGTCTTGGATCCACATCGACTTCGGGGGTCCGATGCAGGGGTGCCATCTTCTAATTGTGGTCGATGCCTTCTCCAAATGGCTCGAGGTGGTTCCCATGGCATCGACCACATCAGAAGCAACCATTCGCGCCCTCTGCCGCCTCTTCGCAACCCATGGGCTTCCGGACGTTTTGGTTTCCGACAACGGTCCCCAACTTACGTCCGTGCCCATGGAGGCCTTCCTGGTAGGACTGGGCATCCGCCATGCCCTCTCCGCACCGTACAGGCCGGCCGGAAACGGCCAAGCTGAATGGATGGTGAGGCTCACCAATGAGGCGCTCACCAAGATGGCACCGGGTGACTGGCAGGAGCACATCGACACCTTCCTCCTCACCCAACATATAACACCACATGCAACCACCAGGAAATGCCCATCAGAGCTGCTGATGGGCAGAAGACTTCGCTCACCCCTCGATAGACTGCACCCCCAATACAACTCGGAGGTGCCCGCAACCGCCAGCCACCAACTCCGCTGTTTTGCCGTGGGAGATCCCGTCTATGCGCTGAATTTCCACGGCTCACCAAAATGGCTGAAAGGCAAAATCCACAGCGCAACCGGTCCGAAATCCTGTCGGGTAGAGCTGGAAGATGGACAGGTCGTGAGACGTCACATCAACCAACTCTGCAAAAGGTGGAAGAGATCGGACGGAAACCATCCCGACGAGGTAGGCCTACAACACCCCAAAGAGGTAGGCCTGCCCACCCACAACGAGGTAGGCCTGCCACACCCCAGTGAGGTAGACCTACAACACCCTGGGAGAGAGGGCCCGCCGATCCCTGCCCAAGCCAGAGACGAGACAGCGCGAGTAGACCGGGGACAATGTCTGAGGGGAACGCCGAAGCACCCAGGGGTAGACCGAAATCAACCCCCCCACACCCGAGACCCAGCCACTGACGACGGCAGCTGTGGGGACCGAAGCCCAGATGACCACGACACCCAACAACACCCCGGCGAGGTTGGACAGCACCAGTCCGAAGGCGAGGGACAATCGCAGAGAAAGCTGGTAGACCGGGGCCAACCGAGCGGGGGACACCAACAGCAACCCTGCAAGGGCGGCAACCAACTCACTGGCAAGGGAGACCTCCCAGCATCACAACTGAGGCTCCCTCAACAACAACCCGACCAAGACAAAGACCAACCCTGCAAGGAGGGCCTCCACCAACCCGGCAAGGGAGGCCTGCACCAGCAGGACCAAGACGACCAGCCGCAACAACAGCACAATGGCGAGAGTCGGCGACCGCCATGGCTACACCCACCCCACAGAGAGGGCCAACACCACCCCTGCGGAGAAGGCCGCGAGAGTCCACTACCAACCCAGCAGCACCAGCCCGGCAGAGAGGGCCTACACCACCCCTGCGAGGAAGGCCTGCACCACCCCGGCGAGCGTGAGACACCTTGACCACCCCAGCAGCACCAGCCCAGCAGAGAGGACCTACACCACTCCTGCGGAGGAGGCCTGCATCGCCCCGGCAAGGTCAAACCAATGCCAAACCAACCCACCGACAGCCCCGGGAGTGGACCAGACTCAACCAGGGACCCCCGGGGACTGACCCAGTCACCGCCACCGGACCTGCACCCATGACCGGACCCGACCAACCCCAACCTGGTGGGAACCGAAGGAAGACTCAGGGACTTACCGTGGCTCAGGAGTTCCGGACCGGTCGAGCGTGGGGACCCACAACGGAGATCCGATGATCAGAGCAGCGAAGAAGAAGACCAGCATTGCCTGCAGGTGGAGGTCAGCGACCCGGCCGGAGGTATGGGAGCACCGCCCACATCCTCAATGGCCAGATCCAGCCCAGCTCCAGGGACGGCACCAGGAGCCACAGGAGTGCCCTCCAACTAGGAGGGCTGCCAGCCAATGAATGGACTGCGCAGGTCTAGTAGAGCATGCAGATGACCTGCCTACTTACGTGACTTTATCATTGATGGACAGCTTAAGAACTAGGGGGGAGGAGTGTTGTGTCCTTATAAGGACATCCGCCGGGGATTGGCTAGGAAATCCTCCAGCGGAAGTTTTGAATCCCTGTCAGGGAGCGGTGCGGCTGCCGGAGCGAATATAAGGAGAGCTCCGGCAGTGCAGCGCCAGTCCTGTTCCTGTTGAATAAAACTTGTTACATGAACTCTGCTTGTCTCATCTTCATTCCTGCGCCGATCTAACAGTAACCAAGTTAAATTAATCCCTTTTTCCAACAGAGTGTTAAGTGTCTTTAATTGCCATCTACCCCCATCATCAAAAAGTACCTCTTTATATAAAATCCCCCCGAGTGACTTTATATTCCATGTAATATGACCAAGATCCAACCACCAAGGTATTTTGTAATCCAATTTAAGCTGGTGCTTCTTACATACTCTCATCAAAGAGTTTCTGAATATATGGCTCTTGAATACTTTATCAACTTTATTTTCATAAAATAAATATGCATGCCAACCAAATTCCAGATCGTGGCCTTCTATATTCAATATTTCAGTCCTTGTCATCCCAAACCAATCACTTGCTTGTGTCAACGCTGCTGCTTCATAATACAATCGTAGGTTTGGAAGTTTAAGGCCACCCCTTTCACGAACATCTTGCATGATCTTCAGTTTAACTCTTGGTTTTTTATCATTCCAAACAAATTTATTCACTCCTTTTTGCCATTCAATCAGATGTTTATCACTTTTAAGCACTGGAATCATTTGAAACAAAAATAAAATCTAGGTAGAACATTCATCTTAACTGCTGCTATTCTTCCAAGTAAAGATAGCTGCAGCTTTTTCCAAGTTTCCATGTCTTTTTGCACCTTTCGCCACAACAATTCATAATTATTTTGAAAAAGTTTTATATTTGAGGCTGCAACTTGAACTCCTAGATATTTCACCTTTGCTACTATTTCAAAGCCTGCCTTCCTTTCAAGTTCCTTCTTTTGATCTTCTGACATATTTTTAACTATCATCTTAGTTTTTTTCTGATTCAGTGTAAATCCTGATACCAAACCATATTCTTTTATAATATCTTTCATCTGGATTATTGATTCCATCAGCCGTGTTAGGGTAACAACCAAATCATCTGCAAATGCCCTTGTTCTGTAATCCTCTTGCCTTATAGCTATTCCATTCAAAGTACTTGAATCCCTTATTGTGTTCAACAAGACTTCTAAAGTTAAAATAAACAACAATGGGGATAACGGACAACCTTGTCTTGTTCCTTTTTGTATACTAAAGTTTGTAGTTAGACATCCATTAATGATAATTTGTGCTGTTTGCTCTTGATAAATTGCTGAAACTGCCTGAACAAACTGGTCCCCAAAGTCCATTTTTGTTAAAGTCTTTAATAGAAAGTTCCAATTGAATCAATCAAAGGCCTCCGCCTCCAAAAACATCAGCACTGCAGGGATCTGTTTACTTTTCTCAAGATGTTCCAATAAATCTATGATTTGCCTCACATTATCCTTCATGTATCTGCCTTCTATAAATCCAGCTTGATCATGATGAATCACCTCTTGCATAACTGGCATTAGTCTGTTGGCTAATACTTTTGTAAAAATTTTATAATCCGTATTCAGGAGAGATATTGGTCTGAAATTTTCTGGTTTTGTAGAACCTTCCTCTTTTGGTATCAATGAAACAAACGCTGCCTTCCATGAAGGGGGTATTTTACCCCCTTTTTGTATGCTACAAAATAAGTCTTTAAGATGTTCAATCATTTCTGCTTGTAAAGTTTTATAATACACCACTGTTAAACCATCCGTCCCTGGAGATTTAGCTGTTTTCAATTGTTTAATTGCAAAAATAATCTCCTCGGCTGTTATTAATTGATTCATTCTTTCATTTTGCTCTCTAGAAATTTTTGTGACTCTACTTTCTTCTAAGTATTTATCTATAAGTTCATTCTGTATATGATCTTTGGCATATAGTTTAGTATAATAATCTAAAAAAGCTTGTTTAATTAAATTTTGTTGAAAAACTTCCTTCCCTCCATATTCAATGCTACCAATGGCACGAGAACTCTGCTGTTTCCTCAGTGTGTAAGCCAACCATCTGCCCAGTTTGTTAGCCTTACTAAATGTGTTATGTTTTGCAAATTGTAAGTTAGTTGCTGCTTGTTCCGCTATAAGCATTTGAAATTGGTCGTTCAAAAGTTTTATGATTTCTTGTAATTTTTTATCCATTGGATTTTTTATAAGTAATTGTTCTTTTTTCTTTATTTCTCCTTCCATTTCTAATCTTTTCCTTTGTAATTCAATTTATGTTTAGAGTTCATATAAATCAGTACCCCTCGCATGTATGCCTTACTCGCATCCCAAACAATTTCAATAGGGGTACCCTTATTCAAGTTCATTTCAAAGAATTCTTTCATTTGTTTTTTAACTTCATTTACATTCTTTTCATATCTAAACAAATTTTCATTTACTCTCCACGATCTTCTCTCCTTCTTTCCCATTTCTATTTCTATCCATACCGGGCTATGGTCAGTTAGAGTCTTTGGAAATATCTTTGTTTTCTTTGTTTTTTAAAGTAGATCAGCTGTAACTAAGATGAAATCAATCCTGGAGAAGGATCTATGTCGATCAAAAAAAAAGAGGTAAAATCCAATTCTTTTGGGTTCTGCACTCTCCATACATCTTTCAGTTCCAGGTCTTCTTTCATATCGAAGAAAGTCTGTGGTAATTTAACACATGACTTTGCCAAACTCTTCTTATCTTTTTTAATATCTATTACTCCATTCCAATCTCCCATAAGTAGAATAGATGTATAATCCCATTGCAATATTTTAGAATGTAATAATTTATAAAAGTTTTCTTGTTGCTGGTTAGGAGCATAAATTCCAATCACCAAAAGTGGGCCATTCTGTGTATGTAATTCGATTGCTATATATCTTCCACAATCATCTGCTTCTATAATTTTGGCTAATAATCTTTTATTTATGTAAATCACAACACCATTCTTCTTCTCTGAGTTTGAAGCTATAAATTGTGCACCTAGTTTAGAATTCATCAAATATTTTTGATCCTGTATTCTGATATGAGTTTCTTGCAAACAGATGACGTCATTGTTAAATTGTCTCAGATAGTGAAATATTTTCCTTTTTTTCTGTGGTGAGTTCAGTCCATCCACATTCCAAGATAGAAATTTAATTGTCATTTGTAGTCTCACGAAGCATTAAGAGCATTTGCTGAAGTTTCTGTTCCAGAGTGGTAGTCTTTGGCCTGGCTCCTCCCATAGCTTCAGGTTTCTGTGGTTTACCATTGGCAACCTTCTTATCTTGTGGTGGAATAGACCTCTGCTGCTGTTGCTTATCTAGAATTTGCTTGTGAGCTGCTCGAGTTATATGCTGATCTTTAGGTTCCTGCAACAACAATTCGAAGTCCAATGTCACCTCTCTTGTATTTCTGGGTGGCCCTTTTCTAGCCTCAGAAGAATCCGGCAATGGGTCATCCAAAGAGCCCCCCATTGCTCCTTGGATTTCCCCTATTGCTCGTTGAATTTCCATTACCTCCATCTGTTTCCGTTGTTTCACAAACTCTTGTTCAAATTCCTTGTCTTTAACATCCTCCTCTATAGCTAACACTGAAGATGTACACCAGTTGCTGCACCAGTTTTAAGAACTCTGAAATAAAATTCTTCCGCTTTTTCAACAGTATTTAATCAGTATCTCTCTCCTTGGTACCTCAATATATATACCAACTGGGGCATCCCATCTAAATGGAATCTGTTGTTTCTTCAACTCAGTCACCAAAAATCCAAAATCCTTTCTATCTCTTAACATCTTAGGCGGCAATTCTTTGTAAATCCCAATCTCCTTTCCATCCACTTGAACAATAGAAACAAAAGACTTTTGCAAGGTATCATTTCTCATTCTTCTATCTGTAAAGTAAATCACCACATCTCTAGGCAAGTTCCTTTGCCTTGCCACCCGAGAATTCACTCTGTAAACCTTGCATATCTTGCAGAAGACATCTTCTGGGTTAACCTTTAACATCACAGCAAGAGCATCAGCACAAACCATTCTCAAATCCTCTCTGTTGTTTTTTTTTTATTCCTCTCAGTCTTAAACTCCATAAATCTGAATTGCATTATTGTCACTTCATTTTCAATTCTTTGAGTTTTATTATCCACATTGGAAATTTTATTGTCAGCTTCCCTCATTTTAGATTCAAATTCTGAACTGAGTTCAACCACTTTTTTATCAATCTCAACAACCGCTTCTGACAAACCAGTAACAACTGTCAGTATATCTCGCTTCATCTTGTCATACTTTTCTTGAACCACCTCTTTAATTTCCTGCTGAGACTTTTCAAATTTCTGGTCCATTACTTCAGTTTGGTTCATCAGAGCCACAGCAATAAATTCCTTCAAATCCTTAAATCCAGTCTCCTGTTCTTGGCTCTGAGTCTGAGTCTCTGACTGCTCTTTTGTTTGATGAGTAGGGGAGCCCCCCCTGCAACTTTGGGAGCTGGATTAGTCTGCTTTGAAGCCATAGTACTATGCAGTCTTATTCTTTCTAGGAAAGAAGTCTTCCCCCCTTTTCCACCACAGAGTCCTTTTAAAAACTTCCCCAGCTTCAATCAAGTTTATAAAAGAGAGGGAACAGATGGAAATCACTTTAAGAAAACTTTTCTCTTTTCTTCTAACAAGCACTGTTGCTTTAAGTACTTTAAAACGTGTTGAAATACACAGGCATTTCCACTTTCGGTTTCAACTTTTTTCCTCCGCTGAAGCCGGACGCCATTTTAATTTACTTTCACTCCTTCTCCATTCTTAAGTTTAGTGACAGGGCTAGCACAAATACTTGCGTTTTTAGTTTAAAGTCCCGATTTCACCCTGCTTGGTTTGAAGGATTTGGTTGTTTTTCACTGCTGAAGTTGGTCGCGTCATCTAGCTCTGCTGAATGCAGAGTTGTCCCCGGAGTCAGGAGCCTCAGCGAGCTGGATAGGAAGCCTCACCCTGCTTCCTCCCCAGAAGCAAAAAAGACAGTGTGGAGGCTTCTCGGGGGGCTCTAGGTAGATTTCAATGCATTTGAACTGTGGAACCAAAGAACATGATTGCAACTTCAGACTGCAGGAAATAGCAAGAAATCAAAATAGTTATTGATAAACCTATGAACTGGTCGTGAAAAGTCCTAAACAATTGAATTATTTATATCAACTATATAACTATAGGTACAGCTGTCTATATTGATTTTTTAAAAAAACACATTGAATTTTGATTGAAAATTACAACATTCAGAAGTGTTCGAGGTCAAAGTTGAAAACTGCAACATTTTTCTCACCCCTAATTATTAGAATTTCTTACCTGAAATTAGGTATCATCAGATATTCCTCAATGGAGACATTCTGTTTTCTTGAGCGAATCCTAATGGTTCAGAACCATTGTTATCTTCTAGTCACTGAGGATCAGAGCTGGAGAACCGGTAGTGGAAATTTTGAGTAGTTCAGAGAACTGGTAAATACCACTTCTGACTGGTCCCGCTCCCATCTATTCTCTGCCCTCCTGAGTCTCAGGTGATTGGGTGGAAATGGGGATTTTGCAGTAACCTTCCTGTGGAATGGGGAAGGAATGGAGATTTTACAGTATCTTTCCCCTGCCATACCCACCAAGCCATGCCCACCAAGCCACGTCCACAGAAGCAGTAGTAAATTTGTTTGAATCCCACCATTACTGAGGATACACAGGGACAGGTGCCAAAGAACCTGAAGGCCAACAATATCTTTATTTCTGATGAAATTCCTGGGCTCTTTATGTGAATGCTTGTCTTGGTAACCCGTTGTTTCAGGATTCTTTTAATATTTAGGGGGCTAAATATTAGCCATGATGGTGCAGTGGTTTGCATGCAGTATTGCAGGCTAACTCACTGCTCAACTGCCAGGAGTTCAATCCTGACCAGCTCAAGGTTGACTCAGCCTTCCATCCTTCCAAGATCATTAAAATGAGGATCCAGATTGTTGGAGGCAATATGCTGACTCTCATTGATGCATGTTAACATGCATGGGGTATGGTTATATCAAACTGCTTACAGAGGGCTGTAAAGCACTATGAAGTTTAAGTGCTACTGCTATTTGTGGCAACTTTTTAAAAAAAATGCTAAACCATTAATTTTTAGAAGATAGGTCTACCAGGGGGTAGACCGGTGTGAAATGCTACCGGTTCAGGCAGTTTGCCCAAATCGGTAGTAAAAAATGCTACTGGTTTGCTGAACCGGTAGTAAAAAAATGTAAAAAAAAAGTTCCAACGATCAGCTGAGTGATGCACAATTGTCGCAACTTTTTTTAAAAAAACTTTTAAAGCATTTTTTTATTACCAGTTCTCCAGTTAAAAATCATTGGAACTTTTTTTGTTTTTTTTTCCTTTTTAAGCATTTTTTTACTACCGGTTCAGGAGAATAGGTAGTAAAAAATGCTTTTAAAAAGTTAAAAAAAAGGGCTTGGAGGATTGTGCAGCACGGCTGTGATCGTCTGAGCCTTTTTTAAAAACCTTTTTACAGCATTTTTTACTATCTATTTGCCCAAACCAGTAGTAAAAAATGCTTTAAAAAAGTTTTTTAAAAGGTTCCCAAGAGCGCATGCCACAGTTGATTTCCCCTCCTGCTGTTCTACTTACCTTCCCAAGCCTCCTTTTGGTGTGTACAGTGCCTGCACATGCACGTGTTTGGTGCAGATTTCGCATGTGCGCACACAGCGTGCTTGGAGCACAGCGTGTGTGCGCTGCCAGAGAACCAGTAGCACCACTGGGGTAGACCTATCACAGGATGGTTTAAATCTATATTACAAATATACAAGATCTCAGAGCTTTTATTTTTATATGGAAGCTGAAACAGGTGTACAGGTGTACCTTGAACATGACATTCAGTATGAAAATCCAAATTAGCCAAACCTAGTAAATATTCCATGAAGCAGTTTTCAATTGTATATAGAGTAAGACTTTTCCCCACTATTGCATTTGAAGCTCCTGTATTCATCCCTCAGACATGGAGTTACAGCTGCAACTGAAGGCAATCTGTAGGTTAAGTAAGTTTTCCCTTGGATGATTTTTGCCTTTTTTAGTTGGTAGAGGAAGGGAGGGAACATAAATGAGCACAAAACTTTTTGCTAGAGAAGATTTGAGGATTAGGTGAAACAAAGAACTGCTATCCAGACAATAGGAAGAAGCTAAGTCTTTTCAACAACCCAATTTCCTTCTTAAAAACCAACATAATTTGACAAATCCACAATTAACTATCAGAAAGACAACTCAAACTGCAATCAACAGTTTGTCAGCATTATGGCTGATAATATACTTGTGAAGTATATATGGGTGAAATAAACATGACAGGTATTTGGATATAAGTTTAAGGAATTCAACTTCTGGTAATGGATGTTCATTCAGCTTGTACTTTCTAACCATGTTTTTTATTACATCCTAGGCCAGTGATGGCTAACCTTTTCCGGACCAAGTGCCCAAAGCACGTGCATGCCCAAGCTCCCAAAATGCAATGTGTGCACCCCCACACACATGCCCCCCCTCAATGTGCGTGTGTCCCCTTGCCTGCACCCCCATGCACATGTGCCCGGGCCTCCTGCATGCGACTCATCCCTCTGCGCGTGTGCCCTCTCCCCCACGCATGTCCATGGCCACCCCACACACCCCATGCAAATCCACAGCAGAGACCTGAAGACCAGCTGGCTGGAAAGAGGTGCACACACATGCACAGCAGAGCTGAACTGCGGTGATAGCTCGTGTGCTGTAGGAGAGGGCACTGCATGCCACCTCTGGCATGTTGCCATAGGTTCGCTATCACGGTCCTAACCAGAGGCTACTATTTGAATTACTATTAGATTAACTTTATTACTGTCACTTTGTCACTTTGAATGTATGCTAATTGGTGCCTGAGAGCCTGGATAGCTCAGCAGATTAAAGCCTGTTATTAATATTCAGCTGTCTGCAATTACTGTAAATTTGAATCTCACCAGGCTCAAGGTTGACTCAGCCTTCCATCCTTTCTAAGGTAGATAAATTGAGGACCCAGTTTGTGGGGGCAATAAGCTGACTTTGTATAAAATATACAAAAGTATGAAGGCTATTGCTTAACTCATTGTAAGCCGCCTTGAGTCTCCGGAGAAGGGCAGCATATAAATCTAATTTTTTAAAAAAATGAAATTTTGTTGCATACAGCTGTCAAAAGGTCACTACCTCCAATATACACTACATAAACATGACAAAATAAATCAATAAATACAACATTATGCATATATCCACATATACGTCACAGACAAATAACACAGTCTAGTTCGGATGTATAGGTACATGTATAAGGCGAGAAAAATGAATTTTGTGAGTTTACCAGATGGATGGTATAGAGAATAAAGCTGTTATAGAATTTGGTAGACCTGCTAGAAATATGTCAAAACCTCCTCCCAGAGGGGAGCAACAGAAACAGACCTTAAAGTAAGTGTGTGGAGTCTTTAACAATACGTTGAGCTCTAAGCACATAGCACTTATAGGAAATATCCTGAATAGCAGGAAGTGAGCTTCCTATAATCTACTCGGCTGTCCTTACCACTCTCTGTATGAACTTTCTATCTGAGGCATTGTTGCCACCAAACCAAAGAGTGATGCAGTTTGTTAAAACTTCTCAGTTGTGCTCTGAAAAGTGGCCAGGATAGAAGGAGAAAGATGTGCTCTCCTCATCCAAAACAGGAAATGCAGACACTGGTTTGCATGCTTCACTAAGGTTGATGTATGGAGAGACCAGTTCAGATTGTTTGCAAATTACCTTGAATTTGTAAAAACAAGAGAAAAGAATAACCCATTTCTTCTCTCTGAAAGCACTGATTGGATGGCTATTTCTTCCTGCTATTCTCCTGGTATGCTACTGTTGGTGGTTTGTTACCATTTTTATTGATGATAGTTCATGAGAAGTTCATTTTGTCATTGCTTCAAAGATGGAATGGGGAAACTGTTTTATTTAAAAAAAGAACTTATATTCGAGGTGATATTTTGTTTTATAAAGACAATACAACTGTGAAATGAGCTTCCTTTCCATCCTTCTCAATATACAGGTTTCCAAAGAGGCACTGGAGGTTCTTGACCAGGGAAAGGTAGAAAGAGAAAGAAGGCAACTCATTTAGATTTTAATGCATACATTAATGCATACATACATTAGGATTAGATCCCTTGTAGAATTGAAGTTATGCGGATTTGATTCCTAAGGCAAGATTCCATATCTTGCATTACTTGAAAAAAGATAAAAGAGAGCCATAGATCATGTCAAGTATTTGCAAGCCATTGGCACATGTGTCATACAGACACTAGTGGAGGCAGAAAATGCCTCCACCCCGTGTGGAAAGGAGGGGTTTATACTGAGTATAAAACCCCCTCTAACCTTTCCACCATGCTCTCCCTTTTGATCTTTGATCAGGGTAGCCACACACACTGTGTGCCCCCTATCCTATAATGAATATGAAGACAATCTTGTGTATATAGTTAATATGTTGTATTATTTGAATAAATACATTTAAGATATTTATTCAGGCATCTGTCTTTGAACTCTTCTATGATCCTGGGTGATTCTGCAATCCCAAATTCCACAGAATGGTAGCAGAGGGAATGGTAGCAGAACTCCATTCCAGGAACTGTTGAAAAGGCAAGATGACCTCCAAAATAACCTGTGAGAGAAGCTCCCCTGTTGTGACCAGAGACCTTCAATGGAGGAGAACTTCACAGCACCCCAGTCTGAATCAACTATGGAAAACATCAAAGGAGGTTTCCATCCAGCTACACCCTGGCAGCCAGAGGCCACCCAGATGCAGCAAGAGATCCTAGGGGCTGAGCCAAGCGATGCTGAAGAAGGCTTCTTCAGTACTGATGAAGAGGGGGCAGAAGGACAAGATGAAATCCTGGAGAGGCAAGTGGCTGAGATGTCAGAAGAGGAGTGTCGAGCAGCACTTGCTTTCCTCCTGAAGACAAGGCCAGCAGCCAGGAAGAGGCCTGAGGAGGCAGCACCAGAGAGGCCTGCCATCCCGGTAAGGACTCTCTTGCCTGATCTCTCCAAGATGGCTCCTGCCACCAGAGAGACTTCCCCCCCCCCACCCAGTTTCCCGCCAAACAAAATGGCTGCCAGGCCACTTCCGGAGGCAATTTCCTCCAAGATGGCAGCTCCCCTGGACGCTTTGCCAGAACCACGAGCCAGGCCTACTCCAGCTCCAAGGTCCAGGCTACAATGCCGGCCAGTCAGTTCAGCATTCCAGAGGCCCAGAGGACCACTCCCAAACTACAAGCCCCTTGCCAGGCCACACCTGCCAAGGCAAACATCAAAGAGGCCATAGAGGCCCTGGACACTGCCCTGGAAATTAGGTAGCAACCACCCACCGGCCGCCCCGAGGCCCCAGACCCAGCTGCCCACTTAAGAAGGGTCCCAAATCCACCCTCCGACCCCCAGAGGAACCCAGATGGACCTGCAGCTCTCCACCCCCCACTGCAGAGGCGCTCACCATTCACTGAATGCTTCACAGAGGCCCAAGCTGAGGCCTCCGCACCTTTTCGGTCCTGCTGGGATGATCCGGAGCTGCAATCTTGCTCCTCTGATGGAGAAGAGGAGATCCAGAGACATTTTCAGGCCTATCCAGCCCATAGACTTCATCTGATGGGCCCCCAGTCTCCAGAAAGATCTCCAAGCCTTCTTCCCACTCCTCCAAGGTTTCCCTGACAGACAGCTGATTTTCGGGTCTATGCTGAGGCTCCAGTCAGACCTGACTTCAGGACCCAGAGAGGGAGATCAGAGCTCCAAGAAGGAAAGTCTTTGGAGCATGCTCCATTTCCTGCACGTGCCCGGTTGCTTCAAACTACAGAAAGACTACAAGAAGGAGCCAGACCTAAGCAATTGATCTCAGGCTTAAGGATCCCAATGCCATTCACAACTGGCTTTTTTCAGCCATTTGAACAACTCTCAATGCAGTTTAATGGCAACAATTTTGTAACTTTGCCAAATAATTTTGAAAAATTACATTTAAGTGGTCAGAATTTTTTAAAATGGTGTAAAGAGATCCAGATAATTCTCTTAAGAGAAAATACTCTGGACATGATCAAAAGACCACCCCCTTTACCTTGGAGCCCCGAAATCAAGTTTCTGCATAAAAGAGCTTACACAACCCTGTTAAGTTCTATAGACACAGCTCTTTATGTCAGTCTTTCAGATGGCCTCACAGCTCAGGAAGTTTGGACTGCCCTATATAATTTGTTCCATAGTGACAATATAGCTGCAACCAGCAGATTGTCAAGAATTTTCCACAATTCTAAACTCAAACCTGGTTTAAAAATGGGGGAACATTTGGCAACACTTAAAGCCATGAGGGATGAGCTCATATAGAGAGGGGGAGCCTGTTTCTGAATCCACTTTAATTAGTGTGATGTTGAACTCCCTAGACAAATCCTGGAGTCCCTTTATTTCTCTAGAAGGAGTTTGTAGGAAACAAAGAAATATAGAATACTTCTCCGGTCACTTTATTGAGGAAGATTTAAGGCACAGAGATGAGGTACAACAAGAAATGAAGGAGTCATATCACAGGCCTAGGCCTCAAAGGAGGTGTCAGGACAGCAGTGAAAGGATTAATACCCTTCCCACCTGCTTTGACTGTGGCATACAAGGTCACTTTAAAAGGGAGTGACCTCGCTCTAGGCCCAACACGGCTGAACCTAAGCACAATAAAAATAAAAGAGGCCGTGGAAGAGGGGGAGGTGGTCATAAAGGTGGTCATACCAATTCTGTAGTGTCACTAATGACAATCACACATCCCAGGTAAAGGATGCTGAGGGGCTGTGGCTTTTGATTCAGGTGCATCCACACATATAGCTAACACGAAGCAACGATTTAAGGTTTTACACCCACTCAAGTCTCCAGTAAAAGTTGCCACTGGGGACAAGGCAGAGGTAACTGGGGAAGGCTTGATCAATGTGCCTGGTATAGGAGGTGTCACAGGGGCACTGTATGTTCCCTCAATCAAGAACAACCTTTTAAGTACAGTATTTTAAAAATGACTGAGGATAAAAATGTAAAATTGTTATTTGAGAAGGGAGGAGGTTATGTTTTCAAAAGTGGGAATATTGTTGGCGATATTGTAAACATCAACAGTTTGCCTTATTTTTCCCAAAAACCAAAGGTCAAAAGGCACAAGAAACCTAACAAAGGGGCTCAGGGAGCTAATGCCCACATAGAACAGAAAGCTCCTGTGCCAGCCCCCAGGTTGTCCAAACTCAAGGAAGCTGGACCTAAAACCAATGAAGCTTTTAAACCAGCTCCTAGGACTTCCAAAGCCATTACGGCTGAGCCCATTAAGGTCACAACTCCTCAACCAACTCTGAGGAAGTCATTACTGAACAGACCAAGGCTTCTAATGATAAGATACATAAGGTTGACAAAGTATGCATGGGTAAACCTTTACATTTGGATTGTGCTCATATATTACACCACGGGCTCGGCCATGCCAGCTTCCCGGTTATTAGGAAAATGCAAGATTTTTCCGATGGGCTTAAGATAAAGAATTGTAATACCTATTTGGAATGTGCCATCTGTAAGGCAGCAAAATCTAAAACTACTGCTATACCTAAGGTCTCTTCCCGTCATGCAAGGTACCCTTATCAGCTGGTGCACATGGATTTGGTTAGTCCTTTTAGACCCTCCCTTGTAGGGGGCGTTATTTTTTAATGGTAGTAGATGACTAGTCTCATTATGGCCATGTATTTATTTTAAAGGACAAAACTGAAGTCTTTGCCAACTTCATATATCTTTACAACCAGATCCAAACACAACAAAAGGTGTGCATTGCTCAGGTGCAAAGCGATAGGGGGATTGAGTTTACATCCAAGACTTTTGAAAAGTGGATGAAGGAGAAAGGTATCCTCCATTTTAAATCATTGCCACGAATTCCGTCCATTGGCATTGCAGAAAGAAAAAATGGCATACTGCAGAATGTCATGAACTGCCTACTTGCAGATGCTAACATGAGCCAAGTTTTTTGGGCAGAAGTGGTCAAAATGGCTAATTATCTAGTCAACAGGACGTGGAGTAGTGTCATTAACCAAACCCCATACTTCCTGGTCCATGGAAGGAAACCTAGCCTCTCACACCTGAGAATTTTTGGTTCCTATGCCTGGGTCCATATTCCCAAGCACCTCAGAAGAAAGGGGAGCAAGGCATCCAGAAGACTCAGATTTATAGGTTATACAACTGGCAGCAAAGCCTTTAGGTTTGTAGACAAAAATTACCTTGTCATTGTCTCTAGATCAGCTTCCTTTGAGGAGGGGTCAAATTGGTCACAAATTCATTCCGATGAACCCGGTTATTCCCCTATTATTTATTTATTTATTTATTTATTTATTTATTTTATTTATTTAAATTTATATACCGCCCTTCTCCTAGTGGACTCAGGGCGGTGTACAGCCAAGAATAAAAAGCACTCCAATACAAAATTTAAAATATTAATAAAAGAATTAAATAATTTTGGCCCAATAAATTTAAAAACCCAATAGGCAATTAAAATTTAAAACCCATAAAACTTTAAGCTTAAAAAAGAGAGGGGGGGGTTACGCCAGCCCAGCTTGACAAAATAAAAAAGTTTTTAGGGCACGGCGGAAAGCCCGGAGATCGGGTATCGTACGGATCTTCGGGGGCAAATCGTTCCAGAGGGCTGGTGCTGCCACAGAGAAGGCTCTCCCCCTGGGTGTCGCCAGCCAACATTGTCTGGCCGACGGCACCCTGAGGAGTCCCTCTCTGTGGGAGCGAACTGGCCGGTGGGAGGCTATCGGTGGCAGAAGGCGGTCCCGCAAGTACCCAGGCCCTATGCCACGGAGCGCTTTAAACGTGGTCACTAACACCTTGAAGCGCACCTGGAAGACCACCGGAAGCCAATGCAGCTCACGCAGGAGAGGTGTCACATGGGAGCGCCCCCTTGCTCCCATAATCCCCCGCGTGGCCGCATTCTGCACCAGTTGGAGCCTCTGGGTGCAGAGGGAGGAGCCCCATGTAGAGAGCATTGCAGTAGTCCAGGCGGGAAATGACGAGTGCCTGAGTGACTGTGCGTACGGAGTCCCGATCTAGATAGGGACGCAACTGGCGTATCAGGCGAGCCTGATAAAAAGCCCCCCTGGCCACGGCCGTCACATGCTCCTCCAAAGACAGCCGTGCATCCAGGAGGACGCCCAAGTTGCAAGCCCTATCCGTGCGGGCCAATGACTCGCCCCCAATGGTCAGTGATGGAGTCAACTGGCCATATCGGGATGCCGGAAGCCACAGCCACTCGGTCTTGGAGGGGTTGAGTTGGAGCCTGTTGCCCCCCATCCAGATCCGCATGGCCTCCAGGCATTGGGACATCACTTCCACGGCATCGTTGGGGTGGCCTGGGGTAGAGAAGTACAGCTGAGTATCATCAGCGTACTGATGGAACTTCACCCCAAAGCCACGGATGATCTCGCCCAGCGGCTTCACATAGATGTTGAACAGAAGGGGCAAAAGGAGCGACCCTTGCAGCACTCCACAAGAGAGGCGCCTCGGGGTCGACCTCTGCCCCCCTGCCAACACCGTCTGCGACCGGTCAGAGAGATAGGAGGAGAACCACCGCAAAACGGTGCCCCCCACTCCCAACCCCTCCAGCCGGCGCAGCATGATACCATGGTCGATGGTATCAAAAGCCGCTGAGAGATCTAACAGGACCAGGATAGAGGAGCAACCCCTATCCTGAGCCCTCCAGAGATCATCCACCAACGCAACCAATGCCGTTTCCGTGCTGTACCCGGGCCTGAAGTCGGACTGGAGCGGATCCAGATAGACAGCTTCATCCAGATACCCAGGAAGTTGATGCGCCACCACACTCTCAACAACCTTCGCCAAGAAGGAAGGTTGGAGACTGGACGATAATTAGCCAAAATAGCTGGGTCCAGAGAAGGCTTCTTGAGGAGAGGCCTCACCACCGCCTCTTTCAAGGCAACTGGCAAGACACCCTCACTCAAAGAAGCATTAATAATCCTCTGGAGCCAGCCTCGTGTAACCTCCTGGGAGGCCAGCACCAACCAGGAGGGACACGGGTCCAATAAACATGTGGTCGCGTTCAGCCGCCTCAGTATTCTGTCCACGTCCTCGGGAGCAACAGGATCGAACTCCTCCCAGATGACATCCTCAAGACCGGCCTCCGTCATCCCACCCGTATCTACCCAGTTGGAGACCAGACCATCCCGAATCTGAGTGATTTTATCGTGCAGAAACTGAACAAAATCCTCAGCACGACCCTGCAAGGGGTCCTCCCGCGCTCCCGGAATTGGAAGTGACACTGAACAACCAGCACCACCTGAAGAGGATGAACCAACAAACTCCAAACAACAGACCAGCGAAGATCCGGATGGTGATGAATCCCTACCTGACTAACGATTCAGATGAGCAATACCTTGGTGACTTCACACCTCCTGCCTCACCTAAACGACCATATCTTCGCAGTGCCTGGGACAGAGGCCCACCCCATTTTGACTGGAAAGATACCTCCGGCAGCTCAAATTCTGATACCGATGCTCCGGATGACGATGATGATGATGAGTGGCAATTTCTCAGACGGTCAAAATGCTCCAATAAAGGGGTGCCACCCTAAAGGTTGGACATTGGCTGTTTTGTCTCGGTCAACAGCATTACCACAGCCCCTAAAACATACACAGATGTCCTCCAGCTTCCTGAGCAAGAACAGCCCAGGTGGAGGGTAGCAATGGAGCGGGAAATGGACAGTCTCAAAAAATTAAAAGTCTTCATCCCTATGGAAGTACCCAAACAGAGGAAAGCAATTGGCACCAGTTGGGTCTACAAGGTCAGGCCAATGCCCAACAACAAACTCCTTTATAAGGCCCGGCTGGTAGCACAAGGCTACGCACAGTGCTACTTGCAGGACTTTGATGAAACATACTCCCCACTGTGAGAGCGGAAAGTGTAAGGGCTGCTTTGGTCACTGCAGCAGCACATGGGGAACACATTTTTCAATTCGATGTGCAAACTGCTTATTTGCACGCACATCTAAAACAAGAAATTTACATCAGAGGTGCCCCCGGATTCCAGCAACAAAAAGGCCACATCTGGCTTCTGAAGAAAAGTTTGTATGGTCTAAAACAATCAGGCAGACTGTGGTACAAATGCCTGACCAAAACTCTCAAATCACTGGGTTTCCATCCATCTCCAGCTGATAAATGTACCTTCACAAGGGATACAAAAGGGGGGCTGGAGAAAGTCTTAGTGTATGTTGATGACCTTTTGTATATAGGGCCTGACAAGGGGGGATGTAATATATTTGCCAGGACCCTACAAAAAAGGTTCACCCTAAAGTCTTTAGGATATGTGGACAAGAACCTAGGCATACAAATCATCACTACACCAAAAGGTTTTGCTCTCTCCCAAAAGGAGAAGATAGAGGAACTTTTGGTGAAATGTAAAATGGAAGATAGCAAGCCAATGCAGACCGACTATTATGGATTGGCACATAACGATAGCCCAGAGTTCCAAAAATAATACTCTATTTAGGTCAGTGGTCGGCTCATTTTATATATAAGTAACTGGAGCCGTCCAGATATTGCCCTGGCCATAAACCTGCTATCCAGACAAGTGGAACATCCTACTCAATTCCACTGGTTGGCCATTAAAAAGCTATTAAGACCACAGCAGATTACGTGCTTCGCTTGGAACCTGAGAATAGAGACAAGGCCCAATTAAAATGCTTCATGGATGCGGACTGGGCTGGAGATACAAGACACATAGGAGTACTTCGGGCTTCTTGGTACTGTTAAATGGGGCACCCATCTATTGGCATGTGGAGCAACAGAAATTTGTTTCGTGCTCCACCACTGAGGCCAAATTTGCATGCCTGTCAGAGGCAGGGAACGATCTGATATGGTTTGATGCCTTAATTTCTAGCATCTGGACACCACCGACTTTGCCCATTCAAATTATAGAAGGTAACACCGGGGCCATAGGCATTGCCAAAGCCTATGCGGTGGGAAAAAGGTCCAGACATATTGATATCCACTATCAAAATGTTAGGCAACTAGTAGAGATGGGGTTTATATCTTTATCACATTGTCAGACCAAATATCAAACAGCGGATATTTTCACAAAACCTCTACCAGTGGATAGGCACAAAGATCTGTGTAAAAAATTATGTCTCACAGGGTAAAATCTGTTGTGCATTGCATTTGTATGTTTGTATGCCATACAATAAGGAGGGGAAATGTCAAGTATTTGCAAGCCATTGGCACATGTATCATACAGACACTAGTGGAGGCAGAAAATGCCTCCACCCCTGTTTGGAAAGGAGGGGCTTACACTGAGTATAAAACCCCCTCTAACCTTTCCACCATGCTCTCCCTTTTGATCTTTGATCAGGGTAGCCACACACGCTGTGTGCCCCCTATCCTATAATGAATATGAAGACAACCTTGTGTATATAGTTAATATGTTGTGTTATTTGAATAAATACATTTAAGACATTTATTCAGGCATCTGTCTTTGGGGACTTCTATGCTCCTGGGTGATTCTACTATCCCAAATTCCACAGATCAATATTAAAATATATATTTTGCATTCAGAATGTTATCTGAATGCAAAATATATCTGTATGCAGAATGATCACTTCATTTTGTTTATTGATTTGCCCATTTGTATACTGTTTAATCAAATGTGCAGAGATAAAATGTAGGAGCATAAAAGTCAATGAAGGAGGAGGAGGAGGAGGAAGAGGTCTCCAGCATTTTTTGGAGGAGAAGGAAATCTTCAACGTTTTCTGAAGGTAAATCTAGATGAGCCACTCTCAATAACCAATTAAATGAGCATTGAAAAACAAAAGAAGGAATCTCCTTAAAGTATATGGATCAAAGCAGGGCACTTGTTCCTCAACAAATGGGAAGAAAGTTTATTCCAGAAGGACTTCATATAATAAGATTGAAAATATCATTTAACTTTTCATTAATTTTTTAGAAAAGGTTATTAATATACCAGATATAAAAAGAAACAGCAACCAGATAATGACATTGACTGATTTAAAAATGAAAAAAAGCAAAGGAATTAAAAGAGAACCAGATTGTGAAACATTTTATGATAGCAAAATGAACTTTTAGTTGTGTGCAGTGATCTAATTGTTTAACAACTGTTTTTATTTGAAGTGTTCAAATCAGGTTCGCCTGATCTACCAGTTGCGTCCCTTTCTGGACCAGGACTCTTTGCACATGGTCACTCATGCCCTCATCACCTCCCGTCTGGACTACTGTAATGCTCTCTACATGGGGCTCCCTTGAAGAGCACGCGGAGGCTCCAACTGGTCCAGAAGCAGCCGCGCAGGTGATTATGGGGGTGACATGACGCACCCATGTAACATCTCTCCTGCGCGAGCTGCCTTGACTCCCAGTGGTCTTCCGGGTGCGATTCAAGATGTTGGTTATCACCTTTAAAGCATTCCCTGTCTTAGGACCTGGGTATTTATGAGATCGCCTTCTGCCACCGATTGTTGTGGCCCTGTCCTCTGAGCCTATCCCTTTGGAGGAAGGCAGCTCTGAGCAGGAGGAAGAGGAGCCAGCCAGATCTCCCAGCCCTCCCCCTCTGGCACCGGCTCAGGTGCCAGCTGAAAGAGAGCCAAGTAGTGGGGAAACAGGTGTCTCAGATGAGAGTGAGGGAGAGACGTCATTCCTGGACGCACGCCAAAGAAGGCGAGAGAAAAGGGTACGGCAGCTGCGGCGTATGAGGAAATCCTGAGTCATTGGATTGGAGTCACAGGATCAATGACTCACTGGACCACACCCAGAAACATATCTATATAAGACAGTACGGTGGGTCACGAAGTTCGTGACGAACAAAGCTAAACAAACGGAGCAACCTCGTAGTCTTGGAAGCTGGATGAATGGCAAAGCTACGTAGGTGATTTTCTTGTTTGTGTAAACCAATAAAGTCCTTGGCAGACGGTGTGCATATCGCTGCCAAGGTTGAGATAAGAACTGCGGAGTGTGCCAAGTGATTCTTAACCCTCGGCTGGCTATGTTTTTGTGGGTCTCTGAAGGGGGGGGACAGATCTTCTTGTTCGTCACCCAAAACTCCATCGTTAACCCACGATGGACCAACAGCTGCAGCAGCAGGTACAGCAGATGCTGGAGGCCAATCAACTTCTGCAACAGCAAGTAGCACAGCTAACTGCACAACTTGCTTTGGGAAATGCTCCTGTAGCAGCTCCACCTGCTCCCCTTCCCCGTCCAAGATGCCCAGTGAACATGCCAGATAAGTTTTCTGGACAGCAGGAAATGTTCCCGGCCTTCTTGGGACAGTGCCAGCTGTACATGGCAATGCGGCCGGAGGATTTTCCGGATGACCGGGTTCGGGTGGCTTTTATTATCAGCTCCCTCTCTGGCACTGCCGCCCGATGGGCCACGCCCCTGTTGCTGCAAAACAGCCCCTTGCTTCTGGACTATCAGGGCTTTTTGCAACACCTGCGCACCATGTTTGAGGACCCCCTCCGGGTGCAGACGGCAGCGAGGCGCATCAAAGACCTCCGCCAAGGCAAGCGCCC
Organism: Masticophis lateralis; assembly: GCA_030761175.1. Taxonomy (NCBI): domain Eukaryota; kingdom Metazoa; phylum Chordata; class Lepidosauria; order Squamata; family Colubridae; genus Masticophis; species Masticophis lateralis. The sequence goes on from JAUDYJ010000008.1 coordinate 202,709, forward strand.
CCTGCAGGACTATATTGCGGAGTTCCGATTGCTAGGCCAGGATTCGGCCTGGAATGAGGCGGCGCTGATGGATGCCTCCCAGGACGGCCTCTGCGATGAGATGCAGGACGAGCTGGTTCGGGTGGAGGCGCCACAGACCCTGGACGCGCTGGTGACCCAATGCCTGCGCATCGATGCCCGCCTACAACGGCGACGGCCCCGTAGGGCTCTTCCGGAACCACCGACAGTGCCGGCACCCCCGCGTTTCGTACCAACAGCGCCCCGGACCGTACCGCGTTTGGTGGCGACGGCTGAGGAGCCCATGGAGCTCGGAGCAGCCAGACCTCAACTGACGGCCCAGGAGCGGATGCGGAGACGCCAAGGGGGGTTGTGCCTCTATTGCGGCGAGGCTGGACATTTCGCCGCCTCGTGTCCCCGGAAGCGGAGTGGATCGCTCAAGCCTGTTCCGGAGCCTCGGCGTGACCAGCCGGGAAACGGGTCAGGCCTGGCTTAGGGGAAACTCTGGGTCAGGCAGGTGACCATGCCCCGCCGGAGGCGGCGGCTGTGGACTGTGAGCCCCCTCGGCACCTGATTTTGAACACCCGGGTGTTGTTGGCTAACCGGTCGGAGGGGCTCCAGGCGCACGCGCTGGTGGACTCGGGGGCCACCACGAACTTTATGGACCAGGCCTTTGTGGCCCATTACAAGGTTCCCTTGGTTCCAGTGGACCCTCCGTTGAGGGTCGAAACTATTGATGGGCGGGAACTTGTGGCGGGGCCCATCAACTTCGCTACTCAGCCCTTGCGCCTTGCCATTGGGAACCATGAGGAGGCGATCCAGTTTTATGTGACGGCGGACCTGCACTTCCCCTTGGTCCTGGGGATGGCCTGGCTTCGGGCGCACGACCCTCAGGTGGCGTGGTCGAGAAATGCCATCTCGTTCCCCAGCCTGCAGTGTGTCGACCACCTTCGCCACACCTGTGCCGGCCAGGACGTCTCTGCCCCGAACGTCTCCTTGCCTCCGGAGCTGACATCCTTCGCCGACGTGTTCAGCGAGAAGGAGGCGGATCGCTTGCCCCCGCACCGAGCCTACGACTGCGCGGTGGACTTGATGCCCAACGCACCCCTGCCCTCGGGACGCCTGTACTCCATGTCGGAGCCCGAGCTGGCCGCCTTACGGGACTTTCTGGACAAGAACCTGGCCCGTGGGTTCATCCGGCCTTCGACCTCCCCGCTCTCGGCCCCAGTCCTCTTCGTGAAAAAGAAGACGGGGGACTTGCGCCTGTGTTGTGACTACCGGCGCTTGAATGCCATCACGGTACGGAATCGCTATCCCCTGCCGCTGATCCCGGAGCTGATGGAGAGGTTGCGGGAGGCCTCGATTTTCACCAAGCTCGACCTCTGGGGAGCCTACAACCTGGTGCGGATGCGAGAGGGGGACAAGTGGAAGACGGCATTTGGCACCCGATACGGACACTTTGAATATACAGTCATGCCGTTCGGGTTGACCAACGCCCCCGCGGTCTTCCAGCACTTGATGAACGACGTGTTCCGGGACATGCTGGATCGGTTCGTGGTGATCTACCTGGATGATATTTTGATCTATTCCCGGACCCCGGAGAGTCACCTCCAGCATGTCTGCCAGGTCCTGCAGCGCCTGCGGGAGCACCAGCTCTATGCGAAGTTGGAGAAATGTTACTTCTTCCAGACTTCCATAGAGTTCCTCGGGCACATCATCACCCCCGAGGGCATCGCGATGGACCCACACAAGGTGGCGGCCTTGCGCAGTTGGGAACCCCCGCGTCGGGTGAAGGACGTCCAGCGTCTGTTGGGATTCGCCAACTACTACCGGACCTTCATCCTGGGCTTTGCCACCCTGACCGTGCCGTTGACCCAGCTCCTTCGGAAGAAGGTTCCGTTCCAGTGGGGGCCCCCGCAGCAGCAGGCCTTCGAGGTTCTCAAGCAGGCCTTTGTCACGGAGCCGGTCCTGAGGCACCCCGATCCACACCGTCCGTTCGTGGTTGAGACAGACGCGTCCAACGTGGCGATTGGAGCGGTGCTGCTACAGGCTCCGGTGGATGGCGGCACTCTTTTTCCCTGCGCTTACTACTCCCGGAAACTCACTCCTTCCGAGCGCAACTACACCATCTGGGAAAAGGAGTTGCTGGCTATCAAGGCCGCGTTCGAGGCTTGGCGACATCACCTCGAGGGGGCCCGACACCAGGTGGAGGTGCGGACGGACCATCGGAACCTGGAGCACCTCACCACGGCCAGGAATTTGAACCAGCGGCAGATCCGGTGGTCGTCGTTTTTCGCCCGGTTCAACTTCCATGTCACATACATTCCGAGCCACCTCAACCAGAGGGCGGATGCGCTATCCCGTAAGCCGGAATACTTTTGCCCCAAGGACTCCCTTTCCCCCCGGACGGTGCTGCCAGCGGACTCCTTGGCCGCGGTCCAGGAACCGGTGGACCTGCGGACTCAGGTGCTGGAAGTGCAGCGACGGGACGACTGGTCGCAGCAGCGGAGAGCGGACGTCGGCCCCGCGTCCCCATGGACCGTGGAGGAGGGCTTGCTCAGGCACCGGGGTCGGCTGTACGTGCCCACAAGTCCGCTCCGAGCCCTCGTCATGAACCAGTGCCATGACAACCCCGCGGCGGGGCACTTAGGCTTCTTTAAGACCTTGAACCTAGTGACGCGGACTTTTTGGTGGCCTCGGGTACGGCACGACGTGCACGCCTACGTGACGTCCTGTGTGCCATGCCGACAGGCCAAAGCCGCGTCCGGCCCCCCTCCTGGACTCCTCCAGCCGCTGCCGACACCGGAGAGACTGTGGGGAGCCATCTCCATGGACTTCCTGACTGATCTGCCCCTGTCCGCTACGTTCACGACTGTCCTCGTGGTGGTGGATGCGCTCATGAAGATGGCACATTTCATCCCGTGCCGCGGCCTGCCCTCGGCTCGTACCACGGCTCGCCTGTTCCTGCAACACATCTTCCGCCTCCACGGCCTGCCGGACCGGGTGGTTTCGGATCGCGGGGCCCAGTTCACGGCCCGCTTCTGGAAAAGCCTGATGGCTGCGCTGGAGGTGCAGGTGTGCCTGTCGTCGTCACACCATCTGGAGACTGACGGGGGCACGGAGAAGGTCATTGGCATACTGGAGCAGTACCTCCGCTGTTTTGTCAACCAGCAGCAGGACAACTGGGCCAAGTACCTTCCCCTGGCGGAGTTCGCTTTTAACAACTCCCAACATACCTCCACCCAGATGACACCGTTCCATGCCAACGTCGGGTACCATCCACGGTTTTTTCCGTTGACCATCATGGACTCCCCTGTTCCTGAGACCCGGGACTTCCTCTCGGAGCTGCAGGCGGTGCAGGAACTGGTGCGGCGGCAGCTGATCCGGGCGAAAGAGGACTATAAACGGTTCGCCGATCGCGGCCGCCGGGCGACACCACCGCTGGAAGTTGGAGATCGGGTGTGGCTGTCCACGAAACACCTCCCCACGGACCAGCCGGTGAGGAAACTGGCCCACCGCTTTATCGGTCCCTTCCCCATCGAGGCGGTCATCAACCCGGTGGCCTATCGGTTGACTCTACCCCGCTCCATGCGGCTCCACCCCGTTTTTCATCGGTCCCTCCTGGTCCCTGAGACTCCCACTAGCCGTCTCCGCCGCCCGCCGCCGCCTGCCCCCCCAGCCGCAGCCAACGAGGACGACGCCTCGACGTATGAGGTGGACAGTATTCGGGACTCCCGTTGGCTGAAGGGGCGCTTCCAATACCTCATCGCTTGGAAAGGGTACGGGGCCGAGGATTTCACCTGGGTGGACGCATCTGCCGTTCAGGCCCCTGACCTGGTGCGGGCTTTCCACGAACAGTTCCCGTCCCGACCCCATCCCGACCGTCAGACCCGGGGGAAGGGCCCTGCGGTGGGGGATAGTGTTGTGGCCCCATCCTCTGAGCCTATCCCTTTGGAGGAAGGCAGCTCTGAGCAGGAGGAAGAGGAGCCAGCCAGATCTCCCAGCCCTCCCCCTCTGGCACCGGCTCAGGTGCCAGCTGAAAGAAAGCCAAGTAGTGGGGAAACAGGTGTCTCAGATGAGAGTGAGGGAGAGACGTCATTCCTGGACGCACGCCAAAGAAGGCGAGAGAAAAGGGTACGGCAGCTGCGGCGTATGAGGAAATCCTGAGTCATTGGATTGGAGTCACAGGATCAATGACTCACTGGACCACACCCAGAAACATATCTATATAAGACAGTACGGTGGGTCACGAAGTTCGTGACGAACAAAGCTAAACAAACGGAGCAACCTCGTAGTCTTGGAAGCTGGATGAACGGCAAAGCTACGTAGGTGATTTTCTTGTTTGTGTAAACCAATAAAGTCCTTGGCAGACGGTGTGCATATCGCTGCCAAGGTTGAGATAAGAACTGCGGAGTGTGCCAAGTGATTCTTAACCCTCGGCTGGCTGTGTTTTTGTGGGTCTCTGAAGGGGGGGGACAGATCATCGATAGCCAGTACGCTCTCACAGAAAGGGACTCCTCAGGGTGCTGTCGGTCAAATTGTGTTGACTGGCAACCCCCAGGGGGAAAACCTTCTCTGTGGGGGCTCCTGCCCTATGGAATGAACTGCCCCCGGAGATACGTAGGATCCCCAACCTCCGTTTCTTTCGCCGTGCTATTCCAAAAAGCTGGGCTGACGTGAAATTTTTAATTGGGTATTTTAATTTTGTGGTTTTTAACAAAACTAGGCCAAATTATTTAATACTTTTAAACTTTTAAAATTCATGGTGTATTGTGTTTTTACTTTGGCTGTACACTGCCCTGAGTCCTGCGGGAGAAGAGCGGTATAAAAATGTAAATAAATAAATAAATAAATAAATAAGAAATAGACTTCTTTGTCATTGTTTTATAAGTAAATTGTTATTTTATTTGCAGTTCATACAGTGAGATTTCATGAAAGTGAGATTTTTCTGACACAGTAAAGGAAGCCATTCATATTTATTGGCCTAGTTATTCTTATTTTAATGGAGACTTCCCTGACATGTGAAGGAAGAAATAAGGGACAAAGGTTACAGTTTAACAGCATTGCTCCCAGACAAGTTATATTTCTGCCCTTCTCCTTTTAGAAATTAACTACCCCAAATCCTCCAGAGTGAACATGATGGATGGAGCTATTAGTCAGCTTTCCAAACAGCAGAGTTTGAATGGGTTTGAACAACCTTTTCCTCCCCTTTCTCCCACTGAATACTAATTTTAATCCATTCAGTTAATCAGGGTATGTTTGTTAAATATTCTGAAGTTGTAAATCACTGAGTAAATGTTAAATATTGTAAATTGCTGTCACGCCATGAACAAATCTTTCTGCTGAATAATAAATTAGAGTTCCAAGTTGCTCCTATTCCTTCTGCTACCCAGTGTACACACTCACAAACACAGAGACACACATTTTATTTTCTTGTCTTTTTTAAAAAAATGCAGTAATTTATTTTATGGAGGCAGATACTCCTGGTTTCTTGGGATATATAAAATGGCATTCTAATTGTTCTCTTTTTATTCCAGGACTGTCATGCACAAATCACAAGATCCACACTTGTAGAGTTCAATCGAGCAACTTTATTGTTTTAAGCCTATTTTACAGGAATCTACCCAGATTGGCAGCTTTCACTTGGGAAAGACTAGATAAGACTCAAAGACAATCAGGAGGGAGGTGGATGGGAAGTCAAACCATGCCCTCTTGTGTTTACAAGATTCCAGACTAATTCCCTACTTATGTCTTCCCTCCCAACTGGGACGGTTGCTCTCCAACAAGGATTTTAAAAAAATAAACAATCAGTACTAAAAGTCAGTGATTAGAAGACTGAGAAAATTAATTCGGTTTCACAAAGAATATTTTCCTCCCTCCAACATTTATGTTACATATTCCAGAGAATTCATCCATTTGAATAATATTGTAAGTTTTTCTATAGTGCCATTTTCTATCTTGAAAGACCAGGATTTTTCAAACGGTAGTTACTCTCCACCCACTCCCACTATCTGAGCAGTCCCAAAGTATGTGTTAGAGAAAATTTTTGCTAGTCTGTATTTCTAAGTGACCCAACTTAGGGTGTGTTTTTCGAGAAACTAATACAAGAGTTATATTAGGAGAAATCTATTTAAGGGTCTCCTTCCCTCTTTGGGGAGGCAGGCATAATTGTTCATGAAAAGAAAATGCATGGGATGGTTAATTCTGTCTCATTCCAAGCTTTTATTTCATAGCACTTTAAGACTCACAGTTTTATCTAGAAAAAAACAACAACAGTGGTGTGTTTTTTCATCATCTTCATATTTAATGAAATGATTCCTAGGGCCTAATTGTAAGCTTTCTTTAAGAGTTCTTTTAAGGCTGCTTTTAAATATCTCAAATATGTCTTCAAGCTGTTCAGAAGACTTACAGGGAGGTTATTATACCTGATCGGGGTTGCAATATACGGAAGGTCCCACTAGCTGGTAGCAAAGCCATAAAGAAATTTCTAGCTCTGTGCCATTTTATGGTTATTGGGCTTTTTGCAGCAGAACTGACAGCCCTAAAGAATTCAGTTCAAATCTAGTCCCAAAGTTGATTTCAATTAGTGAAGTGGCTGGGCAATAACGAAGCAGCACAGACAGGATAGTGACAGCAGCTCTTTATTGTATGGTGAGACTTCAGCAACTCAATGCAGGCAGCAGCACTCTTTATATTGGCTGCTGGTCAGTGACCAATCAGAAACAACCCCTAGTTTGAAATTCCTGCTCAAAACAGTAACAACATAACACCCCTCCCCTCCCGGAATGCACATTATCACAAGTATTAACGTATTTACAGACGTAGTCGTGCAGGTGACCTGGGCATGTCTTAGTCCTAGTCGACCTGCGCAGTTCAGTTGCAGGCGGGGCGTTGAGCCTGTCAGAGGGACCTCCTGTCTCTCCTGGCTCCACCAATGGAACCTCCGGGATTCTTTCGGAGGTGTGACTTTCTCCAGCTGGGAGGAGTGGCTCACTGGGGCAGCGCTGGAACTCCGGCTTGCCAGATAAGTATTACGGCTCACTCGGGGTTGAGGTAGCTATATTGGAAGGACCTTGGTAGTTAGGGACTGGCTTGTATTCGAGGTCTGAGTTCTCACTAACTAATCTCTTTCTTAGCTGGTCAATGTGATGCCTCCAAATTCTCCCTTGACCGATATCAACCGTATACGATTTTGGTCCAGACATCCCTGTTACAATACCTTCCACCCACAAGGGACCAGTGGCATAGTTTCATGCATAGACCGTTGTGCCAGTTGGGAAATGTCTGAGGCCTCCCTCTTCCCCTTTAAAGTTATCAGCCGAATAATTTGGATGCAATCGGTCGAGGACACATCTGAGTTTACGACCCATCAAAAGTTCGGCCGGACTGTGGCCAGTGGCTTCTGCAGGGAATGGCATGTTGTACCACCAAGAATTGATCAATCTTGGCCTGCCAATCACCCAAGTCTAGTCGGGACAAGGCTTCCTTGGTGGTCCGAATGAATCGTTCAGCCTGACCATTCAAAGCCGGATGGAAAGGAGCCGAGAGGCCATGCCGAATGCCCAGTTCGGCAAGGTAACCCTCGAATTGGACAGAAGTGAATTGCGGCCCGTTGTCCGAAACCAACATGTCGGGCAGGCCGTGCTTGGCGAAAAGGCGGCAGAGGACCCAAATCACAGCCTCCAAAGTGGTTGAGGGCATTAGGAAAACCTAACCATTTAGAAAATGCGTCATGTCTAGGCCATTAGGTAGTCTATGGCTGAGTATGGCGCCGACGCCAAACGGAGAGGCGTCACAAACCAAGACTAATGGCAGTTCAGAGCTATATTGCATTAGAAAACTGTCCTCGGAGAGGAGCTTCTTGACAGCGTTAAAGGCTGCCGCTTCTCTTTTGCCCCAAACCCACGGAGTGCTCTTGCCTAAGAGTCTATGAAGCGGTTTGGCTACCGTTGCTTTGTCTTTTAAAAACATGGTGTAGAAATTAAGAAGGCCTAGGAAGGCCTGCAATTCGGTCTTGGTTTTAGGTGTGGGAGCGTTCTTAATAGCTCTCACCTTGCTTTCAGTGGGATGGATCCCCGATCCGTCAATCTTATATCCTAAGAACTCAACTGAGGGAACTCCAATTTTGCATTTCAACCTTTTAAGCTTTAGGCTGGCTTCACGGAATCTCATCAGGGTTAACCTGATTCTTTCTGCCAGTTGTTTTTTGTTATGGCCACTAATTAGCACGTCATCGAAATACGGGACGACTCCGGGGAGGCCTTGTAGAAGGCACTCCATCATGCTTTGAAATAGTCCCGGGGCTATGCTGACCCTGAACTGCAACCGAGTGCATTTAAAAGCACCTCTGTGTGTCACTATTGTTTGCACTTCTGCCGTGGTGTCATCTACCGGCAGCTGCTGGTAAGTTTGCGCAAGATCTAATTTTGCGAATATTTTCCCTGGACCAAGGGAATGCAGTAAGTGGTGGACTACTGGGGTAGGATAAGCGCTTTGCTGCAATGCATTGTTGATAGAACATTTGTAATCGGTGCAGATCCTGATAGACCCATCAGCCTTAATTGGGGTCACTATTGGGGTTTCCCATTTCGCATGGTCTACTGGCACTAAGATGCCCTGGCTAATCAGTTTATCTAATTCTGCATCGATCTTGGGCTTCAGAGCAAAAGGGACTCTCTGTGCCTTAAGCCTAATTGGGGCTACCCCTGGGTCCAAATTAAACGAAATCGGGGTCCCCACGTACTTGCCCAAGCTGTCCTCGAAAACGTCCCGGAACTCGTGCAGGAATTGTTCTTTGAGCGATGCTCCACTGAGGCTGTGGACTCCAGTGAAACCCATGCCAAGGGCTCGGAACCAGCGTAGACAAGGAGGCTTGGTAGTGGATCTCTCACGATGGTTAGCGGTAGTTTCTCCTTGAAGTCGCCATAGGAGATGGTGAAGGTGTCGACGCCTTTGACTGGGACGCGGTTTCCCTGGTAGTCTAGCAGCCAGCTATTGTTGTCTCGATAGCTGGCTCTTTCTGTAGTTCAGAAGCAGGGACTGTAACGTAGCCCACGACATGATGGAGAGTGCAGATCCGGTGTCGATCTCCATTTTGCAGGGTTGTCCGTTGATCTTGACGGTAGTGAAGACCTTTTCCTCGATCGCCGTGCTGGCTTGGCCGACTCTCGTGCTGTAAGTTTGAATCTCGTGCTGCTTTTCAGCGCCCTTGTTCTGGATTGATCATTTTGAAGCTGGCAGCGGTTCTGATTGGCTGCCCTGGTCACGTGGTTTGGAAGAACGCGGAAGCTGCGCTTGGCATACTCGGGCTAAGTGACCTCTCTTCTTGCAGCACCTGCAAATGGCTTTGCAATATTTGCAGGCTTGTCTTTCGTGCTGGCTGCCGCAACTCAGGCAGCTCTCTCGACGGCGGTTGGCCTCGCCTTTTTTTTTTCCAGTTCAGAAGACATCTTCATCTGATTCTTCCTCCGAACTTGTTCTCGTCTCCTCGCGGTGAACTGGGACCGCTTTTGACCCACTTTTCTCAGGCTGAGGACGCTGTAAAGCCTCCGATGCCTTTGTCGATGCTTCGTGTGCCCTGGCCTCGTCCAAGGCACTGGCAAGAGTCAAACCAGGCTTTGCGAGCAGCTGCCTCTGAAGCCTGGTGTCTCGAATGCCGCAGATTAATTGTTCTAGCAGCGCGTCGTCCAGGTCGTGGTAGTCACAGTGGGTCGCAGCTCTTCGGAGCGCTGCTACATATGCAGTCACCAGTTCCCCCACTTTCTGGATACTCTGCTTCAGCTGGTAGTGCTGGACGAACTTGGATGGTGCAGGGGCATAGTGTGCCCTGAGGGTTGCTTGGAGTGTGTCCCAAGGAACCGTTTGCACCGGGGTTGGCTCACACAACGACTCAGCCATTTCAAAGACATCCAGTCCACAATGGCTCAGGAACAGGGCTCGTTTGCGATTTGCAGATAGCCCGTGCATGTTGCTAGTTTCGAGCGAGCACTCGAATCGGGTCATGTAGGACCCCTATTTTTCTCAAGCTGGATCAAACAGCGTTGGTGGAACGTACGCTGCCATGGCTGAAGTCTACAGTCCCAGTGGGCACCGTGTCTTATCGTTAGCTCTTTTTGATCCTTCTATGTGCTATTCCACCTTCGTCACCAAATGAAGTGGCTGGGCAATAACGAAGCAGCACAGACAGGATAGTGACAACAGCTCTTTATTGTATGGTGAGACTTCAGCAACTCAATGCAGGCAGCAGCACTCTTTATATACAGTTTGGCTGCTGGTGAGTGACGAATCAGAAACAACCCCTAGTTTGAAATTCCTGCTCAAAACAGTAACAACATAACAATTAGGTTCTATTTCCTGTCTAATCCTGAAGTTTGTGAAGCAGACTTCCATTGTGATGCGGCAACAGCATTCTGGAATTGGAAGAGGATTCCTCCAGTGGAGAAAGCCTAGTGTTGGTGGATTGGAAAGCAGAAAATATTTTGCATGTGGTAAGAAGGGGCATTTTGCTAGAACTTGTCTTGAGAACAGAAGATCCCAGAGAGTGGAACAGTGCCTCTATACCCTTATGGGGGAAGAAGATGATTAGTGGGGTCAGGGGCTTTTGATAGCGGGATCCCACCAAGAGCCCTTGACAAATTTATTAGTGGGACCAGAGGAGGAGGATCATGTGTTTTTAATAGATACGGGTGCGACTAGGACCTCTATTTGCCAATTGCCTAGAGGAGTGCATCCAACTGGGGCAACTATTAAGATAAGGGGGGTCAAAGGCATACCTTTTGAAATAAGAACACTCCTGAGTATTTCATAAGGTACTTATTGATCTAATAGAGAATGATATTTGTTGCTCAAGGTTGAAATGAGGTGCTCTCTGAGCTTAGTTTTTCTTGCAGACATTTCATTACCCAAACTAGGTAACATCATCACTTATTAATCTGATTTATTTTCCTTTTTTTCACTCAAAATGCTCATAGTTCATCTCTTCCCATTTTTAATGTATGATAAGAAGGTGGATAGGACCTTTAAAAGTCATATACTAAGGAATGCTTTATTGCGTGACTGGAAAAAATATCAATATAAATTAAATGATAAGATACCTATTTGGGCAGTACCCAGACATGCGATAGAGAATATAAGAGTAGAACAAAAACAAGATGTACATATAAAGAGACTCTTAATATAGAGAGAGGCATATTACAGCTAAAGCCCTTGAAGGTATTAAAAGAAGAAAGGGTAATTCAAACTTGCTCTAGTATGGACAAGCCAGATGGAAAAAAGACCAGAAAATTGGTATCACACAAAATGAGGAAAACTTGGTAAACAAATTAGAGACCAGAGTCAAATGCATATAAAAAGGTTGTATAACATATTGATAGAAATAGACTCGGAAACAGAGTTGATTAAACATTGTACGATAAAATGGGCACAAAATTTTGAAGAATCAATAATGATGGAAACATGGGAAAAAATATGGGTAAGAAATGTAAAATTTACGCAAGCTCAAAACATGAGAGAAAATTTTTATAAAATGTTTTATAGATGGCATTTAGATCCCTAAAGGCTAGCTTGCATGTATCCGAACTTACAATCTAAATGTTGGAGATGTGATTGCGATGATGCTACGTATTTTCATGTATGGTGGACTTGTAAAAAAGTTAAGGTATTTTGGATAAAAATATGGTGGATTATTCAAAATATCCTTAAAAAGAGGATAAAGTTTACTCCACAGTTGTTTCTGTTGGGTATAATTACAGATTGTACAGTTATAGAGACTAATTTAATCTTGAATTTAATAACTGCAGCAAGATTTTTGGTGGCACAGTACTGGAAGAAGGAAGATTTGCCTACTATTCAAGAATGAACATTAAAAGTAGCAAACTTAGTAGAGATGGCTAAAATCTCAGCATATCTGAAGGACTATTCAAATGAGAAATATATGTTGGAATGGAGAAGATGGATAGATTATATTCAAAACAAATATCGTACTAAAAGTTTTAAATAGCTTATGAATGAATAAAGAAATGTATTTAAACTTAGTTCAGTAAAAGGGGAGTTAAAGAACAAGAGGGAAATAGGATGCAACAGTCAGTTAGATTATGTTAGATTATAATTGTTAAATGCTATACCCTATATTTTGCTCTGGGAAGTAAGTGAGGGGGAGGGCTGGAGGGGAGAGGGTTGGGGGGAGAGGGAGGGGGATGGGGTAATGTTTGTAAAATTTATTAAAACTTTTCAATTTAAAAAAAAAGAATGGGAGGATGGTCCTCTAAAATCAGTGTTTCTCAAACTTGTGTGAACTTCAATTCCCAAAATTCTCCAGCTAGCCCTATCAGAATTACACAACCCAAACCCACACATTTGAAAATGCCAAGATTGAAATCACTGCTCTATATGCTATTTGAAAGGTATAATTTAGAAAATTATGGCTTCCAAAGAGAACAACAGGAAATGGATAAAATGTTATTAGGGACAGAGGAAAAAGTGCTAACCAAAGATTACAACTGTCTGTTAAAATTTAAAATGGAGGAGGAAATAGTGAAAGAGATTATGATAATCTGGGCCAAAAATTTCAGATATAACACTGAATTGGAACATTGGGAAAAATTATGGGAGAAAAACTGTAAATTAACGATGTCGGCAGCTTATAAGGAAAACATGTACAAAATGCTTTATCGTTGGCCTGAACTCCTGGCAAGGCTCGTGAAAATGTTCCCCAATAGACCAGCAAACTGTTGGAGATGTAATTACGAACAAGAGACATGACCAAAGGCTAATAGGTATTGGATGAAAATTAAAAAATAGTTAGAAGAAATTACAGAACAAAAAATTGAGACGAAACCAGAGTTGTTCTTACTGGGTAACATAAAAGAAAAAGTAAAAAGACTCAATTTATCATAATCCACATTATAACGCAGCCAGAATTACATTTGCCCAGAACTGGAAACAGGAAAACATGCCATCAAACGCAATGATAATAAAAAAGGTGCTCGATTGTGCAGAAATGGATAAATTAACTAAATTTATCCATGGAACTAAAAGATAGAGAGGAAACAGAGTATTATAAGATCTGGAATATGTGGTATAATTGGCTTGAAAATCATATATATTTATGATTATGATAAAGGATGTTAAAGGTTAAAGGGATTAAATAAATACATAGATGTATATTTAATGCATAACTAAAGGTGAACAGTTGTATAATATAGCAAAAGGTATTATGTATTTAGATGACTGCCTGGTGGCTGCCTAGGATAGTGCGGTCGCCGGGGCTTTGGACTGTGTCGTGCCTTTGCGGCCTCTAACCCGGTGCCGAAGTCACTTAGCTCCTTGGTTCTCTGAGGAGCTGAGGTTCTCTGAGGAGGTGAGGGTGATGAAGCACCGGAAAAGACATCTAGAGAGCGGTTGGAGGGCCAGCCGGTCCGAATCTGACTTGACACTGGTAAGGTCTCATATTAAGACCTACCTAGTGGTGATAAAAGCGACGAAATCTTATTGCGTCATCAGATAATCACCCAGCCGCCCTGTTCAGGGTGACCCTCTCCCTCCTCCATTTGTGAGCGCAGGATGACCCCTTCCAGGGTCGAGCTGAGGACTTCGTACAATATCTATATGATAAAATAACTCAGATTCGGGAAGACTTGGCTGCTGACTGGGTTAGTTCAGATGAGTTGACTGAGGCAGGTCTTGAGAGTGTTATCTGGGAGGAGTTTGATCCTGTCGCTCCCGAGGACATGGACAGGATCTTGGGACGGCTGAACGCGCCCACGTTTATTGGACCCGTGTCCCTCCTGGTTGGTGCTTGCTTCCCAGGAGGTTACACGAGGCTGGCTCCAGGGGATTATTAATGCTTCTTTGAGTGAGGGTGTCCTGCCGGCCGCCTTGAAAGAGGCGGTGGTGAGGTCCCTCCTCAAGAAGCCTTCCCTGGATCCGGCTGTTTTGGCTAACTACCGTCCAGTCTCCAACCTTCGTTTTATTGCAAAGGTTGTTGAGAGTGTGGTGGCGCAGCAACTTCCCCGGTACCTGGATGAAGCTGTCTATTTAGACCCGCTCCAGTCCAGCTTCAGGTCTGGGTACAGCACAGAAACGGCATTGGTCACATTGGTGGATGATCTCTGGAGGGCTCGGGTTAGGGGTTATTCCTCTATCCTGGTCCTGTTAGATCTCTCAGCGGCTTTTGATACCATCAACCATGGTATCATGTTGCGCCGGTTGGAGGGATTAAGTGTGGGGGGCACCGTTCTGAGGTGGTTCTCCTCCTATCTCTCCGACCGGTCACAATCTGTGTTGACAGGGGGGCAGCGGTCGACCCCAAGGCGCCTTGTTTATGGGGTGCCACAAGGGTCAGTCCTCTCGCCCCTCCTGTTCAACATTTATGTGAGCTGCTGGGTGAGATCATCTGTGGTTTTGGGGTGGAGTTCGATCAGTATGCTGATGATACTCAGCTGTACATCTCCACCCCAGACCATCCCAACGATGCCTTGGAAGTGATGTCCCAGCGCCTGGAGGCCGTGCGGGTCTGGATGGGGAGAAACAGGCTTCGACTCAACCCCTCCAAGACTGAGTGGCTGTGGCTGCCGGCATCCCGGTATAGCCAGCTGGCACCATCGCTGGCTATTGGGGGCGAATCACTAGCCCCCACAGAGAGGGTCTGCAACTTGGGCATCCTCCTGGACACACGGCTATCTTTAGAAGAGCATATTATGGCTGTGGCCAGGGGGGCTTTTTATCAGGTTCGCCTGATACACCAGTTGCGCCCCTTTCTAGATCGGGGTACTCCTTACGCATGGTCACTCAAGCACTCATCACTTCTCGTCTGGACTATTGTAATGCTCTCTACATGGGGCTCCCCTTGGGGTGCACCCGGAGGCTCCAACTGGTGCAGAATGCGGCCGCGCGGGGGGATTATGGGAGCGACGGGGCGCTCCCATGTGACACCTCTCCTGCGCGAGCTGCATTGGCTTCCGGTGGACTTCCGGGTGCACTTCAAGGTATTGGTGACCACTTTAAAGCGCTCCATGGCTTACGGCCAGGGTACTTATGGGACCGCCTTCTGCCACCAATTGCCTCCCACCGGCCCGTTCGCTCCCACAGAGAGGGCCTCCTCAGGGTGCTGTCAGCCAAACAATGTCAGCTGGCGACCCCCAGGGGGAGAGCCTTCTCTGTGGTGGCACCTACCCTCTGGAACGATCTACCCCCGGAGAGACGAACGATCCCAGACCTTCGGACTTTTCGTCGGACCCTAAAAACTTACTTTTTTCAGTTAGTTGGGCTGGCCTGATTTTACATTGATTTTAAAGTTTGATACTGATTTTAACTGAAATGTTTTAAATTATGGGCCAAATTTATTTAATTACTTTTAAAATTATTTTAACTTTTGTGTACAAATGTTTTTACTCTGGCTGTTCACCGCCCTGAGTCCGAAAGGAGAAGGGTGGTATATAAATCTAATAAAAGATAAAGATAGATCTATAAATACCAAAAAAAAAAAAAAAAAAAAAAAAAAAATTACTAGGCCATAAATGGAAAATATGTAATTAGAATTGATACTGATAACTGAAAGCTGTAAAAATGGAAATGTGATTTTAAAATTAAAAAAGGTTGAATAAAGATTAATTTAAAAAATGAAAGGTATACGAGTATTAGGATTCTTTTGTGATATTCTCTTTGAGAGTTTCCTATAGCCTTCCAGTTAATGGGAGAATAAGAAGTTGAATCAGGAATATCTTTGATTCTGGGTAGACTTAGCGCGGCCACAAATTTATTGGACCCATGTCCCTTTTGGTTGGTACTGGCCTCCCAGGAGGTTACACGAGGCTGGCTGCAGTGGATTATCAATGTTTCTTTGAGTGAGGGTAACTTCCCTACCACCTTGAAGGAGGTGGTGGTGAGGCCCCTCCTTAAGAAGCCTTCCCTGGACCCGACTGTATTAGCTAATTATCGTCCTGTCTCCAACCTTTGCTTTGTGGCAAAGGTTGTTGAGAGTGTGGTGGCGCGACAGTTTTCCAGGTACCTGGAGGAAACAGTTTATCTAGATCCGTTCCAGTCAAGTTTCAGGCCTGGTCACAGCACAGAAATGGCATTGGTCACGTTGGTGGATGATCTCTGGAGGGCTCGGGACAGGGGTTGTTCCTCTGTCCTGGTCCTATTAGATCTCTCGGTGGCTTTTGATACCATCGACCATGGTATCATGCTGTGCTGATTGGAGGGGTTGGGGATAGGGGGAACCATTTTATGGTGGTTCTCCTCCTTCCTCTCTGACCAGTCACAGTTCATGTTGATGGAGGGACAGAGATCGACCTCGAGGTGACTTGTGTGTGGGGTGCCGCAAGGGTCGGTTTTCTCGCCCCTCCTGTTCAACATTTATGTGTGAAGCCACTGGGTGAGATCATCCGTGGTTTCAGGGTGAAGTGTCATCTGTACGCTGATGATACTCAGCTGTACATCTCCACCCTGGACCACCCCAACGATGCCCTTGATGTGATGTCCCAGTGCCTGGAAGCCATACGGATCTGGATGGGGAGAAACAGGCTCAGGTTCAACCCATCCAAGACCAAATGGCTGTGGCTTCCGGCATCCCGATATAGTCAGTTGGTACCACTGCTGACTTTTGGGGGCGAGTCGCTAGCCCCCATAGAGAGGGCTCGCAACTTGGGTGTCGTCCTGGATACATGGCTGTCCTTGGAAGGACATATGACGGCTGTGGCCAGGGGGGCCTTCTATCAGGTTCACCTGATTCGCCAGTTGCAGCCCTTTCTGGATCGGGATGCCTTCCGAATGGTCACTCATGCCCTCGTCACGTCCCGCCTGGACTACTGCAATGCTCTCTACATGGGGCTCCCCTTGAGGGGCACCTGGAGGCTCCAACTGGTCCAGAATGCGGCCACACGGGTGGTTATGGGGTTGACTCGGCACTCCCATGTAACACACCTCCTGCGCGAGCTGCACTAGCTCCCCGTGGTCTTCCGGATGCCCTTCAAGGTACTGGTTACCACCTTTAGAGCGCTCCATGGCTTAGGACCTGGGTACTTACAAGACCGTCTTCTGCCACCGGTAGCCTCCCACCGACCAGTACATTCCCAC
This sequence comes from Masticophis lateralis, assembly GCA_030761175.1. Taxonomy (NCBI): domain Eukaryota; kingdom Metazoa; phylum Chordata; class Lepidosauria; order Squamata; family Colubridae; genus Masticophis; species Masticophis lateralis. The sequence continues at coordinate 219,782 of JAUDYJ010000008.1, forward strand.
AGAGAGGGCATCCTCAGGGTGCTGTCAGCCAGACAATACCGGCTGGCAGCCCCCAGGGGGAGAGCATTCTCTGTAGGGGCACCTACACTCTGGAACGAGTTGCCCCCAGAGATACGGCGGATCCCTGACCTACGTGCTTTCCGAACTGCCCTAAAGACATTTTTGTTTCATCAAGTCAGGCTGGCCTGACCTACTCTGTTAAAAAACTGTTTTAACTCAATTACTAAAATTAGGGCTTTTAATATAGGGCTTTTAACTATGGGCCAAATTGATTTAATTGGATTTTAATACTGTTTTAAATTTTGTATTTTTGTATTTTATTTGCTGGCTGTCTACCTCCCCGAGTCTTTTGGGAGAAGGGTGGTATATAAGTATAATAAACATAACATAATGTAATTATGTGTTATGTGTTATAATATGTTATTATTATTATGTTCTTTTTTCAGTTCTTCAAAGAAGCTTTGAAGGCTTAAACCTGTGGCCTTGGTTTGTTCTATCCTAGAAACATTCCAAACTTGAAATGAGAATAGGAAGCAAGAAATATTATGCAGCCTTAATAATTCCTGTCTATTTTAAAATTCTTCCAAAGAAAAAAGTTTTTCTTTAGCGAAAGATTATTTCAGTTCTAATTTCAGATTTCAATTCAGATTAATTCAGATTAACAGAGTTGGAAGGGAGTTTGTAGGTCATCTAGTCCAACCCCCACCCAACATCATTTCTAATAGATGGCAGTCCAATCTCTTCTTGAAAGTTTCCAGTGATGAAGCTCCCACAACTTCTTTTTTTTTAAGTTTTTTTTTTTTATTTTTTAGACAAACAAACATTTAATACATCAGTTTTCTCTTCCCTGTGACATCTTGGTGTTATCTTCCAAAGTTTTTTCTTTTTCTGTATAGTTGTCATTACTTCTGTCTTGATCCTTATCCAGTCCGCAATACCAATTCATCATTAACATAATATTCAACTCATCACATATTTTACATACATATAATTAATTATTTATATTTCTTCTCCAACCAATAATAAAAATCATTCCATATTTTAAAATATTCTGAGTCTTCTTTATCTTTAATCATCAAAGTTAATCTATTCATTTCTGCACAATCTAAGATTTTTTTTATTGTTCTTTTTCCAAAGGTATTTTCTCTGCTTTCCAATTTTGTGCATAGACAATCCTTATAGCTGTTATTACATGTATTATCATGTAAACCTTTTCCTTGCTAATTTTTTCAGATAGAATACCCAGTAGGAACAGCTCTGGTTTAAATCAATACATTGATGTATCATTTCCTCCATCCAAGTTTTAAGTTTAATCCAATAGTTTTTAGCTTCCGGACATGTCCACCACATATGATAATATGATCTTGGTAGTTGATGACACTTTCAAAATTTAACTGATTTTTCTTTAAACATTTTTGCTAATTTCTCAGGTGGCATATACTATCTATAAAACATTTTATATTGATTTTCTTTATATGCAGTTATTATTTTATAATTCCTTTCCCATAGTTGTTGCCATTTTTCCAAATCAATTGAATATCCAAAGTTTCTTCCACAAGCTATCATTGTTTCTTTTACTTGCTCCTCCTCTAATTCAATACAAAGCAAAAAATTATAATTTTTAAAAATTAAATTATCATCTGTTCCAATGAATATCCTATCCAACTCAGTCTTTTCCATATAAAAACCATATAATTTAGCATCCTTCTCATATGTTGTTTGTATCTGCATATACATATTCCAGTCTGTCTCAATCCCCTGTCCTTCTAGTTCCTGTTTCCCTTTCAATTCTCCTGTTGTGGCCCCGATCATCTCCCTCATCTGTTAGTAAGTCTTTATATCTAACAATATCACCAAAATTAAAAACATTTGGGTGTATTAATGCTTCCATAGTCGATAACCATGCTGGTATTTTCACATAGTATTTGTCTCTTACTTTCTCCCAGACCAATAACAATGCATTTCTTACATAGTGTCTATGAAAATATGTGTGTATCTTATTTCTACCATACCACAAAAAAGTATGCCATCCCAGTTGCTAGTCATACCCTTCCAGTATTAACAACCTTATATTTCTTAACTCCACCCATTCCTTCAACCATATCAGAGTTGCTGCCTGATAATATAGTTCCCAATTTGGTAACCCAAATCCACCTCTCAATCTTGTATCTTGCATCATTCTTATGCTTATTCTTGTCTTTTTTCCTTGCCATATATATTTCCTTATTATCTTATTGAGATATTGAAAATAGGTCTTTTCAATTTTTATAGGCACAGTCTGAAATAGAAACAATAATCTTGACAATATATTCATCTTTATCAGTGCAATCCGTCCCATGAGTGATAGTTGAAGATTCTTCCATTTTTCCAAATCTCTTTCAATTTGCTGTTTTAATTTATAATAATTATCTTCTTTTATTGTTACACATCTTGATGTTAAATATACTCCAAGGTACTTAATTTTTTTCACTACTTGTACATTCAAATTTTCTTCCTTCTCTCTTTTTTGTTTTTCTGTCATATATTTAGCCAAAATTTTTGTTTTGTTTTTATTTATTTTCAAACCGGAGACTTTCCCATAGTCTTCTGTTTGTTCTAATAATTTAGGGCCTGTTCTGTGCAGATCGTCTATAATAAATGCCAAATCAACTGCAAAGGCCTGCAATTTATATTTTTCTTTTTAAACTTTTATCCCTTGTATCTCTTCATTTCGTCTGTTTTTCTGAATGGTTCTCATAATATTCCAAAGCATTCAAGATCATCGTCATATTGTCTTTAATTTGTCCTTTTGGTAAAAATCCATTTTGATCTGCATGTATATATTCAGTTAGTGGCTTTTCCAGCCTGTGTGCCATTATTGAAGCAAAAATCTTATAGTCTGCATTTAACAAGGAGATAGGTCTATAATTTTTTATCAATTGTAAATCCGTATCTTCTTTAGGTATAAGTGTTACATATGCCTCCTTCCATGAATCTGGCATTTTTGCCTTTATTAATAAATCATTAAATAAGTCCAACATTATATTACTGATGACCTCTTGTAATGTTTTATATAACTCCACTGGTAAAAGCTTTCCCACATTTTTGTCTTTTTATTGATTCTGTTATGCCCATCATTGTTATTCTTTATTCTAGCATTCCTTTGTATTGTTCTGATATTTTAGTCAAATCTGATTTTTCCAAATAGCTTAGTATGTCTTCCTCTGGAATCTTCTCTTGAGAGTAGAGTTGCTCATAATATTTTTGAGTTATTTTCTTTTTATCTTCAATTCTATATTGTAGTTTCCCTTCTCCATCTTCTAAACATTTTATTATTTTCTTCTCCCTCTCTTTTCTTAACTTGTACACCAGCCATCTTCCAGGTTTCTTTGCATTTTCAAAAAAAATCTGTTTGGTTGTTCTCAATTTATTTGCTAATGCTTCTTGTTCATTCAAATTTATTTCATGTTTTTTTCAATTCCATCAATTTCTTAATTTTTTTATTTAAGGTATTTTTCTGAATTTTTTTCCCAATTTCTTATAGTCTTCTAAACTTCCTTGTTTCTGCCATTCCTTTTTGTTCTTTTTGCCCAAGTATGTTATTGTTAGGCCTCTGTTATATGCTTTCATTGTATCCCATATATTTTGAAGTGATGTATCCTCTTTCTTGTTTATTTTAAAAAAATACTTCCAGTTGTTTTTCTGCAAAGTTCTGAAACTCTTTTTCATTTAAAATTGTTGCATTCAAAGTCCACCTTGTCTTTTTCTTTTGCCCTTTCCATATTATTGTCATTGGGCTGTGATCAGCCCATATATTAAAACCAATATTTACTTCTTGCACAGTCTCTGTAAATCCCATTGACATCCATATCATATTTATCCTTGACCATGATGTGTGTCTATTTGAATAGAAAGTGTATTTTCTCTCTTTCAAATGTTTTTGTCTCCAAATATCTTGAATACTTAATTCTTCTATCATTGTGAAAAACGATTTTGGCAGTGTACTTCTAGGCTTTTTATTTACCTTCATTGTTTTATAGTCCAAGCCTGCATCTATTATTGCATTGAAATCTCCCATTATACAAATATTTTCATAGTCCAACTCTATAACTTTTTTGTGTAGTTTCTGATAAAATTCTTCTTGTTTTTCATTCGGTGCATATAGTGCTATCAAAAATATTTGTTTAAAGTTCATTTTTATTTCCACCATCAAAATCCTGCCATACTTGTCAATAAAAATTAACTTGGGTTCTAATTTTCCTTTCATGTACAATACCACACCTCTTTTACTTTGATGTGCCAATGATGTGCCAATGTGTAAATAAGAGTCCTAATTTTGAATATTGTAACAATTTTAAATGTTGTTTTCCAATATGTACTTCTTGTAAACATATAATGTCCATCTTCAAAGTATTCAATTTAGCCAATGTTCTATTTCTTTTTATTGCTGCATAAATTCCTTACATTTCAGGAAATTGCTTTAATTTCTTCTTCCACGTTTTACTTATTACTAGTTTTTAATTTCATTGCTGTGATATTCAGGAAACCAGCATTACCTTTTAAGGAGGATATAGAAACTATGAATAAAGCAAAGGCAGATTTTATTATGGAACTTTGCAAAGGATTCCTCTCTGGAGGAGAAGAACCATGCGATAATCAACTTACAGGGTTTAAATACATTTTTCAGGATACAGGAGCCCAATACATCAGGATACACACGGTTCCCTAGAGCATCAGTTTCAGATCTTATATAACATATCTGGCACATGTTCCGCCCTGGAAATTCCCCTTCTTCCCAGTAGCAATAACCTACAAAAATACCACTTATGTACGTGGTATCATTATGTGTGTACTTCCACTTCTAGAATGGGCAGATCCCAAACAAGCCCATTTCGGAATTTTACCAGAACATTGGTTTCCTCAAAAATAAGCATCATATATCCTCCATAACAAGCATTTCAGGAAAACACAGTTCCTCTTCTCATGTTCTTATTATGTTCCTCTAGCTCAGTTATATAATCAGGTTATACGAGGTAATCTAGTAAAAAAAGGCACTTAAAATGGCGTAGCACAGGTTATACTTTTTACAGGAATAATTCTTATTTCTCTCAATCCCCCCTTTTCCTTTTGATCAGTTTTATTCCTGTAAAGTATGTATGTCCTGTAACATTAAAGAAACTTCTCTTCGGCCTAAGCTACCCCGTGATTCACCAGATAGTTTCTTCTGTCTCCTTACATGGCAGCAACACTTCCACCAAAGTTTCCAGCAGCATACAGCATACAGGTACACATTTAATACAAAGACATGAAACAAAGACATGACCTTATAACTATGATGAGTATGATACCCACAACCAATTCCTTTAACCACCCAAAACTGGGTAACCATGAGGTTAATGTCCCAGACTCCCTTAAAAGCTGTATTTTCGGTTACATGAGTTAAATGTGTTGTAATATTATGTAATGACCTTAACTTGAATTCTATAAATTGGGAATGATCAGATATATTGAAACAACAAAGGCCTTGGAATTCCTCACATCCATGACCCATCCTCAATAACATATAATCCATAGCTACTCGATTTTGTAAAAAAGACTTTCTTATTTCTCCCATTTCATCAGCTAATGCAGCAATAGCAGACAATGTTTCATTTATACTCTTAGCTAAAGCACAAGCTAAATGTCCAAGTTGTAATTGGTTATACTGTGTAGATATCCATGGAAACATTCCCAAAAGTCCAGCTTGGACTTTATTCAATACTACTACATTGTCATTACAAGTAGTATCAAATTCCCACTGTGTAGTATCCCTTCTGCCTTGATAGATCCCCTTATATGCTCCATCCCCAATATGGTCATAAGATTCTATCAGTGTTATATGCCATTTAATAGGGTCCGCAGGAGCATATATAACTAAATGTGGTTCTTTTCCAGGCTTAGGGATTTCTTTATGTCCATGTTCATCTATAGTTTGCACACCATCATGGATAGTTACCTTGGTAGCCATCTTCTTAGGAACATGATCAGCATGGTATAGACTTGTATTCATCATCTCATAATAAAACTCTGTATTATGATTTATGTCTTTTAAATGTGCAATGACCATAACAGTAGTTAAACGGCCAATGGTACAAGGACCACCTATGGCATATGCCGATATATAAGCATAAGCATACAATTCACAAAAAAAAGAAACCAGCCTTTAGGCAAGTATAATACTTGGCTGATAGCTTCCACTTCCTCTATTTCAGAACAGTGAAATACTTTCTCAGTAGGCACAGGAACATATATCACCTTCTCCTGCCGCTTCTCTGGATGTTTATACACTACACAATCATATGCTGGTAATATAGTTTTCACTTCAATTACCAATTTCTTTTGATTAGTCCATTTAGTTGGCTTTTGTGGACTTCCAAACAGAGTTATAATATGTGACAAATTAAAATTATTTGGTTCTATTGTAATGGTGCTTCTTCAAATAAAAACTTTCCTGGAACAGGCACACCCACAAAACGAATAACCATTATATCAGAGACAGTTGTTTGACCTCTGATACAAAAGAAAGAACTGTTTAAGACCACTTTCATTAAATCCAGAAATATATTGCCCTCATTATTCTTCGGTTCCACTATACTTCTGGTATATCGTAAAGGTGCTTTTAAGTAGCCAACAGTACATCGTCCCCTCCATACAAAAGATAATCTGGGCAATGCCATATTACCACATAAGAACATTAACTTGGAAGGGGCTTTTATTTCTAGATATGGAAAATGTAACCTTTCTTCTAAAATCCAAAACATCTTATATGAAGGGGTATAATTACCATATCGCTCAGTGCATTGATTGTATAAGAATTCCATTCTATTTGAAAGATCAATGTATTGAGGGGCTATCTCATATGTACGGTTGCACTTGGCATATTTTCCCATCTTCAAAAGATGACTTAATACATATCTCAGCCTCCTCAGTGTTGCCTACCTAGGTTAGTGGTGTTTCTATAAGGGAATAACAGTGCTCGAGTTCAGTATGGAAACATAGCTGCTGCCATGTTATAGGGTAACTAGGCAACACAGCCAAAATTCCCATCCCTATCCGCACCTGTAGGATAATAAACGCTATCACAATAAACACCATAGTTCCTAGTGGACTAGCCCCTCCCCCCCAGTGTATTGTCCAGAAAGATAAAAGTTTATTATCTTACCACCAAAGTGTCAATCAATCGAGGGGAACTTACATCCACTGGATACCAAAGCATAGATTTACACCAATCAATTATACAATCTCAATACAATAAAAAACACAGCAAAGATTATTATCACTCCTAGCCAAATACAAATTTCTTCTTCCATCCGTTGGTCATCAATTGTCTAAGGTTTGTTGTTGAAAAGTCAATTTAAGAGGATTTGTAGGTTCCGTATCAACTGTCCATCCATAAGGTGAAGCCACCGGTCCTTTGACTCTGGAATAATATACCCAGCCTTGTTCCTTGGTCCTCACAGCGGATTCAGTGGTTAGCAATACTTGAAATGGTCCTTCCCACACCGGCTGCAATTTCTTCTCCTTAATGGCTTTTATCAGGACCCAGTCTCCGCTCTTATATTCATGTACTTGGAAATCAAGAGGTGGAGTCTGTGCCAATAGTCCTTTGGACCTTAAAAAAGAAAAAACATCGGGACAGTCCTTGTATATATTTTCACAGAAAAACATCTTTCAGTTCTATTCCAGGCATCCCAACCTTCCCCGTATATGGCAATCCAAACATCATTTCATATGGAGATATTCCCAAATCCTTCCGAGGGCTAGTTCTTATTCTCAACAGAGCTAAAGGCAAACATTTTGTCAGGGTATTTGAAGCTCTAGCATTAATTTTTTAATGTAGATTTTATTGTCTGGTTAGCTCTCTTGCATCTCCCCGAAGATTCTGGATTACTTGCTAAATGTAGTTGCCAATCAATTCCTAATTGATCCATTACCTGTCGTACTACCTGGGATGTAAAATGTGTGCCTCTATAACTATCAATAGATTCAATTAAACCATATCCTGGTATCAATTGTTCCAATATGATTTTAACAGTCATTTGGGCATTCGCCCTTGCACAAGGAAAAGCTTCAACCCATCCAGTCAAATGATCCACTATGACTAGTAAATATTTAAGAGTCCCAACTGCTGGCATCTCTGTATAGTCTACCTGGATACGTTGGAAAGGCCAAACAGCTAAGTCTCTACCTCCTCTTGGTTGTTTCCGCATAATTTTTTTATTAATTCTTATACAATGTATGTACTCTCATACTATTTGCATAGCTATTGTATACATACCCCGACACACTATATGTACGTTTAATGAAATCAGTGAGTGCTTGCGTTCCCCAATGAGTTCCCTCATGCACATGTTCAATCACATTCCGCATCACAGCTTTATTAAGAATTTGCACTCCCTCTTTAGTCATCCATTTCCCATTCACCTGATGCACCCTTCATTCACCATTTGTTGTTCCTCATCAGCTGTAAATACCGGAGTTAGGTCAAAAGTTAATGCAGGGACTAAAATCATAAGTGCATCTTCCCCCAAAGCTGCTTCTTTAGCCACTTTATCGGCCATCCTATTTCCCACAATTAATTTTGAAGTCCCCTTCTTATGTGCTTCAACATGTATAATAGCAAGCTTAGTAGGATCCTCAGCTGCCTTTAGAACAGCTATGATAAGATCAACTTGTTTTAATTACTTCCCTTTACTAGAGATCAACCCCCTTTCAATCCAGATTTTACCCAAAGTATATAAAATACCATAAGCATACTTTGAATCAGTATAAATATTTCCTACTTCATTGGTTAGTATATGCAATGCTTGCAATAAAGCAAAAAATTCACATGTCTGTGCTGACCATTCAGACAGTAACTTCCCAGCTTCCAATATTTCAGTAGTGTCTCCATTCACAACTGCGTAACCATTTAGCCTTTTTCCATTCTCAACCAGAGAAGAACCATCAATAAACAGGTTAATACCGCCCTCTAATGGACTATCCTGTAAATCTTCTAGGACCTTCGTTTGTAAATCAATAGCTTCTACACAATCATGCTCTATATTATCCCATTCCTTCCTTTCCCCTGATAAGAATTCTGCTGGATTTAAATTCCTATCAGTAGAAAGAACCAGATTCTCCTGGGATAATAAAATTACCTCATATTTCAGAAACCTTGCATTCATAAGCCATCGTTGTGCTTTTTGCATCAAAATTGTTCTCACTTGGTGTGGACTATTCACAACCAAGGCACCTCCAAATGTCAACTTTTGGCTCTCTTCAACCAATAAAGCAGTTGCTGCTACAGCTTGCACACACAAGAGTCAACCTCTCACCACTGGATCCATTAATTTAGACAGAAAAGCTATAGGTTTCTTCTTACCAGCCTAAGCCTGAGCTAACACTCCCTTAGCAATACCATCCTCACTGCTACAAACAAGTGAAACGGTTTCTTTAAATCTGGCAAACTCAATACTGGAGCCTGAATTAAAGCTCTCTTCAAATCTTCCAATCTAGCCTCATCACCATCCTTCCGCACAACTGTCCATGGTTCTTCTTCCACTAATTATCATATAAAAACCAAACCTTATCTGTGTAATCATCTATCCACAATCTACAATACCCCATTAAACCAAGCAATTTCCAAACCTCCTTCTTTGTTTTTGGCAAGGGTTGAGTTAGTATTCCTTCTATCTGCTCAGGATTAATCCTTTTACTTCCTTGTCTTATCAAATGTCCCAAATACTTAACTTCCAGTTCTACGTACTGGAGTTTCCTTTTAGACACTCACAAGCTATTCTTACCTAAAAAATTCAACAAAGCATTGGTTCCTTTCTCAACCTCATCCGTCTTCTCTCCAGATAACAACAAATCATCCACATATTGCAATACCTGAATACCAGTCGGAACACAGAATTTCTCCAATACTTGTTCCAACATCTGCCCAAACTAATTTGGACTTTCAGAAAATCCCTGTGGCAAAACACACCATCTATATTGCTGGTTCCTATGGGTATCTGGATCAGCCCATTCAAAAGCAAAAATATCCCTTGACTCCTCCACTGAGGGACATGTCCAAAATGCATCTTTCAAATCTATCACACTAAAATATTTATGGCTATGGGTTATACAATTTAACAGAGTATATGGGTTACTCACAACTGAGTGTCAACTGGCAACTAACAGGTTAATATGTCTCAGATTGTGAACTAATCTGACCGACCCATCTGGTTTTCTCACACGTAAGATAGGTGTATTATACTGGGACATAGTAGGTTCAGTCAACCCATCAGCTAACAATTTCTCTATTACTGATTTCAACTCTCTCCTCAGGTCTATAGGTATATTATATTGCTTAATTTTTACAGGAACGGCCCCTTACTTCAAAGTCACTTTCAACGGAGGGATATCCAGGACACCACTATTCCTTTCCGTTTCCCAAACTATCGAGTCAATGTTCCTTTCCTGTTCTTCAGTCAATACATTTACAGTGTAGATTATTATTCCAAATTGTATCAAGCTGATAATATTAAAAAGGATTTTATTGATGATTATCTTGAGAAGATGAGAGTTACAAAAATTTCAAGTATACAAAGTGATAGATTGAATCGACCTATAACATCTGAAGAGATTTTATTTGCAATAAAACAACTGAAATTATCTAAAGCTCCTGGGACAGATGGTTTAACAGCAGTATATTATAAGACTTTACAAGCGGAATTGGTTGAGCATCTTAAGGACTTGTTTTGTAACATTCTGCAGGGGGGTAAAATACCCCTCTCTTGGAAGACGGCTTTTATCTCATTGATACCTAAAGAAGAAGAATCTGTAAAACCAGAAAATTTTAGACCAATATCTCTCCTGAATACGGATTACAAAATTTATGCTAAAGTATTAGCCAACAGATTGATGCCAGTTATTCAAGATGTGATTCATGAAGACCAAGCAGGTTTTATAGAAGGGAGACATATGAAGGATAATGTCAGGCAACTCATAGACTTATTGGAACATCTTGAGAAAAATAAACAGATCTCTGCGGTGCTAGTGTTTTTGGATGCGGAGAAGGCCTTTGATCGAGTCAACTGGGATTTTTAAAAAAGACTTTGTATAAAATGGATTTTGGGGATCAGTTTATACAAGCGATCTCGGCAATTTATCAAGAACAAACGGCACAAATCATTATCAACGGTAGTTTAACCACTAATTTTAACATACAGAAAGGAACTAGACAAGGTTGCCCATTATCTCCACTATTGTTTATTCTGTCTCTAGAAGTGCTGTTGAATGCTCTACGGGACTCGGACAATCTGAATGGAATAGTTGTAAGGCAAAAAGATTATAGAGCAAAGGCATTCGCAGATGATCTGGTCGTTACCCTAACACGACCTTTGGAATCTATCATACAGATGAAAAATATTATAGAGGAATATGGTCTGGTTTCAGGTTTTAGCCTGAACCAGAAAAAGACTAAGATGATAGTTAAAAATATGCTGGAACCACAAAGGAATGAACTTGAAAGGTTGGCAGGCTTTGAAATAGCTACAAAGGTGAAATATCTAGGAGTTCAAGTTGCAGCATCTAATATAAAACTTTTTCAAAATAATTATGAGGAACTGTGGCACAAGATTCAAAAGGACCTTGAAAGGTGGAAGAAGCTGCAACTATCTCTGCTTGGTAGAATAGCAGCTGTTAAGATGAACGTTCTACCTAGATTTTTGTTTTTGTTTCAAATGATCCCGGTGCTTAAAAGTGATAAGTCTTTGTTGGAATGGCAAGCAGGTTTAAATAAATTTATTTGGAATGGGAAGAAACCGAGAGTTAAATTTAAAATTATGCAAGATGCTCGTGAAAGAGATGGCCTTAAAGTTCCAAACCTACGTTTATATTATGAGGCTGCAGTGTTGACACAAGTGGGAGATTGGATTGGAACAACAAAAACAGAAATTTTGAATATTGAAGGCCACGATTTGCGACTTGGATGGCATGCATATTTATTTTATGAAGATAAGAGAGACAGAGTTTTCAACAGTCATATCTTAAGATATGCCTTGATGAGAGTTTGGAAGAAGCACCAGTTTCAATTGGATTACAAAATACCTTTGTGGTTGGATCTTGGGCAGATTATGCCAAATATAAAGTCACTCGGGGGGTTGTTATACAAAGAGATACTTTTTAATGATGGGGGCAGATGGAGTTTGAAACCTTTGAATATCCTGTTGGAAGAAGGAAGGAATTTAACTTGGTTGCAGTATCTTCAACTTCAAGCGAGATGGAGAGAAGATCAGAAAATTGGACTAATGTTACCTGAAGAAGATTTGGTGACTCAGATAAAATGTAAAGGGCTGATGCACATTAAGCGAGTGTATAATTTACTGTTAGAAAGGGATTCAGAGGGTGAATTAGTTAAAGATTGTATGATAAAATGGGCACAGAATTTTGCAGAGCCAGTGATGTTGGAAACATGGGAAAAGATTTGGGTCCAGAATGTTAAATTTACACAAGCACAGAACTTGAGGGAAAATTTTTATAAGATGTTTTATAGATGGCATCTAGATCCTAAAAAGCTATCATGTATGTATCCAAATGTTCAACCTAAATGTTGGAGGTGTGATTGTTTGGATGCAACATATTTTCATATTTGGTGGACGTGCAGAAAATTGAAAGCATTTTGGATTAAACTTTGGTGGGTAATGCAGAACATTTTGAAGAAGAAGCTTGAATTTTCTCCTCAGTTTTTTTTGCTGGGAATAGTTAAGGGCTGTTCATTAACTGAAACGAGATTAATTTTATACATGCTTACTGCAGCTAGATTACTGATTGGACAATATTGGAAGAAGGATAGTGTACCTACTATAGAGGAATGGATATTGAAGATGTCTAATTTTGCAGAAATGGCTAAGATTTCTGCATACCTGAAAGACAGGACCCATGAAGCTTTTACTAAGGAGTGGAAGAAATGGGTAGTATACATGCAGAATAAATATCAAAGCAAAAAGTTTCAAGTAGTACTTGAGTTATAATAATGTCTATTAATTACATAACAGAATTTATATTTTTATGATGATGTATTGTTTGAATCTGATATATTTTCATATTTTTTTTAAAGCCAAAAGATGTTATAAGTTTTGTCTAACTTTTTTCTATTATAAATGGTTAAATTTGTTACCTTATTTTATGCCATTTTGCTTATCCTGCTTAATGTTGACTTTTATATCTGAATGGTCAAGAAATATTATTAAGAGTAAATTTTGAGAATTATAGTTAATATTAAATATTTATATGATATTTTAATTTTAAATTTAAGATGTTTGAGATGCTCAAAATTATGTTATTACTTGTTTTAGTTAAGTGTTAAATTTAGTATGCGAGATTTTTTATGAGTTTTTTATAAACGATTCATGTAGTTATATATTTGGCTAGGGGGGTAATAGATGTTATGATGTTATAAGTTTAGAATATTTTTTTGTACTATTTAAGCTTAAATTTATTAAATTCTTAGCTAGATCTCACCTTAAAAAGTTGTTGGTTGTGGATTGTAATATATAATTGTTTGATAGTGGAAGTCGGGGGGGAAGGGGGGGTGAGGGGGGATGAGAGGGGGTGGTTGTTGGGGTGGGAGGAGTGGGGGGAAGGGATATTAAAAACTGTATTTTAAAACTTTTTCAATTAAAAAAAAATACATTTACAGTGGAATCAACACTAGAAAACTTAAACTCACATCCCAGAAGAGACAATGCATCTCTCCCAAGCAGATTAATGCCTGCTTCTGGTACAAGTATTACATTTAGGTGTATAATACGCTTTCTACAATTCAATTTCATATTCTTTAACAATGGCACATCAAAAGGTATGCCTTTGACTCCCCCCCCCTTATCTTAATAGTTGCCCCAGCTGGATGCACCCCTCTAGGCAATTGGCAAATAGAGGTCCTAGTTGCACCCATATCTATTAAAAACACATGATCCTCCTCCTCTGGTCCCACTAATAAATTTATTAAGGGCTCTTGGTGGGATCCCGTTATCAAAAGTCCCTGACCCCACTAATCATCCTCTTCCATAAGGGTATAGAGGCACTGTTCCCCTCTCTGGGATCTTCTGTTCTCAGGACAAGTTCTAGCAAAATGCCCCTCCTTACCACATGCAAAACATTTTCTGCTTTCTGATCCAACAACACTAGGCTTTCTCGACTGGAGGAATCCTCTCCCAATTCCAGGATGCTATTGCCACATCACAATGGAAATCTACTTCACAAATCTCTTTCCTCTGCCACCCCGCTCTTTCCTGTCTGCTGGCTTGTTTGCAGCCTTTAACACAGACACCATCATCTGACTCTTCTGCCTAGTCTTTGTCTAGTTTATTCACATAAACTTTTTGGGCTTCTTTCAACAGAACGGTAATATCAGAGGCAGCCCAGTCATCAATCTTCTGTATCTTCTTCTTAATGTCTGGCCATGCTTTTGTCACAAATAGCATTTTCATTAAGGACTCATAAGCTGATGTTTCAGGAGAGAGACCAGAGTACTTAAATTGTCCTTAATACATTCCAGAAACACAGACGGTGTTTCATCCTGCAACTGTTCCACCTCAAAGGCTATAGTTAAATTCTTCCCTTGAGGTACATCTGTCTTAACTCCCTGAAGTATTATCCACTTCATGTCTTCCATTTGCTCCTGATTATTATTCCATCCAGGATTAGCTAATGGAAACTTAGTTTCAGCAGCAACGGGGTGAACATCCCCTTTTTGGGTTTTATCCCAAAAAGCCATAGCTGCCTTTCGAATTTGTGACTTCTCCTCAGGGGAGAACAAATAACCCAATATGTGCTGCAACTCTGCAAAAGTATACAGATTGGGTCCCAGGAACAGATTCAATGACTCAGACAACTTAATAGGATCTGCCTGCAAAGATGGCATGTTGTTTTTGTAATTTCTCAAATCAGAAGATGTTAAAGGCATGTTCACAAATGTTGTAATAGGCACTCCTGCTCCCATAGTGTCATTAGGCATTTCTCTTAAAGGAAGCATTTTCTTGGTTTGTGACTGTGTAACACGAGAGGAAGTGGATTGATTCTGTCTCACAGTTACTGACAATTCATCCAACTCCCTCTTCAGCTGCTGATATTGCCGCACTGCTGAAGTCTCTCCCTCATTGCTCCCATCAGCATCATCAATTCCACTCCTGCTCTGTTTGGATTATACGGAGGAGAGGGAGGTGGACATGTGGCATAAGCTAAAGGATCCCAGCCCTTCTCTTCTTCTTCTTTCCCGTACAAGAATCTGGAACTTCTCGGGGGAAAGGGGTCAAGCCACTGAACATGAAACCACGGTTCAACATATACCAACTGAGATTTCAATTTCTTTTTCTCCAAAACCTTCTTCAAAGCATTGATTCAATATGGGTCTTATTCCCCAAACTTACTTCACCTATAATTAGGCTGTATCAACACAAACGTTGGCCAAACCCTAGTAGAATAATTAATCATAATCACCTTATCTAACATCTTTGTATAAGATTTCAACCAAACCTCTGTCCACTGCGTCAACAATTCTCCTAAGGGGGATATGGGGGAGGGATGAAGGGTATTTCAATGTTAGTACCATCAGCATGCTTGCCCAATAAAAGCCCCATACTGTCCCTACCTTAGTAGTATCTACTAATTACACATAGACCACACAGGCCACACAAACACACACATACACAAACAGCCCCAAACATACACAAATCCAAACCACCAAAAAGAAAACCCCCCAAAACATATACTCACTCCTAAACAGTGCACTGTAGTCCCAGGAACTTTCCACTGTCCAAGCGTTCATGTCTCTGCCTCAGGTTAAAGAAGAGCAATTCCAACTGGAAAGGAAAGGAAGCCTGTACACTTAAACCAGTGTGTGCGCGCTTATCAGGAAAAGTCTTCACGTCCCTTCAGGCACCAATGTGATATTCAGGAAACCAGCATTACCTTTTAAGGAGGAAACAGAGACTATGAATAAGCCAAAGACACATTTTATTATGGAATTTTGCAAAGGGTTGCTCTCTGGAGGAGAAGAACCATGTGATAATCAACTTACAGGGTTTAAATACATTTTTCAGAATACAGGAGCCCAATACATCAGGATACACACGGTCCCCTAGAGCATCAATTTCAGATCTTATATAACATATCTGGCACATGTTCCACCCTGGAAATTCCCTTTCTTCCCAGTAGCAATAACCTACAAAAATACCACTTATGTACATGGTATCATTATGTGTGTACTTCCCCTTCTAGAATGGGCAGACCCCAAACAAGCCCATTTTGGAATTTTACCAGAACACTGGTTTCCTCAAAAATAAGCATCATATATCCTGCAAAACAAGCATTTCAGGAAAACACAGTTCCTCTTCTCATATTCTTATTATGTTCCTCTAACTCAGTTATATAATCAGGTTATATGAGGTAAAGTAGTAAAATAAGGCACTTAAAACGGCGTAGCACAGGTTATACTTTTTACAGGAATAATTCTTATTTCTCTCAATCGCTCTTGTCTCTGTTTGTTCTATTGGGTCTTTGGTTCTGGCTCCCTCTCTTAATGCTTTTTCCTCTTCCTCTTCCTCTTCCTCTTCCTCTTCCTCTTCCTTTCTCTCTTTTGCCCCACCTACAGCTCCCAAATCTTCCTCCAATGGCCCACAGAATTGCTGATAAAATAATTTTGCTTTTTCAAGTGTGTCCAATCTATAACATTGTTCTTGCCATGTCACAATAATCCTGTCAGTAATCTAAAACTCACTCCTTTGTATATTAAGAATTTCATTAGGAATTGATACTCTCTCTTCAAATCTCTAACTCTTCTAGGTATTTGTCTTAATACCACAAGTTCTTTATCTTTGTATTTCAGTGTTGTAGTTTTTGCTGCTTGTAATATCTCTGTTTCCTTTGCCCTCTTTGTAAATCGTACATACACTTCTTTTGGGAGTTTATTCCTTATTGCATATCTAGTATAGAGTCTAAATGCTTCATCAATCTTGTTTCATATCTCTTTCTTGGGTTGTTCCAAAGCCTCAGCCAGAACCTCGGCAATTACTTCAGGTAAATTTCCCCTTTTCTTCCTCTATATGTTGAAATCTTAAGTAGAAGTCAGAATGCTCCATCTGCAACAAGATAATTGTTTTTTCTTGTGACTTATCTGTTGAAACCAATTTCTCTTCCAGCTCCTCAACTTTTTTTCCTGTCATTTCTATTTTTTCTTCTACTTTCTTAATCATCCCTTCATTTCCCCCCATCATTTCTTTCATATCTTTTAATTCCTGTTTTATATCATCATGAAGTATTTGCATAAAATTTCATAATTCCATAATCTCTGGATTTTTCTGCTTTTCTGGCGCTGTGAGGCTTGGTGCTGGTTATGTAAATTTCTTCATTTCTCCTCTTCTTAAATACTTTATGTTCTACTTGCAGTTTATTTGTAATCCAAATATCTAATTCAACTAATTGTTGAATTAGTTAAAATAAAATAATGTGGAGAATAAAAAAGAGAAAAGAAAAAAATGAGAAAACCCCCCAAGATTTCCAACACCTCCACCCTCCAAAAATTTAAAGAACTCCTCTTGTCAAAATATAATCAAAAATCCAAAAAAAGTGGGTTTGATAAAAATAAAAAAAATAAAAACCAACAAGAAATAGAATGAATTAAAAAAGGTTTCTTCTGACTCTTCAAATCTTAATCCAAGGGAAAAATATTTTAAAGTCCAATTCCATTGAATCCAGTGAAAAAGGAAAAAAAGAAAAAAACCCCTCTAAATTTATAGAGAGAAAGAAAAAAAAAGAGTGAATCTAAAGTCTTTTTCCACCCGCAATTCTCAAAACATAAAACTATTCAATCCAAAAAATAAGAGGTAATAAAAAAAATTAATCTAAAAAATCAGACAATCTGAAAGCTCAGGAAAAAAAAGGAAGTTCAAAGGCAAGTTTCAGTCTAATCTTCACAGCTGTTCTATTACCTTCTATTCAAAATGTCAAGGTCAGTTCTCACACTTTCTTCAGAAATATATGTCTTTTTTCCTTCTGCCACAAGATGGCACTGCAGGTTACCTTTTAATATTGAGTCCATACTTTTGTCTCTTTACAGTTGCTACAAAGTTACGCCAATTACTTTCTTTTATATCCCATCCATAAACAAAGTATCATTCATTCAGTTCAGTCAAAGTCTTAGTATCCAATTTCTTTTTTAAGCCAATTTCAAATCTCCAAGTCTTTTTTCCTTCTTTACTCAAAGTCTGGTAAAATGTCTAAAATGCTTTCTTCTGCTTCCTCGCTGCTAAAATATCCGGATGTGGGTGTAGATACATACCTGCTCCCACTCCTCGCTCAGCCAATCTTTTCCACCCTGTCAATATTTCAGGTAGATCAAGAAAAAAAATTCTCAAAAATAGTAAAAAAGATAAAAAAATCTCATGTCACAGGCTGTCTCTTTGCTTCCTCTTTGTTGTGGCCATCCTAGCTTTTTAGCGACTTACAGGTCACTTTCCACACTGTCTGATTTGAGGAGCTTCTTCTGGTCTTTCCAGGCAGATTGCAATCTCCCTGTGTTGACCGGTATGTGCTCCTCTTGTTTGTCATCCCTACAGGACCAGTGACACTGGTCACTGAGGACCATTGGACAGCAGGGATATCGACAACCCCTTGGCAGCAACCAAAGAGTCTGTCTTACCGCCAGGAAGTTGGCCATGCCTCCTCTAAACTCCCACAACTTCTGAAGACAAGCTGTTCCATTGATTAATTTCTCTCACTGTCAGAAAAAAATTCCTTATTTCCAGGTTGAATTTCTCCTTGTTCAGTTTCTATCCATTATTCTTGTTGGCCTTCAGGTGCTTTGGAAAATAGCTTGAGTTTCTCCTCTCTGTGACAATCCCTCAAATATTGGAACACTGCTATCATGTCTCCCCTGGTCCTTCTCTTCACTAGACTAGACATGGCCAGTTCCTGTAACCATTCATTGTATGTTTTAGCCTCCAGTCCCCTAATCATCTTGGTTGCTCTTCTCTGTACTCTTTCTAGCATCTCAGCATCTTTTTAATAGTGTGGTGACCAAAACTGGATGCAGTATTCTAGGTGTGGTCTTACTAAGGCTTTATAGTACCTCAATTGATCTTGATTGTAACCCTCTGTTAAAGCAATTTAGGATTGTATTGGCTTTTTTGGCTGCTGCTGCACACTATTTTTATCACTTGAAGTAGAAGATGGATGGATGGATGGTGTCAGGTCCCATAGAAAGCTATTGGGACACTACCATTCTGTTGTGAGGCTTGAGGGGGAATCTTTTTGTGTCATTTCACTTGCTTTGAGAGAAATAGGGAGAGGGAAGGAATGTGCATTGGGTCATCCTGGGGGGAGGGATGGAATGTGATTGGAGCCATCTGTGCTATCTCAGTGATGGAAAAAGCAAAACCAAGATGACTAGGAGAATGATACATATCACCTTCTGTGCCTGAAGTTCTCAAAACATCTTCACCACCTGGGATTGACTCAATGTTGGACTGGATATAGGGATGCAATGGTTTAATTTAATGTTTTGAGTGGGAAACTTCAGATCCAGCCTATATCTCCTTTGTCATTCTTGCCTTTCAATAAAAGTTACTTTTGAAATGCTAAGTGCTTCAAGGGTTCTGCTTTCTTGAGAAGACCGGTGAGATGGGACCTTACAGATTAATGGATGGATGGATGGATGGATAGCAGGAAGTGAAAATCATAAAGTAATATTTTGGTGTTGTATCTAAGACAAATGCAATAAAACTAATTTATTTAACAAGCAGTTTTGACTATGAGAATTCTAGCATTTCTAAGGCAGACCTTCCTTTCATGTAGTACAAATTGTCAGCTTATCTAAAATGCTTGGCATTATTTCCCGAAGTGTGAAATGTAATTTGCTGTTGCTTCTATTATTAATATCATTTAACATAATTGAATCAGTCATTCCAAACTTAAACAGAATTTATGCAGCTTAACATGGGCTAAAACTGAAAGAGAACTCAAACATCTCAATATTTTAGATGATTAAATATATGGAAATGAAATGTATGTGTTAGGAGAAAGTGCCCACAGGAATCTATATATAATTATGGTTAATCTGATGCTATTATTTATTGAAGCAACATTCAGAAGCAGTTCTGACTCATTTCAACATGGCTTCCATATAGTGTTCTCTTTAATCTACCGTGTTATCCTGAAAAAAAGACCCTGTCTTATATTTTTTGAACCACAAAATAAGCAGTCGGCCTTATTTTCGGGCAAGACTTATTATTTTGAGGCATGTGGAGGAAGACGGGGCTCCTCTTGCCATTTTACCTGATTTCCAGCTCTGTCTCCCTAACCCTAACCAGAGAAAATGGTGGGGATCGGCTGCGCATGCATTTAAATATTTTCAGGGCGGGTTTATTTGGGGGGGGGCTTATTTTAGCACATGCACTCAAAAGCCCGATTGGGCTTATTATCCAAGGAGGTCTTATTTTTGGGGAAACAGGGTATATAGACTATAGACTCTATATAATGTAGATTATATTCTATGACAGCAGAACTTATTGTGTATCATTTATCTGTAAATAATTTGTAAATGCTTAATGTTTACACAGTTCAAAATAATTGACACCATTATTATACTGGAGTCTTTATAATAACCATTAAATTAGACAATTTTAAATTTATGTATAGCATGGGAATTGATTCTAAAATGGAATTAGATGCTTAAATTAAACTAAGCAGCCCAGGACATTGGGAATTTCTGAACTGAGAATTTTATGAATTACAACCAGGAATGGGATGTCATCAGAATTGATATAGTATGCCTCTCAATACAAATCACAGAGTTGTCCCAAAGGTGCTTTTTCAAAAGGCAACTGGACTTCGCTTTTCCTTGAAGACATTTCGCTTCTCATCCAAGAAGTTTCTTCAGTTCTTGGATGAGAAGCAAAATGTCTTCAAGAAAAAACAAAGAAAGTTCAGTTGCCTCTTGAAAAAGCATTTTTGGGACAATCATGATGTAGATGACTGAGAATCTCCATAGACAAATGTTCTTACTTTTCTCAAACCCACAATGGACATTGAGAATAGCAGTAAAATCAGCCTCCCCAGCCCAGCCATCTGAAAAATTCTATGCTCTGCCCTTTTGTCTCCAAATTTACCTCCCTGATTCTTATTCATTTAGCTTAAAGTGTATGTGTATGGGGGGGGGGAGGGAGGGAGGGAGAGGGAGAGAGGATATTCTCCACATTTGTTATTCTGAGATTATAAAAGAACATACTTCTTAACATTCACCTGTGTAATATAAAGCCAATACCCATAGGAGGTCTTTCTCTTAACTCTCCTGCCTGATATATTGATGTGGTTGATAACTCAAGTGCAATGGGAAATGTAGCTCTCCCAACCAAACTTCTGGTTTCATTAAATAGATGTGTTGGGGAAGGTGATCTTCCAAACTGGGTGTTTTAGAAACAAATTTGAAATTCTCCCTTCTTTTTAAAATATCACTTCATCTTTAGAGCATCTCTTCATTGCAATTTTTTGTTTCTGTGCTGAATTTCCTTCTGAAAAAACCTTACAGTGAAACCTACAAGTGGATTGTCTAGACCAATACTGTTTGTTCAGACAGACAGGATTTCTCTTTGAGGTGTCACAGAGGTCTTTTCGAAAGCTGTGAACTGAGATTCTTTTATGTTAACCTTTCTGCATTCAAAGCATCCACTCTATCACCTAACTTCTGTTCTTCCTTCCCTTGTTGATTGAACAACAGCAAGTATAATGGCAGTATTTGAATTTCAAAAGAAGTCTTTTCAGAGGAATCTTCCTCTTAAAAAGGTACATTATTATTTCTTCAATCAGGTTTCATAATGAGAAAGGAATCTATAGTCCCTGATGAGACCCTGGATTGTGCAATTAAATACCTGCATCTGGCTCTTCTACAGAACTTGGTCTCTTCTTCTCCTCTGTCTTGTTGTTGTTGTTGTTTATTTTAAAGGGCACAAGCTAAATTTTGCATGCTTCCATTCCTGGGATACAGTATTAAGTGTGTGTTCTGGATATCAAGTGAAAAGTGAAAGCTGGCTCTGAATACAACTTGATTCAAGACTATTGCAAGTGATCAGCAAGAAAGCAAGCAGCATGGGGAAAATAATATAGGTCAGGGTCTCCAAACTTGGCAATTTTAAGACTTATGGACTTCACCACCCAGGGTGGCACAGTGGTTAGAATGCAGTATTGCAGGCTACTTCTACTGATTGCCAGCAGTTTGATTCTCATTGGGTCAAGTTTGAATCAGCCTTCCATCCTTCCGAAGTGGGTAAAATGAGGACCCAGATTGTTGTGGACAATAGGTTGACTCTGTAAACCACTTAGAGAGGGCTGTAAAGCACTGTGAAGCAGTATTTCATTTCATTTCATTTCAATTTATTATTACAGTCATAGACCAGAGACCAGAACAAATTAAAAAATGTGACTTCTGGTTGATGGCGCAGTGGGAACGGACTGGAAAATAGTGGCCTTTGATGAGCCATATGAAATCCAGCTGGATGAACCACTGCCAGGACGCTTTCAAGCCATAGCTGTCTTGTAGGGAAGGTGAAGAAAGGAGAGTGTTTCGTGGACTGTGAGGAACTGACAATTTCCTCACTGGAACAGAAATAGCTCTCCCGAAGTGGTAGTGTGGGTGGCGGCCATCTTATGGTGGCCACCTTGAAGCTGGGACAACTGAACCAAAGAATTGTGCAGGAGTGGCGATTGGATGGAGTGCCAGAACTGGGTGAGATAAATGCCAATTTATACTAAGAAAAATTGAAATTGAAGTTTTAAAAGAATTCCTGAGCTTGGACTAGTGGCTGTCTGGCATTGGAGGGGAGACATACACACGGAACAAAGAGAAGGCGTGGACTGTAATATAAAGAATCTAAAAGAAAGTCTTGGATTTGGAAAATTGGAAAAAGCAAAAGATCTTAAAAAGAAAATGATTTTCAGAAGAAAACAATAAGTTATAAGAGAACTTTGAAAAATTATTGGACATTTTGCCAAACAATTGGATAAAATAGCCTGCTTTGTAATGAAGTAGAAATGGAGAGTGCCATCTGCTGAAGGAAAGAAAAAGCGCTGTAACATTCTATTCAAATAGACAAAACGGAAGAAATAGCAGCTGGAAATTTCGATCTTGGACGTATAGAAGATAATTTGGACACTGTGATTATATTTAAGGAGTGACTGTGTTTTAAATCTGAGTGGTTGTTTTATTTCCCTTCTCTTCTGGAAGATAGTTTTATAACTGGATTTGACTGTTGCTGAATTGGGACAATAATTAATAATTGAGAAGAACATTTTAACTTTAAAGATCAAAGGAATAATTGAAGAAGAAAAGAAGAGGAGATATAAGAAAATTATACAGACTTAAAATTTTGGCTAAGGGCATAGAGATATAATTGGGAAGGTATTAGTAATCTTTTAAATTGTCATAAAATGGAGTTGCAGATGTATGAAGAGTTACTTTTGATGTTTAAAAGCATGAATCTTTAATTGGCAAAAAAGAAATGGAAAATTCATTTAAATGTATATAAAAAAGAAAATGAAGAGAAGTTGGAAGAGGGAAATTTAAATGAGAATCAAGAAATAAACAATGTTGAAGAGAAAATATTAAAAAATAGAAATAAGATAGAGAACATTATAGAAACGGTTTGGAATGTAAAAAGAACTGAGGGGAAAGGGGGAAAACTCCCCCTAAAAGAGAAACAGGCAAAAAGAAAGAAGGGGAAAATCTGGAAGAGACAAGGGAAAGCTTTGGTGAGGGATGTTCAAAAAACACAACAAAAAACGATAAACGGAAGCCAGAAGATGAAATGGTTAAAGATGAAGGATGATGGGGTAAAAATTGGCAAATATAAATGAGGTAGATCAATAATTGGGAATAGGAAAGTAGACAATATAATAATAATAGTAGTACATTTTTTTTGTAAAAAGTTTTTTTATTTTTTTAAAAACATAAACATAAAACGAAGCATTGATCTGGTCATAAATTGGTACAATCACAAATTCATCTTTAATAATAACTCATCTCCACTAATCATCATCAAATAATAATAATAATAATAATAATAATAATAATAATAATAATAAAAAAAAAATAAAACAGAGAAAAAAATCAGCTCACAATAATTCACTCAAAGCAATTACCTTTCTATTATTTCACCTCAAATTTTAATTTCCAAATAACACAGCTTAATGTTTTACACAATTTAGGTAATTTACACAATTACCTAAATTCTATTTTATAATACCATTATCTAAGAACCTGTTCCTTAAATCTTTAAATCCTACCTCAATATCATTTCATTATCTTTTCTTTTTATTTAGATGAATGTATCTTAAAAATATAAACCATTACTATTATCATAAACAATATCTTAACTATCACTCACAACAAATCATCTTCATTACTGTTTTTCTAAACATAATCATCCTAATTTTACTAGTAATCACAACATAATCATCTTTAATTGTTTATCACAACACATCATCTTCATCTTAATCCTCATGTTTTACTTTTAATCCCAATGTAATCATTTTTATTTTTACTGTTATTCCTAGCAAGATCATCCTTATTTTTACTGTTAAACCCAGTATAATCATTTTTGTTTTTGCTGTCAGTCTCAGCATAATCATCTAAATTTTACTAACCCAGTATAATCATTTTTGATATTGCTGTCAATCCCAGGATAATCACCTGAATTTTACTGTTTAACCCAGTATAATCATTTTTGTTTTTGCTGTCAATCCCAGCATAATCATCTAAATTTTACTATTAAACCAGTGTAATCATTTTAATCTCAACATAAGCTTCTTTACTTTTACTGTTATACACATTATAATCATCTTATTTTACTATTCATCCCAGCATAATTATTTTTATTTTTATTGTTATACCCAGTATAATCATCTTTACTTTTGCTGCCAATTCCAGCATTATTACCTTAATTTACTGCTTGTCCCAGTATAATCCCTTTTTTATTTTACCATCCATCTATACATTATTTAATCATATTCAATCGCATTATCATTATCATCTTTATAACAATTTAACAATGAGACTTAGTTCTTACACCAAACACATCCTTATATAAATTAATAAATTTCTGTTAACATATTCTGTTCTTCTCATATTCTAACTTCCCTCTTTATTTCAATTTTTAAATATATCTATAACAAATTCTTCATATATTCATATTCATTCTTATTCATCTATAAAAAACTCCTTTTTATTATTACTTTCCATCTATACATTGCTTTTTCATTTTTAATCACATTATTTTTATCTTCCTTTTTCCCAGCTGTGTGTATCTTGTTCCTTGTTTCCTTGTCTGTTAGCATATATTTCATTTCAATTTCAAAGTTCTCAATTTTAATTCTCCATGTACTAATTTATTTCTTTTTCTTACTTCTATTTCAATCAGATTACATCAATTTTCTTCTTTTGTTCCTGCACCATTTGACTTCTTTTGTTTCTGCACCAGTTAATACCAATTATAGGAGTTCCATTATATTTTCCCTTTCTTTTCACCAAAGTCAAGCTGCTTGC
Source organism: Masticophis lateralis (assembly GCA_030761175.1). NCBI lineage: Eukaryota > Metazoa > Chordata > Lepidosauria > Squamata > Colubridae > Masticophis > Masticophis lateralis. The sequence goes on from JAUDYJ010000008.1 coordinate 245,361, forward strand.
AGACAAAGAAAAAACATTTCCACCACCAAAATCCCACAGCTATTATCTGTTATATTCACAATGTTCCCAATCAAAGAGCAAATTACAATGTTTCTTTTTAAACCAAAAGGTGTTTCTCTGCAATCCACAATTTCTATTAGTCACGCAAGTAGCCATTTTGTTTCAATTATTTAACATTCCTCCTTAATTCTCTCCTTTTTGTGTTTTGAAAATAATAATTCTTTTTTCTTTATTTTCTTTAACAGTCCAATTCAAATTTAAAGCTTTGCTCAGTTTTTGAACCAAGTCTCAATGTTTATTTTTTGGATTTGTTCTATTCAAACATCAATTTTCTATCAGGTCCTTTCTTTTCTTTTAAAAATTACATCCTGAAATCTTCTATGCCCCATAATTCCACAGCTGCTGTTTTAAGGAGAGGGGTCTTACAAATAAAAAACCATTGCTTCAAATGTTGTTTCAAGCCTGGGTTGATTGTCACTCACCTGGCTTCAAAGAGCATCATTCCTTTCCATTTTCCTCCTGCACATCACTTTGCCTGATTTGTCCCAGCTTCGTGACAGCCGCCACTGCAGACTTACAGAGAACTTGCCTGTTCCTCTTGGTCATTCGAGGTGCCTCTCTTTCTACCCCTTCCCTGCAGGATGGTTCTGGTCTGAAGACCCATCAGTGGTGGTTCGGCAGTCAGGTTTTTAGCTGGGCTCCTGAGAGCCCGCTATTCCCCAGCTGTCTCGCCGCGACACCAAACCAGAAGTTTCCAATAATAATAATAGTATTTTTGATAGTTTTAAAAACTAGAATGGAATTTTAATTGTTATAGTAGAGGTAAGAGAGAAGAATTATAAGATGTACTGTGATGTTAGCTAGATGAAAGCATTGAAAATAAAATTGTCAGGGTTCCAAAGAACACCCCCAATGAAATAAAGCTCTGAGGCATGAGGTTCCTCAAAGTTCCAATTTATTAGAGGTGTCATGTTGGCACAACTGGGAAAACCCAAATCTGAAAGCTTCCAGCTTTTCTCCATCCAATTTACAGTTCACAGCCTTGCCCCACACCCACAAGTTCATCACATTGTCCAATCAACTCTTCACACTCAACTGGATACAATCTTCTGGCAGTCTCCATCAGACGCAGGCAAAAGTCCTTGAATACAAAATGTTGTTATGACTAACTTTCTACCACTCCAATAACAACTCCCTCCCTCCTAAATTACTAGAACAGATAGAATATTATGGAAAAGTATCTGGTTTGAAAATAAACAAAGATTAAACAAAAAATTTGGTGAAGAATACAACAGAAAAACAAAATAGATAACAGAAAATATAGACATACAAGTGGTGAAAAAAGTGAAATACTTGGGAGTATACTTAACTTCAAAATGTACAATAATAAAAGAAGAAAACTACTACAAGTTAAAGCAACAAATTGAAAAAGACTTGGAAAAATGGAAGAATCTTGAACTATCACTTATGGGTTGGATTGCATTGATAAAGATGAATATATTACCAAGCCTATTATTCTTATTCCAAACTGTGTCAATAAAAATGGAAAAGATTTACTTTCAATATCTTAATAAGATCATGAGGAAATTTATATGGCAAAAGAAAAAAGTAAGAATAAGTTTAAGAATGTTGCAAGGCACGAGATTACGAGGGGGATTTGGTTTAGCAAATTGGGAATTATATTATCAAGCAGCAACATTGACATGCTCGAAAGAATGGATTGGATTAAGAAATACAACACTGTATTTCTAACACTGGAAAGGCATGATTTACAACTGGGTTGGCATGCCTTTTTATGGCATGGTAGAAGTAAGATACACACATACTTTCTTAGGCATTATATAAGAAATGCATTGTTATTGATAACCATATTGGTACCAACATGGTTATCAATAATGGAAGCTTTGATACACCCAAATGTCTTTAATTCTGGAAATATTGTCAGATATAATGAATTATTAACAGATAAGGGAGAACTGAAACGAGAATTGGAACAACAGGGAATTGAGATAGATTGGTACATGTATATGCAAATAAGAGCCAGATATGAAAAAGATGCTAAACTATGTGGTTTTTAAATGGAGAAGACTGAACTGGATAAGATATTCATGGGAACGGAGGAAAACTTAATTTTTTAAATATTTTTTTTTTGTATATTGAATTGGAGGAGGAGCAAGTAAAAGAAATGATAATAGCCTGGGATAGAAATTTTGGTTATCCAATTGAATTTGAAAATTGGGAAAGGAATTATAAATTAACAATGTCCACAGCATATAAAGATAATCAATATAAGATGTTTTATAGATGGCATATGCCACCGGAGAATTTAGCAAAAATGTTTAAAGATAAATCAGCTAAATGCTGGAAATGTCATCAAACACCAGGATCATATTAACATATGTGGTGGACTTGTCCCGAAGCAAAAAATTATTGGTACAAGATTAAAATCTGGCTGGAAGAAATGATACAACAACATATTGAATTTAAACCAGAGTTGTTCCTATTGGGTATCTTTCCAGAAAAAATTAGTAAGGAAAATGTATATTTGATTATACAGCTGCAAGAATTCTGTATGCTCAAAATTGGAAATCAGAGAAAATACCTTTGGAAGAAGAAGTAATAAAAATTTTTTTGCTTAAATGAATAGATTAACTTTGATGATTAAAATTAAGGAGGAATCAGAATATTTTAAAACATGGAATTATTTTTATAGTTGGTTGGAAAAGAGATATAAATGATTGATACTATAATTGTGTACAAATGATGGTTATAATATTGATTTAGAAATGAAATGTTAGAATGGTTTGGATGAATATGAAGATAGAAGAAACTTATGGAAGATGGAAAAGAAGCCTAGAAGTTAACACTGAAGCATCACAGGGAAGGGAGAATTGATGTATTAACTGTTTGTCTGTCTTAAATTTTTTAAAAAAAATCTATTAAAAAAAACAACAATGCCCATCCAACTTCTCCAGCTAAAATATGCGGCAGTTAAGAAGCAAAAAGAAAATTGTCTTCCAAAACTGATAGGCATCCTCCACTCAGGAAAGGAACACATCCTGGGACAAGATTGAAGTCAGGGGTTCACAATTAGCACATTAACCACCTCTCCCTCTGCCCAGGAGGACCCTTAGATTTATCAGGGAATTTATCATGAAATTGCCTAACTAAAGTGTCTGCCTGAACATCCCAAATCTTCACCCACATGGCCTCAGACAAGGAGTATCCCTTCCAATGAACCAAATATTTCAAATGTCCCCTCTGCAATCTAGAGTCAAAAATTTTCTTCACCTCATAATGAGTCCCACCCTGCACCACAATCAGCTTTGTGGGAGCAGCAGGTTGAGGTCTCAATTTAGATCCCACAGCAGGCTTTAACAGGCTGTAATGGAAAACAGGATGAATTTTTCCCAGTATGCAGGGGAGATTTAACTGTACAGTCACTGGGTTAATCACTTTCACTGGGGAAGGGACCTAAATATTTTGGTCCTAACTTCTTACTCTTCAAAGTCAAACATATGTATTTGGTGGAAAGATACACACAATCTCCCACCCGAAAGGGGTGTTGGAGAGATCGGTGTTTGTCTGCTTGCTTTTTGTATGCTTTGGCCGCTTCATTCAGGGCTTTTTTGGTATTCTCCAGCCTTTCTTTAATGACTCCATCCATTCACTCAGAGTCATAGAAGAAGGCTGTTCTCTCGGCAGTTCTGGCATAGGGACAAATTCCATGCTGCTCATAATCTGAAAAGGCATCAGTCCTGTACTACTATGCATCACATTATTATAAGCCACTTCTGTGAAAGGAAGTACTGCACCGAGCAGACCTGTTTGGAGGAGAGCCTTCATGGGGTCTTTAAGGCTTTGAGGTTTTTATGGTCTGACCATACCTCAAAGGGGACCTTGGCTCCCTCTAGGAAGTGCCGCCACGATAGAAGAGCCCAACAAACAGCAAAGGCTTCCGTCTCCGATACTGCCCATCTCTGCTCGATGTCTGTGAGTTTTTTGGACACATATGCACAAGAAAGCAGCTGTCCTTGGGTGTCACCCTGGAGGAGCACTGTTGCCACTTCAACATCATTGGCATCAGCCTGGACAATGAACTGCCTATCTGGGTCTGGGTGCTGAAGGATGGGCTCCTCTGCAAACAGCTGTTTCAAGCTTTCAAACACTTTTTGACAGCTTAGCATCCAGGCTAATGGCTGCGTTGGCTGCAGCTTTGCGGGGGAGGGTTCTGTCTTTAGCAGTTTGGTAAGCGGCAGAGCCACTTCTGCGCAAGCTGGGACGAATTGCCAGTAGAAGTTAGCAAACCCCAGGAAACTTTGCAGCTGTTTCTTGGTGTGAGGGGGCTGCCAGTCAAGTACGGTTTGCACCTTCCCAGAATCAATCTCTATGCTTTTCTTCAACATTTGGTAGCCCAGGTAGCCCAGAGAGGTTTTGTGAAACTTCTTTAGTACTTGTCAGACTAGTTTCACATGTTCTTCTACTGTCTCACTGAATATGAGAATGTTGTCCAAGTAGACTAGAACTGCCTTGTAGATTAGAACTCCCTTGGCCCCTGAGGGCTCATCTCAGTGGGTTCGGCTTCAGGACGGATGGGCAGCAAGGGCCCCACCCCTATCATGAGCTTTCGGCAGCCGTCCTCCCATTTCATTGTAGAGGCCCATTTGTCTAGCCAGATGACTCTGCCATTTTTGGGGCTACTATGAATTGAATGAGTTCTGTGTGGATCCCTAGTTCCAATTTGACAAGCTCAGTGACCGGTGTAGCACGGATGCCACCTATTAAGGTCCTGTCTACTTGCTTCAAGTGTATAGGGCGGTTTAAGAGGTGTGTCTTTATGTCTAGCTGCTCAACAATGGAGAAGCTAATTAAGCAATGGGTGCAGCTGGTGTCTATTATTGTTCCTACCTCTCCATGCACCCCTCTCTCTGGCACTGTCAGCTTGACCGCAAAGGGATGGATGGTCCCATAGGGTCGTCTTTGATGCTGCTACTGCCGGCCTGGGCAGCTGGTCTTTGGTTGAGGTCTCTTTGCTCTCTCTTGGGGGAGGGGAAGTCTCGACTGCCTGCAAAAGATGCAAAAGAAAGAGAAGAAATGCCATAAAAAACTGTACCACTATTTATTAGAACAAGATATGCTTGAAGAACAAGTTGAGGAGACGATGATAACTTGGAGTAGATGTTTTGGGTACAGTATTGATTTGGACAATTGGCAAAATCTGTGAGGAAAAAAATATCAAAATCACACTGGCAGCTTCTTATAAAGAAAACCTGTAAAGAATGTTCTATACGTGGCACTTCCCACCCACAAGATTGGCAAGAATTAGTAAAAAATACTCCCCAATTTGTTGGAAATGTGACATGGAACTAGGGTCATGTTACCATATGTGGTGGGAGTGCTTAAAAACCAAAAGTTTCTGGCAGTAAATAAGGTGCTGGTTAGAAGAGATGTTAATGTTTAAAATAGAAGTTAAGCTGGAATTTTTCTTGCTGGGCATGACAGATGGCAAATATGACAAAAATGTAACCTATTTAATATTGCATATACTTACCGTGGCAAGACTAGCATTTGCTCAAAAATAGAAGTGTGTGATCTGTCCCCCAATTCAGAAACCCACAAAAACACAGCCAGTCGAGGGTTAAGAAGCACTTGGCACACTCCACAGTTCTTATCTCAAACTTGGCAGCGATATGCACACCGTCTGCCAAGGACTTTAATAGTACACCGAAAGAAAAGCACCACAAATATTCAGCAAAGTCTCTGATCAGCTTCAGCTTGTAAACTCCAATGCCTAACCGATAGTATAATTTGTTCATCACAGAGATCATTACCCCCCTCTGTCTGTTATATAGTCTCTCTGGGTGTGGTCCAGTGACTCATTGATCCTGTGACTCCAATCCAGTGACTCAGGTCTATTCCCTCATACGTCTCCGCAGCTGCAGTAATCGTTTCTCTCGCCTTCTTTGGCGTGCGTCCAGGAATGACGTCTCTCCCTCACTCTCATCTGAGACACCTGTTTCCCCACTACTTGGCTCTCTTTCAGCTGGCACCTGAGATGGTGCCGGGGGGGGGGGGCTGGGAGATCTGGCTGGCTCCTCTTCCTCCTGCTCAGAGCTTCCTTCCTCCAATGGGATAGGCTCAGAGGACGGGGCCACAACAGTGTGAAGAAATACCCTCAGAAGAAGAAGTAATACACAAAATTTACAGCTGTGCAGAGATGGACAGACTTACTTTAGATCTCAAAGACAAAAGTGAATCAAAATACTATGAAGTCTGGAATAAATTTTATAATTGGTTAGATAAGAGGAAGAATGCCAAAAACAATGTCTGGAAATGTATATATATCAATGTATATTAATATATCAATGTATATTGAATTTGTGAATGTAATATTGGTTTATTAAATACATGCGTAGTTGGTTAGGAAGTAAAATACTGTATACTTGATATATAATGAAGTAGGAGATATTTAAATTTATATATAGAGCAAGGAATAGATTACTTATTCACTTGATTTTGATGTAAATGTTAGAAATCAGAGACGTTGAGCAATGTCCATTGTTTTACTTTTTTAAAAAAAAGTTTTTTTTATTTTTTTAAACATAAACATAAAACACATCTTTTCCAAAACGAAGCATTGATCTGGTCACAAATTAGTACAAATCATTAACAAATCTTATTTTTCAATTAACACAACTTAATATTTTACTCAGTTATTTTCCTAAATTCTATCAGTTTAACTATGCCATTGTCCCAAAAACCCATTACTTAAATCTTGAATCCTAACCAAATATCATTCAATTTTTCTCTTTCTGTTTGCTTAGATGGATATATTTTAACAATATAAATCATTACAATTATTATAAGCATTTAAAAAATATTTTAACTATTGCTCCCAATATAATCATCTTCATTACTTTACTATTAATCCTAACACAATCATTTCATTTTTACTATTCCCAACATATACATTTTTATTTTTTGGCTGTTAATTCCAGCATAATCATTTTATTTTTACTGTTGAACTCAACATTATCATCTTAATTTCTGTTATTAAACCCAATTTATTCATTTCATTTTTACTATTAATCTGAACCCTACCCAGCATAATAATTTTTATTTTTTGGCTGTTAATCCCAGCATAGTCATTTTATTTTCACTGTTAAACCCAAAATCATTATCTTTATCTTTGTTGTTAAACCCATCACAATCATCTCTTTTTTACTGTTATTCCCAGCAAAATCCTTTTTATTTTGCTGTCCTACCCAGCATAATTATTTTTGGTTTTTTGGCTGTTAAACACAGCATAGTCATTTTTGTTTTTTGGCTGTTGAATACAACATACTCATTTTTGTTTTTTGGCTGTTAAAAACAGCATATTCATTTTTGTTTTCTGGCTGTCAAATACAGCATAATCATTTTTATTTTTTGGCTGTTAAACACAGCATAATCATAGTTAATTTTACTATTAATCCTAGCATGGTCCTCTTTTGATTGTTTCCATTCATCTATACATTGTTTATTTCAGTTAATCATATTTATCATTATCCTTTTTTTTGACAGTTTAATATTGAGACATGGTTCTTACTTAAAACATATCTTTGTATATATTTATAAATCTTTTTAACATGCTTAATTTCTCTTATGTTCTAATTTCCATCAATATTTCAGTTTTACATATCTGTCATATTCATCTCATATTCTTATTCATCCATATTTGTCTATAAAAACCTCCTTTTTATTATTACTATCCACCTATCCACTGTTTCATTTTTAAACACATTATTTTAATCTTCCAGCTGTATATTCCTTATTTCTTTATTTTCTCACCTGCTAGCATATATTTCTTTCCATTTTCAAAATCTTCAAATTTTGTCCTCCATATGTCATATTAAGTTTTTTTTATTTTTATTCCGGATATAATGCATCAAGTTCCCTTCTCTTGAGCCTGCTCTAGAGCCTTCTTTTATTCCTGCACCAGTTTTTAAAATTATTATTATTCCAATTATAGGAGTTCCATTGTAGTTTTCTTTTCTTTTCACCAAAATCAAACTGCCTGCAGACAAGAAGAAAAACCTCCTCCAAAAAATCCCAAGGCTGTTATCTGTAAAGTTCAGAGTTTTCCATAACAAAGACGAATTGCAGTGTTCCTTTTTAAACCAGAAGGTGTCCCTTTACAATCCACATTTTCCATTAGTCATGCAAGCATCCATTTTGTTTCAGTTATGTAACATTTAATTACTCTTCTTCCTTTGATTTTAAGAATATCAAATCTTCTTTTTTTAGATCCAGATCAAATTTTAAAATATCCAGTCTTTTCACCATGTCCCGATATTTAATCTCATTAGTACTGTTCAAGAGTTAGTTGTTTTTTGGGTCTTTTTCTCTTTAAATTTACATTTTAAACTTTCCATAGCCCCTTTGTTGTTCAGTCGCTGTTTTAAGGCTAGGGGTCTTATAGTTAAAAATATTGCTCTAAGTGTTGTTACAAGCCTGGGTTGGTTATCACTCACCTGTCTTCAGAGAGCTCCATTTCACTCCACTTTCCTCCTGCACATCTCTTAGTCCAGTTGTCCCAGCTTCGTGGCAGCCACCATGGCTGCCGTCCCCCGTTGCTGACTCACAGAGGGTTCCCTCTGACCTCTGAGGAACTTGCCTGTTCCTCTTGGTCATCCGAGGTACCCCTCCTTTTTCCCCATCCCTGCAGGACGGTTCTGGTCTGAAGACCCATTGGCGGCAGTTCGGCAGCCGGGGTTTTTGCGGCGCTCATCAGAGACTGTCTCACTGCGATGCCAAACCGGAAGTACCATTGTATTACTTTTAAAAGTAATAAAAGATTTAATAAAAAAATACATTAATTAAACTTCCTAAAGTAATTCAGGGGAAATCAGGTTGTAATTTTACGAAGCAGTAGAAATGCATTAAAATAGCTTTTCTTCCTTTTTTCCCCTCTTACAGCAACAATCCTATGAGATGTGTCAGGTTGAGAAATAATTCCTGACCCCAAGTCAGTCAGTCAGTCAGTTTCCATGGTTGAGGACAGACATTTTTCTGGGTTCAGCACCTTCAGCAATACACAACACTGGTTCTCAAATGTCTATCTTATCTTCCTCTCTGCTTTTCCTCTTCTCTCCTGGAAGATTCATTATTTTTCTGAAAACTTTTGTTATTCTGCTTATGAAAGCGCATGTGAATTTTATCTTGTTTTCAAAACCTTTTGGGATCTCCAAAGTGGACTCTCCTTCAGGGTGAAACAGTCATCCCTGAACAGAATTGAGACTCACTCAAAACTTTTCTAATCAATCATTATGCTGAGACTACTTCATTAACCCCCTTGCTATCACCACAGTGTCCCTTTTGAACTTGGCAGGAAAAAAAGAGCATAATTAGGAAAAAATGGGAAATCTATAACTGGAAAATGGAAATGCTAGGAGAAGTTCAGCTGACTGTGGTGTAATGGAACAGCACCTTGGGTGGCATTTTCTGACCTTTTAGAGAAATCAGCAGTTATGCATCAAAAGCCTTGTTGAAAGGAATGGATTGGCTGGATATATATTTAATGAACTACTGTTTTCTCACTTCTTGATAGGGAATCATTCAGCCTCATTTAATCCCACTCTCCTAGCCCATTCTGAAGTACCCACAAAATCTCAAGTAGTTCCCTACTGGAAGAAAATAAAGCATTGGGAGATTTTCAGCAACCCTTCTCTGAGGAGATGTGTTTCAAGAGAAAGTCAGTTGATAGTATTTCCACACAGGAACATTGCACACATTCATAATCAGCACCACAACAATCTTCCCTGGCTACCATCAATATTCAACAACTAAATCTTTTTCTTCTTTTTGATTTGAAAATAGTAGAAAATTTATTTGATAGTTTATTTGAAAATAGTAAAAAGCTTTCCCCCCCTCCTTTTCTTTTGTGACAAAGCAGTTCTGCAGATATTGTGATCAATTCATTTTTCCACTTGCCACATCCTATTCCTTTGCATGGAGCTTGGTGCTCTGTTCATGTTGCCTCTAGGCAGTGACTAGCATGCATGTTTCTCTGTTCCCTGATCTATCTCCTATAGCCACATGCAACCATAGTCTTCAGACTGTGGAATATGGAGAAAAATGCTACAAAATGCTGAACCTGCTATCTTTTCACATTCACCTTTAAATGCAGGAAGAAAAGCAGCTTTGTGGTCCAAAGGTTTTCCACATTGCAGCTGCTCAAATGTTTGTTTCTTTTTTGGAAGTAGCTAGACAAAATCAGGTAATATGTATTAAAAATACAATGAGATGGGTACCAACAATCAATATATAATATCTCAGAAAGTTATCTTTTGAGTCTCTTTCTACACTCACTATTTAGCTGTGGACTAGACTGTCTCTTATCTAACCACTAGCTGAATACCCATGCTCTGTTACGAAACTGTGTTTGGGCTTGATAATTTGACACGTAAGAGTTTGAAAATTAATGAGTAGTTATGATCGGCCTCTCCTCTCCCCTTCTCTTCCTCAGGCTGGCCCCACAGAAGCCTCCCCTCTTCCCTCAGGCTTTTGAGCCCCTTCTCTCCATGAGGCTTGCCCCTCAGAAGCCTATCCTATGCTATCCCATTCTCTCCAGAGTTATTTTCAAGTTGGAAGGAGGAGTAGAATGTCTAACTAATTAGCACCAGAGTGTGTTATAATAATATAGGAAATACTAATGCTCTGATGGTCATTTCGAAAAATCCTTTCTTAGTGAGCACCTAGAAGTTAAGAGGAACATATGTGGCAAATTTCAAGTTTAGGCTTTACAGTTCTGGAGATTTTGTGATTAATGTGGGAGTGGTTTTCACTTTTATATATACAGATTCCCTAGACAGCATTTCTTCACCCTGTCACTCAAAGTCTTTCTCACATACCATTATATCTATTCCCAAATGATAATGTGTCTTTTATTTCAATTTTTGTTTTCTCCTTTCATTTTTATCAAACATTATTATTAAATTTATTTTCTGCCTATCTTGCCATGAGGCTATTCTAGGCAATGTACAACTATGAAAAATGAAGAAATAAAATGGAAATTTAAACAAAGCAAAAGTAGAATAATAGAACAATAAACAAAATGACTAATAAAAAGGAGGAGAGGAGAGCAGAAAGTGGTGGTGGTGGTGGAGTCTGCTGTCAATCTAGCAGCCCACATATAGAAAATATAGTTTATAAATGTCAATTGTATGTTTTAACATTTAAAATTATCTTTGAGATTAATAATTACAGTAGCAACCATAGAAACATAGTTCAGTTACTTCAATTTATAAAAATGTTGAAAAACAGATTTGGGATAACCTGAATGGATTACATTAAATAACTATTAAAATCTTATAGCAAAGGTTATTTATTTATTTATTGAATTTCTATACCGCCCTTCTCCCAAAGGACTCAGGGCGGTGAACAGATTAAGATTTCATATACATATAAATATATTTTATAAACAGTAAATAATAAATTGAGTCAACTTGGTGTATCTACTAAGACCTTGGCATAGAATTTTGATGTTTATGCTAGCCCTGCTTGTTGAAATAGAAAGGTCTTCAGGACTTCCGGTTGGTGAGCTGCAGCGAAATGGCGCGGGGTGAGTAATCGCTACTCCTCAACGCCGCCTGTCATCGTGTTTTGGGGATCCCCTGGGGGGCGCGGGAGCTGGAGAGTCCCGCGGACAATAGGGAGAGCCGGGGTGGTGAGAAAGCGGAGTGCTAACGCTTCTCACTAGACCGGGCAACCCTGTCAAGCCAGCACGGTGAGTCAGCCATCTGATGGCTGACCCGAAGCTGTAGTAGCCGACAATCCAGACGGGAAGCAAGCAAGAAAGATCGGAGGTTGCAGTGTTGGAATTAGAAAGTGCCACCCCCACTTAGCTGAAATTGACTATCGATTGAAGGGGTCGGCGGAATCGGGCGAGGAGTGCTCAAAGAGTGAAAGAGCGGCGACAGAGAGTGGAGAGCTGAGAAAGAGGCTAGAGAGCCCGATAAGCCGACGAAAGCAAAGGAGAACGAAGGATTGAGGACGTTAGTTTTGACTGTGCAAAGGAGAAGAGGTTTGGCAGGTGTTGTGAGCAAGAAGAAGGAGAATCCAGGAAAAAATCGTTAATTTTATTATCCATAGCAGCGAAGGGTGAAGCAAGTGGGAGATCTGACTTTTGCTGGATTGACTTAGGAAGCAGGAAGTACATCCATTGCAGTGACTTGGCAGAGTAATAATTGAAGAGACTGGTACTGAGATAATCTAGTAGAGGGAATTTACCATAAAGACTGGACTTTAATAAATCAACTTGGCACAGAGAAAGACTTGGAGGAGATTGGAGAAGGATCTGGTAAAAACTCTACTTGAGAAAGTACTATATTACATTTTAAAAGGACCTCTGGAGTGCATTTCAAAAGGAACTTTCAATAGGAACTTAAGGGGAAGTCCTCCAGATCCCCACTGAAAACCTTATATATATATATATATATATATATATATATATATATATATATATATATATATATATATATATATATTTCCCTCTCCCATACTTATATTATCTCTGTCTTCTCCTGTGAAAACCTTCTTTTTAATACTTTGAAGTTGTTTTTTTCTTTTCTTGTTTCATATTGTCATAATAATATCATTAATAAGAGTTGACAAATTTTTATATTAATTGATGATCTTATCATATATTTAGTATATATAATATACATTAGTATACAGTAGGTTAGGTTTAATATATTAATATACTAATTAATTATACACTGCATTAAATTTACTCGTATTATATTACCTATTTAAGTTAACCTACTTATAGATAGCTATACAATAGATTTTGAATTTAAGAATTAGCATTAAGAATTAGACCAGATTTAGAAATTTTAGATATAAATCATAATTGTATTTTGTATTGTTCCCTTTTCTTTCTCTTTTCTCCTTTTCTTTCTTTTTTCTTTTTTTTCCTTTTTCCCCTCTTTTAAGAATATAGAGATTTATGCTATTAAGAAAGCCTTGGTTAATTACGGCAAGACAGCAAGATTTGATCTAATTTTTTTTTCTCTTCCTCTTTTTCCTTTTCCAAGCAGATCTAGTCTTTATTAATGTGTTAATTAGTGTTTGGTAAATTAATTATTAATGGTTAATTTAATCAATTAACTATAAGCTATATACTATTTTCTGATTTTTAGATAACGAATTAAGTGATATTTATCTAGGATACTGATTGAAAGTGATATAGATTGTTAAACAGACTTTGACCACTGAATGGACTTGAATTGATAATCAGGGTTTAACTACATCTTAGGTCCTAGAAAAGCTATTGTATTATAAATCCATAGATAATATTTGAAGAAAGAAGTGTTACTTAGTGAATGTGGCAGAATTGATCGCAGAGGTGCTCCAACAGGATAAACAAGAGATTATTAGAGAATTGGATGAGGTATATCGTGTCCAAACAAATTATGCAAGAAGAAATAGATTACCTAGAGAAGTCCACGTCCGGTTCGCAAGAAAGAAAGTAAGAGATATATTATATAACATAGCCAGAGAAGAATCAATAACATATGGAGGAAAGGAAGTGATCATTCTGAAACAGGTGCCAAGAAGGGTGAGAGAGGCAAGAAAGGAATATAGATTTTTGGCGGTGCAATTGAATAAAAGAAATATTCTATTTAAATGGCTTCTTCCAGAAGGGATGTTAATCACTTGGCAGGGGAGAAAAATAAAAATCGACAGTCTGAGCACAGCGCAAGATTTCCTCGATCAATTAAGGGGAGCAGAGGAAGAACAAAGTAGCAAGGAGGAGATAGAATCAGCAAATCCAGTAGAGGAGACCCTGCATCAACAGAACAATAAGGAAGGAATCTCAGAAGAGAAGAAGGCAGAAGAAGAGGAAGCTAAGGAGAAGAAAACAAGACCAGTAAGAGCCGTAAGAAACAAATAGAATCCAAGAACTAGAAGGGGAAGGGGAGGAAAGGAAGGGAAGGGGAAAAAAAACACTAACAAACAATAAAAAAAACAGGAATGAATGATTTGAGATTAATATCAGTAAATGTCAATGGACTGAACGACAAGAAAAAAAGAAAATTAACACTCACAAAATTAGTAAAACAAAATGTAGATATAATTTGTTTACAAGAAGTTCATGTAAAAAAGGATGAGGGTAATTGTTTAGAGTATAAAAAATTTGGTAAAACATTTACATCGTTAGCAGAGAAAAAAAAAGGGGGATAGTAATGTATGTTAAAAAAGGGATTGAATCAGATTTAAAATATAAGGATACAAAGGGAAGAACCCTTATGACTGAAATAATGAGAGGTAATTCTAAAGTATTATTAGTGGGCATTTATGTTCCGAATAAAAAACAGGGAGAATATTTTAAAAGTCTCCACGAGCAATTGGGAAAAATGGAATACGATGAAATTTGCTTAATAGGTGATTTTAATGGAATTGTGGACCCAGACAAAGACTATAAAAGTAATAAAATAAATAAAAATAAAAGAACAAAGTTACCAAGAGCTTTTTTTGATCTAGTTGAAGAATTGAATCTAATTGATATATGGCGAATCCTACACCCAAACGATAGACAGTACACATTTTACTCTAACCCACAAAAGTCTTGGTCAAGAATAGACATGGCTTGGGTTACCATGAAGCTTGGAGCAGAAATAGCATCAGCAGAGATCAGTCCAAACATGTGGGCGGATCACAACCCCCTGGAGATAAAATGGAAAAATACAACAAGAAGGAAACATCAGAGATGGAGATTTAATGCGAATTTATTGAATGACAAGGAGTGTATTGACAAATTGAAAGAAGAAGTAAGGTTCTTCTTTAAAGAAAATGAGAATCAAGGAACATCTCCTGAAATCGTATGGGATGCGATGAAAGCGTATTTAAGAGGGGTTGTGATATCATATAGCGCATACAAAAATAAAGAAAAAAGAAAATCCTTGGAAGAGCTTTTAAAACATCTAGGAGAAGCAGAAAAAAAGCTCCAAGAAAATCCCGGTGATAAAGTTACAAAAGAAAATTGGCTGATGTGGAGGCATAAATTAAATATCTTAGAACAAGAAGAATTAGCACAAAAACTAAAAAGAACAAAACAATACTATTTTGAGAATGCCAATAAGACAGGTAGGTGGTTGGCTTACAAATTAAAAAAGGAAAACGAAAAAGGGACGATTCAAACACTAGAAGATTCAGAGGGTAACCTCCTAAACGAAGAAGATGATAAACTAGAAAGAGCGAGGGAGTATTATGAAACCTTATACAAAGCAGAGGAGGTCCCAGAAGAAGAAATAGAGCAATATTTGATAAATGCAGAGCTTCCACAAATAGCCGAGGAAGAGAGGGAGATGCTTAACAGGGAAATAACAATTGATGAACTTAAAACAGCCCTTTCAAAACTTAAGAATAATAAATTGCCAGGTCCTGATGGGTTCCCAGGGGAAATATACAAAAAACTTGAAGAAATTTTACATCCAAAGCTACTTGAAATTTTTAATGAGGCACTGAGGGGATCAAAAATCCCGGATTCGTGGAGGGAAGCGCACGTTACACTCTTGCCAAAAGAAGGTGCTGACCAAAAGCAAATTCAGAATTATAGGCCAATTTCTCTTTTGAACACCGACTATAAATTATTTATGACTATAATGGCGGAAAGAACCAAAAAAATACTAAATGCTTGGATATATAAAGATCAAAATGGATTCCTCCCAGGGAGACATATAAGGGATAATTTGAGAACAATATTAGATATATTAGAGTACTATGAAGAACACTCAGAAAAACAGATGGCCTTAATATTTTTGGATGCCCAAAAGGCATTCGATAATTTAAATTGGAATTTTATGATTAAACAAATTAGAATAATGGGATTTGGGATAAATTATGAAAAAATGATCAAAACTATATATGACAAACAAAGGGCGAGCATCCTGGTAAACGGAGATAGGACAAGAACATTTCAGATCAGGAAGGGGGTAAGACAGGGATGCCCCCTATCTCCGTTATTATTTATCTTGGCATTAGAAGTCTTGTTACGAAAAATTAGGAAAAACGAGGAGATTAAAGGACTGAAGATTAGGAAGGAGGTTTATAAAACACAAGCATTTGCAGACGACGTGGCCTTAATATTAGAAGATCCATTAGAATCTGGATCAAAAGTATTAGAGGAACTGGACAAATATGGAGTAGTGGCAGGTTTTAAATTGAATAAAACCAAAACTAAAATATTAACTAAGAATGTAACTGAGACACAGAAACAGGAGATAGAAGGAATGCTGGGGTTACAGGTTGTCAAGAAAATAAAATACCTCGGAATTTGGATAACTGCAAGGTGCTCATCCCTGAAAGATGATAATTATACCCCCCTACTTCAAAAAATAAAACAAGATCTGAACAGATGGAAGAGAATCAAATTGTCACTTATAGGTAAGATAGCTGCGATCAAAATGAACATCCTCCCCAAAATTCTATTCTTATACCAGAATATACCAGTGAATTTGGACAAAAAATTTTTCTTAGAACTAAATAAAAACATTAGGGAATTTGTATGGGAGGGCAAAAAGTCGAGGATTTCACTTAAAGTGCTACAGGGGAAAAGAAATATGGGAGGATTTGGTCTCCCGGATTGGGAAACATATTTTAGGGCCGCCAAATTAGTATGGATAAGGGAGTGGGCCACTTTGGAAAATAAAAGAATTTTAGCGTTAGAAGGTCACGATTTACAGAAAGGGTGGCACTCATACTTATGGGACATAGATACAAAAAAAAAGAACACATTTCCGTAGACATAAAATTAGAGACTCACTAATACAAACGTGGATTGAAATCAGACAGAGATATTACAATAAAGTTCCAAAATGGCTCTCTACGATCGAGGCCTTGATACACCCAAACAGATGGGGGATGGAGAAAATATGTAGATATAATGATATTTTAGATGGAGGAGGAAACCTTAAATCAAATGAAGATCTGAGAGACCAAGGCATAAATTTAGATTGGTGGACATATTTACAAATAAAGTCAAGATTCCAGAAAGACAAGGAAGAATACGGTATAGAATCAGGATACAATGGGTTGGATAAAATTTTGATGGGAAGCGAAAAAAAAGTACTAGCTAAATTTTATAACTATTTATTAGATCAAGATAGACCCGAGGTTATAGCCAAAAATCAACTGAGTGTGTGGGAAAAAAATATTGGATATAATTTAAATTTTTATGATTGGGAAGAGGCATGGAATAAAAATTATAAGTTGACTAGAGCCGCATCATATAAAGAAAATCACTATAAAATGCTCCATAGGTGGTACTTAGCGCCTACTAGACTATCAAAGATGTTCCCTAATATGTCCCCGAATTGTTGGAAATGTGGCCACGGTCAGGGCACCTTCTTTCACATGTGGTGGACGTGCCCCGAAGCGAAAAAATATTGGACCATAATTGGGAGATGGTTACAAGAAATAATTAGAGAAGAAGTAGAGTTGATACCAGAATTATTTCTCCTGGGAATAGCGAAGAAGAGACTTGGAAAAACAAAGACCCACTTAATGATACATATAACTACAGCTGCCAGGTTGGCCTATGCCCAATATTGGAAGGAAAAAACCCTGCTACCAGAAGAACTCGTACTTAGGAAGGTATTAGAGTGTGCAGAGATGAGCAAATTACCTTATGAATTAAATAATGATGAAAACTCAGATTACTATACTGTGTGGGAAAGGTGGTACGAATGGATGAATGAAAACCAAAAAACAGGAGTAAAAGGTGTGTTAAATAAACAATAACAAATGGTAAAAGTGACACCAAGCAATTTTACGTATATATGTATAAACACTGCGTATCCGATGTAAATAGAAATGAAAACTTTTTGTATCTATAAAAAATTAATAAAGTATAATTAAAAAAAAAAAAGAAAGGTCTTCAGGGCACGTCGTAAAGTGCGAAGATCTGGGATTATTCATATTCCAGGTGGTATTTTGTTCCAAAGCATAGGTGCCCCCACAGAGAAAGCTCTCTCCCTTGGAACTACTAGATGACATTGTTTTAATGATGGTACTATGAGTAGGCCTACTCTGTGAGAGCGTATTGGTTGGTGGGAGGTTATCGGTTGCAGCAGGTAGTCTCGTAAGTACTCAGGTCCTAAGCCATTGAGCACTTTAAAGGTAAGAACCAACACCTTGAAGCGTACTCGGAAGGCCACCGGAAGCCAGTGCAGCTCGCGTAGAAGAGCTGTTACATGCGAGCACCATGTTGCTCCCATAATTACTCGCGCAGCCGCATTCTGGACCAGTTGGAGCTTCCGGGTGCACTTCAAGGGGAGCCCCATGTAGAGAGCATTGCAGTAGTCAAGTCGGGAAATGACGAGGGCTTGAGTGACTGTGCATAATGAGTCCCGGTCTAGAAAGGGACGCAATTGGCGAATCAGGCGAACCTGATAGAAAGCTCCTCTGGCCACAGCTTTTATATGATCTTCTAAAGACAGTCGTGCATCCAGGAAGATGCCTAAATTGCGAGCTTTCTCTGTGGGGGTCAATGACTCATCCCCAATAGTTAGTGATGGGACTAACTGGCTGTACCGGGACGCTGGTAGCCACAGCCGCTCAGTCTTGGAAGGGTTGAGTTGAAGCCTGTTTCTCCCCATCCAGACCCGTACAGCCTCAAGGCACCGGGACATCACTTCAAGGGCATCATTGGGGTGGTTTGTGGTGGAGATGTACAGCTGAGTGTCATCAGTCTACAGATGACATTGCACCCCAAAACCACGGATGATCTCCCCCAACGGCTTCACATAAATGTTGAACAGGAGAGGCGAGAGGACCGACCCCTGTGGCACCCCACAAGTAAGGGGCCTCGAGGTCGATCTCTGTCCACCTGTCAACACTGACTGCGACCTGTCAGAGAGGTAGGACGAGAACCACCGTAATACGGTGCCTCCCACTCCCAGCCCCCAGCCTCCAACCGGTGCAGCATGATACCATGATCAATGGTATCAAAAGCCGCTAAGAGATCTAATAGGACCAGGATAGAGGAACATCCCTTATCCCGAGCCCTCCAGAGATCATCAACCAATGCGACCAATGCTGTTTCTGTGCTGTATCCAGGCCTGAAGCCGGACTGGAATGAGTCTAGATAGACAGCTTCATCCAGGTACTGTGGGAGCTGTCGTGCCACCACACTTTCGACAACCTTTGCTAAAAAGCGAAGGTTGGAGACTGGACGATAGTTTGCTAAAACAGCCGGATCCAGAGAGGGCTTCTTAAGGAGAGGTCTCACCACCGCCTCTTTCAAGGTGGGAGGTAAGAATCCCTTGCTCAGCGAAGCGTTAATAATTCTCTGGAGCCAGCTACGGGTAACCTCCCAGGTAGCCAGCACTAGCCAGGAAGGGCACGGGTCCAATAAACATGTGGTCGCATTCAGCTTCCCCAGTAACCTGTCCATGTCCTCAGGAGTCACAGTATCAAACTCATCCCAGATAATGTTCTCAAGATCTGCCCTCATCATTTCATTTGAATTAACCCAGTTAGAGTCCAAGCCTTCCCGAATCTGAGCAATTTTATCGTGCAGATATTGTGCAAAATCCTCAGCTCGTCCTTGCAGAGGATCTTCCCGGAGTCTCAGCTGGAGTAGAGAGCGGGTAACCCTAAACAAGGCGGCTGGGCGATTATCTGCCGATGCAATAAGAGCGGAAAAATAGTTACATTTTGCTGCTTTTATCGCCACTAAGTAGGTCTTAATGTAAGATCTCACTAGTGTTCGGTCAGATTCAGAATCGCTGGTCCTCCACCTGCTCTCTAGGCGTCTTTTCTGGCGTTTCATCCCCCTCAGCTCATCAGAGAACCAAGGAGCTGGGTAGGTTCAACGCCAAGTCAGAGGCCGCAAAGACACGACCCGGTCTAAAGCACCAGCGGCCATCCTATCCCAGGATGACACTAGGTCTTCAGCCAAGTCATGAGCCAAGGTCTCAGGAAATGGCCCAAGCTCTATCCGGAACCTATCAGGATCCATCAGGCACCTGGGGCAGAACCATTTAATTGATTCCGCCTTTCTGCAGTGGGTTGTAGTGGTCAGAAGGTCAAGCCTAAGGAGAGAATGGTCTGACCATGACAAAGGTTCGATGACTATATGCCCTATATCTAGACCATTCAGCCACTGGTCAAAGTTAAAGATCAAATCCAGAGTGTGTCCCCCCATGTGAGTAGGGCCATTAACTAATTGGGTCAGGTCCATGGCCGTCATGGAAGCCATAAACTCCCGAGCCCCTTCAGATGTTTCACCAATGGATGGCAGGTTGAAATCTCCCATAACCAGTAGCTTAGGAGTCTCAACTGCCACCTTGGCTATTACGTTGAGGAGCTCAGGCAGGGCTGCTGATACGTGGCAGGGAGCCAGGTACGCAATCAACAGGCCCATCTGTAACCCATAACCCCACTTCACGAGGAGGGACTCACATCCGGTTGTCTGAGGGACAGTGACTTCCCTAGGGTCAAGACCTTCCTTTATAATGACCACCACACCTCCACCCCTGCCTCGAGTTCTTGGCTGATGGAATGCTCAGAAACCTGGTGGGCATATTTCTACGAGGGGGACCCCCCCTTCATTGCCCAACCAGGTCTCTGTAATACCTGCCAGGTCTGCTTTCCCCTCTTGAATTAGGTCACAAATGAGGGGGGCTTTGTTAGCCACAGACCTGGCGTTGCATAACATCAGCCTAAGACTCAGGCTCAGAGACCTTGAGCAACCCAAGGAACGAGAAGAGCTTTGGAGGTCGGAGCACGCCACCACTTGAAGATAGTGGGTGCGTACCCCCCTGACATGATGTGGCCTCCTGCTCCCACCATATCTGCCCCTCCCAACCAAAACCTTGATGGAACAGCCCATTTCCATGCCAGTATTAAGTCTGCCTATTCCCAGTTTCGAGTTTCCTATGATGTAATTTTGTGTTGACTTTGACTTCACTTTTGGAAAATTGTTTACTAATCCCTCCCTCTGTGGATTGCCCCCCAAATCCACATGATCCACCCTGTTTATGCCCACCCCCCTTTCAGAAGCCATTAAAATCTTGGTTAGAAAATTAGATAAGAAAGCCCTTAATCCCCTCTTAGCACCATGCCACCTCTCGGGATTCCAAAATCCGTCATCAAGGTAGGCCCTCGATAATGTGGAGGGCCAAATTTGCGAGAGGGGGGAGTCTCGCAATGCCAAGAGTTCGGTCGCCAAATACATCTAGTAAATCAGATGGGTACAGCATTTGGGTCTGGTCCAATAGTCTGATGTAAGAGTCTTGAGGCAGTCAAGTAATAAATTCAGTGTGGGTAAGAAACTGGTCTCCCTTGCCCTCTCACGGCAGGGGGAAGGAGTTTAGTGCAATCTCAGGATAAGCAGAGGATAAAAATCTAGTCATCTAGTCATCCTCTAACGTCGGCTCGTTCTGAATGAGATGGTCGTAATAAGTTTGTTGTTCTGTCTGCTCAATGATGTCAGTAATTCAAAACTCCCTCAGCATCCACATTAGTAGCTGCCCAGACAACGTATGACAAGAGGGTGGCTCAGTTGGAAATAAAGCCAAACAGTGAAGGTAGAATGATAATAGCTCCATGGGGGTGGGGGGGGGTAGATGTATATATAAAGAGGGAAGGTTGTCTAGGTGATGAAAGTATAGTCTGGAGGCAGCGAGGTCAGTGTCAAAATCAAGCTGGTAATGTATAAACTGGAGACGGCTGGGTTAGGGACTAGCCGAGGCAGAGAATTGAGAAAGGTGGGGGAGGCCTCCAAGGTGACCAGGTAGATAGTCTTTTGTCAACCTCTGGCCTCTCCTACTCTCAGCATATTGAATAGTCCTTTGCATATATTGCCAGGCTCCAGACTTTAAATTATAATGATGTCTTCCAATTCCAGCAAGGGTCTAAACACCTTGCGTGATTCAGGGGTTAATAGATAATTAGATTCCCTCTGATGACATTGCAAGCTGTCACTGGCCTTAGCTCAGGCCTCTCAAAGAGGTAGTCATTCAGCTTCAGGTTTCCCAGCAAGTCCCCAAACCAATTCGGAGCCCCCAGGATGTCTAGGGCTCGACAGGGATTGCCATGGTGTCATTCGTCGCCACCGCCTGCTGACATTGTTGTTCCAACTGCTGTTGCTTTAAGAATGGAGGAACTGATGTAACTGCCATTAACGGAACTGCTAGAGTTAGCCTCCCATGGTGCCTTCACATGCCAATATATGCCCAGCTCCGATGATCCAGAGGGTGAGAGAAACCTCGTTGAGCTGGGAAAAGGCTCCCCTAGTTGATGCTGGGGCTGAAGGGAGTTAAATCAGCCCCAGTGGACCTCCAAACGACCCAAAGCCGCCCCATCATCAGACGGAGATTAGGCGAGAGCTGCCATCTTGGCGCATGCACAGAGTTCTATCTCTGCAGGTTCCCCCGCACATGCATGCTAGTTGCTTCTGGCTCTATGGACAGTGCTCATCTCTGTTTCTAAGCCAGCGCTGTCTAAAGACATCTCTGTGGTCATGTGGCAGGGATGAAATCTAAAAATTTTTGTTACCAGTTCTGTGGGCGTGGTTTAATTAGTGGGCATTGCTTGGTGGTAAGGTGACTGGGAGGGTGTGGCTTGTTGGTCAGGTGGGCATGGCCAAGTCAAGGTCACTTCTTTGCCCTTTTTTAACCTACAAAACACAACACAATACAACTGGCTCACCCACAATATAAAAGCAGCTGTGTGTGCTAGACCCAAAATGGCCCCTGCAACAAGCAGAAACCTCACACAGCCACAAAAAGCCCAAAAAACCAACTTTCACACTTCACACACACAAAATTCCACATACAGCTTTGTGAGATTTTGTGTGTTTGTGTAGTTAGAGTGAAACACTACAGAAACACACTAAATCTCACAAAGCTGCACAAATATTATTTTATTTTATTTTATTTTATTTTATTTTTATTTTTATATAAAAGCAGCTAAATTTAAAACTTCCTAAACTTTAAATGGCTAGGTCTAAAAAAAGAACAACTAAAAAAACCCCCAATTAACTGTTTTTTAAAGCTCCCAAAGGGGAAAAAACTTACCCAATAGAACAGAGGTCTCCAACCTTGGCAACTTTAAGACTTGTAGACTTCAACTCCCAGAATTCCTCAGCCAGCTTTGCTTTGCTGGGTGAGGAATTCTGGGAATTGAAGTCCACAACTCCTTGCCTGCTTGATTGCAGGCAGGGAGATTCAGTTGCTTGCTGATGCAATGGATTGCAGGGATTACAGCAAAGCGTTGCGACCAGCAGCTAAAGTAAGCAAGCTGAGGTGGGGGGAGGGGGAGGGATTTTTTCTACCGATTAGCAGGCAACTCAGATGGGATCGTCAGAGCCATTTAAAAGAAAAAACTTTTTTTCTGTTAAATGGTTCTGAGAACCCAAGCTGAGTTGCCTGATCAGCAGGCAACTCAGCTGGGATCATCAGAGCTTGGCTCGTCAGAGCTTGGCTTGTCAGAGCCATTCAAAAGAAAAAAAAGGCTCTGATGATTGCCCGGCTCAGCTGGGCATGTGGGGGCAGGGGCAGGGATTTTTGCTACTGGTTCTCTGAACTGCCCGCCGCCATTGCTACCTACTTGCCTGAACCAGTCCGAACCAGGAGCATTTCACCCCTGTCACGTGGCCTTGGTAGAGCAGTGGACTAAAGCGTTGTTAAATAGCAGTTAGCTGCCAGCTGCCTGCAATTACTGCAAGTTCGAATCTCACCAGGCTCAAGGTTGACTCAGCCTTCCATCCTTCCGAGGTAGGTAAAATGAGGACCCGGATTGTGGGGGCAGTAAGCTGACTTTGTATAAAAAAGAACACCACTGGGGGGGGGGCAAAAGCCCTACTAAGCAGATATATACAAAAGTATGAAGGCTATTGCTTAACTCATTGTAAGCCACCCTGAGTCTCTGGAAAAGAGTGGCATATAAATTGAACCAATAACTAACTAACTAACTAACTAACTAACTAACTAACTAACTAACTAACTAAACGCCAAAGGTACACAGAACACTGTTACCTTCCCACCAAAATGGTTCCTATTTTTCTACTTGCATTTTTTACATGCTTTCAAACAGCTAGGTTGGCAGAAGCTGGGACAAGTAATGGGAGCTCACAACATTACATTACATGGTACTAGGGATTTGAATCACTGAACTGCTGACCTTCTGATCAACAAGCTCAGCATCTTAGCCATTGAACCACTGCATCCCTTAAAATCTTATATTGGGCGCTATTTGTTTGTCAGAGAACCAACCCCCAGCCCCGTTTCTAATTATTGACTATAAAGCTGTATCTTAAATTGGGTGGGTTTTATTTTTTGACTTGTATGATGATGAATCAAGATTGGACTTTCTCAGTAGGTTATTAAATGTTTTACTGTAATATTTGCAGGTTTTGTGATCAGCCTTGAGACCTTTGAAAGTTGACTGTCTATAAATGTTTAAATGAATGAATGACAATTGACAATCAATTGGAATAATGTGTGTAGGTTTGTGCTGAGAATGTGAGACTAGATGAATAAAGCTTTGATCTGATCGAGCAGGAGCCTCCTAATGGTCTTACGTTCTACTGCTCTTAAGAAAGCTCACTGTTTTGGCCCCTCCAGACCTCCTAAAAATAATGAGGTGGGGGCTGAGTTTCGGGTTGTCCTAAAATAATGTCCCATGTCCATTGCTGCCATTCATGCATTAAACATTTAAACCTAAAGCTGGTCTCTGCTCTAGGCTTACAAGATGCAATAAAACAAAACAAAACAAAAAGAGGAAGGGGAAAAGGGAAAAAGACCATGGCTAACTACAATGTCTCTTCTGCAAAGGACCAGAATCTCTTCTAGAAGAAGGGCACAGCTCTCGAAGTTTCATAAGAGATCTATACTAAGATTTCCTACAGTTAAAAAAGCTCACAAGGGAGGAGAAAATCCAAGCAAGAGTGTGAGTGTGGAGGAACTGATGTTTCTCCCATCACATTTTTCATTTTAAATGGCTCTGCTCCAACCTAGCATTTACCCAGTGGTGAGATTCAAATAATTTAACAACCGGTTTTCTGCCCTAATGATTGGCTGGGTAGGCATGGCTGGGTGGGCATGTGACTGGCCAATTCAATGTCACTCAAGTCAAGGGGCACCTCATCTCGCCCAGCTTCTCCTTGCCATGCCTGGCTACTCCTCACCCCTCCCCTCCCAGCCACTCTTTGTCATGCCCAGCCACTCACCTGGCCAGAGCAAGTAGTTTTCAAATAAAAAGAATGCTCTCCTTGTGCAAATAAATAACAAGCATCTTGACTTCAGGTTTGGTGCATCTTGCAAAGTATTACTGCTCATTCTAGTCTCCTTTCCTACTAACCGATCCATCCAATTACAATACTGGTGATCTTTTTAATGATCTTTCATTTTTTATCTAGAGAAGTGCTTACAGGATTTAAAAAGCAAATTCAACCATGCCCTTTTTTCCATTTAATCAATTTTGCCAAAAATCTCCCAAACTCACAATAAAATAGTGCTCACAACTCACATTAAAATAGCAGAATAAAATAGCACTGTTCCAATATTTGAGGGGCTCCTATAAAAATGAGAGGGTCCATCTATTTTCCAAAGCACCCAAAAGCACAACAAGAACAATGGATGGAAACTAACCAAAGAGAGAAACAACCTAGGACTAAGGGGAAATTTCCTAAGCGTGAGACCAATCAACCAATGGAATAGCTTGCATTCAGAAGTTGTGGGTGCTCCATCACTAGAGGCTTTCAAAAAGAGTGAGGGAAGTACACCCCAAAAGGACAGTGCCAGGAACCACTAAAACAATACAGAAAACTTAAAAAAGCTATTTCCCTTTTTTAAAAAAAGTCAAAACCCCAAAGCAAAAGCACCAGCTGAGTGGGAAACTAAAAGGACCTGCTCAGGCTAATTGAAAGCTTGGGCATGCTGCCAAAAGCTACTAACCCTTCCAACTCGATTATTCTATATCAGTGATGGCTAATCTTTTTGCTGTCGCGTGCCAAAAACAGGAGGACCGCACATGTGCATACCCACACCCATAATTCAATGTGCCTCCTGTACATGTGTGCATGACCCCCCCTGGCGCTCCCTCCACTTTTGGCACACGATGGCACAGTGGCCCTAGTAGGCCCGTTTTTAATGCTCTCCAGGTTCCAGAGGCTTTCTTGGAGCCTGGGGAGAGTGAAAACAGCTGCTGCAGTCTGTCCCTTTAAGGTAGTCCCCAGGAGGGAGGGGGCCTGGAAGGAATCATAAAGGGAGCAGCAGCTCCGTTCTGAATGGAGGGAGAAAAGTTAGCATTCTGTCTGCCATAGAATTCAATGTTAAATGCAGCAGAGAGAATGCTAACTTTTCTCCCTCCATTCACAATGGAGCTGCTGCAGCCTGTCCCTTTTAAGATAGTCCTCAGGAGGGAGGGGATGGGAGGTAGCAGCTGGAATGGAGCCATTTTTGTGAAAGGCAGGAAAATGGGGAAGGGGATTTTCCTGCCTATGTCATCCATTCCTCAATCTCAGCACAGACTGAGGGAAGGATGGTAGGCAAGAATATTCCCCTCCCCATTTTCCTGCCATTCGTGACAAGGAGTGGCTGGGAGGGGAAGGGCTGGTGAGAAGCCCCTCAATGTGAGTGATGTCAAATTGGCCATGTCACCCAGTCATATGATCTCCCCCAACAAGCCACACCCACAGAACCAGTAGGGAAAATTTTTTAATTTCATGACTGCCATGGGGCCACCCTGGAGCCAAGTGGGGGGCTGCCCACACCCTGCCCCCTATGCTCATGCACAGTAGGCAGTGAGCACACAGGGCCTGGCATCCCTGTAGATTGTCTTGCCCCACAGGCTGACTTATTCTAAGCACTTCTCTTTCACCCAGGATGCCAGTATACACCCAGGGGTGGGGGTGAAGCTGCAAGGCGGTCTCTCACTGGCTCCAGGGCAGCTGTGTAGGTCAGATCTAAGGCTGACCATGTTCAGGTTCAGATGGTCTCCACAAGTTGTAGATCAGCACCCAGTCAGTCTGGGCTGGGCCATGGTGATGCAGGCTGGTCCTTTGCTATTTCCAGGGTGGCCCCACAGGCCAGGGGAAGAGTTTGGCAGTGCTGCCAGTGGCTGTGTCTCTGGCAGCCATGGCTTTCCCATGCAGGGGGCTGGGGCAGTCCCATTGAAAGGCAAGCCTTATGGGCTGTGAGGCCAGGCTCAGAAAGGGATGCGGTAAGGGGAGAGACTAGTAGCACTTCCCTTTCACTGGGACAGGACCCACCACCCATTGGAAAGCTTGTGCCTGGCACCTATTCCTGACACCCGTGGGATCGCATGTCCTTTGAACCCGCCAGGCAGGATTTCCACCAGCAAAGTTGGTCTGGGTTTGTTATGATTGATTGATGTGAAACCCCAATAACTTACAGAGGCATTGGGTAGTTTGAATCAGGTTTCCTTTATTCACAGATGTTTCTCATTACAGGTATCAGCAGCGACAACAACAGGAGCAACGTGGGACCGGCCTTAAGTACAGAGAGGGCGGAGCCTCAGGTAAGGAGGGTGCAAGGTGAAGGGAGGAGCCCTGAGGTATATGTGTTAACCCCTGTGATGCCAGGCTAGGTGAAGTGTACTGATCAGGTAGGGCATTTACACCTAACAGGGTTTCCCAATCTGCAGGTGAAGGAAATGCTGCCTGAGCCTCGCCCCATGCCCCTGAGCACAGATGGGGCTTACCCAGTAGCATCCATGTGCAAGGCTATGAGCCATTGCATTTGGAGGATGCTGCAGGGCAGAGGTGAGTTTGGGGTGAGCTAGAGGGGCTGTGCCCTGCCCTGAGTGGGTATTTATTTATTTATTTATTATTTCAATTTATAAACCGCCCTTCTCCTTGCGGACTCAGGGCGGTGAACAGCCAGAATAAAACATGGTATACAAAAGTTAAAAACAATTAAAAATTATTAAATATTATTCGGCCGAGAATTAAAACAACCCAATTTAAAATCAATGTCAAATTTAAAAACAGAGGATGGGATCAAGCTAGCCCAGCTAGATGGAACAAATGGGTTTTAAGGGCCCGACGAAAGGTCCGGAGATCTGGAATCCTGCGTGTCTCCGGGGGTAGGTCATTCCAGAGGGCAGGCGCTGCCACAGAGAAAGCTCTCCCCCTGGGGGTCGCCAGCCGACACTGTCTGGCCGACGGCACCCGGAGGAGGCCCTCTTTGTGCGAGCGTACTGGCCAGTGGGAGGCTATTGGCAGCAGAAGGCGGTCCCGCAAGTACCCAGGTCCTAAGCCATGGAGCGCTTTAAAGGTGGTCACCGACACCTTGAAGCGCACCCGGAAGACCACCGGGAGCCAGTGCAGCTCGCGCAGAAGAGGAGTCACGTGGGAGCGCCACGTCGCTCCCATAATTCCCCGTGCGGCCGCATTCTGGACCAGTTGGAGCCTCCGGGTGCAACCCAAGGGGAGCCCCATGTAGAGAGCGTTGCAGTAGTCCAGGCGGGAAGTCACGAGAGCATGGGTGACTGTGCGTAGGGAGTCCCGATCTAGAAAGGGACGCAACTGGCGTATCAGGCGAACCTGATAAAAAGCCCCCCTGGCCACGGCCGTCATGTGTTCTTCTAAAGACAGCCGTGCGTCCAGGAGGACGCCCAAGTTGCGAGCCCTTTCCGTGGGGGCCAATATCTCGCCCCCAATAGTCAGCAATGGCGTCAGCTGGCTATATCGGGACGCCGGCAGCCACAGCCACTCAGTCTTGGAGGGGTTTAGTCGGAGCCTGTTTCTCCCCATCCAGACCCGCACAGCTTCCAGACACTGGGACATCACTTCAACGGCATCGTTGGGGTGGCCTGGGTAGATCGGAATGAGACTGCAACCTGGGTATCTGGCAAGGGAGCCTCTGGGCAGGTGAAGAGTGCCCCTTGCTTGCTTCATCTGGGTCAGGGTCTGCATCCAAGAATCCTATCCTGGCTTTCCAATAGGGGGGTGGTCCCAGTGAAAGGGAAGCCTTGTGGACTGCAAGGCCATGCCAAGAGCAGGGCATGGAGGCTCTGGTGTGGCTCTTGTGTGGGCGCAGTGCTACAACTTTGTGGC
The DNA here is from genome assembly GCA_030761175.1 of Masticophis lateralis. Taxonomy (NCBI): domain Eukaryota; kingdom Metazoa; phylum Chordata; class Lepidosauria; order Squamata; family Colubridae; genus Masticophis; species Masticophis lateralis. The sequence goes on from JAUDYJ010000008.1 coordinate 274,432, forward strand.
AGCCATTTGGGCTTGAATAGGGTCAGCCTTGGATCTGACTCAAAGGGCCGCCACTGCCCCACCCCCTGGACATACTCACAGGAGATGGCAAGAGCACACAGGGCCTGATATCCCTGTGGACCATCTTGCTCTGCATGCTGACTGCATTCTGAGTGCTCCCCTTTCATCCAGGATGTGCACACTCGCTGTCTCCTATGTGCATGTCCAGGGGGTGGGGCCGAGCCAACGGGGTGGTCTTTTGCTGGCTCCAGAGTGACTGCATGGGTCAGAACAAAGGATGACCATATTCAAGGCTGGATGGCTGTCACAAGTTGCAGATGAGTGCTACATCCACCCCTAGCCTGACCTCCAGCCTAAAACTGAATGGGCAATTCAGCTGCCCCCTCCCACCAGGCCCCAGTAATGTTCAATGCACACACCCCCAAGCACCCTCCCCAGCTGCATGCAAGCACTGATGTTCAGTTGGTCTCCCCAAGCTTTGGCGCTCACCCTGGATCACCCCTCCCAGCTTTATCTGGTCCATCACAGGTGCCCTTCAATGTGAGTGATGTTGAGTGGGCCAGGTCAAATTGACCACACCCATCCAGTCATATGACCAGCCAGTCACACCCACATGGTCCTTTAAGAGTGACCGTAATGCTGATCAGGCTCTCAATGAAATTGAGTTTGACACCCCTGCTCTAGGATGAACAGGAGGCTAGAAAGAGACCTTGAGGTCATTCACTCAAGTGCTATAAATACACTGTGAACGAAAGTGTATGCCACTGTGACATCCAGGCAAAGGAACTAGAAGCTACAATTTCTGGTAGAACCCACTAGTGTGCCCTGTGTTATGAAGCCTACACCAGATTGAAGACAGGTCCTGCCAAAAATGGATCGAAAATTGGAAGTGATCCAATAACACCTAGTTATTGAAACAATGTGTGCAATGGCTCAGCATTCAGCTGACAGCCTGGGTTCAAGACCCAAGTGCTGCAAAATGGAGTGAGCTGTTACTTTCTGTAGCTCCTACCTACTTAGCAATCTGAAAGCATGCAAATGCAAATAGATAAATAGGTATCACTTCAGTGGGAAGATAACAGTGTTTCATGTGCCTCAGCAAGTCAGCATATAGACATGCTGGCTTCCATGTCTGGAAATGTCTTTGGACAATGCTGGTGTAATGACCCGGGACAAGGCACGAAGGTCACACAGACAGCTGAGAGTTCAAACTCTCTTTTAATGCTCCAAATATCTCCTCAAATGCTCCCACATTCTTGGCAAGTCCCAGAGCAAAGCACTCACACACATGGCAGCCTCTGGCTGTGCCCAGTCCAGAAAAACAAAGGAACAGGGAAATGAGTCCAACAAGGAACAAACAATGAGTCCACAAACCAAGGAACAAATAGTAAGTCCACAAAGTCAGGAACAAAGTATTGAGTCCACAAAGTCAGGAAGACGCAAGCAGTCCTGCAAATTCCAAAAGTCTGTACCGGCACACCAAACGGTATCAATTCAGTGTTTGTTCCTGACAAATGCCCCTACCCACAGTGTCTCCTTAAATCTCAGTCTCCAGGTGTGCCTTGTGAAAAGTGGTGGGGCCTGCACTCTTCCCACCTTCTTTCCACTCCCCATGCTTGGGGATCAGGAGGGGGCAGTCCTTGCTCATTGCCTGAGCTCTGTTGTTCATGTCCACTGCTTGCCCTCTCTCAATAATCCTGCCCCTGTTCCTCCCTGCTAACAAGCCATCCCAATCATTCCCCACATTCCTCCAAAGCCAACAAAGCCCTTCAGTTGCTGTCAGCTCTAGCTCTGGCTCATCCTCCTCCATAGATTCAGGCTCCAACAGGGGCACGACACTTGGCTCCCTTGGCTGAGTAAAGGAGATGAGGACCGCATTCTAGAGTTGGACTCAACTCGGCAGGGAAACCTTTACCTTTACTTTTATTGTAACAATGAACTTCCTGTGCTCCCATTGTGCTAGATTCTGTGCTTCCAGTTTGGGACTGCAGAAACACCTACCTGTTCACAAATGCACTAAACAACAGTGTATCTTCTATAATATAACTATACTATAGTATTAATAACTATAGTATTTTTCAAAACTATATTCCTGCCTTCTCTTTTTCTCCATTAGGTACACATCTATTATGCAACCAACCTCTTCATAATAGGAAGCCTGTCTACTACAAGGCATGCTCACATCACATTAATTATTCTTCTTTTGAAGTATTGTTCTATTTATCTTTGTGCAAAGGGAGACAGATAGAGTCAGTTAATTAAATCCTCTCTGATCAACAGCATGATGAAATCTTAATGCTTCTGTCTGACATCCAACACATCTTTAAGTTATTCCTCTATTAAGAGGCTGGTGGGTTCAAATGGCCTGTTTGTTTATTTGATTGCAGAGCAGATTTGAGAGTTTGAACAGGAGTAAAGAGGTGGATTTTCAAAATGTAAGAAATCATTCTGGACTGTGTTCAAATGATTTTTCAGGAGGAATTCAAGTATAATTAAGGTCTTCTTGTCTACAGGTGTTTTTTTTTAAATTTGTCTCTGTATTCTCTGTAGGACTCATTCATCACAGCTCATTTTATCAGGATCTTGGGCACATTTTGCAAATTGAAGTATAGAAAACTCAATAGAGAAAATTACCAATCTCTCCATTCATTCATCTGAATTTTAATTCCCTCTGCCTCCAAAGATTTCAGGTGGATAGCTTCATTTAAACATGAATAAACAAGGAGAAGAAAGGGAGAGGACTCTAATTGTTTTCTCATGTTTAAATGAAGCTATGCCCCTTGAGCATCCAATCAGTTCTCTCTCTCTCTCTCATTCACACACATACAGTAGTACAATATTAGATTATAAAAATAATCTCTTGCATTTCATATTTCTGTTCATAATTGTAAATAAAATAATAATTGTAAAAAATGTGTAAATAAAAATAGAGTATATATTAGCTGTGCACCAATATTTAGCTCTTATTTGTTTAAAAGCAAGATAGAAAAATATGTAAACGAAAATAGAATCATATGTTCCCTTAGAATTTGTCATTGAATATATACAGGCTGCTGGAGAGTGTGTGTGGGGGAGGTCCACAGCTGCTGCTGGGACTGGGACTCAACTAACAGGAGGCAGCCCTGACCATCAGCAGTCTGGTATGGCCTCCTCAGTGCAAGGAGCTCCTCTAGACTATTGGCAGCTGTAGCCAAGGGCTGTGGAACCACCACACTTCAGGGCCACATATGGCAGGAACCCCACCAGATTGTCTTTATTCATGAGACTGGTCATTAGTCACATGAATTGCTATGCACACCTATACCCCAGTCAGTGGGCCATGGAGAGGGTTTTTAACTTGGGCGTCCTCCTGGATGCACAGCTGTCTTTAGAAGAGTATATGACGGCCGTGGCCAGGGGGACTTTTTATCAGGTTCACCTGATATGCCAGTTGCGTCCCTTTCTGGATCAGGACTCCTTATGCACAGTCACTCATGCCCTGGTCACTTCTCGCCGGGACCACTGTAATGCTCTCTACATGGGGCTCCCCTTGAGGACCACCCGGAGGCTCCAACTGGTTCAGAATGCGGCCAGGCGGGTGATTATGGGGGCGTCTTGGTGCTCCCATGTGACACCTCTCCTGTGTGAGCTGCACTGGCTCCCAGTGGTCTTCCAGGTGCGCTTCAAGGTTTTGGTTCTAATCTTTAAAGCGCTCCATGGCTTAGGACCTGGGTACTTATCAGACCATCTTCTGCCACCGATAATCTCCCACTGGCCAATACGCTCTCATAGAGAGAGTCTCCTCAGGGTGCCGTCAGCCAGGCAATGTCGACTGGCAACCCCCAGGGGGAGAGCCTTCTCTGTGGGGGCTCCCACACTCTGGAACAAGTTACCCCCGGGGATACGATTAATCCCAGACCTCTGCACTTTCCGCAAGGCCCTGAAGACTTTTCTATTCCAGCAAGCCGGGCTGGCTTAATGAAGATTTTAAGTGGGTTAATTTTATGAGGGGTTTTAAAATTGGGAAAGCCAAAATTGATTTAATTACGTTTTAGATTTTTTAACTTTCATATTGCTTGTATTTTAATTTTTGGCTGTTCACCGCCCTGAGTCCCTCAGGAGAAGGGCGGTATACAAATTTAATAAATGAAATGAAATGAATGAAATAAACACCATTACCCCTGATGAAGGACATATTGGCCCACCTGGCTAGAGGTAACATCTTCACTAAGTTGGACCTATGGGAAGCATACTACAGGGTTCACATAAGGGATGGGAATGAATGGAAAATGGCCTTCAACTGCGCCCTGGGGAACTACCAGTTTAAGGTGATGTCAAGCCTGAATTTGATTGTAGTGTGGGATTGTTTGTATCCTTAGACATCTTAGCATGAATTCAGCTTGACACAGCTTGGAACTGGAAGGGATGGAGCCTTCAGTCAAAACATCATTCCTAACTGATGAGTCAACTACATTCCACTGCCTGGCTGACTGGAGGAGGAGGAGAGATGTCGCTGAGCAACCAGCTCCCATCTTGGTTGGACAATGTGACGATGTTTTGGAAACTGAAATATATATTGAAGTGCAAAGCCCAAGAATGTTAGTACTGGCTTTTCACCAGTTAGTGCCAATATGATGTGTCTAAATAAATTTATACTTTGAGAAAATTGAATGCCTTGGAGTTCAATTTATGATGGATGCATTACTTGGAACCTGACACTAAGCCAGTTCTCCAAAACACCTCACTTCAACTGGGGCTATTTTCCTGGGTCCTGAGCCCCAGCTGCTCCCTGGCCAGCCCAGGAAGCAGGAATGTTAGGATATGGTGTGAGTCTAACAGGTTGCCCAGCAATATATGTGTTCTGTGACTTTAACATGGATATGTATTATATGACTTTAAGTTTTACTGCTGAATCATTGTAATGCACAGTCATGCTGTAATTAGATGATCACTAGTTGTAAACTAGTGTATTTAAGAAGGGAACTAAATGTAATCAGTTGATGATATGCTACCATTGTGTGAGTAGTTGCTACCATTGTGCTATCATTGTTGATGGATCTGCTACCATCGTGGTTTGTATACCAGAGTAAACTTGTTATTCTAACCAACTACTGTTTGTATGGTAAGATGATTTTTGTATCACTGGACTGATTTAACTGGCAAAGACTTGGATTGTTTAAAAAACTATAAGATTGTTTTTTTTCACTATAAAGTAAACTTTTGATAAACCAGTTTGCACATCTCTTATTCATTGCTCTCAGCACCGTTTCTCTGTGCTCTACACTCTGTTGGTTGGTAACACAACAACAATATCCTTAACATTGGTTATGGGCCCAGAGCCAACCAGAATTAACTAGGATTGTTCAGAGCTAAACTGAGAGTTAATGTGAGTAATACAAACTGTGTTTGTGATATATAATCCAAGTGAAGATGGCACAAGAACAAGCAGTGAATATTTCCATGATAAACCGGCTGGATGGAACAAACTATGTATCCTGGTCTACAAAATGTAATCTACTTTTGCGTAGAGAAGGACTGTGGGACATGGTTAATAATCCACCAGATGTAACAGCATGGGACCCTGCTGATGAGGAAGATGCGAAGAAATTAACCAAGTTTAACAGGGACAATGAACGAGCTCTTTGTATTATTGGACTAACACTGGGTGACCAGCAGCTTGTCCATATTCGTGGTGAAGAGTCTGCTGCTAGGTGTTGGACCAAGTTGAAGAGACTATATGTTTGTGATTCTGTGGGTGCTCATATTTATCTTACACAGAAATTATTTAAACAACATCTTCTTAAAGGGGGAGATATGATGGCTCATTTGGAATCCATGATCAGAATTTTCCAGGAGCTGCATGAAAAGGAACTTGTTTTCTCGAAACTACAACAAGTTTATATAATTCTTTCTTCTTTGGACAATAGTTATGAGGACTATGTTTCTTCGTTAGAGATTTTGTCCAGAGATGAACTGACATTGGCTGGCATAACCAGTAGGTTATTGGAAGAATCCAAAAGAAGACAAGTAAGGGATCAGTTGAGAGTGCAACAATCAAAAGAAGAAAAAATGCATTCTACTGCCTATTTTGTCAAATGTTGTTTTACTTGTGGGGCTAAAGGGCAAATAGCTAAGTATTGTAATAATAAGAAAATGTCTGTTAGGGACAATAATAGACCCAAGAAGGGTTGTAATTTAGCTATATCCAATTCAATTACTGATGTTAACCAGGATTGTTGGATTGTTGATAGTGGTGCTTCTCAATCTATTACTAGGAATAGAAAAACTTTTATTAAAATGACTAAAAGCAACCAACATGTTAAACTAGCAAATGGTTGGAAGGTTAAGGTAGCTGGAGAGGGTATTTCTCGTTGGTCATTTAGTAATGAACCATTGCCTATGTTATATATTCCTGGTTTAAAATTTAATTTGTTATCTGTTAAATCTTTATTGCAATTTGGGTTTACAGTAACATTTTAAAATGATAAGTGTTTAATTGAGAAAGATGGCAATGTTGTTACTGCAATATTAGAAAATGATTTATTTATTTTACGGGATAACCCAGTATTAGTGGCTAATCCTAAATCAGTTTATAGGAATGTTAAACCACATGATGAATGTATTCATCTGTTACATCAGAGGCTAGGGCATATAAACTTCAGGACGTTAAAGAAAACAGTTCAGTTATCTGAAGGAATAAAACTACAAGCATGTGTAAGTATTTGAATTGCAATGCCTGTAATCAGCAAAAAAATAGGGTAACACCAGCAAACCATGTTAATGGTTTTAAAACCAAAGAGCCATTAGAGGTAGTGTTTGTAGATTTGATTGGACCCAAGAAACCCAGTATAGGAGGTGCCTGCTATATTCTAAGCATAGTAGACCATTACTCAAGATACGGATTCTGTTATCTAATGAAAACGAAATGTGAAACATTCCAGCATATAAATAACTGGCTGCAATTTGTGGAAAGGAAACAGAAGTTTAAAGTAAAATGCTTAGTAACTGATAATGGCATAGAATTCACTAACCAAAGGTTAGAAAAGTTTTTGCAGGAGGCAGGGATTCAGCATAAACTGTCTGCTCCGTACAAACCATAACGTAATTCTTATATTGAGAGAAGGGGTCAAACATTAAAAGCCATGACTAAAACAATGTTGGCAGATTCTGGTTTGCCTGAAAATTTATGGGGTGAGGCTGTTATGTGTGCTAACCATGTGCTAAATAACGTGGTACGTTCATCTACGGGTGAAATACCATTCACCTTATGGCATGGGAGGAAGCCAAATCTTAGTTACTAACACACATTTGGAGCCCCAGCTTGGGTACATATTCCATCTAATGTGAGGCGGAAGGATCAACAGAGAGCCAGAAAAATGGTTTTTGTTGGCTATGACGCAAATCATCGGTCTTTTAGATTTTGGACACAGGGAACTACTAGTGTTTACTGTAGTGCAAGTGCACAATTTCTAGAGCACGAAGGATGGGATAAACTTAAGCGTGCAGATTACAGACAGGACAATAATACTGTTAGCATAAAGCATCATATCCCTGATGATATCCCTGAGGATTTAGACTATGTAGAATCCTCTATTAAAGTTGAAGAACAGGAAGTAGGTTTAGGGGAGGATGAGATTGAAACATCTGCATTGAGTCCTGTATTGACTAGGAGATCTACTAGGGAAAGACATCCACCTGATAGGTATAAAGCAACCCTAGTTTGCCAGGTTAACATAGAATGAACATTGGACTTACCTGAAGGTTCTTTCTCCTTGCGCTGCGGGAGAGTCCATTGAGTGGGAGGTTCCTCATCCGATTGGCCTCTTACTGAGTAAGAAATTAGACTAAACACCTCCTCTTCCTGTTTAGCCCAGTTCTGCACGAAGTCCGAATCCGAAGAAACTGATATCCTGAGCGAGACATAAATACAAGGAACAAGGAACAAAACCCTAAAACAGGAACACAGTTAGGGCGGGTATGGACTCTCCCGCAGCGCAAGGAGAAAGAACCTTCAGGTAAGTCCAATGTTCATTCTCCCTTGCGCTGCTTAGAGAGTCATTTGAGTGGGATATACCCAAGCTAAATATCCCTAGGGTGGGAAGAAACAGAGGAGGTGGAATTGCCCTCCACAGAGAGGACGCGTTGAAGGATCCTATGACCAAAGGCTGCCTCGGCTGAAGCAAATCTGTCCAACTTGTAGTGACGGATGAATGAGTTTGGAGATACCCAGGTAGCTGCCCGACATATCTTGAGAAGAGGAGCCTGGGTGGCCCAGGCCACATTGGTGGCAGCACTACGAGTTGAATGTGCTGTAACACGACCAGGAAGTTGACAGCTTCTATGCTCATAGGCCAGGGAGATGCATGTCTTGAGCCATCTGGCAATGGTGGACGAAGAAACCTTGGAGTTGAGTGAGGCAGGTTGAAACGAAACAAACAAAGATTCCGACTTGTGGTGGGAAGCTGTCCGGGAAATGTAAATACGGAGTGTGCGACGAACATCCAATTTATGCCAGCGACGTTCAGAATGGTGAACGGGATGAGGACAAAAATCTGAAAGAACAACTTCCTCCGCTTTGTGGAAGTGGGAATTGATCTTTGGGAGAAATGAGGGATCCAAACGAAGGACGACTCGATCGGAGTGAAAAGAACACAGATCCTTGTTAACAGACAGTGCGGCAAGTTCGGAAACTGCGAGCAGAAGTGATAGCAACTAAGAATGCGACCTTGAAGGGCAGAAACCTCAGGCTGACTGTGGATAAAGGCTCGAAGAGTGGGTCCATAAGTGCCTGTAGGACCAAGCAAAAATCCCAGGAAGGATATCTATGTACGACGGGTGGTTGTAAGTTGGAAACCCCTTGAAGAAAACACCTGACATGAGGATGAAGTGATAGAGATCTGCGGTCCTTGCAGGAAAGAACAGTTGACAGGGCTGCCACTTGTCATCTGAGGGTATTGACCGTGAGACCCTTCTTGAAGCCCACCTGTAGAAATTGCAAGACCTCTGGGATGCAGGCCTGAGTGGGATCGATGTGAGCCGAATTACACCATCGACGGAATGCGGACCAGGTGGCCTTGTAGATGCGAGTGGTGGAACTCCTGCGGGATGCCAGGAAAATGTCAATCACCTCCTCAGAATAAAGCTCCTGCTTTAGTAGGTTCCTTTCAATAACCAGATGGCTAGCTGAAGCCACTGGGGGTCTGGATGAATCATGGCCCCTTGTTGCAGGCAAACCTGGTCCGGTGGAATTCTCCAAGGAGGAGCAATGGACAGGTCCTTGAGATCCGCAAACCAGGCTCTCCGGGGCCAGAAGGGAGCAATTAGGATGACCTCCGCTCTTTCCTCCAATATTTTCTGAATGACCTTCGGAATCAGGGGAATGGGAGGAAAGGCGTAGAGCCGACCCGAAGGCCACCGGCAGTGTAGGGCATTGGTACCTTCTGCTCCTGGTGTCCAGTACCTGGAGATGAACTGGGTCACTTGGGCATTGGCTGGGGTGGCGAAGAGATCCACCGTTGGCAGGCCGAAGAGTTGCATGATCTGATGAAATAGAGAGGGATGCAGCTGCCATTCTGCTGGATCGATGTTGGTGCGGCTGAGCCAGTCCGCGCAAGTGTTGAGGATTCCCGTTATGTGCTCTGCATGCAAGGAGAGCAGGTGTCTCTCTGCCCAAAGACCCAACTGGGCGGCTTCATCCACGAGAAGTCTGGAACGGGTGCCACCCTGGCGATTCACATGGGCTTTTGCTGTGACATTGTCCATCCGAAGCAGAACGTGATGTCCGGACAGATGGCTCTGAAAGTGGCAGAGAGCTAGATGGGCAGCTTGCAACTCCAGCCAATTGATGTCATTGCGGAGATCGTTGGCAGTCCAACGTCCCTGAATGAACTGGGAGTTGAAGTGGGCCCCCCAACCCACCAGACTGGCATCTGTGGTGATCACTAGGCAGTGAGGCTTGAGCAAGGGAGACCCTTTCTCCAGGGCGGGAGAAGTCCATCAGAGCAACAACTTGAGGACCTTGGGAGGGATCCTGATCCGGATGGATGAATTGCTTTTGCCTGCCTTTTGGCTCAGTAGCAGGAGCCATTGCAGAGGTCTTGAGTGTAGTCTTGCCCAGGGAACGATTGACAAGCAAGAAATCATCTGGCCCAGCAACTGGGAGAGCTGGAGAAGTGGAACCCTGCGAAGTGCCCTGACCTGCCTGATCATGGACCTGATGTTGTGGCGACTTTCTTGTGACAGAAATACCTGGCCCAACGATGTATTGATGCGGGCTCCCAGGTGAACTAAGTCTGTGGAAGGACTTAGCTGGCTCTTTTCCCAGTTCACGGTGAAAACGTGTTGTTGCAGAACCTCGATGGTGAGTCGAACATCCTCCTGGGCCTGTTGAAACGAGGGAGACTGAATAAGAATATCATCTAAATAGCACTGCAGTCTGATAGGGAGGGAACGCAAATGGGCCGCCACTACATCTAAAAGCTTAGTAAATATACGGGGGGCTGATGAAAGGCCAAAGGGCATGGCCCTGTATTGATAATGGACATGTAACAAAACCTAAAAAACCTCCTATGGGAAAGTCTAACGGGAACATGTAAATAGGCCTCCCAGAGATCAATAGATGACAAAAAATCCCCCAATCTAATGCCACTCAGTATAGAATGGAGGGAATGAATCTTAAAGCACCTATAATGAATATGAATGTTCAGACACTTCGAACCCAAAATGGCTATATGACCCACCGACTTCTTTGGAACTAGAAAAAGAATGGAGTAGAACTCAGAGCCCTGGTATTCAGTGGGAACCGGTTCAATGGACTGAATGGAGAGAAGATGCCGAATCTCAGCTTCCATCGAGGCCCTCTTGGAAGGGTCTGCGGGAATAGAACATTGAATAAATCTGCGTGGAGGGGAAGAAACAAACTCCAAGGTGACTCCAATGGACACTGTCTGAACAGCCCATGCGTCTGTGGTCATGGATCACCAAACATTAGCGAAGTGCGCGAGCCAACCACCAATGGGATGTGAATGAGATACGAGGCTATTTTCTGTGATAGGGCTGAAACCCGGATCCTTTGAAGGGGTATCTGCCCTGGGAGGAATGGCCACGATCTCTGTAGAATTGGCGGTCCTGGATTCTCTCGGAAGGCTGGCCGAATTGACCCGCACGTTGTGGGGCTTGAAACGCCTGTTCAGTGGGACGAAAGGATTGCCTTCGATAGGGAAAGGAAGACCTTCTGTCGTATCGTCAGGATGAAAGGGGAAGGACCTTTTTCTTGTCCCTGCCCTCCACCAACACGGGATCTAATGCCTCACCAAACGGAGCCCCCCCTTTGAAGGGGGCGGACGCCAAATGCCACTTGGTCTTCATGTCCACTTGCCAGTGATGGAGCCAAAGGAGGCGATGTGAAGTGATGTTGGAAGCCATGGCATGGGATGAGAACTTGGCCGAATTGAGTGTTGCATCCACTATGTATTCAGTGGCAGCAACTATATTGCTAATATCCTGTTGTAAACGGGTATCCTCTGTGGGTGCTCTGGCTTGCATCTGTTTAAGCCAGATGAGAGAGGTCCTGGCGAAAAAAGAAGCCGCCGTGGCCGACTTGATAGCCCATGCAGATGTTAGGTGAGTCTTGCGTGTGGATATTTTGGCCCTTTTGTCCTCCGTGCAGAGATCTTTAGCAGCATCAGATGGGAGGATGCTGGAAGAAGTCAGGCTGGCCATGGGGGGATCAATGACAGGAAGCTTCAAAAGCTCTTCAAACTTCTGCTCAATAGAGTTTAACTTCTTATCCAAACCACTAGGATTGGAAATAGAACCCGGCTGGGACCATTGGCACTGAACAGTGTCCACAAACAGTTTAGGAAAAGGAACTGTGTCTAGTTGAGCGACACTTTTGGTAAAAAGACTAGCGTTGGGACCAGAAGACTCTGAAGCAGGAATCAGTGGAGGTTGAATTAGACCCATATTTGCTGTGACCTTGGCCTTGTGCAGCAGAGTCTTGAACATCTCATGACGGAAGAGCCCTGTGGAATGAGAACTGCTGGAAGAAGGATCCTCCTCATCATCAGAAAGACAGAAGTCAAAGTTCTCATCATCTTCAATGAAGGACTGGTCACTATGATGCGAATGAGAAGGAGACCTGGAAGGAGCAGGAGCCTCCTGGGCCAAGTGCGAATGGGATCCAGAGGAAGGCCTGGTCAGGGCTGGCACAGAGGAAGGAGCCAAGAGGAAGGATATCTCTTTGTGAGAAGACAGACTCAATGCCTCTAGCCACCTATTGGGCAATCATGTCACACATCTCAGGTGGAATAAAAAAGGACTGACTTTCTGGAGGGCGGAGCCCCGCCAATGTAGGAATGAAAGTGGCAGAGGGCTGAGAGACAGCAGGCGAGGAGACCTCAGTTCCCTGTGTAAAAACTTCTCTCACCATAGCCTGGTCACCCTGAGTTGGGGCAGCGATGTTTGGAGACCAGGAAGAGGAATCCTGAATGGTAGGCAGCTCTGAAGACTCTTCTGGAATGAGATCAAGTGGAACAGGCAAGACAGAGGGAGGGGAATGCACAATGGCTTCAGCCTGCTTTTTTGCTTTATCAAATTGCTTGTTGAGGGCCATGTGTCTTCTCTGGGCATCTTTCTCTGCAGCAGCAGAAAGAGAAACAGAGGATGGAGAGGAAGAACTGGACCTGGATCCTCCTTTATTCTGAGATTGAGTTTTGGAACTCCTAGAAGGGTGTGTGCGTTCTGCCATGATTAGAATCAAGAAGAATGTATGGACACTCAGCAGAGATACTATATCCTTGCCCCCCAAGGGACCTGAAATAAACAGGGAATATCAGTGTAATTAATAAAGACAGAAATAATTATGCAAAAATGTAATAAGGAAGCAGACAGGCATATGAACTAAATGCAGAGGGGCCCAGATAAAAACAAAATGGTGCCCAATGACTCAGCACTGAAGGCGGGAACAAAATGGTGACCCTGGTGAAGGACTGACGAAACAGTCCTATTCTGAAAGGGAGCCAAGCCTTGCAGGGAAAAAAAACCCTGACCCAGTGCAAACAAGCGCAATTAACACAATTTGAAGAAAGAGGGAGCCCTAGGACTGATGGAACAGCCCCAGAAAAAAACTCCAATTAGTGCCAATTATCATTTAAGCTGTGCCTGAGGCAATACAGGGAAGAGCTGAGCCAAGGCAACACAAGGCTATTCTCTAATCCCTTAGCACGAGGCTGAGCAACACAGCCTCCCACCTGCTCTCTCCACTGTTATACAAACCAAAAACTGCATAACAAAAGGGCATCCAGCCTCTGAATAGCAACCACAACCACATCAATCATAATATAAAAGGCAAGAGACTGACGAAACAACTCCTTAAGCACTCTCCATTAACTCACGATTAACACGCTGGGTTGTTAGAAGAGCTTTGAGCCGCTGCCGAAGCTAATGCTCTACAGCTGAACAGCACTTGAGAATTCCTTCCTTCACTTGCTTGTTAAAGAGAAATCCAATGAAAAGCTACCAAATTATCCAACTTAGAGAGTCCAAAGAGAGGAGCTTTGGGAAAAAACAAGTGATTGAGGCTCAGACTGAGTAAGGAACTGGGCTAAACAGGAAGAGGAGGTGTTTAGTCTAATTTCTTACTCAGAAAGAGGCCAATCGGATGAGGAACCTCCCACTCAATGGACTCTCTAAGCAGTGCAAGGGAGAACCTTCAAGTTATGAGGATATCAGGCTGTATCCTGAAAAGGAGCAAATGGTTGGAAGGAGGCAATGAGTAAAGAAATTAATTCATTAATCGAATTAGATGTTTATGAAAATGTTAAATTGCCACCTGGTGAAAAAATGATAGGTTGTAGATGGGTGTATAAAGTTAAGAAGGGTATAGATGGAACTATAACCCATAAAGCTCGCCTTGTAGCTCAAGGTTTTTCTCAAACAGAAAAAGATTTCGATGAAGTGTTTGCTCCTAGTTTACGTGCTAGTACGTTAAGAAGAATGCTAGTGTGGGCAGCAAAGAATAAGTATATAATTAACCATATAGATGTGGAGACAGCATATGTGCATGCTCCATTAAGACATATCATTTATATGAGGAAGCCGTTAGGAGTTGAAACAAAAGATCAAACTGATTGTTGGAAATTAAATAAAAGCCTTTATGGTTTAAGACAATCAGGGTTTGAATGGATCCAGTGTATAGTGAAAGAGCTAAATAATATTGGTTTTCATGAAGGTGTAGCAGACAAATATCTCTTTAAAAGAGAAAATAATGGTTTAGTATCATTTTTGCTATTGTTTACAGATGATATAGCCATAATAACTAAACCTGATAAGGAAGCAATGGATATTGTTAAACAGTTACAGACTAAATTTAAGATCAGAAATTTAGGTAATATTAGGCATTATTTGGGCCTAAATATTGGTCAAACAGCTAGAGATTATAAAATATCTCAATCTAGCAAAATAAGTCAGATATTGAAATGTTATGGCATGGAGCTATGTAAACCAGCTAAAACGCCTATGGCACAGGATTTTCAACAGGGAGAAATCCAAAGTCCTGGATTTAGTAAGGAGATGTATCAGTCTCTAATAGGTAGTCTATCCTATATTAGCAATTGGTTGAGACCTGATATCTCTTATAGTATAAACCAATTAGCAAGATATAATGCGGAGCCAACAGATCGGCATTGGCAGGTCGCAAAGCGGATATTGAGATATTTAAAAATGACAATGCATTATGCATTATATCTAGAACCTAACTGTGAGCTTATACTGAGTGCATATGCTGATGCCAGTTTCGCTACTGATTTGACCACCAGAAAGTCTACATCAAGTGTAGCTATAAATGTTAGATAATTGTTTAATTGGATGGAAATCAATACATCAGAAACGTATCAGTCTATCTACTATGGAGGCAGAATTCTCATGTTTATCACTAGTTTGTACTGATCTGATTTATTACAAACAACTTGTAATGTTGGTTGAATGTTGATTTAATGGTAGATGTTGGTTTAAAGGTAGATTATCCTAACATAATATATGAGAATAACCAAGCTGCTATAAAAATGGTGACAAATTTAGCAGTTAAAACAAGATTTAAATATACTGATATTCGTTATCTAAATGTTCATCAGAGTATTCAAAGCAACATGGTTAAGTTGGAATATTGTATGTCTGAAAACAATATTGCTGATAATTTCACCAAAGCGCAAGGTGCAATCAAACATAAGATGTGTTGTGAAAGCTATGGCTTGAGAATATAAACAGGTATATATTAGCCTGTTCAAAGGGGAGAATGTTAGGATATGGTGTGAGTCTAACAGGTTGTCCAATATATGTGTTCTGTGATTTTAACACGGATATGTATTATACGACTTTAAGTTTTACTGCTGAATCATTGTAATGCACAGTCATGCTGTAATTAGATGATCACTAGTTATAAACGTATTTAAGAAGGGAACTAAATGTAGTCAGTTGCTGGTATGCTACCATTGTGTGAGGAGTTGCTACCATTGTGCTATCATCGTTGATGGATCTGCTACCATCGTGGTTTGTGTACCAGAGTGAATTTGTTATTCTAACCAACTACTGTTTGTATGGTAAGACATGCACAGCCGGCACCCAGTGTCCCAAGCTCAGCTGGGGAGATATTTGTATCACTGGACTGATTTAACTGGCAAAGACTTGGATTGTTTAAAAAACTATGAGATTGTTTTTTCACTATAAAATAAACTTTTGATAAACCAGTTTGCACATCTCTTATTCATTGCTCTCAGCACCGTTTCTCTGTGCTCTACATTCTGCTGGTTGGTAACACAACAACAATATCCTTAACAAGGAAGACTCAGGGAAGACAGAGCATGGGAAAGGGTTGGATGGGGGCTTCCTGAATGAGTGTCAGGACCCTGCAAATGCCTGGCGGTGGGCCAGATCAGCAACAGAGGGGCGTGGCTGAGACATGCACAGCCGGCACCCAGTGCCCCAAGCTCAGCTGGGGAGATCCCAGGCCAAGAGGAGTCTGACTCCATAGCTCATCCCAGGGATCAGCAGGAAACCTACAGATGGCTGTTGCCGATCCACCGAGCTTGAGCAAGCACTGGAGCAGTCTGATGGGACCAGCGATTCCTCTTCAGAGCAGGTGCTGAAAGAAAAGCCCCACGGGCAAACCCAGAAGCCAGGTGGGTGGTGAGAGACTCCCCCACAGCTAGCTGAGGACTCCACAGAGCAGCCTGAGCACCCTGCAGATGTTCCAAGCTGGAGACTCCTGAACCCTTGACACAGAGGAGGGATCCAAACAGGAGGAGAGAGAGAGGAAAATCCACTTGGCAGGTCGCAGAAGCCTCCACCCCCAACTAAAACTGAAGGGACACTGGAGACCTATGACAGCGACAACGAGGGTGAAAATGACCTAATGATGAACAAACCAATCCATACCTTTGCCATAAAGGCAAAGATAATAGTGCCAAAAACCGGGGCCCACAAGGAGCTAAAAGCAATAATAGACACAGGGTGACCCATTACCTAATCAACCTGCCCACCATCCCGAGACTGAGGATCAGGATGAAAAAATTGACCTGACCCATATGTTTTGAGCAAGTCAATGGGTCGTTAATTGGTGGCCATGCTCTTCACCAGACCCATGAGGATGGAAATGTGTCAACATAGTGAACACCTCCACTTCATAGTAGTGCCAAAAATGAGAGAAACGGTGATACTGGGGTTCACATGGTTGAACCCCAGCATCACCTGGGGCACCCATCATTTGGGCGCCCATCATCACATGGAAGGATGGTTACTGAGAGATACAGATGGGGCCAAGGCATCAACCCCCCGGTCCAACTGTCAGAGAAGAGACCTCCCAGCCACCAGACAATGCTGAACGAGATGAGAGGGCCACCATCATCACGCAACCACCCGTGGCGCCCCTCAGACCCTTAAGGTGTACTGGGACCTTGCCAACACATTCAGCGAAGACGATGCAGGCATGCTGCCACCTCACCGTCCCACCAACTGTGCCATTGAGCTCTTGCCAGGGGCTGAACTGCCTAAGCCAAAGATGTACTCCATGACCCCAAAAGAGATGAAGGAGTTAAGAAGATACATTGATGCCAACCTAGCATGTGGATTCATCCAGCTGGCAAAATCTAAGGTGGCCACCACCGGTCATCTTCAAGGAAAAGAAAGATGAGTCAATGAGACTGTGCATGGGGAATCAATGCCATATGTGTGGAAAACAGCTATCCACTCCCCCTCATGAAAAACATGTTGGGCCACCTAGCCAAGGGGCATATATTCACTAAACTGGACTTATGAGAAGCTTACTATAGGGTTCGGATCAGAGAAGGAGATGAGTAGAAGACTGCCTTCAACTGCCCCCTTGGTAGCTTCCAATTCAGAGTAATGCCCTTCGGGTTGCAGGGAGCACCCACAGTCTTCATGCAACTGATAAACGAGGTACTGCATGACCACCTGTACAAAGAGGTCCTTGTGTACTTGAATGACATTCTCATCTTTATCAAAACCTTAGAAGAACACATGAAGCTGGTGCACCAAGTGTTACAGAAGCTCCTGGTGGCCAAGCTATATGCAAAGCTGCAAAGTATGAATTCCACAAGACCCACCAGGAATACCTGGGCTATTGAATTTCAAGCAAGGGGATAGAAGTATCCAGGTAAAATGAGAGTGGTACTGGATTGGCAACCCCCATGCAGACACAAACTACAAAGTTTCCTGGGGTTCTCAAACTTCTATCGGCAATTTATCCCAGTTTTGCTGAAATTGCCTGGCCTATCACTGAAATGCTGAAGATGGGTAAGGGCCTGCAGCAGCCGTGGCCAAGACAACCCCTCAAGTGGACCCTGGAGTGCCAATGTGCCTTCGACCAACTGAAAGGATTGTTCTCTCTCCCCTCTCTCAGATGGGCAGAATACTTCAAGTGATTCAGTTTTGAACTGAAGTACATCTCGGGGGGGGGGGGGGAGAACCTTCTAGCCAATGCTCTGTTGCAAAAGCCACAATACCACAGGAAACAGGAAGAAGTAGTTCACATGATGATACCCTCTCCTCAGATGGCATTGCAGGCACTGACCCTAGGCCAAGCCACCCAAAGGAGAGCCACGGATGGAGGGGGCATGACCCAAAGGCTGAAAGACGAACTACCAGATGACTCATGGGACAAGGACAACCCAGGAATACTAACCCTTAAGGATGAACTAGGCTGGAAGAGATCTAAGTTTATGTGTCCAGCATCTTGCAGCTCTAGGTCCTTCAACAGAGTCTCAACTCTAAATAAGCAGGTCACTTCAGCTACCTGAAGACCCTGCACATGGCCAGGTGACAATTCTGGTGGCTGAGGATGAAAAGAGATGTTGAGGACTATGCAAAGAGCTGCACAGTGATGAAGACAAGACTGGGGTGGCCCTCTGGATTACTTCAGCAAGTGGCAGACCCATATCGGACCTGGGAGGAGATAGCTATGGATTCCCCCTGAGAGTGGGGGGAGTACAGTCATTTGGACCATCGTAGACTTGTTTTCCAAATAGGCCCACTTTGTAGCTTGCCATGGACTCCCGTCAGTGCAGAAATTGGCTAACCTATTCATCGGGCATATTTCTACAGAGTACCCCGCAGAATCATTTCTGATGGTGGGTCCATATAATATATAGAATATAAGCTACAAGCATTTACAGATGACTTAGTATTCATTATGGAAGAACCAATAGAAATGGGCCCAAAACTAATTGAGCAAATAGAGGAATATGAAGAAGTAGCTGGATTGAAAATAAATAAAGACAAGACAAAAATTGTAGTTAAAAATATGAGAGAAAAACAAAAGAAACAACTAATGGAGAAACTAGATATCCAAATAGTGAAGAAAGTGAAATATTTGGGCATCCAAATAACTTCAAGATACAGTGAAGGAAGATAATTATTACAAACTGAGAAATCAAATTGAAACAGATTTGGAAAAATGGAAAAATTTACAATTATCTTTAATGGGAAGAATAGCATTAATCAAAATGAATGTATTGCCAAGACTGTTGTTTTTCTTTCAAACAATTCCAATAAAGTTGGAGAAAAAAGATACTTTGAGAGTCTGAATAAAATGATATGGAAATATATATGGCAAGGGAAAAAAGCAAGAATTAATCTTAAATTGCTTCAAGATTCTAGAACCAGAGGAGGATTTGGTCTACCAAATTGGGAATTGTATCATCAAGCGGTGATGTTAACTTGGATTAAAGAATGAATTTTATTGAGAAATACATGACTATTGGCTTTGGAAGGACATGATTTACAACTAGATGGCATGCTTTCTTATAGTATGGGAAAAAATAGGATACGTGGATACTTCCAGGGACATTGTGTAAGGAATGGCTTGTTAGTGGTATGGGAGAGAGTAAAAGAAAAACATTATATGGAAATACCAATGTGGCCTTCAACAATAGAAACGTTGACACATCCAAATATGATTAATATGGACAAGATTGTAGGATATAAGGACATTTTAACAGAGAAGGGAGAACTAAAACAGAAACAAGATTTAGAAAAATGAGGGATTGAGACTGATTGGTATACACAGCTGCAGATACAATCAAGATATGATAAAGATTTGAAACAATGTGGTTTTAATTTGGGGAATCAGAGTTGGATCAGATAATGACTGGAAAGGATGAAAAAATGATTAAAAGGTTATATAATTATTTTTTTATTTATAAACTTTATTTACAAATAATTAAAACACACACAAAACATATATAACGGAGCACAACAAAAAGAAAAACTACATTATACAATAAAACAATTATGTATATTCAATCATTTGAAGCATCTGTTTCATAGTGGTGTATCCAATTACTCAGTTATACATATTCCCTTAGATCTTAACTCACTGGTTTGTTTTTACCTCTTTATCCTCTCCTCTCTTCAGCTCTCTAAGACATATTTTTGTGTTCTAAGTATTACCTTCACTTTCTGAATTTCTCTGTGTTTATCGCCCATATGGGGGTGGTTACATGCACAACTATACTTCTACTCTAGCTATTTTCTAATTATGTTTCTTCTGTAGCAACCCTAAGCCAATGATACCATTTATTCCAAACTTTATAGAATTCAATGTCTTCTTTTTCCTTTAGTTCTTTTGTCAACCTATTCATTTCCACACATTGTGTTATCTTTTATATCTTCTTCCGATGGGATTTTTTCCGATTTCCAATTGCTAGCATATATTATCCGTGCCGCCGTTAAGATATGTATTAGTAGATATTTTATTTCTTTGGGGTAAGATTTTGTAAAAATTCCTAATAGAAAAGTTTCAGGTTTTTTATCAATTTGTAATTTAGTAATTTGTTCTAACCATTTCTTGATGATGGACCAGAATTTCTTTACCACCGGGCACGTCCACTATAGGTGATAAAATGTGCCTTGTGGATTCTTGCATTTCCAACACGCTGAACTAATTTTCGGATTTATTATGGCCAGCCTTGTTGGTGACATATGCCACCTATAGAACATCTTTAGCTGGTTTTTCTTGTATGCTGTCGCCAGAGTTGTTTTTGTGTTCATTTGCCAGAATTCTTCCCATTTATCCAATTCTATTGAGTTTTGAAATTCTGCATGCATTTAATCATTGTGTGTTTAACTATTTCCTCTTCCATCTTATACCTTAACAAAAGTTTGTAAATTTTACTGATTAGTTTCTCTCCAGTCTAATATGATGATATCTAATTCCTGTTTCTCTTTACATATTTGATATTTTTTTTACATATTCCTTGTGTTTGGATTGTATCTGTGAAAAGGTCCACCAATCAATTTCCTTATTTAACTCTTTTTCCAGTTACTGTTTGGATTTCAACTTTCCTTGATGGTCAATTAATTCTTTATATCTCATTATATTTTTGAAATCTGATAAATTTGGGTGTTTTAAGGCTTCTGAAGGTGAGAACCATAACAGGATTTTTGTGTATTGTTGTTTTTTAGTTTTTAACCAAATTAGTAATAAAGCATGTTTAAGTGTATGCCTTTTAAAGTAGGTGTGGGACTTGTATTTTTCTTCCCATAAAAAGAAATGCCAGCCCGCTTGCAGATCGTGACCTTCAATGGATAATATTCTGTTATTACTTAGTTCCATCCATTCTTTAATCCATATTAATCCTGCTGCTTGGTGATAAAGTTCCCATTCCGGGAGTGCTGTTCCTCCTCTTTCCTTGGAGTCTTGGAGTAATTTTAATTTTATTTGAGGTCTTTTCCCCTGCCAAATGAATTTAGAAATAATCTTGTTTAAGCCCACAAAATTTTTTTTCCCTAAATTGATTGGAGCCACCTGAAATAAATACAACAGTTTTGGTAATATATTCATTTTGATAATGGAAATTCTACCCATAAATGAAATTTGCAATCTTTCCCAATTATCCAAATCTCTTTTAAACTGTATAATTAATTTATCATAATTATTTTCTTTTATGGAAGATGTTCTTGGTGACAGCCATATACCTAAATATTTAACTTTGTTAGTCACTTGAATTTGTACATTTTTTCCCAATTCTGTCTCCTGAATTTTCATCAGATTTTTAACTAGTAATTTGGATTTATTTCTATTTATCTTTAACCCGGCCACCTCTCTGTAATCTTCTATCTTTTTAAGGAGTTTTGGTATTGATTCTAGAGGTTCTTCTGCCTATTAGTACTAAGTCATCAGCAAAAGCCTGGGTTTTATACTCTTCTTGTCTCACTTTTAATCCTTTAATCTCTTGGTCCTCCCTAATTTTTTTTAACAGAATCTCCAGAGATAGAATATACAATAAAGGGGAAAGTGGGCAGCCTTGTCTGACCCCTTTTGTTATGTTAAATTGATCAGTCATGTCCTCATTCACAATTACCTTCGCTGTTTGCTTTGTATATAATTTCCCTATAATATTTTCCAAATTTAGTCCCAATTGCATGTTTTTTAACTGTTCTTTTAAGAATTTCCAATTTAAATTATCAAAGGCTTTTTGGGCATCAAGGAAAACCAGCGCAGATTGTTTCTCCGGATGGGCTTCGTAATATTCAAGCGTGTTTAGTATTATATTATTTCTAATTTGGCGGCCCGGTAGAAATCCATTCTGGTCCGAAAGTATATAGTTGTTCAATACTTTTTTGAGTCTTTCTGCTATGATTATGGCAAACAGTTTGTAGTCTGTATTTAATAGAGATATCGGTCTGTAGTTCTGCATTTTTTGAGGATTCGTGTCTTCCTTATGAATGATAGTGATTATTGCCTCTGTCCAAGTCTGTGGGATTTCCGCTTTCTCTAGGGCCTCATTGTATACCTCCAGCATGTTCTCTCCTATTATTCCCTGTACTGACTTATATAATTTCCCCGGAAGTCCATCCGGTCTGGGGTTTTATTGTTTTTAAGTTTTTTCAGCGCAGTGTCCAGTTCCAACATAGTTATCGGTTTATTTAATGCTTCTCTTTGTTCATCAACCTGCATGTGCATGTGCTCAAGATGGCGCCGCCTCCCTGAGCCCCGATAATGATGGGAGTGACTTTGGGCCATCTGAAGTCTTCGGGGGCAGGACGGATCATCACTACCCCCGACCCGGCTGTCTGAACTTCCCGCCGGCCAGCTGAGAGCTTTTCCGCTCTCCGTGATGCCATGGCTGGGGCGGGATCGGCTTTTTTCTTTCTATCGGCACTTCTCTGTGTCGCGAGGATGAGGAAACTAATGGCTGCTAGATCGGAGGCAGCAGCGGCGCCCGAGTTGTGGTAGTTTGCTGCCTTTCCTCCCGCTGGCAATGGATGGGTTGCTGGGAAGGCTGTGGTCGGCGGCGACCTCTTTAACGGCAAAACAATCCTTATCGATGCAATAGAAACTTCCTATTACTTTTAAAGCCTCCATTACAAAACTTCAGCACCCTGGACAGCGGAGATAGTAACGACATTAGAACAGTGCTGTGTTAGCCGTTAAACAACAAGTGAAACCATTAATTAGTTTTGGCAATCCTTGATTGTTGCTGCAGGGATTTTTTTCCATAAGTACCACCACAGGAACCCCCCCCCCTTTCTAGACTGTCATAGAATACTTATTTTCTACTGAAGGGGTAGTTCCCATAATGACATCTGATTTATAAAAAACCAGTTGAGATTTTAAAAAAAACAAAAAAACAAAAAAAAACAAAAACCCATGATGGCTTCAAAAGGCAAGCGGACGATTTTAGAATTATATCTCAGCTGCCTCATATCAAACACATTTCCCTCATCTGGTTTCAGAAGATACTTCTATTGTTGACCATCTAACTGATTATCCCACAGCAAATACATCTTCCTAATATTCCATTTCTAATACATCTCATCTTCTTATATCAACATCACCAACAAGAACATATAAACCAGCCTTATACTTCATCATCTCTTTCAGTCGGATGGAGAGTTTTAACAGCTAGGATACAGATATTGCAGGAGTCATTACATCACTCTTCATCACCAGATGGATTGGCACATCAGAACATTTACAATCTAACCAACTACTTTGTAAAGGTGTCCTTGACATTATTTCCTTGGTGTTCTTGAACAACATAAGACTCCTCCTACTGTTACTAAGGACAATATAACATCTTCTACCAACAGCGAAACTTACATCTTCCTTCTCTCCAGGACTTTCAGAATTTATGTCATCTTCTTGGCCATTTAATGATCACCCCTTTGTCACCGGATGTACTCAGCGGCTGAGCTTCTTGTGCTGCGAGACTCCCCCCTCTCGCAGATCTGGCCCTCCACATTATCGAGGGCCTACCTTGATGATGGATTTTGGAATCCCGAGAGGTGGCATGTTGGAAAGAAGGGGTTGAGGGTCTTTTTATCTAATTTCTTATCTAATATTTTAAAGATTTCAAAAAAGGGGGCAGATGGGAGCGGGGTGGGTCATGTGGATTTGGGGGGCAATCCACAGAGGGATGGGTTAAAATATGATTTTTTAAAGAGGATGCCAGATCCAGCACAGAGTTATACCATAGGATACGCAGATCTGAGAACGGAAGGGCTTAATACCTGTATTGAAAGAGGTTGTTCCATCATGGTCATGGTTGGGAGGGGCAGATACGGTGGGGGCAGGGGGCCACATCATACTAGGGGAGCATGCAAACGCTGACTTCAAGCGATGTCATGCTCCGACCTCCAAAGCTCTTCTTGTTCCCTGGGTTGCTCAGAGTCTCAGAGCCTGAGCCTTAGGCTGATGCTATGCAATGTCAAGTCCGCAGCTAACAAAGCCCCCCTCATTTGTGAACTAATTCAAGAGGGGAGAGCGGACCTGGCAGGCATTACAGAAACCTGGTTGGGCCATGAAGGGGGAGTCCCCCTCATAGAGATGTGCCCACCAGGTTTCCGCGCATTCCATCAGCCAAGGGCTCAGGGTAGGGGTGGAGGGGTGGCGGTTATTATAAAGGAGAGTCTTGATCCTAGGGAAGCCACTGTTCCTCAGACAGCCGGATGTGAGTCCCTCCTCGTGAAGTGGGGCCATGGGTTTCAGATGGGCCTGCTGATTGCGTACCTGGCTCCCTGCCACGTAGCAGCAGCCCTACCTGAGCTCCTTAATGTAATAGCCGAGGTGGCGGTTGACACTCCTAGGCTTCTTGTCATGGGAGATTTCAATCTGCCATCCATTGGTGAAACATCTGAGATAGCTCGGGAATTCATGGCTTCCATGATAGCC
This sequence comes from Masticophis lateralis, assembly GCA_030761175.1. Taxonomy (NCBI): domain Eukaryota; kingdom Metazoa; phylum Chordata; class Lepidosauria; order Squamata; family Colubridae; genus Masticophis; species Masticophis lateralis. Next base: position 299,099 of record JAUDYJ010000008.1, read on the forward strand.
ATGGACCTGACCCAGTTAGTTCATGGACCTACTCACACAGGAGGACACACTCTGGACTTGATTTTTGTATCTGATCAGTGGCTGAATGGCCTTGATATAGGGGATATAGTCATCAAACCCTTGTCATGGTCAGACCATTCTCTCCTTAGGCTTGACTTTCTGTCCGCTACACCCCACCGCAGGGAGGCGGAACCGATTAAATGGTTCCACCCCAGGCGCCTGATGGATCCTGACAGATTCCAAATGGAGCTTGGGCCATTTCCTGAGACTCTAGCTCACAACTCGATTGAAGACCTGGTGGCAACCTGGGATAGGATGGCCTCTGGTGCCTTAGATCGAGTTGTGCCTTTGCGGCCTTTGACCCGGCGTCGAAGTCACCCGGCTCCTTGGTTTTCCGAGGAGTTGAGGATGATGAAACACCGGAAAAGATGCCTAGAGAGTAGTTGGAGAGCCAGTCGTTCCGAATCTGACCGAACACTAGTAAGATCATTTATTAAGACCTACTTAGTGGCGATAGCAGCGGCAAAATATAACTATTTTTCCGCTATTATTGCGTTGGCAGATAATCGCCCAGCCACCCTGTTTAAGGTGACCCGCTCCCTTCTCCATCTAAGAGCACGGGAAGATGCCTTACAAGGTCGAGCTGAGAATTTTGTACAATATCTACACGATAAAATCACTCAGATTCGGGAAGGCTTGGACTCTGACTGGATATGTTCAGACGAAGTGATGGAGGCGAGTCTTGAGAATGTTATTTGGGATGAGTTTGACCCTGTGACCCCTGAAGATGTGGACAGGTTACTGGGGAAGTTGAACGCAACCACATGTTTACTGGACCCGTGTCCCTCCTGGTTGGTACTGGCTTCCCGAGAGGTTACACGAGGCTGGCTCCAGAAGATAATAAATGCTTCTCTATGTGAGGGTTTCTTGCCTTCCACCTTGAAAGAGGCGGTGGTGAGGCCCCTCCTCAAGAAGCCCTCTCTGGACCTGGCTGTTCTAACAAACTACCGTCCTGTCTCCAACCTTCGTTTTGTGGCAAAGGTTGTTGAGAGTGTGGTGGTGCAGCAACTCCCGCAGTACTTGGATGAAACTGTCTATTTAGATCCATTCCAGTCCGGCTTCAGGCCTGGTTACAGCACTGAAATGGCATTGGTCGCATTGGTCGATGATCTCTGGAGAGCTTGAGATAGGGGTTGTTCCTCTATCCTGGTTTTATTAGATCTCTCAGCGGCTTTTGACACCATTGACCATGGTATCTTGCTGCGCCGGCTGGAAGGGCTAGGAGTGGGAGGCACTGTTCTACGGTGGTTCTCTTCCTATCTCTCTGACCGGTCACAGTCTGTGTTGGCCGGAGGACAGAGGTCGACTTCAAGACACCTTATTTGTGGGGTGCCACAGGGGTCGGTCCTCTCACCTCTTTTGTTCAACATTTATGTGAAGCCGCTGGGTGAGCTCATCCGTGGTTTGGGAGTGCAATGCCATCTTTACGCTGATGATACTCAGCTTTACATCTCCACCCTAGACCACCCCAATGATGCCCTTGCAGTGATGTCCCAGTGCCTCGAAGCCGTGCGGATCTGGATGGGAAAGAACAGGCTCCGACTCAACCCTTCCAAGACTGAATGGCTGTGGATGCCGGCGTCCCGATATAGCCAGCTGATACCATCGCTGACTATTGGTGGTGAGTCATTAGCCCCCACAGAGAGGGCTCGCAACTTAGGTATCCTCCTGGACACACGGTTGTCTTTAGAAGAGCATATGACAGCCGTGGCCAGGGGTGCTTTTTATCGGGTTCGCCTGATTCGCCAGTTGCGACCCTTTCTAGATCGGGACTCCTTACGCACAGTCACTCATGCCCTCATCACTTCCCGTCTGGACTACTGTAATGCTCTCTACATGGGGTTCCCCTTGAAGTGCACACGGAGGCTCCAACTGGTCCAGAATGCAGCTGCACGGGTGATATTGGGAGTGACATGGCGCTCACATGTGACACCACTCCTACGCGAGCTGCACTGGCTTCCGGTGGTCTTCCGGGTGCGCTTCAAGGTGTTGGTTCTTACCTTCAAACTCCTCCATGGCTTAGGACCTGGGTATCTACGAGACCACCTTCTGCAACCGATAACCTCCCACCAACCAGTACGCATCCACAGGGTAGGCCTTCTCAGGGTGCCATCACTAAAGCAATGCCGACTAGTGGTTCCCAGAGAAAGAGCCTTTTCTGTTGGGGCACCTACCCTTTGGAACAGGTTACCCCCAGGGATACGAATGATCCCAGATCTTCGTACTTTCCGTCGTGCACTTAAGACCTTTCTTTTTCACCAAGCCGGTCTGGCATAAATCTTTTCTAATTTTTTAAATCTTTATGCTGAAGATTCTTAACTGTTGAGCCAAACTGGCTTAATTATTTATATTCACATTCTATATGTATGTCATTTTAACTGTTCACCGCCCTGAGTCCTTCGGGAGAAGGGCAGTATAGAAATTGAATGAATGAATGAATGAATGAATGAATGAATGAATGAATGAATGAATGAATGAATGAATGAATAAATAAATAAATAAATAAATAAATAAATAAATAAATAAATAAATAAATAAAATCTGTGATTGGAGTCATATCCAATCTTTGTATATAATGTTTTATCTTTTCTGCATCTACTTCTTGTTTATATAATTCTGTATAGAATGTCTGGACAATTTCTTTCTTCTCTTTCCTACTATAATTAATTTCCCCTTTTCAATCTCTGAGTTGGTATATCATTCTTTTGTCTCTATTCTTTTTCAATTTATAGGCCAGCCATCTTCCTGTTTTGTTCACAAATTCAAAACAGTTCTGCTTGGCCATCTTATTTTCTGTGCTAATTCTTTTTGGTTCATCAAATTTAAATTACGTTTTATTTCTTTCCATTTTTCTTTTGTCTTTTTATTTTGGGGGTGTTGTTGGAGTTTGAATTCTATATTTTTTAAGTCTTCCTGGAGCTTATTTAGTTGTTGTTTTCTTTCTTTGTTCTTTCTCCCTATGTAGGCTATAATCAGACCTCTTATAAACGCTTTTGCAGTATCCCATGTATTCTGAATGGAGGTATCCTCTTTCTTATTTATTTTAAAGAACCAACCTAATTCTTTTTCTAGCATTTCTTTTAATTCCAATTGTTTGCAAATTCTTTGATTCATTGTCCATCATTTAAACCTTTTTGCTCCTCTCCAAGTTACCATTATTGGGTTATGATCTGTCCATTGATTCACTTCTATATCTATTTTTTCCACCCCATTTCTGATATTTGTGGTCATCCACGCCATATCAATCCTGGACCAAGACTGATGGGGGTGGGAATAGAAAGTGAATTGGTTCTGGTCTTCATGGGTCTCCCTCCAGACATCTCTCAGGTTTAATTCCTTAGCCATCTCAAAGAATTCTTTAGGAAGAATCTCTTTTTTTTTCTTATTCTTTTTCCAGCTTTATAATCTTTTTTCACATCTACTATTGCATTGTAGTCGCCAATTAAACAAATATCTTTGTATTCCAGCTCAACTATTCTATTATGTATTCCCTTGAAAAAGTCCTGTTGATTTTGGTTCGAGGCGTATATTACTATAAGCAATATTTTCCTTTTTTCCAATATTAATTCAGTCATGACTGTTCTGCCATCTTCATCTGCATATATTAATTTCGAGAGAATCCAATCTTTAACATATACCACCACTCCCTTATTCTTTTTTGCGGTCAATGATGTATATAATTTCCCTAATTTGGAATTTTCTAAAATCTTTTGATATCCTTTTTTTATGTGTACTTCCTGAAGACACGTCACATCCGCTCCTACTTTCCGTAATTTAGTAAAAATTTGGGATCTTTTTTTGGTGCATTCAAGCCATTTATATTTACTGAAAAAAGTTTCAGGGCCTCTTCCATTGTCTAGTGTGGCTGTTTTTTTGCATTCCTTGTCTCCATCCGTGTTTTCATCCTCGCTCCTTCTTTCTCCTCTCTTTCTTTATCCTGCCTTGTCCTTACTTCTTTCTCCAGGGATGTCTCTGATAGAGTTTCTTCTTGGCTTCTACTTTCTAGTTCCTCTTTACTATCTTGGCTTTCCTCCTGGTTAAAGTGTGCCTCATAAAACTCTCTTGCTTTCTCTACTGTTTCCAATTTGTATTTTTTTTCTTCCCACGTTACCAGAATCCTTCTGGTGTTAGCCATCTGAAGGCTATTTTATGTCTATTCAACTGGTTAGTAAGGAATTGGTAATGTTGTCTTTGACTCCTAATTCTTCAGGGTATCTGTTTTAAAATAATAATTTCTTTGCCTTTATATGTCAACGTCCCTCCTCTGGATTTCATATACACCTCATCTCTAATTGATCTTTTAGAAAATTTCACATGTACCTCTCTCGCCAGCTGATGCCTTCTTATATAATTTGTCTGGACACGGTAAGTTTCCTCTAATTGTCCCTCTATGTCCTGTTTATCTTTTTCTACTATTTCTTCTATTATTTCTGCCATTTTTCCATCAAGGTCTTCATCTTTTTCTTTGATATATTTTGAAATTGCAGAAAATATGAGGCTTTTTCCATCTCGAGAATTGCTAGAGAATCAGACAGTTCTTTATTTATTTGGGCTGTTTTCTGTTTCATTTTCTCTACTTTCATTTCTACTGAATCTATTTTAACTTCTGCTTTCCTAATTCTTTGTTCATTTTCAGTTATTGATTTTTGGATATCTCCAATTCTATCATTCATATTTTTAATATCACCTCTAACTTCTCCAATTTCGTTTCTAATTTCTGTATGGAGTGATCTCATTTCTTCCTGGTTCTCTGCCATTTTTTCTTGTGTTTTTAGGAGCATTTCCTGTATCATGGAAAACATGCTTTGCATTGTTTTTAATGTCATTTCCGTTTTCCCTTTCTCCTTATCTTTTACTACCATACTATCTAATGTTTTTTGTTGAATAGGTGATGCTGCCACTGTTGTCATATTTACAGCTGGTTTTTTAACTGTTTTTGTTATGGTGGAAATTGTTGACATCTTTAATGCTCTAGAGAAACTTTCCCAAGCTAACATATAATATTTGTATGCTATTCTACTATCCTCTGATTCTTTAATTTCTTCAGCAAATTTTCCTTATTATTATCAACTATCACACTTTAAACGCACCTTAATCCCCCAATATTCGTTAGTTAAACAGCTAACTTACTATATCAACAATTAATTATTTTTCAATTATTCATTCAATCAGTTCATTAAATTATCTTATTTGCAATCTCAATCAAAAATTCTTAATTAATCTTAAGTAAATTTCATTCAATCCCCTCCCTCTTTTTCTCAAATTTATAAAGCTGTGACACAATCAACATTTGAAGTTCATGACTTAAATAAGTTAAGAAATAGGTTAATAGATAAATAGATAAGAAGATAAATAGGTAGATAAGTTTTCAAATATAAATTATAAGATTGGAATTCTACAAGATTTAAATTGACATAAGTATATCTACTATCACTTTTAAACATCTAATGAATTATTATCTTTACAAATATATAAAATATACAACGAGTCAAAGTTTTTGGTAAATGAGAAGAGATCTAAAAGTTCACTCCCCCTCTTTTTTCCTCGTATTTAATGTTTTTAGTCCAGTGTTTGGTCCAATCCCTTCTGTGAGTCTAATATGGCTACTCCTGCTGCCATTCAAAACGACTTTTCTTCCTTTCCGTCTTGTCACAATGGTCCTCAATAACACCAATAAACAATTTAGCGTCCAACCCCTGCTTTAAATTTCCAAGTTCTTTAGCTTCTAATTATCTTTGGACTTCTCCTTTTGTGTTTATTCCACCACCGCCTGATTTCTCAACAGTGTCTTAGAGTCCCAAGTTCGCCAAATATCCCTTAGTCACTTTGTGAGGATCTGTTTCACTCACTGCCGCTATAACCTGGTATATGCGCTCTACTCGCAAATCGCCACCACAAATTAGTTCCTCCAATTGTGCTACTTCTCCTCCGCTTTTCTCTCATTGCCCCTCGTCACTTAGAATCTCTGCTCCGCACTGTCACTCGAAACTGCTTTTCTATCAGTAGCTTCACTCTAGGTGGCCGCCATCGCTCCTGCCCGCCCTAAGAGCGGACTTTTTCTTTGATAGATTCGAGGGAGTTTGTCCCGTTTCCTCTCCAATGCTAGCACTGCGCCCAGAGGCTTTAGCACTTCCCCTCTTTTTTTCTGATCTCTACGGGATTGGAAAAGCCCTTAAAGAGCTTCTATCAAGGAATATTGGGGTTCCAGAGACGGCAGCAGCCGTTCCTCACCCCTCTCATGATGTCGTCACCGTAATTTATTTATAATTATTGTAATTTATTTATAATTATTTGTTGCAAATTAGACTAGAAGATGAAGAAGTAAAAGAGACAATGATAACATGGGTGAAAATTTTTGGTTATGCAATAGAATTAGAGAAATGGCAACAACTATGGGAAAGGAATTATAAATTGACAATGGCAACTACCTAGAAAGAAAATTTATATAAAATGTTTTACAGATAACATATACCACCTGAAAGATTAGCAAAAATGTTTAAGGATAAATCTTTTTTTTTTAAAATTTGATTTATATGCCTCCCTTCTCCGAAGACTCAGGGCGGCTTACAATGTGTTAAGCAATAGCCTTCATACTTTTGTATATTTATACAAAGTCAGCTTATTGCCCCCACAAACTGGGTCCTCTATACCTACCTTAGAAAGGATGGATTTACCTACCTAATTTACCTACCTTAGAAAGGATGGAAGGCTGAGTCAACGTTGAGCCTGGGGATCGAACTAGCAGTAATTGCAGACAGTTGGATTTTAATTACAATGCTTAGTCTGCTGAGCTATTCAGGCTTCCTAAATCAGCCAAGTGTTGGAAATGTTCGCATTTGCCAGGATCATATTATCATATGTGGTGGTCATAGAAGCAAAAAATTATTGGTCTAGAATACAGATATGGTTGGAGGAAATGTTACATAAAGGAGGAGAGGAGGGAGGGAAAGGAAAGGAAGAAGAAGGAGAAGAAGGTTTGTTGTGAAATGAGGGAAAAGAGGATAGAAGAGCAACCCCTAATGTAATTAAAATGCTTTATTTTTATGTTTTATTTAAGAAAAATATGTATATATATGATCAATTATGTATAAAAGAATGTACATTTACATTATGTGTATAACAAATAAAAATTCAAAAAAAATTCAAAAAAGAAAGAAAGAAAGAAAGAAAGAAAGAAAGAAAGAAAGGAAGGAAGAAATGCTGAAGGGCCTGTTTGCCCAGGAGCCGATCCTCAAGCACCCCGATCCCAAACAACCCTTTGTCATCCAAGCAGATGGTAGTGACATTGGGGCTGTCCTTTTGAGTGCAATAATAAAGGCAAGTTGCAGCCTTGCACCTATACCTCCCAGAAACTGCAGAATGATGGTGGGCAATTTGGGAGAAGGGGGCCTTCACGGTGCACTGGACACTGCTGACATGGTGACATTTCCTGGAGGGAAGTAAAATACCATTTGAGGTATGGACAGACCACAAAAATCTGGCAACTTTACAGACCCCAAGGAAATTGTCACCAAAACAGGTGAGGTGGGCACAATATTTCCAGTGTTTTCAGTTCACCCTCAAATATATACCAGAAGGGAAGAATTTCTTGGCAGATATCGTGTCCTGGCTACCTCAGTACAAGAGTGGCTGGGAGGAAGTATTGCATGCAATCATCCCACCAGTCCAGCTGGCAGTGGAGATTGAGACAGAGCAACAACAAGCCATCAAGCTCTGTTGCGACTGACCTGACCCAAATCCTGAAAATTGCCTTATTGACTGACCCCTGGTTCCTAGGGAACTGACATTGGTTAACCCATAGGGGGTGTTGGCATTTAAGGACACTAAACTATATGTTCCCAGTGTATTAAGAACATAGGTGCTACAACGCTGCCAGAATGTCAAACAAGCCAGTCACTTTGATTTCCTGAAGATGCTACACCTGTCCAATAGGCAGTTCTGGTGGCCATGGATGAAGAATGACATTGAGGCCTATGTAAAAAGCTGCCCGACCTGTCCTGCTATGAAAACCAGGCTGGGGAAACCACTGGGCCTGCTGCAGCAGGTGGCCAACTCCATTAGGCCATGGGAGGAGATTGCCATGGATTTTATTGTGGATCGCCCAGAGAGCCATGGGAGCATGGCAGTGGTGGGTTGCTCCTGGTTCACACCGTTTCGTGCGAACCGTTGGCGAAAATTTGGCCAAGGTTGCAGAACCGGTAACAGTGGCCAGCTGGCCACGCCCCCAAACCTGTTCCCCCGGTCGCTTGCCTTGCAAATCCAATGGGATGCACATGTGTGAGGAACATGGCGGCAACAGCAGCAGCTTTTTCTGCCGGTATGTTTTGGTGGCCTGCAGAGAAAGCGGCTGCCAAAGAAGCCTTTTTGGAGGCTTTTTTGCCTGCTGCTTTCCAGCAGTTGCGGCTGCCTGGGGGCTGCTGAAAACTACAGTCAACTTGCCTTCCGGACTGTGGACCAGCCGTGGAAGGTAAGCACCCTAAACAACAAGGTGGTGGTGGGGTAGGAAGGTGGGCAAGAGGAACTGGCCAAAGGGATGCCCCTCCACTGCTCCCACGCCACTGATGCCTGCAGCGGCAAAAGCCACACAGGAAAAGTCCCTGGGAGTTCCAGGACTCCCTGCTACTGCCACCGCTTTGCCCTCCCCCTAGCTGACGATCTCAGCTTGGATCATCAGAGCTTTTTCTTTTAAATGCCTCTCACGATCCAAGTTCTGATGATCCCAGCTCAGTGATCAGGCAACTCAGCTGCGATCGTCAGAGCCTTTTGAAAACATTTTTTTACAACCTCTTTACTGCCATCACCACCACCAAGCCATGCCCACAGAACCAAGCCATGGCCACAGAATCTAAAAAAAAAATTAGATTTCACCACTGAGGGTGGGAGAGAGTGAAAGAAAGAAAGAGAGGGAGAGAAAAGGAGACAAAGAAAATGAGAGAAAGAGAAAAAAAGAAAGAAGAAGGGAGAGACAAGAAAGAAAAAGAAAGATACAAAGAAAGAAAGAGAAAGAAGGAAAGGAAGGGAGGGAGGGAAAAAGAATGAAAGCAAAAGAGACATAGAAAAAACAAAAAAAGAGAAAGGAAAGAAGGAAGCGAGAGACAGAAAGAAAGAGAGAAAGAGAAAGAAAGGAAAGAGGGAGAGGGAAAAAAGAATGAAAGAAAAAGAGACAGAAAAAACAAAGAAAGAGAAAGGAAGGAAGGAAGGAAGGAAGAAAGGAAGGGAGAGACAAAGAGAGAGAGAAAGAAAGAAGGAAAGAGGAAGGGAGAGAAGGAAAGAAGGATGAAAGAAAAAAAGACAAAAAACAAAGAAAGAGAAAGGGAGAGAGGGAGGAGAGACAAAGAAAGAGAAAAAAGGAAAGAGGAAGGGAGAGAGAGAAAAAAGAAAGAATAAAAAAAAGAAAAAACAAAGAAAGAAAGAAAGAAAGAAAGAAAGAAAGAAAGAAAGAAAGAAAGAGAAAGAAAGGAAGGAAGGGAGAGACAAGAAAGAGAGAAAGATGGAAGGAAGAGAAAGGGAGGGAGGGAGAGAGAGAGAGAGAGAAAGAAAGAAAGAAAGAAAGAAAGAAGGAAGGAAGGAAGGAAGGAAGGAAGGAAGGAAGGAAGGAAGGAAGGAAGAGGAAGGAAGAAACCCTGGCACTAGACGTGGCTTCAGAAGACGCTTCGAAACAGGACAGCAATCTAGGGCTGGAAGAGACTTTAGAGGTCATCTAGTCCAACCACCTGCTCCAGCAAGAAACCTTACTGGATTATTTTGGTGCCTCTAACAGAGAGGAAAATTGTCAGAAAGGAGAAGGAGTTTACTAGGACAAGGCTGCCATACAGAGAAAGGCAGAGATAGTCCTTGATTTATGACAAGAATTGAGCCCAAAATTTTGGTTGCTAAGCAAGAGTGTTGTTAAATGAGTTTCACCACATTTTACTCAATCCATGATCTTTCCTGGCTCTAACAGTCATGTGCAGGCTAGGGAAGTAAATCTGAAGGCGTGTGTAATGTTGTAAACATACAGAAGTTATAGTTAAATGTGTGGCAGAAAGTGGACTCTGCGGGTGTTTTTCCAAATGTAGTTTTTCCAAATGTACATTATATATAGTAAATAATGTATCTTTTTGTGTGTCTATACACTATACTATGTAATATGTATGTACACATATGGCATATGTACATAGGATTAAATAGTATATTTTGGATGTTCAGTAGTAGTAAATAAATAGACAGGGAAATCTTATCTCGTTGAGGCCTTTGAGGCGAGGAGTGGCCAGGTACCCTAACCGTAACCCTTGACATGAGTGACGTCAAGCTGGCCACACCTACCCAGTCACATGACCACCCACCTATGCCCACCCAGTCACATGACCAAGCGATGCCCAGACATGTGACCATCAAGCAATGCCCACATAGTCACATGACTACCAAGCCATGCCCACCAAATAAGCCATGCCCACAGAACCGGTAGTAAAATTTTTTAGAACCCACCCCTAGAGTATGGTGATAGACATTTTTTTCAAGCAGGCCCACTTCATTGTGTGTCCAGGCTTACCCTCGGCTCACAAGCTATCCAAATTGTTCCTGATCCATGTCTACACGGGGTACCAAGAAGGATAATATCGGACTGGGGAGTCCAATTTATGGCCAAATTTTGGAGGGAGTTTGTTCAGGTAATTGGTTCCTTGCAAGGCCTCAACTCTGCCTTCCATCCAAGTACCAACAGAGCAGTGGAGAGAACCAATGTGATAGCTGAGCAGTATCTCTAGTGTTACACCACCTATCAGCAGAATGATTGGGCAGAGCTTCTGCCATTCACAGAGGTGGCATATAATAATGCCATACAAAGCAGTACACACCCTTTAAGGTGATTCACAGGGTGGACTTTGTCCTTATTCCCAAGCTCCCTCAGAAAGCCCCCTCACTAGGAAGCCTTTTTGAGTGGATGGGTAACCTGTGGGGAGTCTTTTTTTTTTTTTTAATTTGATTTATATGCCGCTCTTCTCTGGAGACTCAGGGCAGCTTACAATGCATTAAACAATAGCTTTCATACTTTTGTATATTTATAAAAAGTCAGCTTATTGCCCCCACAAACTGGGTCCTCAATTTACCTACCTTAGAAAGGATGGAAGGCTGAGTCAACCTTGAGCCTGGTGAGATTCGAATTTACAGTAATTGCAAACAGCTGGAGTTAATCACAATGCATTAGTCTGCTGAGCTATCCAAGCAGTCTGGAGGAATGTCAAGCAGGCATTGATAAAAGCAGCTGAGATCCAAAAACTCTAAGCGGATAAGAAAAGGTCACCATCCTGCCATTCTGTGTAGGGGAAAAGGTGTACCTCTCCCCAAAGTACCTTAAACTAAAGCTGCCTTGCAAAAAGCTGAGTCTGAAATACTTGGATCCATTCCCCATAGTCAGAATAATGAACTCCATGAAAGTGCAGTTAAAACTTCCACCCCTACTGGGGAAGGTCCATTCAGTCATCCACAGGCGCCTGCTGAAGCCGGTGGTGGCATCAAGCAGTAGACTCTCGACCCCATACCCACCCAGACCCATAATGGTGAATGGGAACACCCACTACGAAATATGCCAAGTATCAGATTCTCGGGTGCATAGGGGAACTTAATACTTAGTCCATTGGAAAGGGTAAACCATAGCTGAGGCCTCATGGGTGAGAAGCTGAGACATATGGGCGGAAAGACTGATCAACAAGTTTCATAAGGAAAATCCCTTGAAACCCAGGCAGGACACCATCAGTGGAAGAATGGATGAGAAATGCAATAGTCTATATGAGGAGTCTCCAAATTTGACAACTTTATGAGCAACAGCACTTAGATTTATATACTGCTTCAGTGTGAGATTCAATCAATTCAATTCAAAGTTATTTATTATTTTATTCTACAATTTTTAATTGTATATTTATTGCATTTTTAAATTATTATATTTTTGCTATGCTTTACTCTTTTTTAAAAAATAAGTTTTATTTAAAAAAATTCCTTTCTTTATACATATTTTATGAACAGAGTGTTGACCAGGTCACATCTTATACATAATCAAAATCATCCTTATAATATATCTTAATCTTCCTGTTTTTTCCAATATTTATCTCTTTTGTGTATCTCTCATTTCAACTTCAAAAAGAGCCTGGGTGGCGCAGCAGCTTAAATAGTGCTAAAGTGACACCAGCTGCCTGCAATTACTGCAAGTTCGAATCTCACCAAGCTCAAGGTTGACTCAGCCTTCCATCCTTTCAAGGTAGGTAAAATGAGGACCCAGATTGTGGGGGCAATAAGCTTAGAAAAGAACACCGCTTGGGTGGGGATGAAAGCCCTACTAAGCAAGTATATACAAAAGTATGAAGGCTATTGCTTAACACATTGTAAGCTGCCCTGAGTCTCCGGAGAAGGGCGGCATATAAATTAAATAATAATAATAAAAAACTTTTTTTTATTTCCATCATTTTCTTTCCATCATTTTTTTATCATTTTCAATTTTATATTTAAATTACTTCATTTTATGCCTTATGCTTCTTCTCAATTACAATTACTCCAGTCTTTTATTTTTCAGTTCCATCCAATCCGTAATTCATATCAATGAAGTTGCTTTATAATAGGTTTTCCAGTCTGGGAGTGCTAGTTCTCCTCTTTCTCTAGTGTCTTGTAAATATTTTATTTTGATCCTTGCTTTCTTCCCCTGCCAAATATAATTCGCTATAAGTTTATTAAAATACCGCATTGTAAGCCGCCCTGAGTCTCCAGAGAAGGGCGGCATATAAATCAAATTAAAAAAAAAAAATCTTTGAAAAAATTCTTCCCCAATTTTATAGGTATCACTTGGAATAAGAATAACATTCTTGGTAACACATTCATTTTGATTGAGGCTATCTTCCCTAGAAAATATAACTGTAATTTGCTCCAAATTTCTAAGTCTTTCTTTGTCTTCTCTAATCGATGATCCTTTATTTGTTAGCCATATTCCTAGATATATTTTTTTGTCATTTGTATACCCATTCTGTCTTCTAATTCTTTCTCTTGTTGTTCTGTGAGGTTTTTCATTAGTGCCCTTGTTTTTTGCCTATTAATTTTGAGTCCTGCTACCTTTCTATATTCTTCTATTCATGATAACAATTTGAGTCCTGTCAATATTGGATGCTCTATGATGAAGATCAAATCATCAGCAAAGGCTTGAAGTTTGTATTCCTCTTCTTTAATTTTCAGTCCTTTTATTTTCTTGTCTCTTCTAATTTTATTTAACAATATCTCTAGAGATAGTATGAACAATAAAGGGGATAAAGGACATCCCTGTCTCACTCCTTTTGTTATTATAAATTGTTCAGTCATATCTCCATTTATTGTTATTTTTGCTGTTTGGGTTGAGTATATTTTCTTTATCATATTTACAAATTTATCGCCAAATTTCATATTTTCTAATTGTATAATAAAGAATTTCCAGTTTAAATTGTTGAAGGCCTTTTGTGCATCCTCAGTTGTTTTATTTCATTTACAGCATTTATAATCTCTTAATTAATATTGCAAACACTAAGTGAGAATATAAATAAAATTTGCTTGTTTCCACAAAACAGCATAGCATGGCTTGTTAAGGTTTGGACTAGGACCAGCTCATGTTCAGTTCCAGGCTCAGCCATAAAACCTCATAGGGTTACTTGAAGCAAATCCTGTCCAGATGGATTTGTAACTGGCTGACAAACCATACTCAACGTGTAGATGTAGACTCACATCTACATGGAGCGAAGTAAGCAGTGGGCTACCACAAGGTTCTATCTTAGCCCCAGTACTCTTCAATATCGTCATAAACAACTTAGAGGAGGAAATAGAAGGGGAATTTACCAAATGTGTGGATGATACTAAGCTGTCAGGAATAGCTAATACCCTAGATGAAAGACTCAAGATCATTGGGTCCTATCTAACAAAATGAAATTCAATGTAGAGAAAAGTCTTACACTTAGGCAAGAAAAACCAAAAGTACACATATAGACTGGGTGAAACTAGGCTTAATAGCAGTAACTGTGAGAGGGATCTTAGAGTCTTAGTGGACAACCAAATTAAATATGAGCCAGCAGTGTGCAGCAGCAGCCAAAAAAGCCACAATCCTAAATTGCATTAACAGAGGGATACAATCAAGATCAAGTGAGGTATTAATGCCACTCTATAAAGCCTTAGTAAGACCACACCTGGAACACTGCATCCAGTTTTGTCAACACACTATAAAAACATGTTGAGACGCTAGAAAAAGTGCAGAGAAGAGCAACCAAGATGATTAGAGGACTGGAGACTAAAACATATGAAGAACGGTTATAGGAATGGGCATGGCTAGTCTAGAGAAAAAAAGGACCAGGGGAGGCATGATAGCAGTGTTCCAATATTTCAGGGGCTGCCACAGAGAGGAAGGGGTCAAGCTATTTTCCAAAGCACCAGAAGGCCAGACAAGGAACAATGGATGGAAACTGATCAAGGAGAGATTCAACCTAGAAATAAGGAGAAATTTTCTGACAGTGAGAACAATCAACTAATGGAACAGTTTGCCTTCAGAAGTTGTGGGAGCTTCATTACTGGAGGCTTTTAAGAAGAGATTGGACTGCCATTTAACAGAAATAGTGTAGGGTTTCCTGCTTGGGTGAGGATTGGACTAGATGACCTACAGTACAAGGTCCCTTCCAACTCTGTTAATCTGTTAATCTATCCCTTAGCCCTATTTATGGCCTACCCCTCACAAGCCCTACCTTGTGAGGGAAAAATAGGAGGAGGAAGTCCTGTATATGCCTCCTTAATCTTCAAAAGAAAGGATATTACATCTAAAAACATCTAAAAATAAACCCCTGAAATTCATTCAACTTAAAAAATCCATTAAGAAGTTTTTTAAAAACCAGTACAACTGATATTCATCAGTCATAAAATGAAGGTGTTATCTCACAAATTTAATGAATATTAAATTCTTTGGGAAAGTTACAAAAGTATGGCACACAATGGCAGTGAATTCCACAGTTCCACATCTCTCTCTCTCATATTTCTTATCTCTCTCTCTCTCTCTCTTCCTTCCTCTCTGACTCACTTTCTCTCTCTCTCATCTCTCTCTTTCTCCCTCTTTCTTTCTCTCTCTCTCTCTTCCTCCCTCTCATCTCTCTTTCTCATCTCTAGCTCTTTCTCTCCCTCTCATCTCTCTCTCTCTCTCTCTCTCTCTTTCTGTCTCTCCCATATCTCTCCCATATCTGTCTCTCATATCTCCCCCCCCCCACGTGTGTGTGCATGTTCCCTCTTGAACCATTTCCAAAAACAGGCAAGGTTTTTTTTTTTTTTTGCTGATGATGTTTCTTCTTCTTTGGGTACTTTTTACCTTATGATTTAAATCAAGAATCATTTCAGGTTCCCAGATAAATGAAGCTCTTTCATCCCTCTGCTGTGGCTTCCTACTGGCTGAATCCACCACTGGTTGGCCTCACCTCTCACCCTCCTCTCCCAGTCACTCCTTGCCTGAGAAGGTAAGGGTGATGGCGGTGGATGGAGACTCATTCCATATTCCAGAGCAAGAGCGAAGCACCTCTGTACTTCTTTCAGCCCTTGTTGGTGCTGCACGCACCTCAGTCACTTGGGGAGACACACAACTTGCTCTCTGCCCAGAGATACTGGGCAGCCTAGCTTGTCTGATGCCACTGCTCTCACCGCCTCCATGGCCTGCTCGCTGCTTTTGCAGCACCTTGCACAGCATGCTTAAATTTAGCGCACTTCACAATGGGGAAGATGGTGTCCCCTCCTCCTCCTCCTGGAGCCCATGAAGCATTGGCTGCAGCGGGGCAGGACAGTGTCTTTAGATGGAGAGAAAGTTGTGTGTCTCCCTGAGTGACCGAGGTGACCACAGCACCAACAAGGTCTGGAAGAAGAGGCAAGTACAGGGGTGCTTCTCTCCCGCTCCTGAATATGGAGCAAGTTTCCATCTGCTGCCGTCACCCTCACTTTCTCAGGCAAGGAGTGACTGGGTGGGGAGGGCGAGGAGCGGGACCAGCCAGTGGTGGGTTCAGCCAGTAGGAAGCCACAGCAGAGGGATGAAAGAGCTTCATTTATCTGGGAACCTGAAATGATTCTTGATTTAAATCATATGGTAAAAAGCACCCAAAGAAGAAGGAAGAACAACATCAGCAAAAACAAAACAAAACAAAACAAAACAAAACCCCACCAACCCTTGCCTGTTTTTGGAAGTGGTTCTAAAGGGAACACTCACACACACATGGGGGGGGAGATATGAGAGAGAGATATGGGAGAGATATGGGAGAGAGAGAAAGAGAGAGATGAGAGAGATAGATAAGTGGGAGAGAAAGATCTAGAGATGAGAGAGAGAGAGATGAGAGGCAGAGTAAGAGCTAAAAATAAGAGAGATGAAAGAGAGAGATGAGAGGGAGAGGGAGAGAGATAGAGAGGGAGAAAAAGAGAGAGAGAAAGAGAGAAAGAGAGATACACACAGGGATAGATATACCTGTTTCCAAGAGAAAAGAAAATACCGGGAGCCACAAAGCCTGGGTAGGCATGGCTGGGGGGTGTCATGTGACTGAGTGGGAGTGAATGACGTTGAGTTGGCCATGCCCACCCAGGTTTTGTGACTCCTGGTGTTTTCTTTTCTGTGGGAAATGGGTCCAAATAGCTCTTTGAATGTTTAAGATTGCAGACCCCTGCTCTATACAGATCCACCCACCCACCCACTTTTCCTTCCTTCCTTCCTTCCTTCCTTCCTTCCTTCCTTCCTTCCTTCCTTCCTTCCTTCCTTCCTTCCTTCCTTCCTTCCCTCCTTCCTCCCTCCCTCCCTCCCTCCCCCTCCCTATCTGTTTCAGCCTTGGCCAGACACAGTGCTAAAATGTACACTTCATTCCACTTACAAACCACCAGCCTCTGCATCAGAGACATACAAATAACCCTACAAACCAACATGGCATCTTTAAATACTTAACTAACTCATATGTGTGTATTTATTTATTTATTTATTTATTGCACTTTTATACCGCCCTTCTCCTGAAGGACTCAGGGTGGTGTACAGCCCATAGTGAAAACAATAGAAACACAAAAGTTAAAAACAATTAAAAATAATTCGATAATTAGGCTATATTATTAAAACCCCAAAACTAAAATACCCATTAAAACTCTTCCTTCCATCAGACCAGCTTGATGAAATAGCAGGGTCTTAAGAGCATGACAGAAGGCGCAGAGGTCAGGGATCCTTCATATCTCCGGGGGTAGTTCATTCCATAGGGCAGGGGCCCCCACAGAGAAGGCCCTCCCCCTGGGGGTTGCCAGTCAACATAGTTTGACTGATGGCACCCTGAGGAGGCCCTCTCTATGAGAGCATACCGGCCGGTGGGAGGCAATCGGTGTCAGAAGGCGGTTTTGTAGATATCCAGGTCCTAAGCCATGGAGCGCTTTAAAGGTGGTGACCAACACCTTGAAACACACTCGGAAGACCACCAGAAGCCAATGCAGCTCACACGAGAGAGGTGTTACAAGGGTGCGATGTGTCGCCCTCCATAATCAGTTGCACGGTTGCATTCTGGACCAGTTGGAGCCTCTGAATGCTCTTCAAGGGGAGTCCCATGTAGAGAGCATTACAGTAGTCCAGAAAGGAAGCGACGAGGGTGTGAGTGACCGTGCACAGGGCATCCCGGTCCAGAAAGGGACGCAACTGGGAAATCAGGCGAATCTGATAAAAGGCCCCCCTGGCCACAGCCATCATATGATCGTCTAAAGACAGCCGTGTATCCAGGAGGACACCCAAGTTGCGAGCCCTCTTTGAGGGGCCAAGATCTCATCCCCAATAGCCAGCGATGATACCAGCTGGGGCACCAGGAACCATAGCCATTCAGTCTTGGAGGTTTGAGTCTGAGCCTGTTTCTCCCCATCCATATCCGCACGGCCTTCAGGCATCGGGACATCACGTCAAGGGCATCATTGGAGTGGTCCAAGGTGGAAATGCACAGCTGCATATCATCAGCATGACACTTCACCCCAAAACCACGGATGTTCTTGCCCAGCGGCTTCACATAAATGTTGAACAAGAGGGGTGAGAGGACTGACCCTTGCGGTATCCCACAAGTGAGGTGCCTCGAGGTTGACCTCTGTCCCCCCGTCAACACAGACTGTGTATGGTCAGAGAGGAAGGAGGAAAACCACTGTATCATGGTGCCCCCACTCCTAACCCCTCTAACTGATGCAGCATGATACTATGGTCGATGGTATCAAAAGCTGCTGAGAGGTCTAGGAGGATCAGGACAGAGGAACAACCCCTGTCCCAAGCCCTTCAGAGATCATCAACCAATGCGACCAATGCTGTATCCCGTCCTGAAGCCCGAATGGTACGGATCTAGATACACAGCTTCATCCAGGTTATCGGGGAAGTTGTCACACCACAACACTCTCAACAACCTTCGCCACAAAGCGGAGATTGGAGACTGGACAATAATTTGCTAGAACAGCCGGGTCCAAGAAAGGCTTCTTGAGGAGGGGCCTCACCACTGCCTCTTTCAGGGTGGATGGGAAGACACCCTCACTCAGAGAAGCATTAATAATCCCCTGAAACCAGCCTTGCGTCACCTCCTGGGAGGCCAGTACCAACCAGGAGGGACACGGGTCCAACAAACATGGGGCAGAGCTAAGCCTACCCAAAATCCTGTCCACGTCTTCAGGAGCCAAAGGGTCAAATTCCTCCCAGATAACACTCTCAAGACCCACCTTGGTCATCCCATCCGAACCTACCCAATCAGAGTCCAGGCCATCCCGAATCTAAGTGATTTTATCATGCAGATATTGCACAAAATCCTCAGCCCTACCCTGTAAGGGATCCTCCCATGCACCTACATGAAGTAGAGAGCAGGTCACTCTAAACAAGGTGGCTGGGTGGTTCTCTGCAGATGCAATAAGAGCGGAGAAATAATTAGATTTCACCACTCTTATCGCCACTAGGTAGGTCTTGATATAAGACCTCACCAGTGTTCGGTCAGATTCGGAATGGCTCTCCCTCCAATCACTCTCTAGGAGTCTTTTCCAGCGCTTCATCTCCCTCAGCTCCTCGGAAAACCAAGGAGCTAGTTGAGATCGGCACCCAGTCAGAGGCCGCAAAGGCACGATGGGGTCCAAAGCTCCAGCGGCCACCCTATCCCAGGCAGCCACCAGCCATCAGTGTTGGCTCAAGTGTCTGAAGGCTAAGGCTAAATCTAGCTCAATAAATCTTTAGTCAGTCTTTAAGAAGCCTTGCATATCAGCTCCCTCCATTTGTTTTAAAGGCACTTTGTGTTAATTCAAAAAAAGCACCAGGATAGTCCACTGGATGCTGCAAATCATGGTACAAAGGTAAACACTTGAAACTTCCTTCTGACTGAAGTGCATATATAGATGTTTGATCTAGGTCACTGCTGCTGGTTTCTTCTAGTAGACATGGAGGGAGTCATAGGAAACTGTCTCACTGTTTTTCTCAATGATCCTTCACTAATCCAATATCTAGCAATTAACAGCCATCCTTCCAAATATGTAGCAAAAAGGTGCCCAGATGTAAATCTTTTGGCTCCACGTGTGTCAATTCTTTTGTGCCTGTTTGTCTAATTGCTATTGACTGCATGAAGTAGTTTCTGATTGAGGCATGAGGCAAAGTGATATTGATCACACTAAATGAACTTTTCTAATAAGCCAAGAATCAATTGATCAGACAGGGCAAGGTGCCAGAATGATCACCTTTGATACACAAGCCAAATTGTCATCTGAAAAGCCAGAGGTTAACTGGAGAGTGATAGAACAGAGTAGGTAATTCCATCCTATCCCTATTTCTGAGTGAGCACTATGGACCCAACTGAACTATCACTTTTGGGGGGGGGGGCAGTAGTCCAAAGACCAGAGAAAATGTGAACCAGAGAGATTTGATGCTTCACTTCTTCAGATAAGTTATCTCTGCCATAAAATTACTTCCATTCTTTTTGCAGGAAAGAGAGTTCATTTCTCTAAGTAGAAAGTAGTATTAAATCATATAAATTTGTTTAAATCTATAAATTTGTTTATGAGTTATCTTGTAGCTGCCCAGAGTCACCTCATTGTGACTTGGGTGGCAAACAAATTTAATAAATAATAGAGACAGACAGACAGACAGACAGATGATTGAAAAAAATCCAAGAAAGTTGAGTTGTATGTTGGAAAAGCACCTTAGGACAGAACTGGATAATATTTGGGAACTTGAAGTTGCACAGAAAGATCATCAAAAGGTCAAAGTCTTTTTAATGCTAAGCAACCAGAGGCAGTGCTCTCTCTTTTCTACTGGTCAGCGAAAAGAGATTAGGTCAGGAATAGATTTTTTTTTCTGTTGATACTTCTAGAATGAATTTTTGATACTACAAGAATTATACCCTACAGGTAAAATTACAAGATCATCCACATGCTTGATCAAATAATAACAATAACCTAATAGACAGAATGCTTATTGTCCTCCTTTCCTCTCTTCCTAATCCATGCTACTGTTTTTTGTCCATTGAGGTCAAACATCTAATGAAGAAAAGCATACAAATAAATCCAGAATATTGAAATAATTCTCAAGGTTATGTTTTATATTTTAAGTGAGTAATTCAATTGTTTGGAATGAAAAGCATTGATCCATTCCATCATATCAAGTACCAGACTATACTTTGGTTCAGGACCTAACCATGTGAATGGGATTACTTTAAATGTAAAGGTGGATCACACATAGTTTTGAGAAGGAAGCCTTGGAATTCTAAGCTGGGAAAAGGGTGGCCAAACTGTTAGATCGGTGCAGGAATGAAGATGAGACCAGCGGAGTTCATGTAACACGTTTTATTAACCGGAACAGAACTGGCGCGGTGCTGCCGGAGCTCTCCTTATATTCGCTCCAGCAGCCGCACCGCCCCCTGACAGGGATTCAAAACTCCCGCCGGAGGATGCCTCGGCCAATCCCCGGCGGATGTCCTTATAAGGACATAACACTCCTCCCCCCTAGATCTTAAGCTGTCCGTCAACAACAAAGTCACGTAAGTAGGCAGGCCGTTTGCGTATTCTACTAGACCTGCGCAGTCCATTCATTGGCTCACAGCCCCCCTGGTCGGAGGGTGCTCCTGCGGCTCCGGACGCCGTCTCTGGAACCGGGCTGGATCTGGCCGTCGAGGCCGCGGGCGGAGCTCCCGTGCCTCCAGCCAGGTCGCTGACCTCCGCCTGCGGGCGATGCTGGTCTTCTTCACCACTGCTCCGATCGTGGAATCTCCGCTGTTCAACCAGTCCGGAACTTCTGAGCCATGGTAAGTCTCTGGGTCGTCCTTCGGTTCCCACCGGGTCGGGGTTGGTCGGGCCTGGACGTGGGTGCCGGTCCGGCGGCAGCAACTGGGTTGGTCCCGTGGGTCCCCCGGTTGAGTCTGGTTCACTCCCGGGGCTGCTGGTGGGTTGGTTCGGCGCTGGTTCGACTCGCCGGTGGGTTGCAGGCCTCCTCCGCAGGGGTGGTGTAGTCCCTCTCTGCTGGGCTGGCGCTGCTGGGCTGGTCGCGGGGTGTCGCCCTCGCCGGGGTGGTGCTGTCCTACCTCGCAGGGGTGGCGCAGGCCCTCTCTGCCGGGGTGGTGCAACTGGGTTGGCTGAGGACTCTCGCGGCCTTCTCCGCAGGGGTGGCGTAGGCCTTCTCTGTGGGTGGGTGTAGCCGTACCGGTCACCGCCTCTCGCCGTCTGGGTGTCGGTCGTCTCGGCTCGGTTGGTGCTGGCCTCCTCTGCAGGGGTGGCGGAGGCCCTCCTCGCAGGGTTGGTCTTCGTGTTGGTTGGGTTGTTGTTGGGGAGGCCTCCGTAGTGATGCATGGAGGTCTCCCTCGCTGGTGAGTCGGTGGCCGCCCTCGCGGGGGTGCTGTTGGTATCCCCCGCTCGGTTGGCCCCGGTCTACTGGCCCTTTCTGTGACTGGCTTCCATCGTCGGATTGGTGCGGTCCGACCTCGCCGGGGTGTTGTTGGGTGTCGTGGGCATTGGGGCTTCGGTCCCCACGGCTGCCGTCGTCAGCGGCTGGATCTCGGGTGTCGGGGTGTTGATTCTGGTCCACCCCTGGGCGCTTTGGGGTTCCCCTCTGACATTGTCCCCGGTCTACTGGCTGGGATCCGTTTCTGGCTTGTGCAGGCGTCGGCAGGCCCCCCCTCCCGGGGTGTCGTAGGGTTGTGGCAGGCCTACCTCGTTGGGGGTGGGCAGGCCTACCTCTTCAGGGTGTGGTAGGCCTACCTCGTCGGGCTGTTGTCCATCCATTCCCTTCCACCTTTTGCGGAGCTGGTCGATGTGACGTCTCACGACCTGTCCATCTTGCAGCTCTACCCGATAGGATTTCGGGCCGGTTGTGCTGTGAATCTTTCCTTCAGCCATTTTGGTGAGCCATGGAAGTTCAGCGCGTAGACGGGGTCTTCCACGGCAAAACAGCAGAGCTGGCGGCTGGCGGTTGCGGGCACCTCCGAGTGGTACTGGGGGTGCAGTCTGTCGAGGGGTGAGCGGAGTCTTCTGCCCATCAGCAGCTCTGATGGGCACTTCTTGGTGGTTGCGTGTGGCGTTATGTGTTGGGTGAGGAGGAAGGTGTCTATGCGCTCCTGCCAGTCACCCGGTGCCATCTTGGTGAGCGCCTCCTTAGTTAGCCTCACCATCCTCTCTGCTTGGCCATTTCTGGCCGGTCTGTATGGCGCCGAGAGGGCATGGCGGATGCCCAGTCCTGCCAGGAACGCATGGGCATGGACGTAAGTTGGGGACCGTTGTCGGAAACCAACACGTCCGGGAGCCCATGCGTTGCAAAGAGGCGGCGGAGGGCGTGAATGGTGGCCTCTGATGTGGTTGATGCCATGGGAACCACCTCGAGCCATTTGGAGAAGGCATCAACAACGATGAGGAGGTGGCGCCCCTGCATCAGACCCGCGAAGTCGATGTGGATCCAAGACCAGGGGCTGCTGGGCGTCTCCCACGGGGTGGGCTCCGCCTGGGGGGGTGCTGGTCGGACTTCTTGGCACTGGCTACATCCGGCGACCCATTGCTCAATGTCCTTGTCCAGTGATGGCCACCAGACGTAGCTTCGTGCCAGGGCCTTCATGCGGACGATGCCCGGGTGCCTGTTGTGCAGCGTCTCGAGCGTCTTCCGTTGGAACGCGGCGGGGAACAGCACCCTATCTCCCCATAGCAGGCAGCCTTTCATCATGGACAGCTCCTTCTGCTTGCGGCTGAAGGGGCTGTATTCTTCTCCGCTAGGCTGCGCCGGCCACCCCCGCAGGATCCAAGACTGCACTTGTCGGAATGTGGGGTCTCTCTTGGTGTGCGTGGCCACGTCTGCAGATGTGACTGGGCAGCTGCTGTCGTGGTCGATGTGCAGGAGTTCGAGGGTGGGGGCGGGGTCTTCCACGGTGTCTGCGGACGGGCATCTGCTGAGCGCGTCTGCGTTCACGATGGCCTTTCCGGGTTGGTGGGTGAGGGTGTAGGCATAGCCGGCGAGGAAGATGGCCCAGCGTGTCATTCGCGGCGACATGAACGTGGGTGTTTGCTTGTCGCCAATGAGGAGGCCCAGGAGCGGCTTGTGGTCCGTGACTATGGTGAAGCTTCTTCCGTAGAGGTATTCGTGGAAGCGCTTCACCCCTGCGACGATTGCCAATGCCTCTTTGTCCAGTTGGCTGTAGTTGCGTTCAGCGCTGGACATGGTCTTTGAGAAGAAGGCGATGGGGGCCTCTGTGCCGTTGGGCAGGTCGTGGCTCAGGACCGCCCCCACCCCGTATGGCGATGCGTCGCAGGTCAGCCGGATGGGTAGCATCTCGTTGTATTGTATGAGGACGCTGTTGGACATCAATAGTCCCTTGATGGCCCGGAAAGCCGTTTCCTCTTTGTCACCCCACTTCCAGGAATCCGCTTTCCCCAGCAAGCGATGAAGCGGCTCAGCAACTGTGGCTTTCTGTTGGAGGAATATTGCATAAAAGTTAAGCAATCCAAGGAATGCCTGAAGCTCCGCTTTGTTTTTGGGGCTGGGAGCTTCATGGATGGCTTTAACTTTCGATTTGGTGGGGTGTATGCCATTGCTATCGATGAGATAGCCCAGGAACTCGACTTCCTGGACTCCGATGATGCACTTATCTCATCTTACTCTCAAGCCCTTCTCCCTGAACCGCTGCAGGACGAACCTCAGCCATTCAAGAAGTTGTGCTTTTGAGTCTTCAGAGATGAGCACGTCATCAAAGTAAGGCACTACCCCTGGAACGCCTTGGAGAAGGCGTTCCATCATTGATTGAAAAATCCCCGGGGCGGCACTGACTCCGAATTGGAGATGGTTGCACTTAAAGGCCCCCCTGTGTGTGACAATAGTTTGAGCCTCCGCCGTTTTAGAATCCACTGGCAGTTGCTGGTAAGCCTGGGCCAGGTCCAGTTTTGCAAAAATTGTGCCCTTGCCTAGTGAGTGCAGGAGGTGCTGCACCACTGGCACAGGGTATGCGCTCTGCTGCAACGCCTTATTTATGGTTACCTTATAGTCAGCGCAGATGCGCACCGATCCATCCTGCTTCATTGGGGTCACAATGGGGGTTTCCCATGAAGCGTGATCGATGGGTTCCAGAACGCCTTGGGCGATCAGCTTATCCAGCTGTTCGTCTACCTTAGGCCTCAAGGCGAATGGAACCCGGCGGGGCTTGAGCCGAATGGGGGTTACCCCCTGATCCAGATTAAAGGAAATGGGCTTCCCTATGTACTTCCCCAGCTTACCATCGAAGACTTCGCTGAATTCTTCGATGAGAGCGTCGAGTTCGTCTACCCTAATCTGGTGGATGCCTCCGATGGAAAGCCCCAGCAGCTGAAACCACTCAATGCCCAGCAGGTTTGGGCGGCTGTTCCTCACAACTGTAACTGGCAGCTGACCCTCGAACTCCTTGAATGAAATGTGGAGGGTGGTTCTGCCCAGGACGTTGATTGGATTCCCGCCGAAATCCACCAGTCTGGACTGCAGGGGTTTGAGCTGGCTTTTGGAGATTTACGGCTTGAATTTCTTCAGCTGCTGCCAATCGATGATGGTGTAGACGGACCCGGTGTCTACCTCCATCGTGCAAGGCGAGCCCTCGGCCAACAGCGTCACGTTGAACTTGGTGGCGCTGTTGTTGCTGGTGTGTGCTATGGTGGTCTGATTCACCGCGCCATGCCGGGGATCATAGCCGTTGCCTCTGGGTTGGTGAGAGGACCGTTTGGATGTCCTCTGGTTGTCGCGCCGATTTTTGCGGTTCCGTGGTCTGGGTGGTTCAGGGGCTGGGTCGGTGGCTCGGCAGGCCTCTGCGATGTGCCCCCTCTTCAGGCATCAGCGGCAGGTTGCGTCCCGCCATTTGTAGGATGCTCTGGGGTGGTCACCTCTGCAGCTACCGCATCGTTCGCCGCGGTGGCCATTTTGAAGATTTTCCCGCTGATATGGCTGAGAGACCTTATGGACGGCCATCTCGCCATCTGAGTCCGATGGTGATGCGGAATCTTCAGACGATTTGTGGATCGACTGGTGGATCTTGTGGATCCCCTTTGCCTTTTGCATTTCAGCGGCCGCGTGCTCCGAGGACTCGGCGGCGGTGGCCTCTTCCAGCACATCTTTGAGTAGGATGCGTTTCCTACTCAGGAATTTCTCCTGGAGGCCCGCATCCCTCATGCCGAAAACGATGCGGTCTCTCAGCGCATTATCTACGTGGTCAAACTCGCAGTTGGCTGTGATTTGACGGAGTGCGGCAACAAAGTCTTTTATGGATTCCCCCTCGCGTTGGTTCCTCTGATGGAAAGTGAACCGATTTGCTATGGGGGTGCCCGTGGGCGCGTAATGCTCTTGCAGAGCCGCTTGCAGGACTGCCCAGGACATTTCCTCGATGTCCTGAGGTGCGACGAGGTTCACCGCCATTTCCAGGACCTCGGATCCACAGTGGGCGAGGAAGAGAGCCCTCTTCCTTTCGTCGTCGAGGTTGCTGTGGCCGTTTCCGTGGAGAAATTGGCGGAACCGAATCATGTACGAGCTCCATTTCTCCCGTCCGGGATTGAATGGAGCGATGGACGTGAAGAGCGCTTGCTGTGTTGCCATCGTGCTGAATGTGAGGACAGTGGTAATTTCGAGGACTGGTCAAAAGTGTAAGGACCAGTCAAAAATAACTTTTTCAGCTCTCTGAGTAGTCCATATGCATAAAAGGATACAGCAATAGAGAGGGATGAAGGAAGGGAAATTAGAGTAGGAGTGAGGGTAAGAGAGGGAGGAAGAGAGGAGGAGAAGGAGAAAGGAAGAGGAAGTAGGGAGGAGAAGAAGGGGGGGAAGAGAAAGTAAGAAGGACTCAAACTTACCACCTCTCTTCTTTCCTTCTTACTTTCTATTCCCCCCCTCTTCTTCTCCTCCCTACTTCCTTTCTCCTTCTCCTCCTCTCTTCCTCCCTCTCTTACCCTCACTCCTATTCTAATTTCCCTTCCTTCATCCCTCTCTATTGTATCCTTTTATGCATATGGACTATTCAGAGGGCTGAAAAAGTTATTTTTGACTGGTCTTCACACTTTTGACCAGTCCTCGAAATTACCACTGTCCTCACATTTTATGTTTTTGCCCTATCTTATCACCACGGTGAAGAGAAGCAGTTGTGAAATAAATAACAATGAGTTGTTAAGAATGCTGCACCGGCATAAATGCGAGGATGGTCATAAGTGTGAGGACCAGTCAAAAGTGCGAGGACCTGTCAGGAATGACTTTTTTCAGCCCTCTGAGTAGTCCCTTCTAAAACATCTAAAGGCACTTGCTTCTTTAATTCTGCTGCACAGCGTATATTATTTATTAGTTCATTCATTTATTCATTTAAATATTCTCATCAAGCTTAGTTAAACCATGATTAAAAGGTTTTAAATGATCAGTTCTTTAATTAAAATAATAAAATAATATAAAAGTCATCATATTTTTCTACAGTCGGCATGGTTCCCTGACTGAACTTCAATATTCAGTCAAGGTTATGCTAAGCTGTAGACTTCTTGACAAGCCCAACAAAGTTGAAAAACTTAAATGGTATATATTTTTTCTTTTCCCCAACTTTTTGGAAGTATTCACTACTTTCATTAGTATATAAATTGATAGGACCACACTTGTGTTATACACATAAGACCAACATTTTCTGAACACCCAAGAACAGCATTAGCAGTTGTAGACAGATTTACCTTAATATACAAATTATACATGTACATACTTCAGACCCCTATAACAGGTCTCACAACTCCAACAGTCTAGTCCTCCCACCTGTATGTATAGTCATAGCAGCAAAAAGGTTTCCTCTTAGCTAAACGTCAAGCAGATGACATATGTGGTATATAAAAAATAGGCTATTCAAGGCAGCCCCATTCTTATTCACAAGGCAAAGTTTTCTTTAATGAATGGATGTGATTAGTAATTCAGCCCTATCTTCTCTAGAACAGATCAATGATTAATGTGGATTTTTCCCACCTGTCAGTCATACTAATAATCATAGTAGTTGCTAAACTATATAGGGATTGCCTACAGAAACCAGCTCTTCATAAAGGAAATCAGATGGGTATTATCTTAAATCCATGCAGTTATTGGAAGTCCATTTGATATACATTTTCCTTGCCCTAGGAAGTCACAACTGTACTACTGTCCCATATAATTCTATAGAACCATGTGTTTCAGTTTCATTCTTATGGACTTTTCTCATTGAACAATTAAAATTTCACATAATAGTACTTGCCAATTGATTCTAATAAGTTCTGCCCTCTCATCCATTATTTATTTCTAACTAGAGACCCTTTTCCACTTCCACCCTTATCCTGCATTACTCTAGTGCAGATATCATTTGATGTCAACAGAAATTCAATTATACTTTGTTTAAAAGCTGGTATTAGGGACTTAATGGGCTGTTTTCTTTGCCTCATTCTGGCAGCTCAGCTCATTTCCCAAGGATTATTCTTTCAGGCCATGATGAGATTTTGCAAATGGCTTGACCTTTTATTTGTCATGCAGTCATCCAAGTTGCCAAGTTTTTCTGACTTTTAAAAATGTTCAGGGTGAATCCTTACCTTTCCCACCCCCATGCCCATGCTAAACATTAATACAAAGAGCATTAATTTATTTCTAAGGTTCACTATCTGAAATGCAAAAATGTACATCCTGAAAAGTTGAAACAGGCAGTAAATGAGATAACAATCAGCACCTACAACAGGATTCTAAGTAACGTAGAAATTAAAACGTGTCTAGTCATGGTTGTATCCAAAACTTTGAATTTTAGCAGTAGGAAGAAGAACAGGAAAAACTGGAAAGATGTAGGCTATTAAAAACTAGCATGAAACAATGAAAAAAAAAGTCAAAATGTGAGAAACAGATCTAAATCTCCATTTAGCCATAAAATTTCCTAGCTGACCTTCGATCTGTCAGCACCTTTCAGCCAAATGTATTTGATGCTCTTTGTATTAGCAAAAATTTAGTTCTTAGAGGGCGAGCTGCTCTTTAGTGGAGTTCTTTTAACCGCTGAGTCATATCTGTTGTTCCACTTTACACTTTATGAAGCACCACCTACTTATCCCTACTTGTTTACGATATGCGTGCTGCCCAGAGAAACATACTTCCTTCTAGTGAAAATATTACAAAGAAATTTCATATACCAATGAAACCAACCATCTGCTACTTTTTTAAACTGCTAAAATTTCTGAAAACTAATGCAATATTTTTTTTCTTCCCAAATAATTTATTCCTATGTCCTCAATCATAGGGAGTGAGGAAGATATTCATATCCTGTTCAGGCAACTGTGACAGAGGCTAATATTTCCAGGTATTTCAAAAATTCCCACCAGTGAATAATCCAGGTGTCAGCTTTGGAAGCCATATTAGGCCGGAAGCTTCCATGCTGCCACTTTCTCATGTATGGGAAAGTAGGAGGGGGAGTTTAGTAGAGGGGTTGTCTGTAGACATAATAGCATTCTTCCTGTTGGTCAAGGTTTAAGTGATCCTGCATCTGGAGGAGTGGTTGGAGTGATGTCTTGAGATGGGATGGCGATTGATTGGAGCATGTGATCGACTGAGGAGTGAGGGGATGGTTTTGGGGTTTTGATTTACTGAGGGAAAACCCGGACCTCTCAGATTCAGGTTTTCCCAGAAAGTGCCAGTTTACCTATTCTAGTAAATAGAACTTTGAAAAATGCTTGTTTCAAAGTCTTTACTTGGATTTGGGTTTTTTCTGGAACACTGACATCAGGATCTCACCATCAAAGTGTTGGACAGCCTTGAACCCTCACTTTCAAAGATTTGGAGCCCAATCTTTTTCTAAAAATACTATATTTCCCTAATCTTTAACCCCACTATATGAATTGTAACTCCTACAGCTCAAAAAAGTGCTTATACTTTTACAAACCTATGGCTGCTTATAGCATCCCCATTGTCATGCAATCGCAATTTAGGCACTTGGCAACAAGTAATTATTTACAAGCAGCCCACTGTTAGGTGATCATCATTGGTGACCTTCACAACTGGATTCTGACAAGCAAAATCAAGGCAAAAGTCAGTAGGAAGTTGCAAGACACTTAATTAACACAGATGATTCATTTCATGACCACAGCTGAAAGTGATCTTATAAGTCAGGTGCAGTCATATGATGCTTCACTTTATAGCCATGTTGTTTAGCAATATCCTTAGCCATGTTGTTGGTTTCAATTGCAGTTGGAGGATATTGGTAACTTCCAGGTATAAAGAAAATAATCTGTTTATGAAAATGCATTGTGAGCTCCACTAGCTAGTATGGATCAGAAAAATCAACTCCACAGGAAGACCAGAACTATCTTTCTTGAGATAGGTTGTTGTAACAGAAACATCTTTTACCACCTCTCCATCTTAAACTCCAGAAATTGAGGAAGCTATCTAAGTCATTTATGAATACTAACTTGCTTCCCAGGGCTTAAAAATATAATGGTTCTTACCGGAGGAGCAACATCAGGACTGAGTAAATGGTTTCCAGATCAACTTTTTGAGGACAAAAATAATTGAGACTCTGGGGCAGTTACAGAACATTGACAGACTACTGAGCGATATTTGGACTTATCAAAAAAGAAGGCAAGATGTTTCAGCAGGGGGAAATAAGTGGGTTGCAAAAAGAATTGGCGGTGATGTTTCAAAGCATTCATGATACTACGACAAGGAATCACAGGAAGATAATGGATTTGTACACTGAGACTGTATGCACCAAGACAAATTCCTTGTCCAATAAAAAATTCTATTCTATTCTATCTATTCTAATGAATAACATAAATAGGAAGTTAGAAAGTACTCCACAAGGGATAATGAATAATGACAAAAAAGCCCAGGAAATAGAAGAGATAATGGAGAGACCAGGGGAAAAGACAGAACTAAATAAACAAACAAAACAAGAAGATGAGAGGGAGATGGCCACCAACACCAACCTGCTCCCCTGTGGCCAGTGCACCTCTCAGTTGTTTCGCGGTGAGAAGGCAGCCGGGAAGTGAAGAGACAAGCTGAGAGGGAGAGGTGACATCACAATGGAGGAGGCAGTCTGGTAGGCGATGAAGGAAGCTTGGAGGGAGAGGCGACAGCGCTCCAGGTTGCCAGGTGGGTGAGCTGAGGAATTGGGGTGCCGCTGGGGCCACTGTGCCACCAGAACCACTGTGCCCACCATAATGGCAGCTCTGACACTGGCAATGTGTCATGGATGATATGCAGACCCCCTACCATGGAGCCAGGACCTGGAACACAAATAGCAAAGTGAGTGCATTTCTGAGCTAACTTCCTCCCTGGATTCCGTCGATGGAATTTGGCAGTCAGGCAAGAGGTGTTAATGTCCTCATTGGGTACCCAAGAGGCCATACTATCATATATTGGAAACTTCCCCTGCGCCATTGCGTATCCAATATATCTCCCACCTCATAGTGCTGATCCACCCCTACCATGACAGGCAGTGGGGGGTGACACAATGGGTCCCTTTAGCTTAGAAATATAGACTGGCCTGAGAAGGCTGCTGTGGAACACTGGATGGGTTTTCCCCAGCAGCCGAGGCAGGCAAAGCTGTACAACCACTGGGTTTATCACCTGTACAATGGGGAAGGGTCCTATGTATTTAGGTCTGAGTTTCCTACCAGGTAGGTTTAGCTTCAGGTATTTGGTAGAGAGGTACACCATTTGACCCACTCGGAACGTAGGCTGTGGCCTTCGCTTTTGGTCCACTTGTCACTTGTAGTTTGTCATTGCCTGGCTTAATGCCTCTTTAACCACTTGCCACACATCCTTTGTTCAGTCTGTCCACTCCCTTACCCCCCCCCCACCCACCCACTGGGATGGTGCTAGGGCATTTTGGTATAGGGACGAACTCTCATCCCGTTGCTACTTGGAATGTATCCCATATTGCTATGGGTAGCATTACCTCAGCAAATGGGAGTAAATGTGCCCAATCAGTCTGCTGATGTTTGACATAACACTGTAGGTAACATGCCACCATGGCATTGGTTCTTTCTACAGCCCTATTGGTCACAGGGTGAAATGCTGAACTAAGACCCTGGGATGCCCCAATTCTGGTCAGGAAATCTCACCAGAATCTGGCAGTAAATTGCACCCCCCTATCTGAAATCACCCTCTGGGGGACACTGTGGAGATGATAGATATGGACTATGAATAACTTGACCAACTTCCCCACAGAGGGGAGACTGGGGCAGGCTATGAAATAGGCCTGTTTTGAAAATAAGTCTATCACGGTCCAGATGACTGTATTTCCCCAACTGGCTGGCAGCTCTACAACAAAGTCCATAGCTATCTGCTCCCACAGTTGTGCAGGGCTTGCCACTGTCTGCAACAAGCCTGGTGGCTTGCCTGTTTGGGGTTTTGTGGTAGCATACACCACACAGCTCCTTACATATTTCTTGATGTCCCTTTTCATTTGAGGCCAGCAGAACTGGTGGTTGGTGAGGTGCAAGATCTTTAAGTACCTGAAATAGCCGGCAGTGTGCACATCATGACAAGGCCTTAACACCTCCAACTGCCCCTCTCAGGGAATATATAATTTGCAAAATTATATATTCCCTGCAAAGCAAAACCATCTGTCTGGGTCAGTAGGGAATGGTTTTCCTGGTATCAGTGGTCTCCTAGGAGCACAGACTGGAAGGCCTGAGGAATAGGGCCACTGGGTTTTTGGTGGACTACTGACTGAGAGTGGTGGTTGTCTACTGCTTGGATCTGGTTGGCTGGTATGATAGCTTGCACCACCTCCTCAAGGGTACTGTTATATTGCGGCTTCCTGGAAAGGCATCAGCTGGAAGTTTTTTCCTCCTGGTATGTATTTCAGGGTGAAATGGAATCACCTGAAAAACAGGCCCCACCTCACCTGCTTTGGTGACAGCTGTCAGGGTTGCTGCAGAGCCTCCAAGTTCTTGTGGTCTGCCCACACTGTGAAGGGCACAACTCCCCCTCCAAGAGATGACACCAAGTCATTAATGCCCACTGAATTGCAAAGGCCTCTTTCTCCCAGATCAACCAGTTACGCTCCGTCTCCATTAACTTTTGGGACGTGTATGCTCATGGCTGTAGCAACCCCTTCTTATTCTTTTGTAACAGGATTGTAGCCACGTCCATGTTGCTGGTTTGCCGGATCTGGGTGTTGGAGGACTGGTTCATTTGCAAAAAGCACTTTTAGGTATTCAAATGCTTGTTGGCACTCAAGGGTCCAGTGTATCGGGTGGCCCAGATGGGATTTCTCTTTGAGATGTTTTGTTTTGTTTTGAGGAGATTAGTTAGTGGTAGAGCCACTTGGGCAAATGATGGAATAAACTGGTGGTAGAAATAGGAAAAATTGAGGATGCTCTGTAATTGCTTTTGGGTCCTGGGCGTCTGCCAGTTTATCACCGCTCTGACCTTAGCTGGGTCCATCTCCACCCCCATAGGTGATATGCGAAAGCCAAGGTAGTCCAACCATGTCTGGTGAAACTCGCAGTATGATAGTTTCACATACAAGTGTGTGCTTAACAGTTTCTCCAGGACCTGGTGTACCAAGGCAATGTGTTCCTCCATGGTCTTTGTGTAAATAAGTATGTCATTCAGGTACACCAGTACCCATTGTATAGGTGTTCATGCAGCACCTTATTGATAAGCTGCATGAACACCGCAGGGGCGCTCTGCAGACAAAGGGCATGACTCTAAACTGGTAACTCCACAGGGGGCAATTAAATGCGGTCTTCCACTCATCTCCTGCTCGTATCCATACTCTGTAATATGCTTCCCAGAGATCTAGTTTGGAGAACACCCTTCTCTCTGCCAACCAGGCTAATGTGTCCTTCATTAACAGCAGAGGATACAGATGTTTGATGCACACTGCATTAATTTCCCTAAAATCTACAGACATAGCCCCTCATCTTCTCTCTAAACAATATAGGCACAGCCACCCGGAATCTCGCAGGCCGGATAAATCCCCATTTCAGGTTCTTCTCGATTAAGGTTCATCTCCTTCAGCTCATCTGGAGTCATTGAATACATTTTGGGCTTCGGTAAAGTAGACCCTGGGAGGATCTCTATCCCGCAGTAGGTAGGTCGGTGAGGAGGCAAGGCGTTGCATTCTTGTTCACTGAGAACCTCCCTCAGATACACCTCTGGGTAACCTAACTCCCCGTAATCCTGGGGATGCAGGGAGGCCTCTGCCAGTCCACCCTGATCTATGGTAGGGGCTTGGGGCCATTGCTCATGCCGTGGTGGGGTTGGGCCCAAACCTAATCGCAGGTGTTGAAAACCACCCCACCAGATGGTCGGGCCCTATTTGTCCAACCAAGCTAAACTCAAGGCTATGTCCTCCTCACTTCCGGTGGCACCTCCGTCGTTGTCAGTGGTCTCTCCATGACCGCCGGCCTCCCGGCACGTTAAGAGCCGCCACATAGCAGGCAGGCAGCTCGAAAAACCCGCTCCTTAATTGAAGGAGTGGGGAGAGCTTCTGGGGGTGAGGTTGAGCCCCCTGAGTTGCCCCAGGAACTTCTCCTTTGTCCTGGGGAAGGCTCAGAGCGATGGCTCCCTATCCATCCCCAGAGTATGCTCCGCGCCGAGAGGGATCTCTGCTAATTAGTTAATTAGCAGAGCCAGATGTCGTGAGCAACACCACGACTGAACTGATAACAGAAATAAGCTGGACAAGAAAGAAGGCAAGTGTAATGCAAGTATGATTTTTTTAATTGATTTTCTGGAGGAAGGAAAAGAAAGGGGAAGGAGAGGAGGAAGAGTGAAAGTGCTTTTAAGATGGTGACCAGCTCTGCTGGAAGAAAAAATGAGAGTGGAAAGTGAAAGCAGAGCTGACTGCTGAGAGATTTTTAAAAGAAACATTTTGATACTGAGAGGAATTTAATAAACAAAGGTTGATTTAAACAGATTTTGAAGTAAGAAGAATTTTCTTGGTCTTTTTCAAAAGTAAAGTAAAGTAAAGTAAAGATGACTCCCAAACCTAAAGGAAGGGGGGGCTCCCCCATGAGTCAGTTGAAGGACAAAGCTGAAATGACTCATCTGCATGGATTGGCAGAGGTGGACTTAAAAGATTTTATAACAAGTTCTTTAGTG
The DNA here is from genome assembly GCA_030761175.1 of Masticophis lateralis. NCBI lineage: Eukaryota > Metazoa > Chordata > Lepidosauria > Squamata > Colubridae > Masticophis > Masticophis lateralis. The sequence goes on from JAUDYJ010000008.1 coordinate 333,684, forward strand.
AGCGTTGTTGACAAGATAAAAAGTTCACAGAAGAATCTTGAGGAGTTGGTTTCTGGGAAGTATGATCAATTAAGTCAAACTATTACTAAAGTAATTTCGGATCTTTCAAGTGTGGTGGTTGAAATGGGGAAGAAAGTGACTGAGATCAGTAGTAAGTTTGACTCCCAGATACAAGAAATACAAGAAAAATTTGTGGAAGCTGAGGTTCAAAATCAGAACATACAGAATGACATCATTATGCTTCAAATTAAAACTATGGAATCAGCAATTAGATTAAGAGGTATAAGAGAAAATAAGAGAGAAAACTTAAGAACAACTTGTGCCAAGGCTTTTGCAGAATTATTAAAGCTAGAAGATGAGCTAATTCTTGGCAGTATAGAGAAAGTCTATAGAGTCAACTCACGTGTAGCTAAACAAAGGAATTTGCCCAGAGACGTGGTTGTTTACTTTACTGATAGAAGATTGAGAGATGATATCTTACAAAAGTCCTACTCTGCCAGAGTGCAAGTAGAAGGTATACAAATTAATATTTTTAAAGAGCTACCACCGAAGGTTTTAAAGGACAGAAAAGATTTTGCTTTTTTGATTAAGGAATTGAAGAGAAGTAATATCCCATTTAGATGGGATTTACCAGTTGGTATAATTTTTAGATACCATGGTGTGAGACATTGTTTGAATACTATTGAAAAAGTGGAACATTTTTATAAAAATATCTTTAAGGGAGCCCCGGAACATGTTAAGAATAAAAAACAAGAAAGAAAGTCTGCAAAAGGTAAACAGAAGGAAGAGATTCAAAGAATGTTAAAAGAAAAAGGAGTACAAGGTGGTTCTCTAGAGGATCCTATTATGGACTTTTTAGATGAAAAAATTGAGCATCCCAGTGAACCCAGAGGAGGAGTACCGGACCTTGAACTGCTGGAGCAAGATTTAAAAAATAATACTACAATTCGAGATGAACAGCAGCAGAGGCCCAACGCTCCTCAAGAAATGGGGGGTGATGCTAAACAACAGGAACTAGAAGTTAATGAGGAAACTCGATTGGAAACTGCTGATGACAAATTTAAGGAGTATCGTGAACTGTCTCAGATGTTACAGATGATAACAGAAAGTATTGAAAGATGTGGAAATAGGTTATAAAACTTTCAAAGCTTATACTGAGTTGGATTTATGGATTATAAAAAGTTCATCCTGAGTTGGAGACTTATAAAAATTTTATTGCAAAGTTTATCCTGAATCGGACTTAACATCCTGAGAAAGGTTAACAGATTGCTGCAATAGTAGCAGTGATTTGTGGTTACCCTATTATAGGTTTTTTTTTTGGAATTTATCATCTAGGAGAAAAGAATGGAAATGAAAACATCTTACAACCAGAAGGAATGAACTGCAAAGGGCGACAGGATTTGAAAGAGCTTTAAAGGAACATCTGGGAATGCAGTTTCTAGTTTCTTCTTTTTTTCTCTTTCAAGGTTTGAATTTTAGGAGGAGCTGCATTGGTTCTTTCTCTTAGGTGGTATAGTATAACCTAGTTTGAATGATTCTACCTAGAGGAGTGAATACCTTCATGGTTGGATATTATCTATATAAAGTCACACGGGTGGTTTATGTGGAGAGATGCTTTATTCTGCTGATGGGGGCAGATAGAAGACGAAGCTTATTGGAATTGGATTTATGTGGAGAAAGAATATTTAACTTCAATCAAGATGAAGAGAAGATTGAAATTTGGATTATGGAGATAGAAAAATTTCTTTTTGGACGCAATTGTATGATTATAATAACATATGCATAATTATATATTTTGCATGTTTTATGTTTTTGTTTTTTAGTTAAGGGGTATAGTTGGGATCAAATTATTTGATATGGACATGCAGGTTATATTATGGTTTATTAAAAGGGGGATCTAGTTTGGTATATGATTAGTAATGTTAATACCAATGGATTACAGAAAGGTATAATAATTTTTAAATTGGCTTGAATATTATAATGGTTATTATTACTGGGTTTTTTTTCCTATTATAACATTGTTAACTTTAGATAAATATTAATATCTATAGGTCTATTGTTATATTTTTTGCTTACAAAAATTCCTTTTTTTTCCTGTTCCCCTTCTTTTTCCTCTTTTTTTCTTTCTTTCTTCTTCTTTCAAAAAAATATTTTTTAATTTAGAATTTGAATACATAAGAGTTTTTTGCTTTTCTTGTTATAAATTTTTTCTGTTCTTTTAAAATTTGTAGCGGAAGTCAGGGGAGGGATGGGGAGGGAAGGGGTGGGGGTAGAGGGAGATAGGGGGGGTGGGGAGGTGGAGGTTGGGGTTGGGGTGGGGGAAAATGAAAAAACTTTTTGTATTGTAAAACTTTTTCAATTAAAAAAAAAAGACTATGTCCTCTTTGGCACAACCACAAATTGTAGGGTCTCCCATGGGCACCTATTTCTATGACCACCTCCTCTGTAATGTGGGTGGGCTGCTGACCAGAAGATGGTTGGGCCCAGTAGTCCCCCAGCCCTGGAGGCTTCAGCCACCAGTCCTGCATCCCATGCTGCCCAGTCTCCAGACCCTCCTGGCCTTTCACTGTCCCTTGCCCTAAAGCTGAGCATTCCTTCAGCCTGACTGCTAGGGGAACTCCCTCTGCTGGTTCCACAGCCTCTTCCAGGTCTGCAGCCTCCAGCCCTGGCACCATACCTTCAGCCATGGTAGTTGCTTTGAGCTCCAACAAACTGTCAGGTTCTGATACACAATGAAAACTCCACACACAAATGATGGTTTGAATCCTGTTTACTGGCATGAACTGACATCCATAAACAACTGCAGGAAGGTATTGTTGGAGGTAATGCTCCATGCTGCCCACCACCTTATAAAGCCTACCACCCAGGTGACCCTTAATCCAGTCCTACCCCACTCATTAGCCATTATGCAATTGAGTCCTTCCCACACACCCCTGCTCTCCCAGCCAGTTGGCCATGCCCCAGGCATGGCAAGCAAGGCAGCAATGAACTCACCCATGTGCAGCTCCAGGCTTCCTGCCCAGCAACATATGCAGGAGCAGCCAGGCAGGATAACTACTGCTCAGGCCACCCAGAGATTCCCCGTCCCACCCTCTGTCCAGTCCAGCTGCAGTGAGGGCACCTCACAAAAGTCTGGAGGAGGCCACCATGGCTCTGGTGATGTCATCAGACGGTGCCTGCAGTCTCCAGAGTGCAATGCCAATACCAACCTGCTCCCCCATTGCCAGTGCACCTCTCAGCTGTTTCATGGTGAGGAGGCAGACCAGGAGGTGAAGAGGCAGGTTGAGAGGGAGAGGCGACATCATGACAGAGGAGGCAGGCTGGGAGGCAAAGAAGGAGGCTGGGAGGGAAAGGTGACAGTGCTCTCGGTTGTCAGGTGGGTGAGCTAAGGAGCCGGGGTGCCGCTGGGGCTATGCTGCCAGAACCACTGCGCCTGCCATAATGGCAGCTCCAACATGTGGCCACACGTCGAGGCTAACAGCAGAATAGAGGCAAACACAAGAAATAGGAGAATATTATTATGCATATTTTTATATAATATATTAAAAGTAATAGCTAGATATATAGATGGTGAAATATGGTGACACTATGTACGTTCTAATGATACTGTTATTGTTTTTAGAATTGGGGACTAAAATGTTGAACAATTAAATAATGAAGGCTTATATCTTAATATAAATATGTATAAGAATATGATTGCAATTACATAAATATGATTTAAATAACAAATAATATTAATACTATCATTACTACTTGTATTCAAATGAATGATACCCAGATCCCTCACTGTTCATGTATTGATATTGATGTATATTTTTTAAAAAAAGACTCTGAAGGCTCCAGAAATGTTCTAATCTATCACTGCAGTCCACAGGAAAAAAAATAAACTGAAAGGACAAAAAAAGGAATATAATAACTGAATGGCAGACTATGTAAATTGTGTCAACAAGAAAAATTTGGCTTTGGGGACTGAGATCTAAATTATGTAAATAAGGGACATCTGCTACAGAAAGGGTTTGCACTTACAAAGGTTGATAAAAATATTTTTGGATCCAAACTTGATTTGGAGGGTTTTATGATGAATTGTGTGGGGCCTAAGAGATGAAAAGTAAAGACTTCAGATAAAAAGTTGTGCCCTGTAGAAAGAAATGCCAGTGTGGCTGTAATGGGGCCTGTTAAACAAACACTGAAAAATCAGAAGGAACACTGACTCATAAAATGAATGGCTGTTGTTATCTATTCACTAACAGTCAGGAAATGGAGAACAAAGAAGATGAATCTGAATTTTTATTATAGAAAGTCAAACAGATTTAATATATAATCAAGACCTGATGGTACTTTCATGACTGAAAAATAGGTACCGAAGAAAAGAATTCATTCAAAAGTAACATAAACAATAGAAAGGTAGTAGTTATACTGTATGTTGTATGAATACACTTTTTCTTAGAAATTTAAATGAATGAATGAAGTTATATTGAATATAACATCTGAGTTAGACTAAAAAATGAAGAAAGCAGTGATGTTATTATGACCTACTGTCATTCACCCAGCCACTCATCCAAAGAGAAAACAAATTTTAACTGAATATTAGAAAAAAGCTTAATAGCAGTAAATGCAGATGAACACTTGAACCAATTATAGAGAAAGGCAAAGGACTCTCATTTACTGTGTGTCTTCCAGGAGAGGCTGGGCAACCATCTGCTGTAAATGATTTAATTTTAATTCCTACACTGCCGGAGGTTGGACTCAGTAGACAGAATGGCTTCTCCTAGCTTTAAAAATCTGGGCCAGTTCTGGATTTTTTCTATCAAATAGCAATAGTACTTAAACTTATATACCACTTCATAGTGCTTTACAGCCCTCTCTAAGTTATTTACAGAGTCAGCATATTGCCCCCAACAATCTGGGTCCTCTTTTTACCAACTTTGGAAGGATGGAAGGCTGAGTCAATCTTGAGCTGATCGGGATTGAACTCCTGGTAATAGGAATGCAGAGTTAGTCTGCAATACTGCATTCTAACCACTATGACACCATGGCTCTATAGTCAAAAGATTATTCTCTCTCTGAATCAGTTCTCAGCTGTACTTTAGCTAAACACCTGGAGAACCCCAGTGATTGGACAGATAAAAAAACATAATAAATAAATCAGTCACAAAACCATATTTAAAATTTGGACCTGGTAAATTGTGTACCTTTCTTATCATAAGACAGAATCTCTTTGCATAAGTAGTCTAACATTAAAATATTTTTCTTCTAGGAGGGCAATATTATTATTGTATTATTATCAATTGTTATAGTAGTGCACCACTTCCTATAGTAGTATAGGAAGTCGTAGTATAGTAGCACACCACTTCCTATAGTAGTATAGGAAGTGGTGTGTGCAAGTATATCATTTTTGGTCAGTGAGCAGAGAGGATTTTGGAAATCAGCTAGCAGAAACTAGCAGAATTTTAGTGCTGAAAAACACACTGAGAGCTGGAGTTGGATGATATGTAATCAAGAAGCATTGACAAGGACAGCAATCTTCTAGCATGGAGAAATTGAATCTTCAAGATTGGCTACTTTTCAGAATTTGGCAAAAAAAGAAACTTAACTGTTTGCAGTTAGATTTCAGGACAGGACACAGGACAGAAACATCACTGATTGTAATTGTTGATGACTGTCTGTAAAAATCTATAGGGCAAAATGGATCCTGATTCAAAGATCCAAATAGGGGAGCGAGAGTCGAGGTGGCATGGAATAGGAGCGCTCCGTATTCCGTGCCAATTTCCCAGCGTTTTTCGGGCCACATAGGGGGTGAGATCGATCCTGGGGTGGACCGCCAAAAAGAGGGATACTTCGGAGGAAGCGGTGTGGAGAGGTGCGGTCTCCCACCGCACCGAGAAGAGCCCTTATCCCGGACGCGAGGAGAAGACGGCAAATTTGGCCTGACCAGAGACTCGTCGCTGCAAATTTTTGAAGCAGGAAGCGAAAGAGTGAACACGGGGTGGAGATCGAAGTGAGCAAGAGGACAAAAGTTGGAATATTGCTTATTGGCGATTTCTGCAAGGAGGGGATCAACCCTAGAGTCCGGTGGAGTAGCAGAGAGACAGAGAGACGCAGAAAGAAACAGGCGGCAAACAACGAGGAGAGCGAAGTGACTCAGCGAAACCTGACCCGTTAATATCAGCTGTTAAGGAGACCTCTCAAAGAGAAAATACCCAGGAAGAATAAACTCTGGAGTGAGAAGGACAGAAAACAGGACGCTGAACTTTTCCTTTACTGGATTAAGCTACACCAACGGAGAAAAATAATATAGACAATAACTAAATTGGGGACATAAAGTAAGTGTAAAATAACGACTGCCATCTTTGAATTTTTTTTTCTTTTACCAGGACTTTTACCAGGACTTCCTAACCAAAGGAAGAAAGAAATAAACATTGTGAGATCTTTGATGAACTATAAACTTATTAAGTGAAGTCTGTGGAATTTGGTGGAAAGAACAGAAGATCTTATGTAACTAACTTTTAAAGGGAAACTTATATATATAAATATTTAACTTTTAATATCTTATTACAATTTACATATTTGTATATTATTTACTTGTTATATACTATAGATACTTTCAATACATTCCAAATAGAATAGCAAATATCTTAACTGTGTACTTAACATTATAGTAATTTATAAGCATTTATATCCTAATTAATTTATCTCTAGTTATATTTATATTTTTTCTTTTAGAAGATTAATGTATTTTGAATACCATAAATTAATAGACATATATATTGAACTAATTTTGTAATTATATAATTAATTGTTTTATAGCAATATTAATAAATTAGTAGTGTTTAAATATTGTAACAAGTAAATTTGTTTTTTAAGTGTTTTTTTAAGTAAGATTAATTTTTAGTAACATTCGATAGTAATAATAATATTAAGAAACTTCTTTAGCAATAGAATATTATTATATAGTTATATAGTATTACCTAGTATGATATAGTCATATAGTTATATGGTATATTGCAAATTATAGATTTTTGTATATGAAATTTATAGATTATAAGTCAGAATAACATAATTAATAGTACTGAGAACTAAATACAATAACAGAGAATTATCAAATTAGTGAATATAAGAAGGCATTCAGGAGAAGAACGATTGAAATAGAAACTATTGAACTTTATTTAAAATTGTAACAACAATAGTACAACAGTAATATAATAAGGGAAATAAGAGTCCTGATTAGACTGAAAAACGGATGTTAATTTGGGAAAAAGTTGACAGAATTCTAGAACAACAATATAAAACTCTGAAAGAAATGTCACAAACTACAATAACAACGGTAAAGACAGGGAAGAAGGCCATCTCAACATCAGCAGGACTAATGGCTTCTCCAGCCACACAGAAAACTATAGAAACAATTTTCCCAGGCGAAAAACAAACTCCGACCATAAATATGCAGACAGTACAGACTACATTGATAACCATACAAGAGACTATGCAAAAAATGCAGGAATGTATGTTTAAAAACCACGAAGAAACCAGGAGAGATTTAGACGAAAGTAAAAATTCAGTCAAAGAAGACATTCAGAAACTAGATGGGAAAATGGACCTTATCCAGGAGATGATTTCTAAAAACGAACAAAGGATCACAGCCATAGAGGAGAAGTCAGAACAAACAGAAAAGAAAATAGAACTACTAGATGTAAAAATGACCGGTCTCAACAAAGAACTTGAAAATACAGTAGCGCAATTGGAATTAGAAAGAGCTTCATTCTATCTACGGTTTCAAAACGTATGGGAAGAAAGAGATGAAGATCTGACCCAAATAATGGCCGAAATAATTGCAGAGATTCTGCAAAGAGAGAAGGACGAGATCATTAATGAAATGGATGAGGTTTTCAGAGTAAATACAAACTATGCAAGACAACATAGACTCCCAAGAGAAGTTCACGTACGTTTTGTAAGAAAGAAGGTGAGAGACATTATTTTCAAAATAGCAAAAGAAGAGCCGATATATTATAAACAAAAAGAAATAATAACACTAAAGCAAATACCCAAAAGGATTAGAGAATGGAGAAAAGACTACGGATTTCTCACAGTACTATTAAACAAAAAACAAATATTATTACGATGGCTGATGCCAGAGGGAGCGTTAGTTACATGGAAAGGGAGGAAAATAAAAGTTGATACAATAGAAAAAGCACAAAATTTATGCGATCAGATTATAGAGCAGGAAGGAACAGAGGATAGAGGCGAAAAGTCGAGGAGAAGAGACCAAACAACATCGAGAAGAGAAGATCAAGGAACAATATAGAGAACAACAAAGAGAAGGAAAAAGAAGAGGAGGGAGAAATCCAGGAGGAGGAGGAAAAAGGAGTAAAAACAAGAGCACAAGAACAAGCAAAAAAAAAGGACAAGAAGTAAAGGAATAAAAAGAAAAAGGACTAAATCCTAAAATGGACAAAAATCTAAAAATGATATCAATAAATATAAATGGACTCAATTCCCCGGCAAAAAAGAACCAAATATTTAGAAAACTAATTAAACAAAAAGCAGATATAATATGCCTTCAAGAAATTCACATAAGAAAAAATGAAGAAAAGTATCTACAATGTAAAAAATTAGGGAAACTATATGTATCATTAGCCGATGAGAAGAAAAAAGGAGTAGCAATCTATGTCAAAGAAGAAATAGAAAGCAAATTGAAATACGTAGATAACTTAGGAAGAATAGTAATGACTGAAGTTAATCTTAAAGGTAGAAATATATTACTAGTTGGAATATATGCACCAAACGGTCAACAAAAAGAATTTTACCAAAATTTACATGAAAAAATAATAGAACAAAATATTGAAAATGTATGTTTACTGGGTGACTTCAATGCAATTATAGATATTAAAAAAGATTACAGATGTACTCAGAATAAAAAAAATAGTAAGAAAAATTTGATTCCGAAAACATTTTTATCCCTTATAGAAGAATTAAACCTAGTAGATATCTGGAGATTATACAACCCAAAAAAGGAACAATACACATATTACTCCAATCCCCATAAATCTTGGTCAAGGATTGATATGGCATGGGTTACGAAGACCCTAACACAAGAAATTCAATCAATAGAAATAGGGGCAAATGAATGGGCTGACCATAATCCACTAATAATAGAATGGAGAGGATGGAGAAAAGGTAAAGGTAGATGGATGATGAACACGCAAATAGTGAAAGAAGAAAAATATATTAAAAGAATAGAAGAAGAACTGAAATGGTTCTTTAAGGAAAACAATAAAAATCAAACATCCTTACAAAACCTGTGGGACACAACCAAAGCATATATCAGAGGAATAACATTAGCCTACAATAGCCAAAAGAAAAAAGAGAGGGAAAAAGAATATAATAAAATTTATAATGAAATTAAAAATTGTGAAGAGAAGTTATAGGAAAGACCAGGAGATGAACAGAGAAGAATTAACTAGGCGGCCGCCAAACATAAACTAAATATACTAGAACAAGAAAAATATATCAATACATTAAAATTCACAAAACAAAACCAATTCGAACATGCAAATAAGCCAGGAAGGTGGATGGCATATAAATTAAGAAAGGAAAGGAAAAAAAAAATAATCCACCAACTTCAAGATAATGAAGGGAAACTACACCAGAGCCCAGGAAAAAAGAAAGAGATAGCAGTTAATTTCTTTCAAAATTTATATAAACAAGAAAAAGTAGAAATAGAAGAAATAAACCAATACTTAAAAGAGGAGCAAATGCCCATATTAACGGATGAGGAAAGAGAGATGTTAAATAGGGAGATTACAATAGAAGAATTACAGGAAGCCATTAGGAAACAAAAAAACAACAAAACCCCGGGCACAGACGGACTGCCAATAGAATTATATAAAGAATTAGGAACATCATTAAATGGGATATTAATAGAGGTATATAACGAGGCACTAAAAGACGCAAAAATACCAGAATCTTGGAAAGAGGCATATATATCATTAATCCACAAGGAAGGAACAGACCCAACACAAATTAGTAACTATCGGCCGATCTCATTATTAAATACAGATTACAAAATTTTTATGAATTTAATATCAAATAGATTAAAGATAATATTAAATAACATTCATTCAGATCAAAACGGATTCTTACCGACAAGACAGATTAAAAATAAATCAAGAATGGTAATAAACATAATAGAATACTACAAAGAACACCCAGAGAAACAAGCAGCCCTTATATTCTTGGATGCACAAAAAGCATTTGACCGAGTCAATTGGGATTTTATGAAACAACAAATAAAAAATATGGAATTTGGTGAGAAATTTAGTAATATAATATCCACAATATATACAAATCAGAGAGCAAGATTGCTAGTCAATGGGGAATTAACAAATCATTTTGAAATAGGAAGAGGAGTAAGACAAGGATGCCCACTCTCGCCCCTGCTTTTTATACTAACTTTGGAAAACTTGCTCAGGAGAATTAGATCAAATAAAAATATAAAAGGACTTAAAGTCAAAGGAGAAGAATACAAAGTCCAAGCTTTTGCTGACGACCTTGTATTCTTCATAGAAGATCCACTGGAGACACAAATAAAATTAATGGAGGAAATTGAGAAATATGGCAAGGTGGCAGGGCTAAAAATTAACAAAAATAAAACTAAAATTCTAACTAAAAACTTAAATATAAAGCAAACAGAAAAATTAGAACAACAATCGGGACTACAAATAGTAAAAAAAATAAAATACCTAGGCATAAATTTGACAACTAGAAACATAGCAATCAAAGACAATAATTATGGAGAACTAATTCAACAAGTCAAAAAAGACCTAGAGAGATGGGGGAATTTTAAACTATCATTACTAGGACGAATAGCGGCGATAAAAATGAACATTCTTCCAAGGATCCTCTACCTGTTTCAAACTATTCCAATAAGACTAGAAAAAACTTTTTTCACAAATTTGAATAAACTAACAGCAAAATTTATATGGGAAGGAAAAAAACCAAGGATAAATTTAAAAACACTACAAGACAACAGATTAAGAGGAGGTTTTGGCCTACCGGCCTGGGAACTATATTACAGAGCCGCAAGCATAATGTGGATCAAGGATTGGGTCAACTTGGACAATCAAAGGGTACTGAAATTAGAAGGACACGATTTATTAAAAGGTTGGCATGCTTACTTATGGAATACAGGAAACAAAACATACAAACACTTTAAAAATCACATAATAAGAAATTCTTTGATCATAACATGGTTGGAAATAAAACGCAAACACTACACAAAAATCCCAGGATGGCTATCTATACTCGAGGCAACAACACATCCGAACATAATGTACCCCAATACAGTAGCCACTCAGACAATAATAAGATACAGAGACATTTTAGATAAAGACGGAAAACTCAAACCTCAAGAAGAACTCAGAGATTTGGACATAAAAATAGATTGGTGGCCATACTTGTTGATACAAAACAGATATAAAAAAGACAGGGAAGATGGAGGAGTTGAAATAAAGCCCAATCAACTTGATAAACTATTAGAAACAAAAGAAGGAAAATTAGTTTCAAAGATTTATAAATACTTACTTGAATTTGACCAAGCAGAAAATATAGTCAAGGGCCAAATGATAGCCTGGGCCAGGAATATTGGTAGGAGTATAAAATTAGAAGAATGGGAAACCATCTGGACAAATAATTGTAAAATAACTAAGGCAGTAACATTTAAAGAAAACCACTATAAGATGTGGTATAGATGGCACCTGGCCCCAGCTAGATTAGCAAAAATGTACCCAAACTGTAGCCCGATATGTTGGAAATGTAGACAAGCCTCCGGAACATTTTATGATCTTTGATGGTTATGCCCAAAAATAAAAAAATTCTGGACAAAAATTCGAAAATGGATAATAGAAATAACAGAAGAAAACTTAGACTTAAAGCCCGAAATCTTCTTATTAGGTATATTTAAAAAAGAAATTAAAAAAGAAATAAAATATATCATATTACATATAATTACAGCAGCAAGAATAACCCTAGCCCAGTATTGGAAATTAGAAAAGTTGCCAACAGAAGAACAAATAATCCAAAAAATATATTGGTGCGCACAGATGGATAGATTAACTCTTAAATTAAAAAACAAGGAAGACTCACACTACTATCAAATTTGGAATTGATGGTATACATGGATTGGAAAACAAGGGGAAAAAAAACAGAAGATAAATACATCAAGAGTTCAAAATCAGTAAAATTACACCGTCAACATAAATATATCATGGTAAATGAAGATAAATGTATATATATGATTATATATTGAATTGTTATAGATAGAAAGCTTTTGTATAATAAATAATAGAACAAAAATAATACTGAAATGTACTTTGATTTTAGTTTGATGACTGTTTTTTTATGACTTTTGACTTTTTTGTCTTTTATCTGTTTATATTAAATAAAGTTTGATTTTAAAACTAAAAAAAAAAAAAGGAATAAACACAAGTGTTTATTGTAAAAAAAAAAAAACCAAAGATCCAAATAGGTCCAGATGAACCCACAGAACTCTTATATACTTTGGTTCCCCTATTTGATAGATAAAACAGACTTCTAATTCATTGGAATGTATATGTTTCTTCTGGGAAAATGTCAGGAGGCAGAAGAGACTTGTATTCTGTGTTTTTCAAAAGTGTTTGATAGAAGCCCTAGCAGTGATAATGATCATGATAACCAGTGAAGAGGATAAGTCATGAGTCTATCTACCTCTTTAGATAAAATCAAGATAATAATCTTTAACTAGAACACATGTAAATTGAGAGTTTTCAAGTACACTCTTTCACCTATGAAATATTTCCCATGTCATTAACATCCAGATATGCCTAACCCTTCAAAATTGCATCCCTGTGGTTTTTAATTCATTAAACTTTTCTAAAATCAAATCTTCTGTTTAAATGTTCCATCGTGACAGTGCTATGTGCCATAAAGTCATCTGTTAAATCCTAGGATTCCTGTTATATATGTCAAATATAGTTTTCAAATGGTTAGTCTTACTTTAATCACCAATTTTTTTTACTTCCCTTTCACTTGACAGCAAATTAATTATAAAATTGTGTGTTAATATTAACATTACTTTACTGTAGATCAATGATTTTATTATATTTTATTCAAATCCTTTCCATTTAATGAGGGTGAAGAAAAACTAGCAGTATTTCCAAGCACACCAGTAGGTGAAGATTTTAATGGAAATATTTTATGTTTTGATCAGTTGACTTCATGTTTGGACTGTAATTTGTTTAAATTCACTATTATTATGGGAATGGATTAAGAGAGTCCTAAATAAGAGTTTGTTTTGGTTTCAATTGAGATCCTGCCCGGAGCAAAACTCCCCAAGCTGAAATGTACTCCATGACCCCAAGGGAGATGGAAGAGTTTAGGAACTATATTGACAAAAACCATCCATTCAGCCAAGTCTCGCATGGCAGCCCCGTGCTGTTCAAGGGGAAGGATGGGTTGATGAGGTTATGTGTGGATTTCAGGGGAATAAACAGAGTGTGTATGGAGAACATGTACCCCCTCCCCCTTATGAAGGACATGTTAGGGCACTTAGCCAAAGGGAAGATTTTCACTAAGCTGGACTTGAGGGAGGCATACTACAGGGTGAGGATCAAGGAAGGTAATGAGTGGAAAACTGCCTTTAATTGCCCATTAGGGAGTTCCAGTTCAGAGTAATGTCATTCAGCCTTCAGGGAGCTCCTGTAGTGTTCATGCAGCTGATCAATGAAGTACTGCATGATCACCTGTATAAGGGAGTCCTAGTGTATGACATTCTCAATTTTACTGAGATGGTGGAAGAACATGTGAAACTGTATGACAGGTGCTCAAAAAACTTTTGATGGCCAATCTGTTTGCCAAAGTATCCAAATGTGAATTCCAAAAATCTTTCTTGGACTACCTAGGCTACTGAGTGTCAAGCAAGGGGGTAGAAATGGATCTGAAGAAGGTGAAGTTATCTTATGGATTTACCATAAGAATCTGAGCTACTTAGGACTTCTCAGAAGCTCTCACTGAAGCAGATTTGGTGGGCGCAGTACTTTGACCAATTCAACTTTAAGTTAAAGTACATACCAGGAGGGAAGAAATTTTTGGCCGATGCCTTATCCCACATGCTGAAGTACAATAGCAGTCAAGAGGAAGTATAAATGCCATCATTCTCATAACCCAGAAGGCAGCACAAGTGACTACGAAGCAACAGGCCAGGAGAAAACTGTCAGACCTGGGGAGGGAGGGGGTGGGCAAGCTAAGAGGGAGCTGCAGTTAGATCCATGGTTCAAAGACAATGGGGGGGGGGAGCTGATGTTGAGAGAGGAACTAGCTTGGAAAGGGGACAAATTGTCCATTCCTACAACGGAGCCATGATACCAAGCAAGCTGGCCACTTCAGGTTTCTAAAAACTCTGCACTTAGTGAAGTGGCAATTCTGGTGGCCAGCGATGAAAAAGGATATAGAAAGCTGTGTAAAAAGTTGTGCCATGTGTGCAGCAATGAAGAAAAGGCCAGGGAAGAGCCCTGGTCCGTTGCAGCAGGTGGAAGATCTAATCTAACCCTGGGAAGAAATATCGATCGACTTTATAGTTGAACTCCTGAAAGCAGAGGGAAACACAGTCATCTGGACAGTGATAGACCTGTTTTCCAAGCAGGCCCACTTCATTGCCTACCTGGGCCTCCCATCTGCCCAGAAGCTGGCCAAGCTGTTCCTGAAGCAAGTCTACTGCCGTCTGTTGGTGAGGCGTCTGGGTTGGCTTGGGAGTTTATGGCTTCCATGACAGCCATGGATCTGACACAATTAATTCTTGGCCCTACTCACACAGTAGGACACACTCTGGACTTGGTTTTGTCTTTGGTCAGTGCTTGAATGGCCTAGATGTTGGGGATATAGTCATTGAACCCCTGTCATGGTTGGACCATTCTCTCCTGAGGCTAGACTTTCTGACCGCCGAACCCCGCCGCAGGGAGGCGGAACCGATTAGGTGGTTCCGCCCCAGGCGCCTGATGGATACTGATAGGTTCCCGAGGGAGCTTGGGCCAGTGCCTGAAACTCTGGCTCACGATTCAGCCGAGGACCTGGTGGCCGCCTGGGATAGGGCGGCCACCGGCGCCCTGGACCGAGTCGTGCCTTTGCGGCCTCTGACCCGGCACCGAATCTGCCCAGCTCCTTGGTTTTCTGAGGAGTTGAGGGAGATGAAGCGCCGGAAAAGACACCTAGAGAGTGGTTGGAGAGCGAGTCGATCTGAATCCGACCGAACACTAGCTAGGTCCCATGTTAGTACCTATTTGGTGGCGATAAAAGCGGCAAAGCGTAACTACTTTTCCGCTCTTATTGCATCGGCAGATAATCGCCCAGCCGCCTTGTTTAGAGTGACCCGCTCCCTCCTACATCAGGCAGCACGGGAGGACCTCTTGCAAGGGTGGGCTGAGGATTTTGCACAGTATCTGCACGATAAAGTCGCTCAAATTCGGGAAGGCTTGGACTCTGACTGGGTAGATTCTGGCGGGGTGACTGAGACTGGTCTTGAGAACGTTATCTGGGATGAGTTTGATCCTGTGACTTCTG
This sequence comes from Masticophis lateralis, assembly GCA_030761175.1. Classification (NCBI taxonomy): domain Eukaryota; kingdom Metazoa; phylum Chordata; class Lepidosauria; order Squamata; family Colubridae; genus Masticophis; species Masticophis lateralis. The sequence goes on from JAUDYJ010000008.1 coordinate 349,269, forward strand.
AGGATGTGGACAGGACTTTGAGGAGACTAAATGCAACCACATGTTTATTGGACCCGTGTCCTTCCTGGCTGGTACTGGCCACTCGGGAAGTTACACGAGGCTGGCTCCAGAGGATTATAAATGCTTCTTTGAGCGAGGGTTTCTTGCCTGCTGCCTTGAAAGAGGCGGTGGTGAGGCCCCTCCTCAAGAAGCCTTCTCTGGACCCGGCTGTTTTGGCAAATTTTCATCCTGTCTCCAACCTTCGCTTTATTGCAAAGGTTGTTGAGAGTGTGGTTGCGCGACAGCTTCCACAGTACCTGGATGAAACTGTCTATCTAGATCTGTGCCAGTCCGGTTTCAGACCTGGGTACAGCACGGAGACGGCATTGGTCGCATTGGTGGATGATCTCTGGAGGGCTCGGGACAGGGGTTGTTCCTCTGTCCTGGTCCTGTTAGATCTCTCGGCGGCTTTTGATACCATCAACCATGGTATCATGCTGCGTTGGTTGGGGGGTTTGGGGGTGGGAGGCACCATGCTGCGGTGGTTCTCCTCCTATCTCTCCGACCGATCGCAGTCTGTGTTGGCAGGGGGGCAGAGGTCGACCTCGAGGCGCCTCATTTGTGGGGTGCCACAAGGGTCGGTCTTCTCGCCGCTCCTGTTCAACATTTATGTGAAGCCGCTGGGTGAGATCATCCGTGGTTTTGGGGTGAGTTGCCAACTGTACGCTGATGATACTCAGTTGTACATCTCCACCCCTGACCACTTCAGTGATGCCCTCGAAGTAATGTCCCAGTGCCTTGAAGCCATGCGGGTCTGGATGGGGAGGAACAGGCTTCGTCTCAACCCTTCCAAGACTGAGTGCTGTGGATGCCAGCGTCCCGGTATAGCCAGCTGGTGCCATCGCTGGCTATTGGGGGTGAGTCATTGGCCCCCACAGAGGGGGCTTGCAACTTGGGTGTTCTCCTGGATTCACGGCTGTCCTTGGAAGGGCATATGGCGACCGTGGCCAGGGGGGCCTTTTATCAGGTTCGCCTGATGCACCAGTTGCGCCCCTTTCTGGATCGGGACTCCATGTGCACGTCACTCGTCACGTCTCGCCTGGACTACTGTAACGCTCTCTACATGGGGCTCCCCTTGGGGTGCACCCGGAGGCTCCAACTGGTCCAGAATGCGGCCGCGCGGGTGATTGTGGGAGCGACAGGGCACTCTCACGTGACACCTCTCCTGCGCGAGCTGCACTGGCTTCCGGTGGTCTTCCGGGTACGCTTCAAAGTGTTAGTTTTGACCTTTAAAGCGCTCCATGGCATAGGACCGGGGTATTTGCGGGACCGCCTGCTGCTACCGATAACTTCCCACTGGCCAGTACGCTCACACAGAGAGGGCCTTCTCAGGGTGCCATCAGCCAAGCAATGTCAGCTGGTGGCCCCCAGGGGGAGAGCCTTCTCTGTGGGGGCACCCGCCCTATGGAACGAGCTGCCTCCTGAAATTCGTTTGATCCCGGACCTCCGCGCTTTCCGAAAGGCCCTTAAGACTTATTTATTCCAATAAGCCGGCCTTGCTTGATTGATTTTAATGGGCTTTTAAAATTTTTGGTAGTATTAATTTCTGGGGTTTTAAATTGGGTATTTTAACGGGGTTTGAGACTTTTATTTTGGAATGCCAACGATTTAATCTAATTTTAATTTTTTTAATATTTGTATTATATGTGTTTTAATTTGGCTGTTCACCGCCCTGAGTCCTCCTCCCGGGGAGAAGGGCGGTATATAAATTGAAATAAATAAATAAATAAATAAATAAATAAATAAATACTGACTACAGTGCCGAGGGGAATATTCTCAGACTGGGGAATCCAGTTCAGTGCTAAGTTTTGGAAGGAGTTTATAAAACTGATTGGGTCCCCCCAAGGGCTTAGTTTGGCATTTCATCCAAGTACTAATGGCACTGTGGAATGAGCTAATGCAATGATAGAGCAATACTTGAGATGCTATGTCTAATTGGGCAGACCTCCTGAAGTTGCCTATAATAATGCCATACATAGCAGCATGGGGCTTACCACAGTAAGTAGCCACAGGTGTATAGTTTGTCCACATGCCTGAGTACGCTTGGGACCCCCCATCCTCAGTGAGTTTGACAGAGTGGGTGGGCTCCCTGCAAAATGCATGGGGAACCATAAAACAAGTGTTAGCTCAGGCTGCTGAGACACAGAATGTGCAAGGAGACAAGAGGCAATCACTCCAGAAACCATTCCATGTGGGGAAAAAGGTGTACCTCTCCATAGAATACTTGAAGCTAAAACTGCCCTGCCAGAAACTGGGTCCAGAGTTCATAGGATCTTTCCCAATAGTGAAGATAATCACCCCGGTGACTGTGGAGTTACAATTGCCATGGTTATTGGGGAAAGTACACCCAGTGTTTCACAGCAGTTTTCTCAAGCCAGTAGTAGGATTGGAATTGAGACCAATAGCCCAAATAGCCCCCAAGCCAACAGTGGTGGTGGTGGGGGACACATTATGAGGTTAAAAAGATTCTGTATTCCAGGTTATACAAGGGCAAACTGCAGTACCTAGTCAAATGGAAGGGATACCCAAAGAGGCTAGATGGGTGAAAGTGAAAGACGTGAAGGCAGACCAGTTGATTAGAAAATTCCATGAGAAATACCCCCAGAAGCCTAAGGAGCCTTCCCAGGGGTAAGGGAGAGCTCTGGGTTCTTATTAATGTGTGTGTGTGTACTTGATATTTTCCAGATGCTTCCCATTTTTTAGGGGGATCTGACTGTCAACTTCAAAATGGATCAGGCCTGTCTCAGCCATTTTCTCCATTTCTCAGCTTGACACACGTTTGGGGGGTGGGGGAGCTCTGGAATATCAGATCAGGCATCAACAACCTACTATCCCATTAGAACCAAGATCATCCCAACAGGTGCTGGCTGAAGGCTGGGAGAGGTTACAAAGGAGACGCCAGAACACCTAATTGGATAATGTGACTTGTGACAAGGACGGAGGAAGCTCCTTGTCATTAAAAGAGCTGGAAATAGCCAGATCTGTCCTTGCATTTTAAATGTGCCAAAATGATATACTCAATAAAACAGGTCTTTGAGAAAGCCGAAAGTCTCACAGTTGTTGGATTGGTTGTGTTCATTACTCGGAACCTTGACACAATACTTATCATCACAGAGAGAAAATGCATATCAGAGATTAGTTGGAATGAATTCTTGAGGAAAGCTATAATTCACAATAATATACTTTGACATGCAAATACTTGCTTGCTAAGAAAGAGCAATGTGGGCAGATTAGCATAATAATTGAGCATTTATATTATACGTTATCAAATATCAGTATTAATATTATTATTTCTTCAGCATAAGATAAACTAACCTATTATTTTTGCAATGGATGGGTGTGACATTTTACTCAGGCAGGTGACAGGTGCAGTTGTCGAAAATGGAAGCAAATGGAAACTAAGCAGTAGCTGGGACAAAATAAAATGATCCTTCCTTCCTCCCTCCCTCCTTCCCTCCTTCCCTCGGATTTGATCTTAAAATTAAAACAAACACAACTAATCATAACTTTATTTTTAGAAAACTCAGTCTCTTCAAGATAATGGATCCAAGTTATGAACCAGAGGTATTCCTCAAGATAATTTTCCATCTCCTACCAGCAAACTTCCTTCAAATCTTCCCTGTTCTAATCTCCTCACCAATTTTCCTAGATTGTCTATCTTCTTTTTTCCGCTCCTCAAAACTGTGTCAATCACCTGATCTAATGTGGCAACATCAGCTAAATTAACTGTATCTGACTGTTTAAACTCACCACATTTGTAGTGAAAATAAAGGAACCATTTCCAAATGGATTTGGAGAGCTGCATCTCCAAATCATCCAGAATTATTTCTTATTCTGTATCCCCCTATGGTACTAGTGAATTGGATGGGAAGCATATTAAAGAACAACTGTGAAAAGAAAGTAAGGAAACAAAGATGATATGAGTTCTGTATGACAAACAGTTGAGGGAGCCAGGAATGTTTACCCTACTGAAGAGAAGGATTATGGGGAACATGATAACTACTTTTCAGAACCTGAGGGGATGTTACTAAGAGTAGATTGACCAAAGTGCCTGAGGGCAGGATAACAAATAACAGCTGGAAACTTATCAAAGAGTGATCCAACCTAGATGAAAGGAGAAATTTTCTTTCTTTTTTTTTTTATTGAAAAAGTTTTACATTACATTTATAAAAAAAACCCCTCTCCCCCACCCCACCCCCTACCTAACCCCCCCTAACCCCCCTCTCTCTCTCTCCCCCCCTTGACTTCCGCTGTTTAACAAACATAACATATTTAACAATCTTTAAAAGTGAGATCCCCTTACATAAAACACTTAACACTTTACTCTAAACATGATAAGCATATTTTAAAAAATCCAGTAAAATATTTTAAACATCATACTAACATTTTTAACATAAGAAAATCTATTAACCTCCTTTCAATTACATAAAATATGATAATACATTTCTCTTTAATAATAAACCAACTCAATTCTCTAAACATATTTAAAAAATCTAGAAAAATAATTCCAAACATTAATACATTAAACTTATTCCATTCTTCATTCATGTCATTTTATACATTTCTCTTTGACAATTAATAATACTTTTATTTAATACTCTTATTAATAATAATAAACCAGATATTTCATATTCAATACCTTACATTTAAGCTACTTAGGTAACTAAGATTCAAATTCAGCTGAGCACTAATTGAAACTTCTTACTTTGGTATTTGTTCTTCATATACTCTACCCATTTCCTCCACTCTTTAACAAAAGCTTCATGGGTCCTTTCCTTTAGGTATGCAGAAATTTTTGCCATCTCTACCAAGTTAGACATCTTCAATATCCATTCCTCTATAGTAGGCACCCTATCTTTCTTCCAATATTGACCTATCAATAATCTGGCTGCTGTAATCATATACAATATTAATCTAGTATCAGTTACTGAACAGCCCTTAACTATACCCAACAGAAAGAGCTGAGGAGAAAACTCCAACTTCTTCTTCAAAATATTCTGCATTACCCACCAAAGTTTAATCCAGAATGGTTTCAATTTTCTACATGTCCACCAAATATGAAAATATGTTGCATCCAAACAATCGCAGACAATTTGCTAGAACTTGTCCTGAGAACAGAAGATCCCAGAGAGGGGAACAGTGCCTCTATACCCTTATGGAAGAGGATGATTAGTGGGGTCAGGGACTTTTGATAACGGGATCCCACCAAGAGCCCTTAATAAATTTATTAGTGGGACCAGAGGAGGAGGATCATGTGTTTTTAATAGATATGGGTGCAACTAGGACCTCTATTTGCCAATTGCCTAGAGGGGTGCATCCAGCTGGGGCAACTATTAAGATAAGGGGGGGGGGTCAAAGGCATACCTTTTGATGTGCCATTGTTAAAGAATATGAAATTGAATTGTAGAAAGCGTATTATACACCTAAATGTAATACTTGTACCAGAAGCAGGCATTAATCTGCTTGGGAGAGATGCATTGTCTCTTCTGGGATGTGAGTTTAAGTTTTCTAGTGTTGATTCCACTGTAAATGTATTTTTTTTTAATTGAAAAAGTTTTAAAATACAGTTTTTAATATCCCTTCCCCCCACTCCTCCCACCCCAACAACCACCCCCTCTCATCCCCCCTCACCCCCCCTTCCCCCTCCCGACTTCCACTATCAAACAATTATATATTACAATCCACAACCAACAACTTTTTAAGGTGAGATCTAGCTAAGAATTTAATAAATTTAAGCTTAAATAGTACAAAAAAATATTCTAAACTTATAACATCATAACATCTATTACCCCCCTAGCCAAATATATAACTACATGAATCGTTTATAAAAAACTCATAAAAAATCTCGCATACTAAATTTAACACTTAACTAAAACAAGTAATAACATAATTTTGAGCATCTCAAACATCTTAAATTTAAAATTAAAATATCATATAAATATTTAACATTAACTATAATTCTCAAAATTTACTCTTAATAATATTTCTTGACCATTCAGATATAAAAGTCAACATTAAGCAGGATAAGCAAAATGGCATAAAATAAGGTAACAAATTTAACCATTTATAATAGAAAAAAGTTAGACAAAACTTATAACATCTTTTGGCTTTAAAAAAAATATGAAAATATATCAGATTCAAACAATACATCATCATAAAAATATAAATTCTGTTATGTAATTAATAGACATTATTATAACTCAAGTGCTACTTGAAACTTTTTGCTTTGATATTTATTCTGCATGTATACTACCCATTTCTTCCACTCCTTAGTAAAAGCTTCATGGGTCCTGTCTTTCAGGTATGCAGAAATCTTAGCCATTTCTGCAAAATTAGACATCTTCAATATCCATTCCTCTATAGTAGGTACACTATCCTTCTTCCAATATTGTCCAATCAGTAATCTAGCTGCAGTAAGCATGTATAAAATTAATCTCGTTTCAGTTAATGAACAGCCCTTAACTATTCCCAGCAAAAAAAACTGAGGAGAAAATTCAAGCTTCTTCTTCAAAATGTTCTGCATTACCCACCAAAGTTTAATCCAAAATGCTTTCAATTTTCTGCACGTCCACCAAATATGAAAATATGTTGCATCCAAACAATCACACCTCCAACATTTAGGTTGAACATTTGGATACATACATGATAGCTTTTTAGGATCTAGATGCCATCTATAAAACATCTTATAAAAATTTTCCCTCAAGTTCTGTGCTTGTGTAAATTTAACATTCTGGACCCAAATCTTTTCCCATGTTTCCAACATCACTGGCTCTGCAAAATTCTGTGCCCATTTTATCATACAATCTTTAACTAATTCACCCTCTGAATCCCTTTCTAACAGTAAATTATACACTCGCTTAATGTGCATCAGCCCTTTACATTTTATCTGAGTCACCAAATCTTCTTCATGTAACATTAGTCCAATTTTCTGATCTTCTCTCCATCTCGCTTGAAGTTGAAGATACTGCAACCAAGTTAAATTCCTTCCTTCTTCCAACAGGATATTCAAAGGTTTCAAACTCCATCTGCCCCCATCATTAAAAAGTATCTCTTTGTATAACAACCCCCCTTTGTATAACAATATAAAGTGACTTTATATTTGGCATAATCTGCCCAAGATCCAACCACAAAGGTATTTTGTAATCCAATTGAAACTGGTGCTTCTTCCAAACTCTCATCAAGGCATATCTTAAGATATGACTGTTGAAAACTCTGTCTCTCTTATCTTCATAAAATAAATATGCATGCCATCCAAGTCGCAAATCGTGGCCTTCAATATTCAAAATTTCTGTTTTTGTTGTTCCAATCCAATCTCCCACTTGTGTCAACACTGCAGCCTCATAATATAAACGTAGGTTTGGAACTTTAAGGCCATCTCTTTCACGAGCATCTTGCATAATTTTAAATTTAACTCTCGGTTTCTTCCCATTCCAAATAAATTTATTTAAACCTGCTTGCCATTCCAACAAAGACTTATCACTTTTAAGCACCGGGATCATTTGAAACAAAAACAAAAATCTAGGTAGAACGTTCATCTTAACAGCTGCTATTCTACCAAGCAGAGATAGTTGCAGCTTCTTCCACCTTTCAAGGTCCTTTTGAATCTTGTGCCACAGTTCCTCATAATTATTTTGAAAAAGTTTTATATTAGATGCTGCAACTTGAACTCCTAGATATTTCACCTTTGTAGCTATTTCAAAGCCTGCCAACCTTTCAAGTTCATTCCTTTGTGGTTCCAGCATATTTTTAACTATCATCTTAGTCTTTTTCTGGTTCAGGCTAAAACCTGAAACCAGACCATATTCCTCTATAATATTTTTCATCTGTATGATAGATTCCAAAGGTCGTGTTAGGGTAACGACCAGATCATCTGCGAATGCCTTTGCTCTATAATCTTTTTGCCTTACAACTATTCCATTCAGATTGTCCGAGTCCCGTAGAGCATTCAACAGCACTTCTAGAGTCATAATAAAAAGTAATGGAGATAATGGACAGCCTTGTCTTGTCCCTTTCTGTATATTAAAGTTGGTAGTCAGGCTGCCATTAATAATAATCTGTGCTGTCTGTTCTTGATAAATTGCAGAAATCGCTTGTATAAACTTTACCCCAAAGTCCATTTTATGCAAAATCTTTTTTAGAAAATCCCAGTTGACTCGATCAAAGGCTTTCTCCGCATCCAAAAACACCAGCACCGCAGGGATCTGTTTCTTTTCCTCAAGATATTCCAACAAATCTGTGAGCTGCCTGACATTATCCTTCATGTATCTTCCTTCTATAAAGCCTGCTTGATCTTCATGAATCACATCTTGAATAACTGGCATCAATCTGTTGGCTAATACTTTAGCATAAATTTTATAATCCGTATTCAGGAGAGATATTGGTCTAAAATTTTCAGGTTTAAGAGATTCTTCTTCTTTGGGTATCAGTGAAATAAAGGCCGTCTTCCATGAGGGGGGTATATTACCCCCCTGCTGAATATGACAAAACAGGTCCTTAAGATATACAACCAGTTCCTCTTGCAAAGTCTTATAATATACTGCCGTCAAACCATCTGTCCCAGGAGCTTTAGATATTTTCAATTGTTTTATTGCATATAAAATCTCTTCCGATGTTATAGGTCGGTCCAGTCTGTCACTTTGTATGCTAGAAATTTTTGTAACTCTCTTCGTCTGCAAATATTTATCAATGAGATCTTCATTAACTTTATCAGCTTGATACAATTTAGAATAGTAAGTTAAAAAGGCTTGATGTATTAAATTTTGCTGGTGCACTTGTTTCCCTTTATGCTCAATAGAATTTATCATACGAGAGTTTTGTTGCTTCCTCAAAGTATAAGCCAACCATCTGCCGGGTTTGTTAGCATTGCAGAAAGTATTATGTTTAGCAAATTGCAGATTGGTTGCTGTTTGATCAGCCATCAACACTTGAAATTGGTCTTTCAAGAGTTTTATCGTTAATAATAGCCTTTCATCAGCCGGATTCTTGATAAGCAGTTGCTCTTTTTCCTTTATCTCTGTCTCCAAATCTATTCTTGATTTTTGTCGTATTGATCTATATCTAAAATTCATGTGTATCAGTACACCCCTCATATAAGCCTTGCATGCGTCCCATACTATCTCAATAGGGGTACCTTTATTCAAATTTATATCGAAAAATTCTTTAACTTGTTTTTTAAGGTCCACAATATACTTTTCATGTCTAAATATATTTTCATTCATACGCCAAGATCTCCTTTCTCTCTTACCCAAATTTATCTCCAGCCAGACTGGGCTATGATCTGTTAAAATTCTAGGAAATATTTTTGTCTTAGTCACCATAGTAAGTAAGTCCGTAGTAGCCAACATAAAATCAATTCTCGAAAAAGATTTGTGTCTATCTGAGAAGAAAGTAAAATCCAATTCTTTGGGATGATGAATTCTCCAAACATCCTTCAACTCTAATTCATCTTTCAATGAAAAAAAGGTCTGTGGTAACTTATTTCCTTTTTTAGCAAGAGTCTTTTTATCCAACATTGCATCAATCACCCCGTTCCAGTCACCCATAATCAAAAAAGACTTATAATTCCACTGCAGTATTTTATCATTCAACATTTTATAAAAACTTTCCTGCTGCTGGTTCAGGGCGTAGATACCAATTAAAAGCATTGAACAGTTCTGTACAGTTATTGCAACTGCAATATATCTCCCCTCATCATCCGCTTCTATAGGTTTAGCCGATATTCTTTTAGAAATATAAAAAACAAGTCCATTCCTTTTAGCTACACTGGAAGATATAAAGTGTGATCCAAGTTTGGAAATTAGAAATTTCTGATCCTGGGCTCTAATATGAGTTTCCTGCAAGCACACTACATCATTATTATGTTGTTTCAGGTAGTGGAATATTTTCCTTCTTTTCTGCGGTGAGTTCAAGCCATTCACGTTCCATGATAGAATTCTGAGCATCATTCTGAAAGTGGTCGAAGCCCTTTAAGCATTTCGCGAAGACTCTCGCCAACCACCGAAGTCTTCGGTCTTGCTCCTCCCACAGCTTCAGAGTATAATTTTTTCCCTTTTGTTCCGTTCTCCTCCTGTGGCATCTTCCCCTGGTGTGTCTCCAATCTTTGCTTCCCCGCAGCTCGAGTTATACGTTGATCCTTAGGTTCCTGCATCAACAAGTCAAAGTCAGGCTCCACCTCTCTTGTAGCTCTAGATTGCTTTGGTTTCACCTCAGAAAGTTCTATTAAAGAATCTTCTAGAACACCTCCAACCGCACCTAGCATTTCCTCCCTTAATGCTTCTTGACCTTCTTTTAAAATCCCCTCTTGAGGAGCCTTCTCAACTGAAGTGTCTTCTATAGGTAAAAGTGTAGAAGAGCGGGGTGATATTGAAGTTTTTTTCAACACATTATTATAGAACTGTTCCGCCTTCTCCACAGAATTGATACGATATCTCACATCCTCATAGCGTAGAACAATGCCTACAGGAACATCCCACCTGAAGGGGATCTGCCTCCTTTTCAGCTCATTCACCAGGAAACCATAATCTTTCCGGTCCCTTAGCATCTTTGGTAGTAACTCTTTATAAACCCCAATTTGATTGCCATCATGCAGAACCGTGGTCTGGAAGGAATACTGCAAAATATCATTTCTCAATTTCCTCTGAGTAAAGTAAACCACCACATCTCTTGGCAGATTCCTCTGCTTCGCCAATCGTGAGTTAGCTCTATACAGCTTATCAATTCTATTATCAATCACCTCTGGCTCAACTTTTAAAATCTTCGCCAATACCTCCACACAAGTTGCCCTCAGGTTTTCACGATTATTCTCTCTTAGACCTCTTAATCTTATGGCAAACTCCATATGCCGAAAATGAAGCATGGTAACCTCCTCCTCAAGTCTTTGGTTCTGCACCCCCACTTTAAACATCTGTTCCTTTACATCTTTTTTGTTAGCTTCTACTTCCAAGCTTAGATCCTCCACTTTTTTTTCAATCACCAGTAAGGCATCAGTAAGAACTGTAGCCACTTTGGCCACACTTTGATGTAATTCTTCAGTTTTTTCCTCCACCAACTCCTTCACTTCCCCCACCACCACCTTGATTTCTTTTTGATTTTTAGTCATTCTTTCATCCAATTTACTCATTTGACCAGAAAGCTCTCCCAAGTATTTATGTATAAATGCTTTCAAATCTTCTGTTTCACTATCCTGTGACTGTTTTAGCTGTTTTGAAGCTGGGGCTGACTTTTCCTTTGTCTGATGTGTGGGGGAATCCCCCCCCCCCCGTTCTCTTTGAAGCCATGCCTGAACAAAACTTAAGTCTTGAAAAAAAAGAAAAAAATCTTCCTCCTTTTCCTGATCTCCCCAGTTTTACAGAAAAGGAGCAAAATCCATTAACTTTTACAATGGAGAACTTGTAAAACTTATAAATAGGCACAGTCCAATTACAGGCAGGCACACTTTCTCTTTCTTATTACACTTTCTTCCTTCCGCTTTCACTGACTCTACTTTAATCAGCCGCCATTTTCAAGCACTTTTACGATCAAACAACTTGCTTTTCAAAATTGAAAAAATCTTTTAAAAACCTTGTAGTTATCAGAAAATCATTTTTAGATCTCACCAAACTAGTTGTCAATCATCTAGACTTCAGCTTCGTTCGTTTGCAATTCCTCCCCGTCTTGTTCTGACTGTCAGAAGTCCCGCGCCGCTCGGAGATCCGGCAGGTTGAAGAGGGAGCTCCAACAAAAAGCGCTTGCCAGGGCTAGGAAAATGCCCTGGGTGCACTTTTTTGGGCTCAACCTGTTGCTGCCCACTCTAGCTCCCCCTTATTTCAAAGGGGGAGCGTTCCGAGCCGCTTTTAAACAAGAAAAGCGGCTCTACAGGCGGCGGGGGCGGCGGCCGAGCGATCGAGCCGCCCTGCGACGAGGCGATCGCAAACCGGAAGTCGAAAGGAGAAATTTTCTAATAGTGAGAACAATTAATCAGTGGAATAGCTTGCCTCCTGATTGCTGGAGGTTTTAAGAAATAAACAATTATTTGATCAGGATGGTATAAGGCAGTGATGGCTAATCTTTTTGCCATCGTGTGCCAAAAGCGGGGGGAGCATGGGGGGCAGGGGAGGAGTGTACACACATACCCACACCAGGGATGAAATTTTCCCAGTTCAGACCAGATCGCCCGATCCAGTAGCAATGGTGGCAGGTGGTTCGGAGAACTGGTAGCAAAAATCCCTGCTTTTTTTAAAAAGCATTTTTTCTACAACCATTTTTGCAGAAAAAATGCTTTTAAAAGTTAAAAAGAAGCCTCTGATGATAGCATGGTTCAACTGGAATCGTCAGAGGCTTTTAAAAGTATTTTTTTTTGACAACTTCTTCGCCAAATAGGTTGTAGAAAAAAATGGTTTTAAAAGTAAAAAAAAAAAAAGTTGGTCACGCCCACCCAGTCACATTACCCCCCCCTCCAAACCATGCCCACAGAACTGGTAGTAACAAATTTTAGATTTCACCACTGACCCACACTCATAACATAGAATAAGTGTTCAATTGTTGCTGTATTAATTGATTTTGGGAACGATATATGAGTTAGAATTTATGAATTTTGGTAAGTGATCAACAACAGAATAGATATGAATAATAGTGAATAGCTACTAGAAAAAGGTAATAGGATAAATAACATAAATTGTGAGAAGTGATTTAGGTACTTCTGAAGAAAATAGAATGGACGTTGGCTTACCCGAACGTCCCTTTTCAGGGCGTTGCAGATACACTCCATGCTGGGTAACTTCCTCATGTTCTGACAGCAACTGGGTGAAAGATCTCATGACTTTTGAACACCCCTTTGAACGCTTAGGCTCCGTATCATTAAGGTTCCTGTCGTTTAAGGTGGCTTTCCTTTTGGTAGACACTTCGGCCCGTCGGGTCTCCGAACTCTCAGCTTTGTCCATCAGAAAGGACCTCTGTATTTTTCAAGCCAATACGGTGGTTCTTCGCCTGGACCCGTCTTTCATACCCAAAGTGAACTCGCATTTTCATCGCTCTCAGGAGATTATTCTTCCTGATTTCTATCCGAGCCCTAGACACCATAAGGAGGTCCTTTGGCATACCTTGGATGTGCACAGAGCCCTACATCAGTATATTCGTTGCACTGCTTCTTTCCGCAAGACCGAAGTGTTGTTAGTCTCTTTTCATCCCGGGTCCATGGGCCAGAAGGTCTCTGCAGCTACAGTAGGTCACTGGATCAAGGCGTGTATCTCTTCTGCTTATGAACTTCAAGCACGGTCTCCGCCTGGCAGGATCTTACCTCACTCAACACGCAGTGCAGCTACTACGGCGGCATGGTTGACGCAAGCTTCGGTCTTAGACATTTGTAGAGCTGCCACGTGGACATCTTTGTCTCCATTTGTTCGGCATTATAAACTTGATGTTTACGCTTCAGCAGAGGCATCTTTTGGACGGAGGGTCTTGCAGAGTGTCATTTCGGATACTCCCTCTGAGGGGCAGTCAATGTCCTGTCCCTAATGTTCTGCTTGGGTATGTCCCAGCATGGAGTGTAGACGCAGTGCACTGGAAAATGGACGTTGGCATACCTGAACGTCCCTTTTCAGGGCGCTGCAGATACACTCCATTCCCTCCCGTCTTATCCATTCCTGTTGGACTGCCTTCTTATATCTTGTTGTTACAGGTGTTTGTTCTATGTTTTTTTGCGTTTGGACTTGAAGTTTACGCTACATTTGAGCTGCGCCTTCGTTCAAGACTGTGGAATTATGGGACAGTGGGCGTGGCTAGCACAGAGAGAGTTGTCAAAGAGAAAAAAGTCATGAGATCTTTCACCCAGTTGCTGTCAGAACATGAGGAAGTTACCCAGCATGGAGTGTATCTGCAACGCCCTGAAAAGGGACGTTCGGGTAAGCCAACGTCCATTCTATTTTCTTCAGAAGTACCTAAATCACTTCTCACAATTTATGTTATTTATCCTATTACCTTTTTCTAGTAGCTATTCACTATTATTCATATCTATTCCGTTGTTGATCACTTACTAAAATTCATAAATTCTAACTCATATATCGTTCCCAAAATCAATTAACACAGCAACAATTGAACACTTATTCTATGTTAGTCCCTAGTATTATTCAAGTATATATTGGATGTATATAAATAAATAAATAATTAGTCAAACACAATATTAAATATTAGATATTAAAGGCAGACGCGCCGCGTTAGATTGACAGTGGTTATCGGTCCAGCAGAGAGTGCTTGCTTCTCAGCACTCTGCCTGCCAACACTCACTACCGTCCGCGGAGCTCTCCAAGCTCCCATGCCTCAAAGGGACCCCAAAACACGGCAGAAAAGTGGCGTTGAAGGCAGTGATCACTGTCACAACGCTATGCCGCTGCAAGTCACCAACTGGAAGTCTCACACTCATAATTCAATGTGCCCCACACCCCATGCATGCACGTGAGACCCCCCGATGCTCCTCCCACTTTTGGCACGTGATGGCATGGTGAGCCCAGTAGGCCCATTTTTCGCCCTGCCCAGGTTCAAAAGGCTTTCTTGAAGCCCGGGGAAGGTGAAAACGGCCTTTCTTACCCACCCAGAAGCCCTCTGAAGGCTGGAACAGTCCATTTCTGACTTCTGGTGGGCCCGGAAGACCTGAAAATCAGTTGGGTGGCACGCACATGCATGCTGGAGCTGAGTTAGGGCAACGCTTGAATGCCCACAGATATAGCTCCACATGCCACCTGTGGTACATCTGCCATAGGTTCACCATCATGGGTATAAGGTCTCCTGCCTTGAGCTTGGACTCGAAGTCTTTTTCTATATGACTTCTTGGACTAGAAGTCATCCAAGGCCCCTTACAGCCCCATGAGTCTATGTTTTATGTTTTAAATTGGCCCAGCCATTTGTTTTATTGATTGATTGGTCAGGCTGTAAGAGCCTGATATGTTTCAGTCCCACATCACAAAACTTTAATGTCTATTTCATGGTTCCTATTTATCCAAGGGGTAGGATAAAATTCATGTGTACGAGTTTGTGAATGCAGTTGTGCATCTTTGCAATAGCAAAAGCAAATTTCACTACTGCCAAGAAACATTGATGAAAAGCAGTCCCAGCTCACATTATTCAGCTTTGGACAATGTCTCAGCTCCTAAAGTCAGAGCTGTTAATCACATATTCTAACCATTTCATCAAAGTTCAGCTTCCAATTGTTTCATCTCAAATACTGATAAATTTTGTATTCCAATGGGAGCCATATAAGCACTGAACCAAAGAGGGATCTGTTGACCTTGGTTTATGGCTACTTCCCTTTATGCAATCATGACTGAATCATGACTCTGAATTCTCATCTGCTTTTTTTTCATAAAAGATTAGTAGAATTTTATAGCCAGAAGGGGACTTTATCATCACCTTTTCTGACAGCAGAGTAGAAATGATTTCTTCTGATTTCAAAGAACATTTGCTGCTATTAATTCGTTGTCATTTGCTGCTATTAATTCGTTGTCTGGGTATGTGGTAGAGGGGCAGACATGAGCAGATGATAATGAGTAACTTTGTTATTAATTTTCTGCAAGGCACTCAACCTTTTTTATGATAGCCTGACAGGAGATCTAAGTTATAATGTTCCATGTCCCTGACAGTGGGATGTAATAGCTTTGATCTAACTTTTAGGAACACCTTGATTTCAGTGATGACAGTTTGGATTAAGTCTCTAGGGAACTTTTATTTATTTATTGTCAGAGCACTTATTTAGGTCACCCTAATTATGAGCCTTGCTATAGCAAATAACCTTATGAAACCAAAACCTTCCTTTTTGCAATCTTCCTCTCAAATTTGGTTCTCAGAAAAGTGACAATTCAATCACATACTCAGAATTCAGAGATATGGTGGTGGGAGAGGAGAGACTTTAAATGTATTTTTAAAAATACAAAACTTTAAATAAAATAGAACCTACAATATTTAGGCCATCAAATTCAAGCCCCTGTTTAGGGCAGGAGTCTCAATTAAGAAACATTAAGATTAAGATAACTTCTAATGGTCATTTTTTGCTCCTGCCCCCCACTCTAAGGTTAGAAAAGGGGGTGGATTGGAAGACGTGGTTTCTTCCGATCTGAGACTTACGGTAGAAGCCTGAATGCCCCAAACTTCTGTTGTTGCTCTTTCTTTGGGAAACACTATAATGAAGCCGCTTCTCAGCAGCCTCCTGCAGCTCTGGCCTCGAGGATCTGTTTCAGTGAGTGTTACCCTCTACTTCTGCAGGACTTGATCATCTCCAGTTAGCTTTCCTTGTCAAGTGAGAATTTTCCCCCAAATGTCCAATTTGCTCCAGTTCTCTTATACGCTCTTCTTAAACTCCTTTCCAGATATGTGGTGCAATCTTTGGGGAAAATCTTTTGAGGCAGAAGAAAACATCTCTTTTGCAACTTGGATTCTTTTTCCAAGGCAACGTTTTTCAACCTTGTCCACTTTTAAGATGTGGGGACTTCAACTCCCAGAATTCCCCAGGGACTGAGGTTGAGAAGCCCAGTATTAAAGGATCCAAATATGCCTATAAAGCAGGGGTGAAATCCATCAGGCTCTCAGAACCAGCAAATGCCACCTCTGGCTGGCACAAGAGTTTAATTTAATTTAATTAATTTAATTTATTGCATTTCTATGCCGCTCAACTCCCAAGGGACTCTGGGCGGCTTACAGCAAAAATAATGCAAACAATGAACATAGAAAAATTATTAACAAACATTATAAAAACATTAAAAGCCCTGCATACCATTCATGTCCGGATCTCGGAAGACTGCAACAGCGAGATCAATGGCCCCAGGCCTGCCGGAAAAGCAGGTCTTCACCACTTTCCGGAAGGCCAATAGGGTGGGGATAGTCCAGTTCTCAGGAGGTAATTGGTTCCAGAGAACTGGGGCAGCCACAGAGAAGGCCCTCCCCCACAGGCCCGCCAGGCAGCATTGTTTACCTGACAGTGAAGGAGGATAAAACTTTGGTTTAGAACAAAAGCCAAAAATGAAAGGCCCAAAACTTTGGTCAAGGCTACAGTTCCTCCCCTGCCTGGAAGGCGATGCTGAAATGACAGTTTGTATTTTTATCTGTAAAAGTGCAGACTGACCCAGACAGATGCATCCTGTTGTTCACTTCTGCATTCCACCCTAAATGTCATGTATAACATATGATAGCATGGGCGAAGCTTTACCATATACTCATGTGACACCCTTTATTCTTCCTTATCTTACCAAACGTCTGGAATAGGTGTCTTTCAGTTCCCCTAATACCATATATGTCTAAATGTACCACCCTTCCTCTGTATACGTAATTTGAGATATAAATGTATGCTTTTGTAAACCCTTCGGGGTTCAAACAATTTGCTGTGTTATTGCTGTTTGAACCTGCGCATAATAAACCTTTCCTGCATTGAAGAGCTTGGCCTAGTCCTGTCTTTTCTACAACGGGACCTAGAGGAAATCAACTCTGTGGGATCTTACCAGTCACTGGAAGCTATGCGGTAGAAGGCAGTCTCGAAGATAGCCTGGTCCTGAGCCATGTAGGGCTTTAAAGGTAATAACCAACACCTTGAATTGTGCCCAGAGACCAATAGGGAGCCAGTGCAGCTTGCAGAAAATTGGTGTAATGTGAGGTAGCTAGGTGCATCCATGACAGCTCGTGCAGCTGCATTCTGGACCAACTGTAGTCTCCGAACACTCTTCAAGGGTAGCCCCATGTAGAGCAATAATCTAACCATGAGGTGACAAGGGCATGAGTGACTGTGAGGAGAGCCTCCTGACCCAAGTAGGGTCACAATTGGTGCACCAGGCAAACCTGTGCAAAGGTCCCCCTAGCTACAGCTGCCAAATGTTTCTCTAACCTTAGCTGTGAGTCTAGGAGGACACCCAAATTGCGAGCCCATTCTGAGGGGGACAATTTCTCCCCCCCCCCAGAACCAAGGATGGACACTCGACATAGTCTTTAGGAGGCGATACCCACAGCCACTCGGTCTTGTCTGGGTTAAGTCTGAGCCGGTTGACTCCCATCCAGACCCTCACAGCCTCCAGGCACCGGCACATCACAGCCACCACTTCACTGAACTAATGCGGGGTGGAGATATATAGCTGGGTATCATCAGCATATTGCTGATACCCCACCCTATATCGTCGGATGATCTCACCCAGCAGTTTCATGTACATGTTAAATAGGAGGGGAGAGAGGACCGAGCCCTGAGGCACCCCGCAAATGAGGGGTCTAGCGGTCGACCTCTGTCCTCCTGCCAACACTGACTGTGACCGACCAGAGAGATAGGAGGAGAACCACCGTAACACGGTGCCTCCCGCTCCCAACGCCCTTAGTTATCCTAGAAGGATATCATTATTAATGATATTGAAAGCTGCTGAGAGGTCAAGTAGCACCAAGATAGAGGAATGACCCTCATCTCAGGCTCGCCAGAGATCATCCATCCGTGTGACCAAAGCAGTTTCCGTTCTGTAGTCAAGCCTGAAGCCAGACTGAAAAGGGTCTAGATAATCCATTTCATCCAATGACCATAGGAGCTGAAGTGCCACCACTTTCTCTAAAACCTTTCTCACAAAGGGTAGGTTGGAGACTGGACGAAAGTTCTTTAATTCTGCTGGATCCATGGAAGGCTTCTTGAGGAGGGGCCTTACAACTGCTTCCTTTAATGGTTGTGGGAAGGACCCTTCCCTCAAGGATGCATTAACTAAAGCCTGGAGCCAGCTTTGTGTCACCTCCTTGCTGGCCGAAACCAGCCAGGAGGGGTATGGGTCCAACAAACAAGTGGAGGAACTTATTGCTCCTACAGCCTTGTCTCCCCCCCAGAACCTCAGGAGTCACAGGCTTAAATTCATCCCACACAATAAGACTAAGACCTGCCCCCGTCATCTCGGTTGGAATTGCCCAATCAGAGTCCCGGTCCCTCCGAATCTGAGTGACTTTATGCGACACAAACTGCACAAACTCCTCAGCTCTACCCTGCAAGGGCTCCTCCACTCCCCCTACATTAAGGAGGGAATGAGTGACCCTAAATAGGGCGGCTGGGCGCAAATCAGCAAATGCAATAAGTGCGGAAAAATGCAAACTTTTTGCTGCCTGTATCACCACTAAATAGGTCCTAATAAAGGCTCTTAAGAGTGTTCGGTCAGATTCGGAGTTACTGGGCCTCCAACGTCACTCTAGACATCTCTTCAGGTGCTTCATCTCTTGGAGCTCCTCGGTAAACCAGGGAGCTTTCCTGGATCCACCGCGATGGAGAGGTCGCAAAGGTGCAATCCGGTCCAGTGTCCCAGATGCCGCCCTATTCCAGGCAGCCACCAGGGACTCAGCCGGATTGTGGACAAGGGAGTCAGGTATCTCCCCAAGCTCCTTCTGGAATGCTTCAGAGTCCATTAGGCATCTGGGGTAGAACCACTTAATTGGCTCCACCTCCCTGCAATGGGGGAGTAGCGCCCTGAAGTCTAACCTCAGCAGGAAATGATCCAACCATGACAAGGGAGAAGCATCTATACCCCTTAATTCCAGATCATATCTCCACTGCCCCGAGAGGAACACCAGGTCAAGTGTGTGTCCCCCCCATGAGTTGGATCCTGAATTACTTGGGTCAGGGCCATGGTTGTCATGGAAGCCATGAACTTCTGAGCCACATCCGAGGATTCGCCAAGTGATGGCAAGTTGAAGTTCCCCAGTACCATAAGCCTGGGGAACTCCACCGTCAACCTGGCTACTGTCTCTAGCAGCACAGGCAGGGCTGTTGTAACACAGCTGGGTGGCAGGTACATCAACAAGACCAACTGAACCTCTGAGTCCAACCTCAAGAGGAGAGATTCACACCCAACAATCTCTGGGGCAGGGATCCTGCAAGGACAAAGACTCTTACGGACAATAACTGCCACTCCTCCACCCTTTCCCTGGAGTCGTGGCTGATGCAATACCTGAAACCCATCTGGGCACATCTCTGAGAGGGAAACACCCCCCCTCCTGGCCCAGGTCTCAGTTATGCATGCCAGGTAGCCCCCTCCTCCAGGGGAGGGAATGGAGATTTTGCAGGATCCTTCCCCTGCCATGCCTACCCAGCCATGCCCACCAAGCCACACCCACAGAACCGGTAGTAAAAAAATTGGATTACACCCCTGGGAAGGCGGAATCAGATGGTATTGAAATACCTTAGTGCCTTGACTTCTGGGTGGGACTCCGTCGTCGCCGGGCGGCTTTTGTGTAGCTGCCGGCTTCAGCGCGCGTATAGAGCCGCTAAACAGCTGTTTAGCGGCTCGGAAAATCCCCCTTTTGTTTTAGGAGGGGGCAAGAGCCGGCAAAGCCCAGGTAGAGCCCCAGAGGCACCCCCAGGGATTTCTTTTTAGCCCTGGAAGGTGCTCTGTGTGAGGGCTCCCTATCTTCTTCGCTGAAGCTCCGCGCGCCGAGGGACCTCTGTCAGCGGCAGAGCGAGACGACTGGAGTCATCCCATCCCTTAAAGAAACATCTTGCAACGGCTTGAATTGGTGAGAAAAAATTTTTTAAAGGGGAAATTTTGCAAAAAGAGTTTTAAGGCTTGCTGAGACTTAAAGAAAAAGAAGTGGCAGTTTAAAATTTGGAGTGGAAGCAAAGGAAAATGGCGCTTGGCTGAAAAAGCAGAAACGAAAGCAGAAAGTGAAACTGATAATTAACAACTTTAGCCTGCCTGGTGTTAACTCAAAAGACTTTAAACATTTTAAAGTGGAAAATAACTTTGGCTGTTCCCCCTTCCTGCAAAACTGGGGAGAAAGACTGGACTTTTAGGGAAGGGAGGAAGATTTTTCTTTTTTAAGAAATTAAGGTGCTCTCCAGGCATGGCTTCAAAGAAAACTGGTGGGGATTCCCCTCCTCACCAGACAAAGGTATTACCAGCCAAGCCATTAGCTCAGTCTCAGAGTACAATGCAAGGAGGAGGGAATGAGGATTTGAAAGCTTTTATGGCCAATTTAACAGCAACTCTTGCTAACCAGATTAAAGACTTGAATGTGAAGATTGAAAATAATCAAAATGAAATGAAGCAGTTTGTAAAGGAAAAAAGTGATAAGTTGAATCAGAATGTAACTACAGTGGTAACGGCTCTGACTGACGCCCTGGTGGTGGTTGAAAAAAAAGTGGATGACTTAAATTTAGATGTCCAAAAGAATAAGAAAGATGCAGAGGAGAAATTTTTTAAGGTGGACCTGAGGAACCAAAAGATGGAGGATGAAATCACCATGCTACAATTTCGAAATATGGAGTTTGCCATAAGACTAAGAGGTCTGAGGGAAAATAATAGACAGGACTTGAGGGCTGCTTGTGTGGATATTTTGGCCAAAATCTCAAAAATGGAACCTGAGCTAATTGAGAAAAGAATTGACAAGATTTACAGGGATAACTCTCGAGTAGCGAAATAGAGGAATTTGCCCAGATATGTTGTGATTTATTTTACTGACAGAACGCTGAGAAATAATATTTTGCAAAGTTCTTTTTATACCAGTATTCAGGTGGAGGGCAATCAAATTGGAGTTTTTAAAGAGTTACCACCTAAAATGTTAAGAGATCGGAGAGATTATGGCTTCCTGGCGAATGAATTGAAAAGGCAACAGATCCCATTCAGATGGGATGCACCAGTTGGAATTATTTTGAGATATGAGGATGTTAGATATCGTTTGAATTCGTTGGCAAAAGCAGAACATTTTTATCACAACATTCTTAAAAGATCCCCAACACCACCATGCTCATCCACATTGTTATCAGTTGAAGGAGCCTTTCAATACAAGGATTTTGAGGAAGAGATATTAGAACCTTCACAGGAACAACAGGCATCTCAAGTGATGGCAGCGGAGGATGTTATAGGAGCTGAAGGCAGTTTAACGGAGGATTTTTTTATTGGCCTCCCAGAGCCAAAAATAAAACACTCCAGAGCAACAAGAGAGGTGGATCCGGACCTTGAATTGATGATGCAAGAACCAAAAGATCAATGTGTAACCCGGGCAGCTGAAAAGCAGAGACAAGAGAAGCAAAAACAACAGATGCCCGAGATGCCACAAGAAGTGAAAGGGATGAATGGCGCATCACAAAAATCTGAAGCAGTGGGAGGGGCAAGACCTAAGACTTCTGTTGTTGAACAAAGTCTTAGACAAGTCCTTGGCAAGCTTCGTGAATCTTCAGATGGCAGTTAGACTCTTATCGTGGAATGTGAATGGTTTGAATTCCCCACAGAAAAGAAGGAAAATATTTCATTATTTGAATCAATATAAAAATGAGATTGTTTGCCTCCAAGAAACTCATATTAGAACCCAGGACCAAAAATACTTGACAAATTTAAAATTTGGAGTACATTTTATTTCTTCTAATTTGGCAAAAAGGAATGGACTAGTGTTGTATATTTCTAAAAGAATACCAGCTAAACTTGTAGAATCGGATGATCAAGAAAGATATATTGCGGTTGAAATAAATGTACAGAATGTTCAGTTCCTTTTGATAGGAATCTATGCCCCTAACCAGCAACAAGAAACTTTTTATAAATTATTACATAGCAAAATATTGCAATGGAATTATAAATCCTTATTGATAATGGGAGATTGGAATGGAGTGATTGATGCAAATCTTGATAAGAAGATATTGGCTAAGAAGGGGAATAAATTACCACAGACTTTTTCTGCATTGAAAGAAGAATTACAACTGAAGGATGTATGGAGAATACATCATCCGAAGGAACAGGATTTTACCTTTTTCTCTGACAGGCATAAGTCCTTCTCTAGAATTGATTTTACATTGACTTCTACTGATTTATTTGCTAATACGACCAAGACTAAGATTTTTCCAAGAACTTTGTCTGATCATAGCCCTGTATGGATGGAAATGGATTTCGGTAAGAGGGAGAGAAGATCCTGGAGACTTAATGAGAATTTATTTAGGTATGAGAAGAATATAGAGGATCTTAAAAAACATCTGAAGAAATTTTTTCAGTTGAACTTGAATAAAGGTACACCTATTGAAGTTGTTTGGGATGCAAGTAAGGCTTGTATGAGAGGTGTACTGATTTACATGAACTCTAAGCAAAGGACAATTCGACAAAAGAAAAGAATAGAATTGGAGGCTGAAATAAAGGCAAAAGAACAATTGCATATAAAAAATCCGACTGATCAGAAATTACAGCAAACTATAAAACTTCTGAAAGAACAATTTCAAATATTGATAGCTGATCAGACGGCGACTAATTTGCAATTTGCTAGACATAATACCTTTTGTAATGCTAACAAGCCGGGCAGATGGTTAGCATATACTTTAAAAAAGAAACAAAGTTCTCGTGTAATAGAATCTATTGAATACAAAGGCAAACGGGTCTTTCAACAGATGTCAATTCATCAAGCTTTTTTAGATTATTATTCTAATTTATATCGCAAAGATAACATTCAAGAGGATCTTGGAAAGATGAGAGTTACAAAAATTTCATCGGAACAAAGAGAAAGACTTAATTGTCTAATAACTTCTGAAGAGATTTTGTTTGCAATTAAACAACTGAAAACAGCTAAAGCTCCTGGGACGGATGGTTTGACATACCATCCGTCCCAGGATGGTATGTCAAACCATCCTGGTTTGTATACTATAAGAATTTACAATCAGAGTTGGTAGAACATCTTAAGGACTTGTTTTGTAGTATACAACGGGGGGGGGGGTAAAATACCCCCCTCTTGGAAGACGGCCTTTATCTCACTTATACCAAAGGAAGATGGCTCTTCAAAACCAGAAAATTTTAGACCAATATCTCTCCTGAATACGGATTACAAAATTTTTGCTAAAGTTTTGGCCAACAGACTGATGCCAGTTATTCAAGAGGTGATTCATAGTGATCAAGCAGGTTTTATTGAGGGGAGGTATATGAAGGATAACGTGCGGCAAGTTATAGATTTATTGGAATATCTTGAGAAGAGTAAACAGATCCCTGCGGTGCTGGTATTTTTGGATGCGGAAAAAGCCTTTGATCGAGTTAATTGGGATTTTCTATTAAAGACTTTGTATAAAATGGACTTTGGAGATCAGTTTGTACAAGCAATTGAGGCAATCTATCAAGAACAGACAGCACAAATGGTTATTAATGGAAGTTTAACTACTAATTTTCAGATACAGAAAGGAACTAGACAAGGTTGCCCGTTATCTCCATTGTTGTTTATTCTAACCTTAGAAGTCTTGTTGAATTCTCTACGGGATTCGAATAAATTGAGTGGAATTGTTGTAAAGCAAAAAGACTATAGGATGAAAGCATTCGCAGATGATCTGGTTGTAACCATAACACGACCTTTGGAATCAATCATCCAAATGAAAAAAATTATTGATGATTATGGTTTGGTCTCAGGTTTTAGACTAAACCAGAAAAAGACTAAGATGATAGTTAAGAATATGTCAGAACCACAAAGGATTGAATTGGAAAGGGTGGCAGGCTTTGAAATAGCTACAAAGGTGAAATATCTAGGAGTCCAGGTTGCAGCGTCTAATATGAAACTTTTTCAAAATAATTATGAGGTTTTGTGGCATAAGATACAAAAGGATCTTGAAATATGGAAGAAACTGCAACTATCTTTACTTGGAAGAATAGCAGCTATTAAGATGAACGTTCTACCTAGATTTCTGTTTTTATTTCAAATGATCCCAGTGCTTAAAAGTGATAAAATACTGGCTGAATGGCAGTCAGGTCTAAATAAATTTATTTGGAATCAGAAAAAGCCAAGAGTTAAGTTTAAAATTATGCAAGATGTTCGTGAAAGAGGTGGCCTTAAAGTCCCAAACCTACTTCTATATTATGAAGCTACAGTGTTGACACAAGTGGGTGATTGGTTTGGAATAATGAAAAATGACATTTTGAATTTAGAAGGCCATGATTTGGACTTTGGTTGGCATGCATACTTGTTTTATGAGGATAAGTTGGATAATGTTTTTAAAAGTCACATATTGAAACGGGCCTTGATGAGAGTTTGGAAGAAGCACCAGTTTCAGTTGGATTACAAAATACCTTTGTGGTTGGATCTTGGGCAGATTATGCCAAATATAAAGTCACTCGGGGGGTTGTTATATAAAGAGATACTCTTTAATGATGGGGGCAGATGGAACTTGAAATCTTTTAAAGCTCTGTTGGAAGATGGGAAGAACTTAACTTGGTTGCAGTACTCTCAACTTCAATCGAGATGGAGAGAAGATCATAAAATTGGATTAATGCTACATGAAGAAGATTTGGTGATACAGATGAAACAGAAAGGACCGATGCATATTAAGAGGGTGTATAATTTACTGCTAGAAAGAGACTCAGAGAGTGAATTAGTTAAGGATTGTATGATAAAATGGGCACAGAATTTTGCAGAACCAGTGATGTTAGAAACTTGGGAAAAGATCTGGGTCCAGAATGTTAAATTTACGCAGGCACAGAATTTGAGGGAAAATTTTTACAAGATGTTTTATAGATGGCATTTAGATCCTAAGAAATTATCATGTATGTATCCAAATGTTCAACCTAAATGTTGGAGGTGTGATTGTTTGGATGCTACATACTTTCATATCTGGTGGACTTGCAGGAAAGTGAAAGCTTTCTGGATTAAACTCTGGTGGGTTATGCAGAATGTTTTGAAAAAGAAGCTTCAATTTTCTCCGCAATTGTTTTTGTTGGGTATAGTTAAGGATTGTTCACCGAATGAAACAAGATTGATTTTATACATGATTACCGCAGCTAGGTTACTGATTGGACAATATTGGAAAAAAGATAGTGTACCTACCATAGAAGAATGGACTTTGAAGATGGCTAATTTTGCGGAAATGGCAAAGATTTCTGCATATTTAAAAGATAGGACCCATGAAGTTTTTGTTCGGGACTGGAAGAAATGGGTGGACTATGTGCAGAATAAATATCAAATTAAGAAGTATCAGTTAGTATTTGATTGAGGACATTTATAAAAATGGGTTGATTATGTCTAGAATAAGTATTAAATCAAGAATTTTTGGTTAGCTTTTTGATAGAGCTTGAAGAAATAAAGGATTATTCTTATTGTTATTATTATGTTAAATATATATATTATATTGTTTCCTAGATATTAACTTGATATAAATTTATATACTTTGGTTATACTGCTGTCTTTAACAAAAAGAAGGGGGAAAAATTTTTATGTTTGTGTAGCTTTAAGGGGGCATTTATAAATTTTATAAACTTTACTTGTTTAATTTTAAGTTTTCTTATAGAATTTTGGATTAATCTTATTTTTGTTACAGTTATGATACATATTGTGGATCTCACCTATATCTAATGTCTAATAATGATTGATATATACTTATGATTTGTATGTAATGGAAGTCAGGGGGGGGAGGGTTGGGGGGAGGGGGGAGGGGGGTAATTGTGGGGTTAAAATTGTATTGTAAAACTTTTTCAATAAAAAAAAAATACCTTAGTGCCTTAACCTGCTAGACAAAACATTGACTAGACTCAGTGTGAGAACCAAGATCATGGAAACAAACATCTGCTGAGACTTAGGGGGAAGCTGCGACTGGACAGTTAGGTTAATGTGACCTAGGACACCTGAAGGGTGTGGGAAGTTTCTATTCTTTTAACTATCTTAAAGCATGGGAATTATTTAGAACTAGCTTCACCTTTCTACATGCTGATATGATATACTCAATAAAAAGTCTTTTGAGCCTGACTGAAACCTCAGAGTCCTGATTCTATTGGGTTCATTACTCAGAACCATGACATCAAGCTAGCTCTGCTTATTTTTTTTTATTTCGGGGTTCCCTCAGCCCAGCAACCCCCAGGAGGTCAGAAAACCCAGGGAAAAATGGCAAAGGGGATGTTCAAAGGGGATGAGGCTGGAAAACCTGAGACGATCCTTGCAGCTCATGGCTGAGCAAGCTAGTGGGGAAGCCCAATGGGTGCATGTCCATCCCAAGGTCCGAACAGAAAAACCTCAAAATCCACCCTCATCAGAAGCCCACTCCAGGAAAATCCCCCTAAACCAGTGGTCACCGATTAGTGGTCTGCAGAGCACTGGTGGTCCATGAGAAAATTTAGATGGTCCACACTGCACCGGGGTGGAGGAGCTGCTAGAGCATTGGAATATGGGACTAGCCAGGCAGCTCATGGTAGAGCTGGAAATCTCTACCATAGAGGGTCCCCCTGCTGTGGCTTCCTGTCGGCTGAACCCACCAGTGGCTGCCCCTGCCCTTGCCCTTCGCCCTCCTCTCCCAGTCACTCCTCACCTAGCCTGAGAAGGTAAGGGTGGGGGATGGAGGGGAGCGAAGTACCCCTGTACTTGTTTCATCTCTTGCTGGGTTTTGTGGGTGCTTCTGGCCCATTTTGGTGCTGTGTGCACTTCAGTCACTTGGGGAGACATGCAACTTCCTCTCTGCCCCGAGACACTGGCCTGACCCAGCTGTTTCTCTCTGCCACTCCTGTTGGTTGCCTCCATGGACTGCCTGCTGCTCTCGCAGCACCTTGCACAACAAAGTTAAATTTAACATGCTTCACAATGGGGAAGACCATGATCCCTCTTTCTCCTGGAGCCCATTATGATATGGAGCATTGGCAACAGCTGGTTCGGGCAAGTGTCTCAGTGCAGAGAGCAGGTCGTGCATCTCCTGGAGCGACTGAGGTGCATCCAGACCCAAAAAAGGCTGAAAGAAGCACCTGCGAGAAGAAGTGCCCATGGCACTACTAGCAAGAGCAGTGAAGAAGACCAGATGGTAAGTGAGGCCACCATAGAAGCTATTATAGACACAGGGTGTCTTAATTAGCCTCCCTACCATCCAGAAGCTAGGAATAAAAATGAAACCCATGGGGCATCCCATATGCTTTGAACAAGTTGATGGGACATTAATAGGTGGGGCCTCAGCCACGCTGGTCACCAAACCTGTGAGACTGGAGATAGGATGCCATTGGGAGCTCATATGCTTTGTGGTAGCCCCCAAAATTGACAGAGTCACTTATCCTAGCCCTCAACTGGCTGGACAAATGGGCTCCAGTAATCACGTGGGAAGACAACTACAGAAAGCTAAAAATAGGCATTGCCCACTGCCCCCACACCCACAGGGTGAAGTGCAGCCACCTCACACACACCCCGGCAGTCCAGATCGAAGGGAGGGAGTGGCGAATGCCACAGATGGTCTACCTGGGTGTCCCCAGGTGCTCAAAGAGTACTGGGACCTGGCAGATGCATTCAGCAAACATGAATGTAACATCCTCTGCCCAATAGACTGCGCAATAGAATTTGTGTCAGGAACCTAAGTATTCCATGACCCCTAGGGAGATGGAAAAACTGAGGAAATACATCAACACCAATTTGGCAAAAGGCTTCATCCAATCTGCCAAATCCAAAGTTGCAGCCCCTGTGCTGTTCAAAGATAAAAAAGATGGGAGGGATTAGGCTCTGTGTAGGTTTCCATGGAATTAATGCCATGTGCATGGAAAATACCTATCCTCTCCCCCTCATGAAAGGCATGCTAAGCCACCTGGTGAGAGGGAAAGTGTTTACAAAATTAGACCTGAAAAAAGCATATTACTGAGCATAGATTAAGGAAGGGGACAAGTGGAAGACTGCCTTTAACTGCCCGCTAGGCAGCTTCCAAATCAAGTCATGCCATGCGGACTACAGGGAGCCCCTGCAGTCTTCATGCAGCTAATCAATGAAGTGCTACATGAGCACCTGTACAAAGGGGTCCTAGTTTATCTGAATGACATACTTATTTTTAGTGAGACACTGGAAGAACATATCAAGCTAGTATGGCAGGTCCTGAAAAACTCCTAGCTGCGAAGATCTACACAAAACTGTCAAAGTGCAAATTCCACAAGACTACCCTCGGCTACTGAGTGTCAAACAAGGGAGTTGAGATGGATCCTGGAAAAGTAAAAGGTGTGCTAGACTGGCAGCCCCCATGCACCTCTAGACAACTCCAGAGCTTCCTGGGGTTTGCCCACTTCTACAGACAGTTCATTCCAGCTTTTGCCAACATAGCCCTGCCCCTAACAGAGCTGCTGAAAATAGGAAGGTTGCGGAAAAATCCCAGCTGAGCCAATCCCTTGCTTGGTTGCTAGATTGCCAAAAAGTGTTTGAATCATTAAAAAGACTTTTTGCCAAAGAACCCATTCTTCAGTACTCCAACCGAGACAGGCCAAGCAGATGCTAATAACATAGCTGTGGCAGGGGAATTCTTGCAAAAGAACGCCCAGGGCCAGCCCCAGTCCTGCACCTACATGTCCAAAAAAGTCACTGACACCAAAAGACATTGAGCAAAATGGAAAAAGGAAGCCTATGCTATCAGATGGGCCCTCTTTTCCTGGCGGCATTTCCTAGAGGGGAGCAAAGTACCTTTTGAGGTCTGGACAGACCACAAGAACCTTGAGAAATTAAAGACCACTCAAAAACTCCCCTAAGCAAGTCCACTGGGTGCAGTATTTTAAGCAATTCAATTTTGAGCTAAAATATATTCCAGGAGGAAAGAACCAGCTTGCTGATACCTTCTCAAGAAAGCCACAGTTCAACAGTCGATGAGAAGAAGTAGTGCAGGCAATTATTCCTCCCTCGCAGCAGGTGGCTCAAGTCACCACCAGAGGTAAACGCAGGCATTGGGACAACCAAAGAAGCAGTCAAATGACTGCAGCACTAAAGTCCACATTCCTGACTGACCATCGGTTTGAAGACAGTCAGGACACCCTGACCCTAAGGGACAGACTAGCTTGGAAAGGATCCAAATTGCATGTCCCTGCCAGCTTGAGACTTCAGATTCTACAGCACAGCCATGATTACTGATTAGCAGGCCACTTCAGTTTTCTAAAAACTCTCCACTTGACAAGGAGACAATTCTGGTGGCCAAAGATGAAGACAGATGTGGAAGACTATGTCAAGAGTTGCACTACATGTGCCACAATGAAGATGAGACCAAGGAACCACCACCACCTGGCCCTCTCCAACAAGTAGCTTCCTCCTAGGACCCCTTCTGGTCCTAGGAGGAAATTGCTATGGACTTTATTGTCGAGCTTCCGGAGAGTGGAAGGAATATGGTTATTTGAACCATGGTTGACTTGTTCTTGAAACAGGTCCACTTCACTGCCTGTTTGGGGTTGCCCTCTGCCAGAAAATTGGCCAAGATGTTCATAAAGCAAGTATACTGGCTGCACAGAGTGCCTCACCAAGTCATCTCTGACCGAGGGATTCAGTTCACAGCGAAGTTCTGGAGAGGGTTCTTAGTCCATTGAATCGACCCATTCGGCTTTTCATCCAGGTACTAATGAAACTGTGGAACGTGTGAACACCATAGTGGAACCTACCTGAGATGCTATGTGGACTATCAACAAAACAACTGGGCAGACTTGCTGCCTTTTGTAGAGGTGGCTTACAACAACACAATGGATAGTAGCATTGGACTGACACTCTTCAGGTCACCTGTGGCATGGAGTTCATCCCATTCCTGAGCTGCCTCGAGAACCACCATCATCCATGACCCTGGCAGAATAGGTGTAGTTGCTGAAGTTGGTTTGGGAAAATACTAAGTGAGCCCTCACTCAAGTGGCAGAGGCTTATAAAAAGCAGGTGGATAAATGATGATCACCCCAGCCTCCTTTCAGAGTAGGGGACCAGGTATAAGTGTCAACCAAATACTTTAAGCTAAAGTTGCCTAGTAAAAAACTGGGACCCAAATTTCTAGGGCCATTCCATTCCCGATAGTGAAAGTAATCATACAACTTAGTTTCCCACACATATTAGGGAAAGTACTGTATTTTCCTGCGTATAAGACTACTTTCTAACACACAAAAATCTTCTCAAAAGTCGGGGGTCGTCTTATACGCCGGGTCTCATTCTCCTGTAACCAGGCAGACCAGCCCATAAGGCTCTGACGAGCCTTAAATGGCTCTGAGGAGGGTTGTCTTATACGCCCAGTCTTCTTATATGCTGGAAAATACGGTACATCCGGTTTTCCACAGCAGCTTGTTAAAGCCTGCAATTAGCTAACAGCTAAGACCATGGGACTGGCCAGCCCCTAAATCAATTGTAATACAGGGTGAGACCCACTATGAGGTTAAAAAAATATTGGACTCCAGGTTGCACAGGGTTTGTTTATAGAAGAGATACACGTTGTCTGAAGTTACCATGTTTCCCCAAAAATAAGACAAGGTCTTTTAGGTTTGAAAATAAGCACTTGGGCTTATTTTTGGGGAGGTCTTATTTTTTTTTTGAGGTGTAGGAGGCGGTGAGTGGGGTAACCTCATGGCTGCTGGGCTCCTTAACTGTGGCCCATGGATCAACTGATCCAGCGAGGGCTGGGAATTTTGTCTCTCCAGGTGCCTGGAGATGTTTCCAGCACACTCTTGCTAGCCCCAGCCCTGCAACCTTGCAGGCAAGGGCCCCTATATTCTGCAGCCCACCTTTTGGCTATGGAGCAGGTGGCAACTATGGTTTATTTATTTGTTTGTTTGTTTGATTTATATGTCACCCTTCTCTGAAGACTCAGGGAGGCTTACAATGCATTAAGCAATAGCCTTCATATTTTGTATATACCTGCTTAGTAGGGCTTTTGAACCCCTCCTAAGTGGTGTTCTTTTTTATACAAAGTCAGCTTATTGCCCCCACAATCCAGGTCCTCATTTTACTTACCTAAGAAGGATGAAAGGCTGAGTCAACCTTGAGCCTGGTGAGATTTGAACTCACAGTAATTGCAGGCAGCTGGCAGCTAAGTGCTATTTAACAGCACTTTAGTCTGCTGCGCCACCAAGGTTTATGCTCTGAAGCTTGGGTGCTGCTTAGGCTGCTGCTACAATGAGGCAGAAAGCCATGCAGTCTGTCAGAATCGGCTCTCCCCTCTGCTTCTACCCGGCTGCTACTGCTTGAGAAAAGGACAGGCAATTGTGGAAGATTGTGGGAAGTATGTGCTTACAATAGAAGCAAAGCCCAGCCTGTCCCTTTCAAGTGATCAAATGTCTGTGTGTGTGTAACAGAGAATGAGAGAGAGAGAGAAAGAGAAATGATGGAGGGGAGTAACAAGAATATTGGCACAGCTGCGCTGGTATGTCAAACTTCATGCTGCAAGCATTTGTTGTACTGTTGCATGCACAAGTGGTAGCAAGACTGCATTGGAAACATCTCCAGGAACCTGGAGAGACAGAACTCCTGGCCCTTGCTGGATCAGTTGATTTGTGGGCCATGATTAAGGGGCCCAGCAGCCATGAGATGACTGGGGAAGTGAACGGCTGCCTCCTGTGCTTGCCACCCCCACCCCAAAAAATCAGGCTAGGACTTATTTTGGGGGAAACACCGTACATGGGTAAACAGTTTGTCAGGATTTTGGTTTCATTCTCTAGAATAAAGTCGATTTCCAGGCATCAAACTTTAGGAAATATTCTCTTTATTAAGCAATGCAAACCGTGCCTGGCAACCATGCAGACAGTATTGGCCCCTCTATCCAAAACCCCTCCTTTTCCTTCCCCATTCTCTGCTCCCCATTGGCTGTCTTCCAGATCATTCTCCTCTTATCTCCCTCCTCAGCTCACAGGAATGTCACCCCTCCCATGCATCTCCCAGGAGACTGAATTCACCGAAAGGCTTTTCTAGGTGAAATGTCAAACTTTTTCTCATTGCTTCTATGTCAGCTCTGGAACACTGACATCTGGCCCCTCTCCCTTCATTCTCTCAGTGAGGCCTGTGCAAGAAAAACAATAGGGTTAGTGCTGTCACCCCGTCCGAGGGGATGTTCCACCCCCTCCTGCCTTGCCCGGGTGATCTGCATGGAACTTAGCTATGAGCCGGTCAGCTTGGATGTTGGTGCTCCTCACCCAGGAAGCTTCTGACAAAGGGTAACGCTTCCACTTAACTAAGTATTGGAGGCGCCCTCTATGCCACCTCGAATCAAGAATTTTCTGCACTTCATAGTGAGTCTGGCCTCCGATGAGGGTCCTGGTGGGTCACGAGGTACTGGCCTTAAATTTGACCCCACCACATGCTTCAGGAGGCTACTGTGAAAAACCAGGTGTATCTTTCCTAGCAACCAGGGCAATTGCAATTGTACTGTAACCAGGTTTATTATCTTAACTATAGGAAAAGGACCTATAAATTTTGGGCCGAGTTTCCTAGTCGGGAGTCTGAGTTTTAAATACTTAGTGGAGAGGTAGACCTTCTCCCCTACTCGGAACGGCTTTTGGGGGGCTCAGTGCTTATCTGCTTGTTTCTTATAAGCCCGCGCCGCCTTGTCTAACGCTTTCTTGATGTTATCCCAGGATACTCTCAGCATTGCCATCCAATCAGTCAAACTAACTGAAGAAGGAGGTTCCCTTGGGTACTCAGGCATGGGGACAAAATCCATGCCGCTCACTGTCTTAAATTGGGTTAGTCCTGTGCTACTGTGAACAGCATTGTTATATGTGACCTCTGCAAAAAATAAGAGGTCCGCCCAGTTCAATTGTTGATAGTCAATGTAGCAACTCAGGTACTGCTCTATCATGGCATTCAATTTCTCCGCCCCCCCCTCCCCCATTGGTGCTCGGGTGAAACACTGAGCTAAGGCCTTGGGATGATCCTATGGATCAAAGAAATTCCCTCCAGAACTTCGCTGTAAATTGGACACCCCGATTGGAGATGATTCTTCTGGGTACTCCGTGCAGGCGGTAGATGTGTTTCACGAACAGTTTGGCCAATTGGTGGGCTGAAGTTAATCCACTGCAGGGTATGAAGTGTGCCTGTTTGGAGAATAAGTCTATTACAGTCCCAATTGGCGGGCTGAAGTTAATCCACTGCAGGGTATGAAGTGTGCCTGTTTGGAGAATAAGTCTATTACAGTCCAGATCACCGTGTTTCCGCCGCTTCTCTATGAAGTCTGTAGCAATCTCCTCCCATAGCCTTGACGGTTCAGCTACTGGCTGCAGCAGTCCGGGGGGTCTTCCTGGTCGGGTTGTCATCGTGGCACAGATGGTACAACTTTTTACATAACTGTCTATGTCTTTTCTCATGTGGGGCCACCAAAACTATCTCTGTGCTAAATGCAGAGTCTTTAGGAACCCAAAATGTCCCACTGGTTTAACGTCATGGCTCCTCTTGAGGACCAGGGTGCGTAGCGTCTCTGGGACTTAAAGTTTTGTCCCTTTCCAGGCTAGGTCATCCCTTTTTGTCAACAGATGTTGATTGTCTCAGAACCAGGGGTCCGCCAATGTTTCTGCCTTGAGCTTTGTCGTTAGGTCACTCGCTGGCTGGCCCTGCTGATCACGATGCTGCCGTCTAGTGGTTACCTGGCCCACTCCTTGGGCAGAGGGGATGATGGCATTCACCACCTGCTCCCGTTCACTGTTGTATTGGGGCATTTGGGAGAGGGTGTCGGCCAAAAAGTTTTTCCCCCCGGGATGTGCTTCAGTTTGAAGTTGAAACGATTGAAGTATTGGGCTCACCAGACCTGCCTGGGCGATAACTTCCTTGGAGTTTTGAGGGCCTCCAAGTTTTTATGGTCAGTGCAAACCTCGAACAGTGTTTGGCCTCCTTCTAGCAGATGTTGCCAGGTTAATAGCGCCCACCTCACTGCGAACTCACTGCCTTGTCATCTACTTTGACAAAAAATAGAAGCGATGAAAGTGGGACTCAAAAAGTTCGGAGCAGGATTTCTGCTTCATGAGAATAGTGGTGACCAAGTGGTTGGAGCCTTGACGGATCTGAAAAAGAGCTACAGGACATTTCTGGAAAACAGTGACTAAGCTGGATGAAAGTCCAGACTGATTATTTGGTAAGAACTTTTAAGAAAATATGCTTATTCTTATCCTCTTTCCTTTTTGACTGAGACTAGGATTAAGACTTTGGGAAGAGCTTTTCTTTAGTATTAAAAAGAGTAAGAGTGCCATCTAGGGATGAGAAGAGTGTATCTGAAAGTAAAGTGACTGATGCAACATCTATAAGAATTACAGAAGGACTTCTGTGACATTTAGGGAATACTACTTAAGTTTGGAAATAGAAGATTGAAAAAGAAGAGAAAATTCCTTGATGAACTTGGAAATTCTATAATCTCTAGGTACTATTTGGAAAAAATTTAATGGTTTGATGGGGTTCAGGACTCTTATAGATTACAAACTTTAAGACTGCCGAAAGAATTGTAACAACAGTTGGGCAAACTCAGTGTGGATTATAAATTTGAGCATCAAAGGGAAAAGAAGATTGAGGAAACACATACACTGAAGGCTTTTGAATAATCTAAACAATTGGCAGAAACATTAATTTTTACTGATTATTAATTATTATGTAGTAATTGTTTAGCCTAAAAGCTATATATATATATATTTGATAGATTCTATATATTTTATATATGTTACTGAGCTGTGGATTGATTGTCATTGTTATAACAACAAGGTGTTGAAGGAGATATATTAGGAGTTGTGGGGGGGGGGGGAAACCTTAGAGAAAAGGAGAAATAATTAAAATTACTGCATTTATTATTTTGGAAAACTACTTTTTGATTACTAGAGATGACAACTATTTCAAATATCTCAAAAATAGGAAAGAAAGCCTCATTGATGCCCACATCTGCAACATCATCTCCGTCTAACCAGTGATCAATAGAAAGCATGTTAGGCATGAAGAAATCAAGCTCTATGCAAAATATGCAGGTGATGCTTCTTGCGATACCAGAAACCATGACAAAGACCCAGGAAACCATATCTAGAAACCATAAGGAGATCAAAAGTGAAATGGGGGAAATGAAAGGGGACATCTGAAAGATGGATTATAAAATAAGGAGTATTTTCACAAAGAATGAGTAGAGAATACCTAATGTAGAAATAAGGGCTGTACGTAGAGAAAAAAGGATGTCTCCTATCGCCTCTACTATTCATGTTAACTCTAAAAGTTCTAGTCAAGACAAGACCAGGAAATAAAAGGTCTGATGAAAAAAAAAACAATATAAAGTACAAGCATTTGCTGATGATTTGGTATTTATTCTGGAGGAACCCCAAGAAACAGGACCCAAATTAATAAAAAAAATAGAAGAGTTTGGTGTGGTGGCAGGACTTAAAATAAACAAGGAAAAGACCAAGATATTGACAAAGAAATTTACAAATAAACAGAAAAACGAATTGAGGGAAATGAAGTCAAATATTTGGGAATTTGGCTAACAGCAAGATGTACATCTATCAAAGAAGATAACTATACTAAATTGATGCAGCAAATAAAGACGGATTTGGACAAATGGAAAAATTTACAACTCTCCCTGATTGGAAGAATAGCCACAATTAAAATGAATATTCTACTGAAAATCTTATTCTGATTTCAAGTTATTCCGATAAAGTTAGAGAAAAACTTTTTTGAAGATTTAAATAGATCGATAACAAAATTTATCTGGCAAGGAAAAAAAATAGGAATCAAATTAAAAGTGCTATAGGACACTAGAAATAAGGGAGGATTTTGGTTACCAGACTGCGAGCTGTACTATCAAGCTTCAGTGCTTACATGGCTAAAAGACTGGATAAACCTAAAGAATAAAAGGATGTTGGTGATAGAGGGACATGACTTACAATTGGGATGGCATGCATTTATATGGGATGGGAAAAACAAAGCACACAGCTACTGCCATAAATGCCAGGTTAGAAATGCTCTGTTGTTAGTATGGGGAAAAATTAAACAGAATCACTATATGAAAATACCAGTCTGGCTATCCACAATAGAAGCACAAATCTAATCTAATGTGTTAGATCTGGATAAAATTGTAAGATATAAAGATATATTAAATGAATAAGGAAAATTAAAAATGAAACAGGAATTAAAATATCAGGGAATAGATTTCGACTGGTGGTCTTATATGCAAATATGCAGATAAATATGGATTCTGTGGTGAATCACAAGAATTGGATAAGATTCTACAGGGCAGTGGTGAAATCTAAAATTTGTTACTACCGGTTCTGTGGGCATGGCTTTGGTGGTGGTGGTGGTGGTGGGGTTAATATGACAGGGTGGGCATGGCCAATTTTTTTTCTTTTAAAACCATTTTTTCTAAAACCTCTTCAGTGAAGAGGTTGTAAAAAAATGCTTTCAAAAGGCTCTGAAGATCCCAGCTGAGTTGCCTGATAGGCAGAGGCTTTTAAAAGAAAAAAAGCCTCTGCCAATCAGCCAACTCAGCTTGGATCGTCAGAGGCATTTTTTAAAAAAGCCTCTGCTGATTAGGAACTCAGCTTGGATTGTCAGAGGGTTTTAAAAGAAAAGCCTCTGGCGATCAGGCAACTCAGCTGGGATCATCAGCTGATGATCCCTTTGACGATCCCAGCTGAGCCACGCGATCATCAGAGGGGTTTTTTTAACTTTTAAAAGCATTTTTTTCGGCCAAAATAGTTGTAGAAAATTTTTTTTTAAAATTAAAAGAAAAAGCCTCTGATGACTGTGCGGCTCAGCTGAGCATAGGGGTGGGGGGCAGGGATTTTTGCTACCAGTTCTCTGAACTGCCCGCCTCCATCGCTACCGGATCGGGCGATCCGGTCTGAACCAGGAGCATTTCACCTCTGCGACAGGGGACAGAGGAAAAATTGATAAAGAGGTTTTATAATTACCTACTAGTTTTAAAATGGAAGAAGAATTAGTAAAGGAAACTATGTTAATATAGGCAAAAAACTTTGGGTGCACTATAGAACTAGATAATTGGTAAAAACTGTGGGAAAGAAATTATAGATTAACAATGTCAGCATCATATAAAGAAAATCTGTACAAAATGTTCTATAAATGGCATCTGCCATCAGCAAGACTGGCAAAAATGTTTCCAAACTTCTCACCAGAGTGTTAGAAATGCAAATAGGCACAGTGATCTTACTATCACATGTGGTGGACCTGTCCAACCATGAAAAATATTGGGCAAAGATAAAAGAGTGGCTGGAGGAGATGGTAACACAACAAATAGACCAAAAACCAGAACTACTTTTATTAGGCATACTAATGGGGTAAAAAAACAAAAGAATTCAATATTTAATGTTACATGTAATAACAGTGGCTAGAATTATGTATGCACAAAATTGGAAAAACAGACATATACCTACAGAGGAAATGGTAATAAAGAAAATATTAGAATGCGCCAACATGGACAGGTTAATGATGGAAATTAAAAATAAAGGAGAGACAGAATATTACTTAATATGGGACTTCCACCAACACAGAGACAGATGAACTTGGGGGGCAGAAACACTTTCTTTGACAAATTGGTGGAGCCCTTCCTCTGGAAAGGGAAGAGCAGCCACTGTAACGGCCGGGAATGCCTGCGAGCCCAGGGCACAATGTGGATACAAGACACTAGTTTCCCTAGTAGTTGAGAGAGGGTCAATAAAGGCACCGATCTTAGGGTCAGGACCTTGTCCAATAAGGCTGTGACATTCTGCACCCTCTCTGGAGACAAAAACACTTGACCTTTTGTCGAGTCTATCACAGACCCGAGGTGTAAAATGGAAGTTGACGGGATGAGATGACTTTTGTCCATGTTTATGCTGAACCCATGAGTCTGGAAGGTGGACAGCACCAGCTCCATGTCCTGAGCCACTCGCTCCTGGGAAGACGACAGGACTAGTATATCATCTAGATAACATAACAGCATCACCGGAATCGAATGAAGGGTAGCTGCCACCGCCGCCACCAGTTTGGTGAAGGTTCTGGGAGTGGAAGAGAGTCCAAAGGGCATGGCACAGTACTGGTAATGCTTCCCAGCAAATTCGAACCGCAGATAT
Organism: Masticophis lateralis; assembly: GCA_030761175.1. NCBI lineage: Eukaryota > Metazoa > Chordata > Lepidosauria > Squamata > Colubridae > Masticophis > Masticophis lateralis. The sequence continues at coordinate 387,968 of JAUDYJ010000008.1, forward strand.
TGGCGATGAGATGGATGAACTGGAACATGGAGGTAGGCCTCGCGTAGATCTACAGACTGCATCAAATCTCCTTGGCACACTGAGGACAGTATCGACTGCAGAGAATGCATCTTGAAGTGGCGATAGCAAACTGCCAAATTCAGCTGCTTCAAGTTGAGGATACCCCTGACCCCTCCGGAATTTTTTAGTACCAGGAACAGAATTGAGTAGAACCCGGTCCCCTGTTGATCCAACGGGACCGGCTCTATGGCTTTGATGTCTAACAGATGTGTTATTTCCACCAACATGAGATGATAAGGTTCTGCGGAACTTGGTATCAGCACCTGAGGAAACGACTTGGGGGGTCGATCCATGAACTCTATTCAAAGACCTTCGGCCACTGTATGCCGTACCCAAACGTCTGAGGTCGACAGAGTCCACTGCTTGTGGAAGTCCTGGAGGCGACCCTCCACCGGGCCTTCCGGCGGTGAGTCATTTGCCCCGCCGATAGGGTTTGGAACTGGCCCCACGGAATGGACGTTTCGAAGGGATCTGTGATCTACCCCTATCTCTAAAATGTTGTCTGTCCGAAGAATGGTCTGAAATATGGAAGGACTGACGGTAAGTAGAGGGCCCCCCAGACCTGGAGTAGGCCCGAAAGGGCTTCCGTTGTGAATACGGGGTAAAACGCCTGTCTTGTTTACGAAAGGTGGAGGGAAGGACCTTCCGCCTGTCCTTGTCCTCAATGAAGAGCAGTTCCAACGAGGCCCCAAACAGAGCAGAGCCCTTGTACGGGGCTGAAGCCAGCTTACACTTTGTTTTGACATCTGCCTTCCAGGGACGAAGCCAGAAGCAAATTTTACTGAGTTTAAGGAAGCATCAGCTGAATACTCGGCGGCTGCTATAATTTTGTTGACATCTTGATGTAAACAAGTCTCCTCCAGAGGAAGCCGCTCCTGCAATTGATGCAGCCAGATTAACGATGCATGATTGAAGAAAGAAGTAGCCATAGCTGTCCTGATGGCCCAGGCCACCGCCTGATGTGCCTTACGAAGGGCCAGCTCCGTGCGTCTGTCCTCAGATTTGAGGCCATCCGAGGCTCAGCAGAGACCACCGATTGAGTAGTGGGATTAGCTACAGGAGTGTCCACAGACGGTAGATCCAACAGCGCCTCCAATTCAGGAGCCGAGCAGTACAATTTCTTGTCCTGATTGTTAGACGCGGTCAGAGACCCTGGTTGGCCCCATGGCACTTGTAGCACATCAGTGAACAACTGGGGACATGGAATAAAATCCTTCTCCTGTTTGACTTGCTTGAACAAGGCATCATGCGGGCCCACCTCTGGTTGAGATGTACGGAGTTGCGCCCCCACCGATCCCAAGTTCGTTGTCAAACGTGCCTTGTGGAGGAGGGACTTAAACAAAGACGGGTGAAACAAGCCCGTGAAGGCAGGAGTGTCAGGCAACAGGCCCTCATCCTTGGAAAATTCAAGATCTTCAGGGCACCCTTCCTCATGATTCGACTCCTCCGATGAATCAGACACCTGATGGAGCAGAGATCGTGATCTGTGCGCTCTGGGCATGTAAACAGCCTCTTGCCGAGCCACCAATGCTTGTCGATTGATGAGTTCCAGCCACCATGATTGTGGCTAGGGCCGTAGACAGCATGGCCTGGAAATCAACCTGCAAACCCGCTGGAGTTGGGTCCGAGGGGTGCAGACCTGCCACTGTAGGGGTAAAGGTAGCAGACGGGGCCTGTCTGGCTGGTGGTCATGAAAAGTCCACCCCTACAGCCAACACATCTGGCATGGACTGTGACACCCTGGGCCAATGGAGTAGGGGACACCTGCCCAGACAAAGAAACTTCACGAGCCGGTGAAAGTGGTTGAGCTCTATTGTCTGAGGGTTGACCAGCAAGGCTGCAGCCTGCCTGGCCTTCTCATATTGTTTTTCGAATGCCCTGTGACGGCGAAGGGCATGTTTGTCACACATGTTTGTGGTGTGACCTATGACTGGTGGAGGCAGATCTCTTGTCCTTCTTCTTTTTTGGAGGATCTGCTGACCTAACAGGGCTAGTTTCCTGTTCCAGGTCAGATGAAAGGGAGGAGTCTGCCATGACCACAGAGGCAAATGCTGCTTAAATATACGAGAACTATATACAAATGCAGGGTCTTGTTAGTATCTTGAAATATTTTGTCTTGTAATTATTTTATTTTATTTTATTTCATTATTTTATTTTATTTCATTATTTCATTTTATTATTTTATTTTATTTTTTTAAATATATATATATATATATATATAGTAGAACAATGCAGCAAGCCTTGGTAAGGGCTAAGGCCCAAAATATCTAGCCACGTGGAGTGAGCCGGCCGCCTCTCCAGGGCCTGGGTTCAAATCCAACAGGTGCATTGGCCTCCAAGGGAATAGTCAAAAGCACCTAAATCAGGCAATTACTTTAAAAAGCCCAGAAACTTTCCACATACGCCACTCCCAACTAAACAGAAGCTGGTTAGGCAACCAATAAAAGGAATTAGCCAGAAATAGCACGGGGGACTCAGCTGTAATGGCGCCCCAAAATGGCGGCCATACCCAGCCGAAGTACTCTAGCCACGCCTGCCACGTGGAGCAGGGCCCCAGGCCACTAAATCAACAGCACGGGTGGCTAGCGTCACTGCAGCAGCTGCTGAGCCCTCCGAAATCACCGTTATTCCTCTTCTGAATAAAGCCCCGTTGTCTGGCTCATTTACGCACGGTCCCGCCCACAGATCCCTGACGGGATGGAAGCCGGTTCACAGGCAAGCCAAGAGCGAATCTGGCTGCTGGAGCCCAACGCAATTAGCGTTTACTTGCCTCGCCACTGCCTCTCTCACCGGCAAACCTCCGATCTGATAAGGAATGAGGCAGGGGTTACGACGGCGAACCGCCCAGCTCCTCCTCCGCCGGCAGTAGATTCAACCAGCCGGATTCAGCCCGCAGGGACAGAAACCAGTAGCTGTGAGCGCTAGGAGCGCGAAGCATGACCCGACCTGGCTTGCCAGTCATGCAGTCGGCAGTACAGCAGAGGCAGGCAATCAGTAAAGAAACAATAACAATAACTAAACTTTACCGAATTGAGCTGAAAGGAAAAAAACAATATTTATGCTAATCAAAAATAACTAAAGGCCTAACGCACTAATCTAGAGCATAGAGGAAAAAAATCCACCTCAGTCTGTCAGCAACTGAAAGAAAGACTGAGGAATCTAGGATAAAGGGGGTGTGGCTAGAGCACAGAGTGAGGTAGGAAATTGACTTAAAAGTTCTCTCAGTTGCTGTCAGAAAAAAGGATTGGTCCCAGCTATGGAGTGTAGACATAGCACACTGGAAAAGGAAGTGATAGTCCTATTCATTTTGTTAAAGATTAACTATCAGTTAAGAGATTTTGGTTCTCAGCAATGATGCTGATAATGTGGGGTGAAATTAGGGTATATTTTCTTTAATTCTACAAAGGTAGGTTATTTTTATTTTATGCTCATCATCGTTTATTTATTTAGCATGTATCACATTTTGAAATGACTCTTGGTGGCTAACAGCATTAAAACATTAAAAGCCTAACAGATAAATATTACTAAAACAATAAAAATCACAGTCACAAGCAAAATAAAATCAGTTAAAATAGCTATAATTAAAAGATTGTAGCAATATAATTTTACTGTTTGATTTAATAAATGAAATGATCGCACAACAGAGAAAAATGCTCGCTAGTTGATTCAATATGATACTATCTCCATAACAATTTAAGGAAGTTCTTTTCACACAAGGACCTTCGTCTTCACAAACTACTTGAATAATTCTGAGCTGTTTTATATTTGCTTTGCCTTGTCTTTCATCTTTCCTTTGCGTCTCTTTCTCTTTTGTTATAAAACAAAGCAGTTAATTTATTTAATCAATTTGCTTGCAAGCTCACTAAAATAATGATGGGATTAAAATCCACAAAATACAATAACATTGAACACTAGTATCACACAGCACTTTGGGGGAAGAAAAAAAAACAAGACTTGGTAATAATTAAATACAAATCTAATCAATTCAGTAATGAGGTATGAAGATAAAAACTACTTTCCCAAGTTAATTTAAATCTATAAATATGATGTGAAGGCAGATCAGATTAATAAAGAAAAATCTACTGCTTTGGTTTAGGCAATCCTTTAGCAATGGTTAAAGCAGCTTCAAAGGATTAATAAAATCAGAGAAATTTTATCAACTGTTTCATGCAGCATTTGAATGGCACAGATCTCAGCTTCAAGAGCTCAGGTCTTTGAAAATACACATTTTCCTTCTCTGTAGGTTGCTTTTGCAGTAGTTTATGATCACCTTTGTTTTTTCAAGCCTAGCTTAGGGGAAAAAATGATTTGAAATATCCAGCTGGCTGTAGCTGAAAATAATTCAAAACATACTAATGAAATAAGTACATCAGACTTGACCCCCTTTATGAGTCATAAAATTACTTTAATATTAAGCTTATTTTCTCTTTCCCACAAAGGAATATTCATCTTAAATTACAGATGAGCCACTGAAGCTAAGAAAGGGAGTGATAAACCACCACACACCTTTAGTGAACAGCTGTTATCTGCATTAAGGATGGTTATGGATGTTATAGTTAATTAATTCAAAGATTTCTTCCTGCTAAATATATAGAACATGCAGAGTCTTGGGGCTCTGAAATGAAAGAGGTTCATTATATGATTGTTTGCCATGGACAAAGTAATGTTTTATATCTCTAAATTAGAGGCAATAATGAACTTACATAATAAATTCTGTATCCCATTCATTTGCTTATATCCAAAGGGCAGCAAAATGATCCCCTGCATTGGGTATAAATGGAAGGTTGTCTTATAGGTGGAAGATTTTGATATTAACAGAGAAAACACCCACTTTCTCTAATCATTTTTCTGATGATTCCACACATGCTGCTATCTTCACTCATTGATGGTGGGGTTGTGTTATAGGTGGGGTTTTTTGGAGGGGGGATTTCTAGTTTTTGATCCACTATATAAATTGGGTAGAGCAATTCTACATAGCCATCAGCCTTCCCTTTCTGCCCCAGTGCCTCCATTGTGTGACCATTTTCCGTGTTGTTTCCAGGGGCTAGGGTTACAAAAAGGAAGAGGAAAACCCCAAATGTCAAAGTGAAGTAGGAATCCATGCCAATGGGACACTATTTGCTCTACAGCTGTAGATGAAATGCTGCAAAACTATCTTAGCTGCAACTGTTTTAGAAAAACAGCTGAACTGAAATTTCGTTGGCTTAGCTACAATTATCTACTGAAGCCACACAGAACCATTCAATATTGCCCTGATACTCCAGTTCAAGACTTTTTTTCCTTTTCTTAATTTTTTTATTAATTATAAGCAAAGATATAAAGACAATACAAATACAAATAAAACCCCACCACCCACAAAACCTACACAACAACATATATAACATTTTACATATATGCTTTCTCATCAACAGAATATATAGTGTTTTACTTTCTATATTAGTGCAAAGATAATATTAAATTCATTTGTTCAAATGTTTTACACTAGAAATATACACTATTTCCCTATTCATCTCCTACTATTAATCTTTCACCCATATTTTTATCTTCTACATTTGTGCTAATTTTGCTTTCCAGCCATTGATACCATTGGTGCCACACAAGATAATAGTCACTTTCCTCCCTATCCTGGAGTTCCAGCGTCAATCTATCCATTTCAGCACATTCTGTTATCTTTGAGATAATTTTATCTTTGGTTGGAAGTTGGTCTAATTTCCAATTTTGGGAGAACAGTAATCGTGCTGCTGTCAATATATGTATAATAAGGTATTTCGTATTGCGCTGTAATCATGCCAAATAAGAAAAATTCTGGGCTGTCTTCTACTTGTAGGTTCGTTATTTCCTCAATAATCTTTTTTATATCTTGCCAATATTGTTGGGCCTTGCTACATTTCCACCAAGCATGGTAATATGTCCCCCTTTTTGTCTTATACTTCCAGCAAAATGGGAGGTGTCTGGATATATTTTGGCTAATCGAGCCGGAGGTAGATGCCATCTGTAAAACATTTTGATGAGATTCTCTTTGTACGATGTGCCCCTTGTCATTTTAATATTTTGTTTCCATAATTTCTCCGAATTTGCCAATTGAATATTATGCCCTATGTCCCTTGCCCACCTTATCATGTTTTCTTTAACTGTTTCTTCTATTAATTTATATCTAAGAAGATAGTTATATATCTTAGTTATCATTTTTTGTTCTGTTCCCTGTAAAATCCTGTCAAATTCATTCAAATCATTGGCAATTCCATACTGTTTTTTGTCTGTTGTATATCTTGAGTATATTTGAGTATAGGGCCACCAATCAATATTTATGCCAGAGTTTTGTAACTGATGTCTTGGGATAAGTTCTCCTTCCTGGTTTAATAGGTCTTGATATCGCATCATCTTTCCTGTCTCAAGGGTGTTTGGATGTATCAAAGCCTCCATCAGGGACCACCATTTTGGTATACTAGTATAATGATTTTTCTTAATTTCCTGCCAAATCTTGAATAATGAGCCTCGAATTATATGTCATTGGAAATACATATGTCTTTTGTCCAGTCCGTCCCATAGGAAAGCGTGCCATCCTCGTGTTAAATCAAAGCCTTCTAAATATAGCATTCTTTTGTTGTCCAATTTCATCCATTCTTTAATCCAGGTCAGCCCTGATGCCTTATAATAAAGTTCCCATTCTGGCATTGCCAGGCCTCCTTTATCTCGTGAGTCTTGTAAAGCTTTGATTTTGATTCTGGCCTTCTTTCCCTGCCATATGTAGGTCATTATAGTTTTATTAAGGTTCTTGAAAAAATCTCTTCCCGGATGTATTGGTATTACCTGATACAGATATAATACTCTTGGTAGTATATTCATTTTTATTGAGGCAATTCTGCCCATCAATGACAAATGTAATCTATTCCAAATTTCCAAATCCTTTTTAATTTGTTTTAATAATTTAGTATAATTATCTTCTTTGATTGTAATTGCTTTTGCCATCAACCAAATACCTAAGTATTTTATCTAATTTAACTATTTGAATTCCTAATTCTTCTTCTAATTTCAAGCTCTGTGTCTGGGCCATATTTTTCATCAATATTTTCATTTTTTGTTTGTTTATTTGGAGGCCCGCGACTTCCCCGTATTCCTCTATCATTGCCATCAACCTGGGTCCGGATAATCTTGGGTGTTCCATGATGAAAATTACATCATCTGCAAAGGCAAGCAAAGGAGGCCTTTAATATCTTCCTCCTTCCTAATTTCATTTAATAGAACTTCTAATGCTATTATGAATAATAGGGGTGACATGGGACATCCTTGCCGCACTCCTTTCTGAATATCGAAAATTTGTGTCATATCGCCATTTATTGAGATTTTTGCTGTTTGGTACGAATATTTTTTTTTAATCAATTTAAGAAATTTCTCTCCACAGTTCATCAATTCAAGTTGTTAATAATGCTGCATTAAAAACTTGTAACATTGTTTCATCTATTGATTGTTGGCAATGTTTATAAAATTCAGTAGGAATTCCATCTAGTCCTGGAGTTTTATTGTTCTTTTGTTTTTTCCGAGCTTTAATCAATTCAAACATTGTTATGGGTCAGTTCAAAATCTCTCTCTGTTCTTCTTCAAATTGTGTGATATTCATTTTATGAAGGTATTTTTTAATTTGATCATCTGGGACATCTTCCTGTCGATAGAGTTTTTGATAGAATGTTTTAACTATATTTTTCTTGTCTAGATGTGTATGATATAAAATCCCTAATTCGTCTTGGAGTTGGTAAATAATTCTTTTTTCTGTTTGCTTTTTTAATTTGTATGCCAACCAGCATCCAGTTTTGTTTGCATGTTCAGAGTTAGTTTGCTTTGCCATTCTTATTTTCTGTGCCAATTCAGTTTTTGTGGTTAAATTCAGTTTGTGTTTGGCCAGATTGAGTTTTTGTTGGGCTATCTTGTTACTTGGGTGCTGTTGTAATTTAATTTCCTCTATCTTGATTTCTTCATTAATTCATTCCTAATTCTTTGTTTCTCTTTATTTCTTTTTGCCACATACATGATAGTTAGGCCTCTAATATAAGCTTTCGTTGTGTCCCATAAATTTTGTAATGATGTTTGGTCGTTTGTGTTAATTTGGAAAAATATCTTAATTTCTTTTTCTATCATTTGTAGGTATTCTTTTTCCTTTATTATACTTGTATCCATCTTCCATCTTTTCTGTTTTCAAAAACCTTTCCAAACTATTTTGACAGGATTATGATCAGCCCAAATGCTAGGCATAATTTCTACATCATATGTTTCTTTACTTAATTGAGGTGTCATCCAGGCCATATCCAGCCTGGACCATGATTGATGTGGGTCAGAGAAATATGTATATTGTTTTACTTTAGTGTTCAATTCTCTCCAAGTATCATGTAGACTCATTTCTTGTGCCAAATCCTTGAATGTTTGTGGCAATGTCTTTCTTTTGATTTTGTTCTTCCTATTACTGTGATAATCTTCTTGTGGATTTACAATCGCATTAAAATCGCTACAATACAAACATTTTCATAGTTAAACTCTTTAAGCTTATCATGTAATTTTTTGTAGAAATCTGTTTGGTTTCCATTTGGAGCATAAATAGCTACTATCAATATTGTTTTTGTTTCCAATTTTACTTCTATCATTAACACTCGACCCTCTTTATCAGTATGGATTAATTTAGTTCTTATATGGTCTGTGATGTATATTACCACTCCTCTTTTTTTGGAGTCGCCTCCTAGTTTCTTGTTTTCAAGTAATTTTTACTGTTGTTTTCTTATATGTACTTCCTGTAGTGTAATTATATCTGCTCCTAGTTTTTGCAGCTTAGTAAATATTTGGTGTCTTTTACTTGGTGAGTTTAGACCATTTATATTTATGGAAATGAGTTTTAGTTCTTTTTCCATTTTTACTAGTATTTATTTATCTGTAGTTTTGAGTTTTGTTGTGTTTCTTGTTACTCTTTGTGTAATCCCCATCACTTCCTCCTTCCCTAACCTCCCCCTCCTCTGATCCCTCTCCTCCTTATTTGTTATTTGTGTCTCTTGATCGCTAGAATTTTGTTCTTCTCTACTTTCTCTACTTTCCTGTTCTCCTTCATATCCTAGATGTTGGTCTGCAAAGTCTTGAGCTTTTCCTACAGTGTCTACTCGAAATTTTTTCCCTTCCCGTGAGATAAGTACCCCTTCTGGTACAAGCCATCTGAATTTTATCTTAAGCTTATTCAGTTGTCTAGTTAAGAAATTATAGTCTCTCCTCCTATCCCTGGCCCTTCTCGGTACTTGTTTTAATGTTGGAACTTTCCTTCCTTTACACATTATTGTCTCTCTCTCATTTTTCTATATATTTCTTCTTTCATTGTTTTCTTTGTAAATCTAATGTGCACTTCTTTGGTGTTCTGTCCCCGTCTCTCTCACACACAGAGACAGACAGCTGGGGGTTAAATAAACTGGCAGACAACCAATTCTTCTGATAAGACGCTTGGCAGCCACCCAGTAGCTGCTTGCCAAGAACTTTTATCAACAAACAAAATACCCACGGTAAAGAATTGTCCAATTCATAAAAATAAAACCAAGGCCAATATTGTTGTTTCCAGAGATGCAAATGTGACTCGATAGGAGTTAATTTTGTCCGTCACAGAGTCTGAATGGCTAACTCACCCCCTTTTATACCCTATGGGGTGTGGTCCCGTGACTCAGCCTAATCTCTGGCACGCCTTTTCTTCTGTTGCCTGTGCTTATCCCTGCGACACTGTCGAGGATCCAGCCAAGACTCATTACCCTCATCACTGTCCACCTGTGGCTGTGTGGACATGCTTGGCTCTGGGCCTATCTCTTGCCCTTCGGTGTCCTCATTGCCAGAGGGGAGGGTCCTGGAGAGGGAGGCCTTGCCAACTCCTCTCCCTCACTCTCAGAGTTTGCATCTGCCAATGACACAGACTCAGGCAATGGAGCCACAACATTTGGGGAGTTTATTTTTTCTTGCATAATTTGTATAAACTCTATAGATTTCATCGATTCCATTTCTTATTTCATTCCTATCTTTGTGTTTCGCCTTTGCCAGTATTTCAATCATAATTTCACCCAGGTCTTCATCTCTCTGTTCTTCTACATTCTGGAACCTTAAATAGAAAGATGCCTTCTCCATTTCAAGAAATGTCAATGCATCTTCAGTTTCTCGGCTCCTTATCGCTTGTTGATTTTCCATCCTTTCCAACCTGGTAGCTGTGGCTTCTGTTTTTTGTTCTACTTTATAAATTCTCTGTTCATTTTCCATTATATTTTGTTGAATTTTCACTATCTTTACATCTATATTTTTAATATCATCTTTGATCTCCCCTACATCCAATCACATTTGTTCATAGTTCCTTTTGGTTTCATCATGGTTAAGAGTCATCTTGTCTTCCATCCTTTTCATTCCCTCTTGAATCATTGCAAGGGCGGCCTGAATATTTTGCATACCTATAATAGTATTAGTCTTCTCTTTATCTATCGGTTCCCCTGCTTTCTGCTGCTTTCTGCTGTCTGTTTGCTCTCTGGGAAGGAGCCCCTCCTTTATATGACTCCAGACTACATTCCACCACAGCACCACACAGTCTTGACTTGTCCTTGTAGCTTTCTTGGCAATATTTTTCAGAAGTGGTTTGCCATTACCCTCTTCCTACAGCTGAGGGAGTCTGACTCAGGGTCTCCAAACCAGCTCTCATGCTAAGGAGGACTAGAAGTCACAGTCTTCTGGGTTTCTAGTCTGGAGCTTAACATCTACACCAATTTGGTTCTCAACTTAGCATATATGGCAAATTATATAAAGGTAATTAAAGGTAGCTGTGAAAGCAGACTTCTGGTGGCTCTGCCGGCGCTGAAGGATGCCCCTTTGTGAGCGCCAGCTCCAGGACTCTGTTAGAGCCGCTAGAACAGCGAAAATCAGCTGTCTAGTGGCTTGAAAACTTTCCCACTGGGAGAAGGTGGGAAAGAGAGCTGACGGGTGTGGGTAGAGTTCCCCAAGAGCCCCAGGTTTCAATTTTAACCTGGGGCTTAAAGGGTAAGAGCTACCCAGAAAGCCCGTCATTGCTCTGGACCTAGGATGTTTCTACTTTAAGCAGAACTAGACACCGTGACCACCCCAGCAACTTAATTTTAAAAAACAAGAGATTTTGGACTTGAAAGCTGGCAGAGCAAACACAGGAGAAACTAAAATTGCAAGTATTAAACTTTATCTCCGAAAAGCCTATTACCTCCCTCTGAATTTCTATGGGAGAAAGAGAAAGTAAGATGGTGTTTGATTCTAATGGGGCATAAAGAATTGAAAGTTAGATACAAAGTATTATGTCCTGTTGAAAGCCCCTGTTTAAAAGAAGAGGATATTTTAAAAGGACAAGGATTTTAAAAATTATTTTTTTTAAAAAAGTACCACCTAAGGATTGGAATAATTGATTTAGTTGCTGGAAAAGTATAAAGGAAAAATTTTATTGGGAAGGAAAAAAATGGCTGGCTTTTTTGAAAGTGATGTTTACCATCATATAGATCAGTAAATACACAAATACTGACTGTGGATCTCTTTAAAGAAATTTTAGAATCATTTACCACCGCGTTAGTGGAAGGAATCAAGAAGGATTTTACTCAAATTTGCAACAAAGATACAAGTGAAGATATTGAATTGGTATTTCAGATGCCAAGTAACAGTGAGCTGCTGCATGAAGAGGTGGGAGAAGCTATCCAGTTTAATGTGCCTTTGGAAAATGGAATGGATGCCTTTCAAATTAAGAAGGAAAGGCTGAGAGGTCTGAAGGAGCGTAACCAAGAAATACTGGGAGAGGTTTCTCCAGAGGCTTTGATACTGGGAAATTGTCAGGAGGTGTTGGGATTTTTTTTATAAAAATGATTTTTTTTATATAAAAATGAATTCTCAATTGCAGTTAAAGAGGCGTGTTTACTGAAAGGAACTACTTTGCGAAGAGAACAAGATTGTAAGATACAGCAACTTCAGTTAAAAATTCAAGAATCTGTAAAAATAAAAGTAGGCGGAGGAATAAGACTGAAGAAGAAGGTTCGCAAAAAAGTTAGGAAAAAATGGAGATGGAAAAAGGACAATCCTCCTTGTTGGGAGGATAGTAATAGTAATAGTGAAAATGATTGATTATATCTGTATTTAGGGATATGATTGGTTTTGTTCTGAAAAGTTATATTATAGCAAAATCAAGGATTTATTTATATTTAGGGATATGATTTGTTTTGAAAAGTTATATTAAGTAATGTTATGTTTGAATTGTTATGGGCCACTGACCAAATTTTTGTCTTGAAGTATATTTTAAGGAATGCTTTGTTGAAGAATTTATATAAGCTGATGGGTTAAAAGAAAAATATTATGGATGTAAAAGTTATGGACGATGTAGATCATTTAATATAAGTGTATGGGTTAGAAGAAGGATATTACTTAAACCTTTATACTTTATTTTAAATCAGATTAATGTTATATTAAAGAATGTTTTGTTAAAGAATAAATATAAATGCAAAGGTGGAGGGAAGGTTTTTATAATATTTTTATAGAAATTAAATAGTGAAGATGGTATGTGATTATACGTAGTGGATTTGTAGAGAATAAGATAAATAACTTTATGTAAAGTTATTAAGTAAGGAATGTTTTCAGGAAGAATCAATATAAGTTTATGGAGTAAAAAGTAAAAATAAGATTTTTACAATACATTTTATTTGAGATTGGTTAAAATATTTTGTTAATGTGTTAATATATGTAAGGGTTGGAGATGTGATGGTTAATTGTAATTGGGCTTTGATTGTCTAATACTGGAAGAAAGAAGATTTGTTTATCATTGAAGTTGATAAAGAACGAAGTTGGATCGATTACTTTCAAGCAATAATTGGTTTAAATAATTATATTTAGATATGAACAAGGGGAGTTAAAGTGCAAGAGGGAGACAAAGCTATAGATAATTAGTGTAAGTTTCTTTTATGTTTGTTAAATGCTATAACCTGTATTTGCTCTGGGGAGTCCAGGTTGGGGGGAGGGCTGGGGCAGGAGGGGGGAGGAGGAAGGGGAAAATATGTGTAAAATTTTTAAAACTTTTCAATAAAAAAAAAAGGTAGCTGTGAAAGCTATGATGCCCAAGAGGGAAAGACTTTCTTGACTTGATGATAAAAAGATATCAACATATGTGCTACATATAGGGAATGTACTTCCGTATGGAGATCACTCCTCAACCCAAGCCTTACAATGAGATAGCTGCCTGTAAAAAATACAGTGAGAATAGTTTGCCACATTAAATATGTAGTTCTGAATATTTTCACTGCTCCCAACTTATGGAAGACCTGCAGATATCAAAAGCAAGGTTAGTTATCGTTGTAGCCTCTAAATATCTCAGCATGGCATTTTGGTTTGACAAAGCTATTTGCTTTGTTTATGTACACATAAAACTGTGTATGGATTGTTCCAAATATAATAGAGGGAAGGATTTTCTCACTTTATTTTTGTATATTAAATGTATACAAAAGCATCAAGCTCTTTACCATGCAGTTAAATCTATAAGACTTCCCTACATTCCATTTGGATAATACTTTTAGAAGTTTGTATCATTTCTTCCATTTGTTTTAAGCAGAAAAAAAAATTGTTAAAGGAAACACATAATATCTGCACGGTGTCTTCTGATTAGTAATGCTAAAAGTCTTTCAAGTGAAAAAATTCTTCATTACACAATGTAGTGCTATTCACAGGAGCATTCTGAGAGAAAAATGACATGCACACATCATTTTCTCACTGGAATGCTCTTGTTTCCAATGTAATGCACGGTACAACCATATTCACAATGGTATGATAGGGAAAACAAATGGTGAACACCAAAAGAGAGTTTAACAATGTTATTATTTCTTCACTCTTCAATAATCAGATAAGAGTTTACACTTTTGACATAGAGATAAGCCAATTCTAGTTTCAATTTTAATCTTCAATCAAATACTAATGCAATACTATATTGCAACTACTATTCCCAAAATTCCAGAATAGTGGACCCAAGCTAGCTGAGAATTCTGGGAGTAGCATTTCCAATCTAGTAGTACCTTGGTACTCAGCATTGGTTCTGGGAGGTGCAATAGGTACTATAAAGGATGAGTCCCAAACAAACCACATGACTTACCACGTAACCCTTTATTTTTGGCCTGGGAAGAATTTTCTATCTGTCTCTGTTCCTATGTCAGCAATCTTATTTATTATCTATCTATCTATCTATCTATCTATCTATCTATCTATCTATCTATCTATCTAGTCAAGCATGTATTTTATGACAGATACAAGTGTAAACATAATTATGGGACAGGGACAGTAGGCACGCTGGTGTGCTTATGCACACCCATTCCCAACCTCTTAGGAATGGGGTGAGGTTTACAGTAGACAGTCTAAGTTTAAAGTTTTGGGGATTTGGGGAAGAAACCACAGAGTCAGGTAGTGCATTCCAGGCATTGACAACTCTGTTACTAAAGTTGTATTTTCTGCAGTCTAGTTTGGATCGGTTTACCATGAGTTTGTATCTATTGTGTGCTCTCGTATTGTTTTGGTTGAAGCTGAAGTATTCATTGGTTGATAGGACATTGTAGCATATGATTTTATGTACAATGCTTAGGTCAGACTGAAGACAGTGAAGTTCTAAGTTGTCTAAGCCCAAAATTTTGAGTCTGGTGGCATAAAGTATTTTGTTGCGAGCAGAGGAGTGGAGGACTCTTCTTGTGAAATATCTCTGGATTCGTTCGATTGTATTAATGTCTGATATGCAGTGTGGGTTCCAGACAGATGAGCTATATTCAAGAATTGGTCTGACAAAAGTTTTGTATGCCCTAGTTTGCAGTTCAATATTACCAGAGAAAAACTACGCAAGATTAGGTTAACAACTCTTAATGCTTTTTTACAGTGAGCTCTGTCACTTTCCAGATCTGGCAATCCAGAAATGCCAAAAGATTTTAGTTTTAGAAGTAGTTTGTTGTGTACAACTGAATTGAAGGCTTTACAGAAGTCTATATAAATTGCATTTATTGATTTACCCTGGTCGAGTTTTGAAGTCCATATGTTTTTGCAGTGTAATAACTGCAGATGGCAGGACAATTTTTTTCTAAAGCTAAATTGCTTGTTAGAGAGTAGGTTGTTAGTCTCTAAGTAGAAGGTAATGGATTGATTCCATGACTTCGCAGGTGACACATCATAATGAGATTGGTCTGTAATTATCAACTAGTCTGGGGTCATCCTTTTTGAAGATAGGGATGATCATGGCTAGTGACTATAAATTAGGTAAGGAGCTGATTCTGAAAGATATTTCGTAGATTAAGCTAAGTGGTTGTGCTATGGTGGTTGAGAGCTTCTTTACGAGGTAGGCACATAATCCAGCAGGGCCAATCCATAGAGATGGTTTTAGGTTGCATAGTGCCTTTTCAATGGCATCTTCATGAAATTGACATGTAGTAGATTGTTGTGAGTAGTTGTGGTATGATTGGGAAATGAACGGCATAAGCCATTGCTGTTTACAAAGACTGAACTGAAAAATGTGTTGAAGAGGTTGGCTTTAACGGTTTCATAATTACAGTCTTTCCCGTTTGGACCTTTTAATGGTGGGATGGATCTTGAGTCTTTAAGTTTGTTGTTTACAAAATTGTGGAAGGTTTGGGTGGATTCAGTGTTTATTAGGTTTTCCTCTTGTTTGCTATGATAATTGATGCATTCATCTGTCAGCATATGGTTTTGTAGCGACTTTTGAAGTTAGTTATGTAGCCAGTTTTGGTTTTGTGCCAAAGAGTTGGGTGTTTTGGTGTTTTTTTTGGTCTGAAGCGTCCTTATTGTTATGGGTAATTTATTTTTCATGGTTTTGGGGGTTATTAGTGGTACGTATAGTTTGATGATTCTTTTGACTTCTTGCAAAAAAATGTTATAATGGTCTTCGGAAGTGATACAGCCAGTGAATAGAGTTTGCCAATCAAGAGATGAAAGGTCATCAGTTATGAGATCATAGTTGGCTTTTCTAAAGTTATACTTTGGGATTCTGTCATTATGATTTTCATCTTTGATTTGATTTGATTTGATTTTGATTTTATTGGATTTATATACTGCCCTACTCCCGAAGGACTCAGGGCGGTGTACAGCCAATGATAAAAATACATAAATACGAAATTTAAAACCCAACTAAAATCTTCCCAGCATGGCAGACTTACTGTCTGTTCCCCACAGCCATCCCTTCTTCCTATAACAGTACTAAACAAAAGCCAAGTACTGGGACAACATTTTAATGTCAAAATGCATTGAGCAAAAAATTCATCAAGTTTTGAAGCAGTCGAACACTGAGGTACCCCTGTACTTTGAAAGAACATCAGGTTGTACTGAAATACTTTGCTAATCCTATCCCATTCTTTTTTCATCAAATAGAATAACTATTAGCTCAACACTAAAGGAGTGAGACACTTTTATTCCCGGAAAAGATCTTGTTAATTTTTCCCAAATATTGGTTTTCTGAATTGCCTGTGCTATTTCTTAATTCTTCCACTATCCATTAATAACTTTGAAAATTATAGATAAATAGCAATAGAACTATATATACTGCTTCAAAATGCTTTACAGCCCCCTCTAAGTGGTTTACAGAGTCCATTTTTACCTCAACAATCTGGGTCCTCATTTTATGACCTCGGGTGGATGTAAGGCTGAATCAACCTTGAGCCTGTTGAGATTCAAACTGCCAAACTGCTGGCAATTGGCAGTCAGCAGAAGTAGGCTGCACTACTGCATTCTAACCATTGTACCAAATGTTTAATTCCCTTTTTTTCAGCTCAGTCAAGGCTCCTGTTTCCACCTGTTGATATTATCAATGACCATGAGTCAACATCAAATATAGGATGTCTGTCTTGAATGCATCCTCTCCCTGCATCCTTTAAGCAACTTTGCAAGTTCATTGGGATGACAACTCCCAGAATTTCCAACTAACATGGTCAGCTCAGACCATCCTCCCAAGACATGATATATATATATTTTAATTGAGAATCACATCAGAAAAAAACATTTTTGACTTCCACATATATTCTAGATTCTCCGGTATATTTGCAGAGTCAATGGATTCATATAAACATAAAAATTAACAAAGTCTTCAACCATTCTTTCTCCTGGGATTAACCCAAAGTGTTTGATTGGAGAAAGTTGTGATTGGAGATGTTGTAGAGCCAGATATTGCTTTGGCTGACCTTCCTCTCTCTGTTGTAAAGTAAGTACTGCATTACTTTCTTGAAGGGAAGAAAGATCTTCCTGTTTTCCATTGTAGTCCGCTGAACTCTGAGAAGTAACCCACAATGCTTCTGGTTGAACTCTTTTATTCAAGTATGATGCTTTTGAATCTCAAAATCTCAATTTACTTGCAATATCTTGCACATATGAACATCTTAAAAACATTCAGCATAGAGTAGTTAGTCCCTAAACAATGCTGTTTTTATTTTCATCAGAGGATTATTGTTTGAACAAAGCTAGATTTTTGCAGAAGGAGAATATAGGGAAATATTTTATGTATTTTATTATATTGCCAGTTTTCAAGCATAGAAGTCATGTTTCAGATCTTCCTCTAATGTCTGTCACAATTGACAGGCAGCAAATTCCATAATGTCCCTCCTGGTTGGTGCTGGCCTCCCAGGAGGTTATGCAAGGCTGGCTCCAGGGGATTATTAATGCTTCTTTGGGTGAGGGTGTCTTGCCAGCCACCTTGAAAGAGACAGCGGTGAGGTCCCTCCTCAAGAAGCTTTCCCTGGATCTGGCTGTTTTGGCTAACTATCTTCCAGTCTCCAACCTTCACTTTGTGATGAAGGTTGTGGAGAGTGTGATGAAATGACAGCTTCCTCGGTACTGGATGAAGCTGTCTATCTAGATCCACTCCAGTCCGGCTTCAGGCCTGGGCACAGCACGGAAATGGCATTGGTCGCATTGGTGGATGATCTCTGGAGGGCTTGGGATAAGGGTTGTTCCTCTATCCTGGTCCTGTTAGATCTCTCAGCAGCTTTTGATACCATCGACCATGGTATCATGCTGCGCCAGTTGGAGGGGTTGGGGGTGGGGGGCACCATCTTATGGTGGTTCTCCCCCTATCTCTCTGACCGGTCACAGTCGGTGTTGGCAGGAGGGCAGAGGTCAACCCCATGTGCCTTGATTGTGGGGTGCTGCAGGGGTTGGTCCTCTCACCCCTTCTGTTCAACATTTATGTGAAACCGCTAGGTGAGATCATCCGTGGCTTTGGGGTGGAGTTCCATCAGTATGCTGATGATACTCAGCTGTACATCTCCAACCCAGGCCATCCCAACAATGCCCTTGAACAATGCCCTAGGCACTGGGACAGTGATGTCCCAGTGCCTAGAGGCTCTGCAGGTCTGGATGGGGAGAAACAGGCTTTGACTCAACTCTTCCAAGACCGAGTGGCTGTGGCTTCCAGTGTCCCAATATAGCCAGCTGGTGCCATCGCTGGCTATCGGGGGTGAGTTATTGGCCCCCACGGAGAGGGCTCGCAACTTGGGCGTCCTTCTGGATGCAAGGCTGTCTTTAGAAGAGCATATGATGGCCGTGGCCAAGGGGGCTTTTCATCAGGTTCGCCTGATTCGCCAGTTGCATCCCTTTCTGGATCAGGACTCCTTAGTCACTCAGGTACTTGTCACTTCCTGCCTGGACTACTGTAATGCTCTCTACATGGGGCTCCCCTTGAGGAGCACCCGGAGACTCCAACTGGTGCAGAATGCGGCCGTGCAGGGGATTATGGGAGCAACGGGGCGCTCCCATGTGACACCTCTCCTGCGTGAGCTGCATTGGCTCCCGGTGGTCTTCTGGGTGCACTTCAAGGTGTTGGTTACCACCTTTAAAGCGCTCCATGGCATAGAACCTGGGTATTTGCGGGACCACCTTCTGCTGCCGATAGCCTCCCACCGGCCAGTACGTTCCCACAGAGAGGGACTCCTCAGGGTGCCGTCAGCCAGGCAATGTCAGCTGGCGACCCCTAGGGGGAGGGCCTTCTCTGTGGCAGCACCTGCCCTCTGGAACAACTTCCCCCGGAGATATGGAGAATACCAGATCTCCGGGCTTTTCGCCATGCCCTAAAAACTCTTTTGTTTCATCAAGCTGGGCTGGCATAACCCCCCACCTCCACCACTACCCTTGGATATTTTAAATTGTAATGTGGATTGTCTTAAATTTTGGGCCACATTTATATATATATTTTAATAATTTTAAAGTTTGTATTGGAATGTTTTTTATTCTTGGCTGTGCACTGCCCTCAGTCCAGTAGGAGAAGGGTAGTATACAAATTTAATAAATAAATAAATAAATCTTATGGGCATCAAATGTTGGCAGACCTGCAATGAAGAACTGGCTTCACGTCCAGTAATGTGTGTGGCTACAATATGGTTAGTTTGTTTGTGGCTTGGTGAGTTGCGCACATGGGTCTCAAGACAGAAGGAAGGATACTTGCTACATGACGACTTGATGCCAGTTACCACTGACATTGTACATGATGCCATTGTAGCTTGTAATGAAGGCTTATAGCTGCACACAGTTTGTCTGTATGATTGGTTATTATTTTGTTTTGTAAACCCAGCAAACTGGGTTAATTTTATAAATCATAGTTAAATCAAACAGATAAGTATGATCATAGCTAAAGTTTCTTCACTTGTGGAAAATCCTACACAAGAGAAAGTTCTATTATGACAGGGCTACAACAGCACTTAGACTTATACTACACTTGTTATTAGCATTGTATACTACAGTTTAGTTAACTGGAGTTTATTGAATAAACTACAAGTTGCTGAAAAACTTGCAGATAGACGAAAGAAGATAAAGGAGTCCCTGCAGATTTTACTCCATTAATCATTGCCAATTATAGGGGGTCAGGCCATTGAAGTAGCATTGTCCCAAGACATTTCTGTGGTCAAGTGGCCAGTATGACATCACAAAGTGCTCTTACCGTCCCACCAAAGTGGTACCGTCTATTTGCATTTGTATGCTTTCAAACTGTTAAGTTGGCAGGAGCTGGGGCAAGGACGGGAGCTCATTCCAACACGTGGAGCTTGGGTCTCAAACCTGGGTTGCCAGCTTTTCAGTCAACAAGCCCAGCATCTTAACTGCTGAGCCACCATGCCACCCGTACCAATAGACACACTGTAAATCACTATTCTTGCTTTTCAGTCTCTGAGTAAGACCTCTTGTCATTTATTTATTCACTAGATTCCTATCTTGCATTTCTGCTATGGAGTTCAGTATTGTATGTAATTATATTTCAAAAAATTAACCTCACAGCAAAAAGTCTATGAAGCATATAGATTTGGAAACCAGCAATAGACCCAAATTACACCAAAGCTCCATAATTTATAGGTACAGAAATCCAACATTTCCACTGTCAGAGTTTGTTGCAGAAATAATCAAATCCAGGACTTCCGGTGGCATCCTCTCCATTGCAGGGCGGCTAGTTTGCACGGCCGCCGCCCCCGCCGCCTGTAGAGCCGCTTTTATGAGCGCAAAGCGGCTTGGAAAGCTTCCCTTTGGATTAAAGGGGGAGCTAGAGTGGGCAGCTTTAGGTTGAGCCCCCAAAAGTGCTGCCAGGGCTTTTTTTTTTTTTTTGCTCTGGCAAGCGCTCTGTGTGTGGGCTCCCTTCTCAAGCTGCTGAACCTCCGAGCGGCGTGGGATCTCTGTAATAACAGAGCGAGACGGAGAGAGCAACTCCACTTGTTACAATACACATCTATTCAATCTACAGCGGATTTGGTGAGATCTGGACTATCTTTTTAGAACTTTAATTATTTTAAATGGACTCTTTTTTGTTGTGGAAATTGAGCTGTCTCTGTGTGAAAGTGACTGAAAATGGCGGCTGATTAAAGTGGTGCAAGTGAAAGGAAAGCGAAAGTGTAAATTTTTTTTTGCCTGCTTGTAACTGTTGCCTGCCTGTAATTGTAACTGAACCTATTTGCAAGTTTTTTAACTGCAAAATACAACGGATTTGATTCCTTTTCTGTAAAACTGGGGAAGACAGGAAAAGGAGGAAGATTTCTTTCCTTTTTTCAAATACTTAAATCCTGCTCAGGCATGGCTTCAAAGAAAGCGGGGGGAGATTCCCCCACACATCAAACAAAGGAAAAGTCAGCCATGCTCTCAGCGCCAGCTCAGAGACAGTCACAGGACAGTGGGACTGAGGATTTGAAAGCATTCATACTTAACATACACAAATCTCTGGGAGAGCTTTCTGGAAAAATGAGTAAAATGGATGAAAGGATGGAAAAAAATCAAAAGGAAATGAAGGAGCTGGTTGAGGAAAAAACCGATAGGTTAAATCAGAGCGTGACTAATGTAGCAACTGCTTTTACTGATGCCTTGCTGGTGGTTGAGAAAAAAGTGGATGATTTAAATCTGGAAGTGGAAGCCAATAAGAAGGAAGCAAAGGAACAGATTTTTAAGGTGGTGGTGCAAAACCAAAGGCTAGAAGAGGAGATTACGATGTTACAATTTTGAAATATGGAGTATGCTATAAGATTGAGAGGTCTAAGGAAGAACAATAGAGAGAACCTGAGGGCAACTTGTGTAGAAGTATTGGCCAAGATTTTAAAAGTTGAACCAGACGTGATTGCTAATAGAATTGACAAGCTGTACAGAGTTAACTCACGTGTAGCGAGACAAAGGAATTTGCCAAGAGACGTGGTGATTTATTTTACTGAGAGAAGATTGAGAAATGACATTTTGCAAGGTTCTTTCCATACCACTGTCCAACATGAGAGAAACCAAATTGGTGTTTTCAAAGAGCTGCCACCCAAGATGTTAAGAGATCGGAAAGATTTCGGTTTTCTTGTAAATGAATTGAAAAAGCGTCAGATCCCATTTAGATGGGATGCTCCTGTGGGTATCATTCTGAGACATGAGGAAGTAAGATATTGTATTAACTCTGTGGAAAAGGCAGAACAATTTTACAACAATGTTCTTAAAAAAATTTCAACACCCCCACGCTCATCTACACTTTTATCTATTGAAGACATTTCAAAGGAGAAGAATCTTGAAGAGGGGACTCAAGAAGTGATTCAGCCAAAAGCAGCACAGGCAACTCAAGAAACAGCAAGGGAGGAAACTCTAGGTGCTGTAGGTGGTCTCTCAGAGGATTTTCTAACAGAACTTCTCGAGGCTAAACCAAAGCAGTCTAGAGGTACAAGAGAGGTGGAGCCGGACCTTGATTTGTTGTTGCAAGAACCAAAAGATCAGCGTATAACTCGTGCAGCAGAAAAGCAAAGATTAGAGAAACAACAGAGGTCCAGGACACCACAGGAAGAGAATGGTGCAAATGGGAAAAAAACTACACTCTGAAGCTGTGGGAGGGGCGAGACCGAAGACATCTGCTGTTGAACAGAGTCTTAGGTAAATGCTCAAAGGGCTTCATTCATCCCCAAAATGATACTTAGATTTTTATCATGGAACGTGAACGGTTTGAACTCACCACAGAAAAGAAGAAAAATATTTCATTATCTGAAGCAATATAAAAATGATGTTGTTTGCTTGCAAGAAACTCACATTAGAACCCAGGACCAAAAATTTCTAATTTCAAAACTTGGATCACATTTTATATCTTCTAGCTCTGTGAAAAGGAATGGACTTGTTTTTTATATTTCTAAAAGAATACCAGCTAAACTGATAGAAGCGGATGATGAAGGAAGATATTTTGCAGTTGAAATAAACATACAGAATGTTTTGATACTCCTAATTGGGATTTATGCCCCAAACCAGCAGCAGGAAATTTTTTACAAAGTATTGAATAATAAAATATTGCAGTGGAATTATAAGTCTTTTTTGATTAAGGGTGATTGGAATGGGGTGATTGATACAAATCTTGATAAAAAGACATTGGCCAAGAAGGGGAATAAGCTACCACAGACGTTTTTCTCATTGAAAGAAGAATTGGAACTGAAGGATGTATGGAGAATTCATCATCCCAAGGAATTGGATTTTACCTTTTTTTCTGATAGACATAAATCTTTTTTGAGAATTAACTTTATGCTGGTTACTTCTGATTTACTGACTACAGTGACTAAGACAAAAATATTTCCCAGAACTTTAACGGATCATAGTCCGGTGTGGATGGAGTTGGATTTGGGTAAGAGAGAGAGGAGATCTTGGCGAATGAATGAAAACTTATTTAGATATGAAAAGAATATTATGGATCTTAAGAAACATGTTAAAGAATTTTTTTGTATTAATTTGAACAAGGGTACACCTATTGAGACTGTATGGGATGCGAGTAAGGCTTATATGAGAGGTGTACTGATTTACATGAATTCTAAAAATAGATTGACAAGACAGAAGTCGAGAATAGAATTAGAAGCAGAAATAAAGGAGAAGGAACAATTGCTTATTAAAAATCCGACTGATGAGAAACTACAGTTAACTATAAAACTCTTGAAAGATCAATTTCAAATATTGATGGCTGACCAGACAGCAACTAATTTGCAATATGCCAAACATAATACTTTCTGTAATGCTAATAAACCTGGTAGATGGTTGGCTTATACTTTGAGAAAACAACAAAGTTCTCATGTTATAAATACTATTGAGTATAAAGGGAAGCAAGTTTTTCAACAGAATTTAATACATCAAGCCTTTTTGGATTATTATTCCAAATTATATCATGCTGACAACATTAAAATGGACTTTATCGAGGACTTTTTTGAGAAGAAGAGGGTTACAAAAATATCAAGTGCACAAAGTGAAAGATTGAACCGACCTATAACATGTGAAGAGATTTTATTTGCAATAAAACAATTGAAATCATCCAAAGCTCCTGGGACTGATGGTTTGACAGCAGTGTATTATAAGACTTTACAATCGGAATTGGTTGAGCATCTTAAGGATTTGTTTTGTAACATTCAGCAGGGGGGTAAAATACCCCCCTCATGGAAGACGGCTTTTATTTCATTGATACCGAAGGAAGAAGGACCTATAAGACCGGAAAATTTTAGACCTATATCTCTCCTAAATATGGATTACAAAATTTATGCAAAAGTATTAGCCAACAGATTGATGCCAGTTATTCAAGATGTGATTCATGAAGATCAAGCAGGTTTTATAGAAGGAAGATATATGAAGGACAATGTCAGGCAACTCATAGATATTTTGGAATATCTTGATAAAAATAAACAGACTTCTGCAGTGCTGGTGTTTTTGGATGCGGAAAAGGCCTTTGATCCAGTCAATTGGGATTTTCTAAAAAAGACTTTGTATAAAATGGACTTTGGGGAGCAGTTTATTCAAGCAATTTCAGCAATCTATCAAGAACAGACGGCACAAATTATTATTAATGGGAGTTTAACTACTAATTTTAATATACAGAAAGGAACCAGGCAAGGTTGCCCGTTATCCCCATTGTTATTTATCTTAACTCTAGAACTTTTGCTGAATTCTCTACGGGACTCGGACAAGCTGAATGGAATAGTTGTAAGGCAAAAAGATTACAGAACTAAAGCATTCGCAGACGATCTGGTTGTTACCCTAACATGACCTTTGGAATCAATCATACAGATGAAAAAAATTATAGAGGAATATGGTCTGGTTTCAGGTTTTAGTCTGAACCAGAAAAAGACTAAAATGATAGTTAAAAATATGTTGGAACCACAAAGGAGTGAACTTGGAAGGTTGGTAGGCTTTGAAATAGTTACAAAGGTGAAATATCTAGGAGTTCAAGTTGCAGTATCTAATATAAAACTTTTTCAAAATAATTATGAGGAACTGTGGCATAAGATTCAAAAGGATCTTGAAACATGGAAGAAACTGCAACTATCTTTGCTTGGTAGAATAGCAGCTGTTAAGCTGAACGTTCTACCTAGATTTCTGTTCTTGTTTCAAATGATTCCAGTGCTTAAAAGTGATAAGTCTTTGATGGAATGGCAAGCAGGTCTAAATAAATTTATCTGGAATGGGAAAAAACCAAGAGTTAAACTTAAAATTATGCAAGATGCCCGCGAAAGAGGTGGCCTTAAAGTTCCAAATCTATGTCTATATTATGAGGCCGCAGTGTTGACACAAGTGGGAGATTGGATTGGAACAACAAAAACAGAGATTTTGAACATAGAAGGCCACGATTTGCAATTTGGATGGCATGCATATTTACTTTATGAAGATAAGAGAGATAGAGTATTCAACAGTCATATCTTAAGACATGCTTTGATGAGAGTTTGGAAGAAGCACCAGCATCAATTGGATTACAAAATACCTTTGTGGTTGGATCTTGGGCAGATTATGCCAAATATAAAGTCACTCGGGGGGTTGTTATACAAAGAGATACTTTTTAATGATGGGGGTAGATGGAGTTTGAAACCTTTGAATATCCTGTTGGAAGAAGGGATGAATTTAACTTGGTTGCAGTACCTTCAACTTCAAGCAAGATGGAGAGAAGATCAGAAGATTGGACTAATGTTACATGAAGAAGATTTGGTGACTCAGATAAAATGTAAAGGGCCGATGCACATTAAGCGAGTGTATAATTTACTGTTAGAAAGAGATTCAGAGGGTGAATTAGTTAAAGACTGTATGATAAAATGGGCACAGAACTT
This sequence comes from Masticophis lateralis, assembly GCA_030761175.1. Taxonomy (NCBI): domain Eukaryota; kingdom Metazoa; phylum Chordata; class Lepidosauria; order Squamata; family Colubridae; genus Masticophis; species Masticophis lateralis. The sequence goes on from JAUDYJ010000008.1 coordinate 413,593, forward strand.
TGCAGAACCAGTAATGTTGGAGACATGGGAAAAGATTTGGGTCCAGAACGTTAAATTTACACAACCACAGAACTTGAGGGAAAATTTTTATAAGATGTTCTATAGATGGCATTTAGATCCTAAAAAGTTATCATGTATGTATCCAAATGTTCAACCTAAATGTTGGAGGTGTGATTGTTTGGATGCAACATATTTTCATATTTGGTGGACGTGCAGAAAATTGAAAGCATTTTGGATTAAACTTTGGTGGGTAATGCAGAATATTTTGAGGAAGAAGCTTGAATTTTCTCCTCAGTTTTTCTTACTGGGAATAGTTAAGGGCTGTTCATCAACTGAAACGAGATTAATCTTATACATGCTTACTGCAGCTAGATTACTGATTGGACAATATTGGAAGAAGGATAGCTTACCTACTATAGAGGAATGGATATTAAAGATGTCTAATTTTGCAGAAATGGCTAAGATTTCTGCATACCTGAAAGATAGGACCCATGAAGCTTTTACTAAGGAGTGGAAGAAATGGGTAGTATACATGCAGAATAAATATCAAAGTAAGAAGTTTCAAGTAGCATTTGAGTTATAATAATGTTTATTGACTATATAATTGAATTTATATTTTTATGATGATGTATTGTTTGAATTTGATATATTTTTATAGATTTGTTATCTGATTTGTTTTTCTGCTTATCCCGTTTAATGTTGACTTTTATATCTGATTGATTAAGAAATATTATTAAGAGTAAATTTTGGGATTTATATGATATTGTAATTTAAAACTTAAGATGCTTAAAATTATTTTATTATGTTTTTTAAAAAAATGATAAGTGTTATATTTAGTATGCGAGATTTTTTTATGAGTTTTTATAAATGATTTAAGTGGTTATATATTTGGTTAGGGGGGTAATAGATTTTACAAATTTAGAATATTTTTTGTACTATTTAAGCTTAAATTTGTTATATTGTTAGCTAGATCTCACCTAAAATGTTGTTGGTTGTTGATGGTAATATATGATTGTTTAATAGTGGAAGTCGGGGGAGGGAAGGGGGAGGGCGAAGGGGGAGGGGAGGGGTGGTTGTTGGGGTGGTTGTTGTTGGGGGTTGGGGGGAATATTAAAAATTGTATTGTAAAACTCTTTTAATAATAATAAAAAAGAAATAATCAAATCCAGAAAGCACACACAGGCAGACTGATGCATCAGGATTCATTAACTTCTTTATATACATATAACACACGAAGATAAATGTACAATACCAATAGCTGATTCTTCCAATGTGGTAGAAGTTACAGGCAAAGGAGAGAACAGTTCTTAGTTTCAGTTCAGCAGAGCAGACAAACTAGACAAGACTTGTTTGCAGCTTCAGAGCTCAGAGCTTAACACAGACTATTTTCAGTTTTCTTTTTGCACAGACTCAGAGCTGAGCCATTCCCAGACTCCAAACTGTTTCAGATCCCATTGGCTGATCTGTTCCCATGCCTACTCACTGGCTGACCTTATTACCATGTCTTCCCAGTCATGAATATTCTGACAAACTGCACCATAATGTTCTTGATATGGAACCTACTCACTCCAGCAAAATACTTATATAATCTCACATGCTTAAACTATTGTACAGCTTTCTCCCTAGTAGTGCTCTGTCCTTGGCTGAAAGTATAACTATCCCGGAGCAAATATGTTCATGTAAAACACAAGAAAGCAAATCTCAGTTTTTCTACACTGTCCTTTCTATAGGACAACATCCTGTGACTTTATAACTTCTCTCATAACTAGCTCATAAACAGAGGAAGGTTAAAGCCTCCTCTTGCATCAAAACCACAGCTTTGAGATCAGCAGGCATTCCTAGAACTGTCTTTGTTTTCCACTGTAAAACACCAACACATATTTGAACAAGCTTAGCCCATATTATTGCTTATTGGTGTGTGATGTTCTTTATTTTATCTTTTTCTTCCCTTTGACTTTATTTAATGCATTTTATTTATTTATTTATTTAATTTATTTAAAACATTTGTCCCCCTTTTTTTTAAAAAAAATTTTTTTCTATACAATCTGATCTTCAGTAGAAATAAACAGATCAGTGGTCATTGCCTGCTTTAATCTTTTCCGTTCCCACAGTGAAAAGCAGGGAGAATGTTTGCAATCAGAGGCATTAGTCTTAAATTATATTACACCACTCAAAGCCAACAGTTTTGGATTTTCTCCGCAAAAAAAATATCCAGGGTAAGCTAAAGAACTCTTCTGAACAGCACATCACTAAAAGTCACCAGGATTTTAAATTACAGAAGCAATTTTATCTGAAATATCAACAATTATTTGCATAGACTTTTCATTGATCAAAGTGCTTTTTTGTGTACTCCTTTCACTAAGCATGGAACTCTTCCTTTCTACAATTTGAAATTTGAAGGCTTGAAGAGAACTAATTCTCCCACCAATAATATCTAGTTATAAATATTATATTCTTCAAATTCAATTTGCAGGTCTAGGAGTGGCTTGAAGTTCAACAACCCCAGGATAGTCAAGATCTGGCCAACATTCAGCAGTTAATTTCAAGGGGAGCAAAAAAGGACATAGGTCTACTTCAATATGACACCTTCTGACATTGATCAAGTAGTGATTCTAATCTGTGATCCACAGACCCATGTGCCCTGTGGTGTTGTCACAGGAGGTCCACGAAGTCTTGAAGAAATGTTATGATTTAAATCTTGAGCTAAATATTGGTGGGCTGTGACCATGGCCACAAAAGGAATTTAAAGGGGATCCATGGTGAAGAAAAGGTTGAGAACCACTGAAATAGACTTGATGGCTTTGCTCCTTCATAAAGCAGACATTTTTTTATGGTACACTGAGCTCATATGTTTTACTAAGCTATAGTACATTGGTTTAATAAGGGCTTGAATACAAATTAATGTAATAAATAAATATACTTTAGGGAGGGAAGAGAGGAAGAATTCTCATTGGGGTCATTGGGGAGAAATCAAATTATAAGAAACTGTATAGAATTTTGCACAAGGATTTCAGGAAGTAGGGTTAGAAACAGCTAGATCAGTGGTTCCCAAACTTTTTCAGTCCACCACCCTCTTGGTACTACAAACTCATCCTGAGTGCCCCCCACCCAGGGGTGGGTTCTACTTACCTTTACTATCGGCTTGCAGCGGGGCCACGTGCACGCGGTCACTTCACTCGTGCATGCACACACTCTTTTGCACATGTGCAGAAGTGTTTTGGTGATGTCGGGGTCAATGGGCGGGGGCTCCTGCTGGTTTTACTACCAGTTCTATAGAACCAGTGAGAATCGGGGCAACCCACCACTGCCCCCACCTCCACCCCCATTCCATTCCAGGTTCTGGCCCACTGGCCCGCTGGTCTTTGCATGCATGTGCATTCCATTGTTTGGAATAGCAGTTTGCATGCCCCACTAAGGAAGATAGTAACAGTAAAATACACAGAATACAGCCATTCTTTGGCCTCCTGAAGCCTTGCTCCGCATGTCCCGTTTTTGGGAAAAACGGACTCATTTTTCGTAAAAACAGGGTGCACAGAGCCTTTGGGTGGCTTGCAGGCTGCTCCAGTACAAATCTATCCCTGTAACAAAAATACCTAACACTATTAGTTAACACTAAAGAAATCTCCTGAATCAACCAATCTAGAGCAGTGATTCTCAGCTGGGGGTTCCTTTTGAATTTGCTGACCACCAGCATGTGGGAGAAAGCAATTTCACAGAGGAGGGGATGGAGACGGCTGTGGGATGAATTCACACCCATTCCCAGACCCCCTTGGGATCAACCTGCAGTCTTCCCCTGCCTCCTCAGGCAGTGGAGCTGGGAGGGGGATGCTTTTCAAGAAGTCACAAGGAGGGCTGAGAACTTCTGTTCCACAAGTAAGATTTGGTTCAGAACCAACCCCAACATGAAGGTCTTTTATTTGCTCCTTGTATTCCTTGTCTTTGCATTTTTAACAGGTAATAAATTAAATTTCTGATGATGTCAAAATAGTTTAGTTTAGTTTAGTTTATTTATAGTTATATGCCACCCTTCTCCCAAAGTACTTGGGGCGGCTCACAAAGATAAAACAATAAAACAGTAAAATTATGACTAAAATACTCAAATTAAAAACTCCAAAAGATTAGTTAAAACTCCCATCAGATCAGCAAATTTGTTGGAAAAGCCATGTCTTCAGGTCAGTGCGGAAAGAGTGGAGGTCGGAGGCCATCCAGAGCCCAGTGGGTAAACCAATCCAGAGGGTTGGTGCACCGACAGAGAACACTCTCATCCTGGGTGCCATCAACTGACATTGTCTGGCCGATGGCACCCGGAGGAGGGCAATCCTATGTGAGCGCACTGGGCAGTTGGAGGCAGGCAGAAGGTGATCCTGCAAGTACCCTGGGCCCATGCCATGAAGGGCTTTATAGGTAAGTACCAATACCTTGAAGTGGATCCAAAGGACCACCGGTAACCAGTGCAGCTTGCACAGGAGAGATGTAATACGGGAGTAACGGGAAGGCCCCCGTAACAACCCGCACAGTTGCATTCTAGACCAATTGGAGCCTCCGGGTGCAGCCCTAGGTAGAGGGCGTTGCAGTAATCCAAACAAGAGATGACGAGAGCATAGGTGACTGTACGGAGGGCATCCCTGTCTAGGAAAGCTCATAACTCACCTTTCTAGATGGCTATTATCAAGATACTCTTCTCCATCTTTTGTCTGGAGTACCATTTAATCCAGGGCCTTTTAATTCCAGAAGTCCAAGTTTAAAGAACGGACTACTGGAATTAAAGCTCCCATTTTTTAGCTAAAACTTAATTCACACTTGTTAATTTTGCTTCAGCAGTGTGAACAATTGACAGTGTGCTCCTCCAAAGGTCTGAAAAATATATCATTGATTTTTCTTTGGCATTTAATCTAGATAACCAATGTGAAAAAATGCATCAAAGGAGGAGTGGAAAGCCAATTCATATTGAACCGTATTGGGTTTTCTGTTGTTATTTGAATAGAATGAAAAGAAATCAAATAGTGATACCTAGTGTGGAAAAAGAGATGAAATAGTGGGTCATTCTCAACACTTGAATTCTCTACATTTAAAATATCTAGAAATTTTTATGGTTAAGTGAGTTTTGTCCCATTTTACGATTTTTCATGCCATAGTTCAAATCAAAGTTCAAATCAAAGATTTGATAGTTCAAAGATTTCTGAGACCAATGTTGAATGCTTAAATTTCAGTAGTCACCAATCCCAGTCTTAAAATGAGTTTCGAATCAGTGGGAGTCACTGATAACAATGAACTAACTAGCTACTGATAATGAGTCCAGTTCTGCCTTTCTTTTCCTTCTGTCCAAGTTTTGCAAATACTTTTTCCAGGTATATGCTTTATTCCAAAGTATACAAACCATTATTGTTAGGGAAAAAATGGGTCTTCCAAGCAATTTTAAAAGACACTGTCAGAATGACTCTGCTCTCAGCCCCCCTTGTGGCTCCTTTAAAAGCACCCCCCCACATATGTAAATGAAAAGAATAAGCTTAAAAATCCTAGCCTTTTAAAATTGAAAATATGGAAAATTGGGAGGATGAATATGAGACAGTAAGGGAGATGTTTCAAAAAGTAAGGGAGGCATTTAAAATAAATAAAGAAGCAGAGAATTGGTTAGCTTGCAAAAAAAGAAAAAGAAAGAAAGACAAAAGATAAATGAGAAGCAAGAGAAACAAGGAGCTAATATTGAAAAGGAAATAATTGAAAAAAAGATAAAGATGATTACACTAGGTTCAATAGAAAAAATGGAATAAGATGAAATATACTGCTAATAATTAAAAAGATGAGGGGAAATTTTGAGAAATATACTTGATAAATGAAAGAAAGAAAGACTGGGGTTGCCTGGACTCCATAGTGGAAAATATAAAATTGAAAATAAATACAGCAATAGAGAGGGATGAAGGAAGGAGAGAGAGGGAAGGAAGAGGAGGGAGGAAGGGAAGGAAAATTAGAGTAGGAGTGAGGGTAAGAGAGGGAAGAAGAGAGGAGGAGAAGGAGAAAGAAAGAGGAAGTAGGGAGGACAAGAAGGGGGGAAGAGAAAATAAGAAGGAAAGAAAAGAGGTGGTAGGTTTGAGGAGAAAGATTGCTGTACAATAAAAAAAGATGAAATGGAAGAAAGCCAACCCCAAACAAATATAAAGATATTAAGATAAAGAATGAATTGTTGAACTTTAAAGAATAAGAGAGAACAAATATGAATAAATAGCAATAATTAGAAACACACATACAAACATACAATGTATTTTCTTTGAACAGAGTATTTGGCCGGTTCATAAATTTAAACAGTGTTTAGTCATTTCAATTAAATTTACAGTTTCTATATTTCCTTTTTGCCATATTTATTCCTCATCTATTTTTTAAAAAAACAATATTACCCTTCATCCTCATCTCTAATATTAGTCAAATTCAATTTTCCCTTCTATATTATACCCCTTCCCATTGTCATCTATTTTTATACCCATCCTCACATTGGTTAATTATGTAATATTAGTTGTTTAATACAAATTCAACATTTTAATATAAATCAATTAGTTATATATCTTTTTTGTATATTAATCAATATGAACATAAATATTCCAATTATTTCCATGCAATCCAATTTCTTACAAATCAATTAATTATATTTATGTTGTGGCCCCATCCTCTGAGCCTATCCCATTGGAAGAAGGAAGCTCTGAGCAGGAGGAAGAGGAGCCAGCCAGATCTCCCAGCCCCCCCCCCCTCTGGCACTGTCTCAGGTGCCAGCTGAAAGAGAGCCAAGTAGTGGGGAAACAGGTGTCTCAGATGAGAGTGAGGGAGAGACGTCATTCCTGGACGCACGCCAAAGAAGGCGAGAGAAAAGATTACTGCAGCTGCGGCGACGTATGAGGAAATAGACCTGAGTCACTGGATTGGAGTCACAGGATCAATGAGTCACTGGACCACACCCAGAGCCTATATAAGACAGGACGGTGGGTCAAGATGTTTGTGATGAACAAACAAAACAAACATAGCAACCTCGTAGTCTTGGAAGCTAGATGAACGGCAAAGCTACGTAGGTGATTTTCTTTTTGTGTAAACTAATAAAGTCCTTGGCAGACAGTGTGCATATCGCTGCCAAGTTTGAGATAAGAACTGTGGAGTGTGCCAAGTGATTCTTAACCCTCGACTGGCTGTGTTTTTGTGGGTCTCTGAAGGGGAGGGCAGATCATCTTGTTCGTCACCCAAAACTCCATTGTTAACCCACGATGGACCAACAGCTGCAGCAGCAGGTACAGCAGATGCTGGAGGCCAATCAACTTCTGCAACAGCAAGTAGCACAGCTAACTGCACAACTTGCTTTGGGAAATGCTCCTGTAGCAGCTCCACCTGCTCCCCTTCCCCGTCCAAGATGCCCAGTGAACATGCCAGATAAGTTTTCTGGGCAGCAGGAAATGTTCCCGGCCTTCTTGGGACAGTGCCAGCTGTACATGGCAATGCAGCCGGAGGATTTTCCGGATGACCGGGTTCGGGTGGCCTTTATTATCAGCTCCCTCTCTGGCACTGCCGCCCGATGGGCCACGCCCCTGTTGCTGCAAGACAGCCCCTTGCTTCTGGACTATCAGGGCTTTTTGCAACACCTGCGCACCATGTTTGAGGACCCCCTCCGGGTGCAGACGGCAGCGAGGCGCATCAAGGACCTCCGCCAAGGCAAGCGCCCCCTGCAGGACTATATTGCAGAGTTCTGATTGCTAGGCCAGGATTTGGCCTGGAATGAGGCAGCGCTGATGGATGCCTTCCAGGACGGCCTCTGCGATGAGATGCAGGATGAGCTGGTTCGGGTGGAGGCGCCACAGACCCTGGACGCGCTGGTGACCCACTGCCTGCATCGACGCCCGCCTACAACGGCGACGGCCCCGTAGGGCTCTTCCGGAACCACCGACAGCGCCTGCACCCCCGCGTTTCGTACCGACAGCGCCCCGGACCGTACCGCGCTTGGTGACGACGGCTGAGGAGCCCATGGAGCTCGGAGCAGCCAGACCTCAACTGACGGCCCAGGAGCGGATGCGGAGACGCCAAGGGGGGTTGTGCCTCTATTGCGGCGAGGCTGGACATTTCGCCGCCTCGTGTCCCCGGAAGTGGAGTGGATCGCTCAAGCCTGTTCCGGAGCCTCGGCGTGACCAGCCGGGAAACGGGTCAGGCCTGGCTTAGGGGAAACTCTGGGTCAGGCAGGTGACCATGCCCCGCCGGAGGCGGCGGCTGTGGACTGTGAGCCCCCTCGGCACCTGATTTTGAATACCCGGGTGTTGTTGGCTAACCGGTCGGAGGGGCTCCAGGCGCACGCGCTGGTGGACTCGGGGGCCACCACGAACTTTATGGACCAGGCCTTTGTGGCCCATTACAAGGTTCCCTTGGTTCCAGTGGACCCTCTGTTGAGGGTCGAAACTATTGATGGGTGGGAACTTGTGGCGGGGCCCATCAACTTCGCTACTCAGCCCTTGCACCTTGCCATTGGGAACCATGAGGAGGCAATCCAGTTTTATGTGATGGCGGACCTGCACTTCCCCTTGGTCCTGGGGATGGCCTGGCTTCGGGCGCACGACCCTCAGGTGGCGTGGTCGAGAAATGCCATCTCATTCCCAAGCCTGCAGTGTGTCGACCACCTTCGCCACACCTGTGCCGGCCAGGACGTCTCTGCCCCGAACGTCTCCTTGCTTCCGGAGCTGACATCCTTCGCCGACATGTTCAGCGAGAAGGAGGCAGATCGCTTGCCCCCACACCGACCCTACGACTGCGCAGTGGACTTGATGCCCAACGCGCCCCTGCCCTCGGGACGCCTGTACTCCATGTCGGAGCCCGAGCTGGCCACCTTACGGGACTTTCTGGACAAGAACCTGGCCCGTGGGTTCATCCGGCCTTCGACCTCCCCGCTCTCGGCCCCAGTCCTCTTCGTGAAAAAGAAGACGGGGGACTTGCGCCTGTGTTGCGATTACCGGCGCTTGAATGCCATCACGGTACGGAATCGCTTCCCCTGCCGCTGATCCCGGAGCTGATGGAGAGGTTGCGGGAGGCCTCGATTTTCACCAAGCTCGACCTCCGGGGAGCCTACAACCTGGTGCGGATGCGAGAGGGGGACGAGTGGAAGACGGCATTTGGCACCCGATACGGAGACTTTGAATATACCGTCATGCCGTTCGGGTTGACCAACGCCCCCGCGGTCTTCCAGCACTTGATGAACGACGTGTTCCGGGACATGCTGGATCGGTTCGTGGTGATCTACCTGGATGATATTTTGATCTATTCCCGGACCCCGGAAAGCCACCTCCAGCATGTCTGCCAGGTCCTGCAGCGCCTGCGGGAGCACCAGCTCTATGCGAAGTTGGAGAAATGTTACTTCTTCCAGACTTCCATAGAGTTCCTCGGGCACATCATCACCCCCGAGGGCATCGCGATGGACCCACACAAGGTGGCGGCCTTGCGCAGTTGGGAATCCCCGCGTCGGGTGAAGGACGTCCAGCGTCTGTTGGGATTTGCCAACTACTACCGGACCTTCATCCCGGGCTTTGCCACCCTGACCGTGCCGTTGACCCAGCTCCTTCGGAAGAAGGTCCCGTTCCAGTGGGGGCCCCCGCAGCAGCAGGCCTTCGAGGTTCTCAAGCAGGCCTTTGTCACGGAGCCGGTCCTGAGGCACCCCGATCCACACCGTCCATTCGTGGTTGAGATAGACGCGTCCAATGTGGCGATTGGAGCGGTGCTGCTACAGGCTCCGGTGGATGGCGGCACTCTTTTTCCCTGCGCTTACTACTCCCGGAAACTCACTCCTTCCGAGCGCAACTACACCATCTGGGAAAAGGAGTTGCTGGCTATCAAGGCCGCATTCGAGGCTTGGCGACATCACCTCGAGGGGGCCCGACACCAGGTGGAGGTGCGGCAGACCATCGGAACCTGGAGCACCTCACCACAGCCAGGAATTTGAACCAGCGACAGATCCGGTGGTCGTTGTTTTTCGCCCGTTTCAACTTCCACGTCACATACATTCCGAGCCACCTCAACCAGAGGGCAGACGCGCTATCCCGTAAGCCGGAATACTTTTGCCCCAAGGACTCCCTTTCCCCCCGGACGGTGCTGCCAGCGGACTCCCTGGCCGCGGTCCAGGAACCGGTGGACCTGCGGACTCAGGTGCTGGAAGCGCAGCGACGGGACGACTGGTCGCAACAGCGGAGAGCGGACGTCGGCCCCGTGTCCCCATGGACCATGGAGGAGGGCTTGCTCAGGCACCGGGGTCGGCTGTACGTGCCCACAAGTCCGCTCCGAGCCCTCGTCATGAACCAGTGCCATGACAAACCTGCGGCGGGGCACTTCGGCTTCTTTAAGACCTTGAACCTAGTGACGCGGACTTTTTGGTGGCCTCGGATATGGCACGATGTGCACGCCTACGTGACGTCCTGTGTGCCGTGCCAACAGGCCAAAGCCGCATCCGGCCCCCCTCCTGGACTCCTCGAGATGCTGCTGACACCGGAGAGACCGTGGGGAGCCATCTCCATGGACTTCCTGACTGACCTGCCCCTGTCCGCTACATTCACGACCGCCCTCGTGGTGGTGGATGCGCTCACAAAGATGGCACATTTCATCCCGTGCCGCGGCCTGCCCTCGGCTCGTACCACGGCTCGCCTGTTCCTGCAACACATCTTCCGCCTCCACGGCCTGCCGGACCGGGTGGTTTCGGACCGCGGGGCCCAGTTCACAGCCCGCTTCTGGAAAAGCCTGATGGCTGCACTGGAGGTGCAGGTGTGCCTGTCGTCGTCGCACCATCCGGAGACTGACGGGGGCACGGAGAAGGTCATTGGCATACTGGAGCAGTACCTCTGCTGTTTTGTCAACCAGCAGCAGGACAACTGGGCCGAGTACCTTCCCCTGGCGGAGTTCGCTTTTAACAACTCCCAACATACCTCCACCCAGATGACACCGTTCCATGCCAACGTTGGGTACCATCCACGGTTTTTTCCGTTGACCATCATGGACTCCCCTGTTCCTGAGACCCGGGACTTCCTCTCGGAGCTGCAGGCGGTGCAGGAACTGGTGCGGCGGCAGCTGATCCGGGTGAAAGAGGACTATAAACGGTTCGCCGATCGCGCCCGCCGGGCGACGCCACCGCTGGAAGTTGGAGATCGGGTGTGGCTGTCCACGAAACACCTCCCCACGGACCAGCCGGTGAGGAAACTGGCCCACCGCTTTATCGGTCCCTTCCCCATCGAGGCGGTCATCAACCCGGTGGCCTATCGGTTGACTCTACCCCGCTCCATGCGGCTCCACCCCGTTTTTCATCGGTCCCTCCTGGTCCCTGAGACTCCCGCTAGCCTTCTCCGCCGCCCGCCGCCGCCTGCCCCCCCAGCCGCAGCCGACGAGGACGACGCCTCGACGTATGAGATGGACAGTATTCGGGACTCCCATTGGCTGAAGGGGCGCTTCCAATACCTCATCGCTTGGAAAGGGTACGGGGCCGAGGATTTCACCTGGGTGGACGCGTCTGCCATTCAGGCTCCTGACCTGGTGCGGGCTTTCCACGAACAGTTCCCGTCCCGACCCCATCCCGACCGTCAGACCCGGGGGAAGGGCCCTGCGGTGGGGGATAGTGTTGTGGCCCCGTCCTCTGAGCCTATCCCATTGGAGGAAGGAAGCTCTGAGCAGGAGGAAGAGGAGCCAGCCAGATCTCCCAGCCTCCCCCCCTCTGGCACCGGCTCAGGTGCCAGCTGAAAGAGAGCCAAGTAGTGGGGAAACAGGTGTCTCAGATGAGAGTGAGGGAGAGACGTCATTCCTGGACGCACGCCAAAGAAGGCGAGAGAAAAGATTACTGCAGCTGCGGCGACGTATGAGGAAATAGACCTGAGTCACTGGATTGGAGTCACAGGATCAATGAGTCACTGGACCACACCCAGAGCCTATATAAGACAGGACGGTGGGTCAAGATGTTTGTGACAAACAAACAAAACAAACATAGCAACCTCGTAGTCTTGGAAGCTAGATGAACGGCAAAGCTACGTAGGTGATTTTCTTGGCAGACGGTGTGCATATCGCTGCCAAGTTTGAGATAAGAACTGTGGAGTGTGCCAAGTGATTCTTAACCCTCGACTGGCTGTGTTTTTGTGGGTCTCTGAAGGGGGGGACAGATCAATTTACCAATAATAATAAACCAAATAATTTCCCCCATATATTCCTCCAAACCACAGCTTAACCATTTCTGCTTTCAACACAATATACAATAGTATCTCAATTATTGCAATTCCCTAGTTAAATAGAGCTTTTTTTTCTTTTGTGTTTTAAAATCTTGAATCTCTTGAATCTTTAGGCAAAATCTCTTTTGCCTAAATTTCCCATTGTTTGCAGCTACCTTTTTTGATGAGGAAAAAGAAAAGAAATCTGCCTCTGCCTAATTTTCCAACCTTGCAGCAAACAGCAAAGCCAACAACCTGCTTTACTTTCAGTTTCACTTTCAGCTTGAATTGCACAAGGAGAAAAAAAAATCTACTCCAGCAATTTAGCTCTTTGTAGCAAGTGGCAGATCCAGGCGCAAAATAGCTGAGAGCAAATCAGCTGAGAGTCCCGGATCTAATCAACGGGCTAATTAGCCTACCCTGAAACTGAAAGTTGTTGTTTTTTCTTGCTGTTTGCTTGCAAGGAGGTAACAGCACAGGCCAAAGGGTGGGGGCCACCCTCCTTGCACTCAGCACCCCCCTACCATCCCCCTTGCCTCTTACTGCCCCCCAATGGCACCCCACCACCCTCTTTGGGAACCACTGAGCTAGATAATCATTAAGGAGCTCTGGTTCTCTGCCACTCTTAACTGTCATCTTGGACCTCCCTGGATTTTACATTCCAGATCTAATAGCACATTAAAAAAAATCTTCCTTTTTTTTTTCCTACCAGGCAACTCAGCCTGGTAATGATTGCTGGAATAAATATTTATTGCATACTCAGTTACTTTCTTATCTCATGAGAATTTAAATCCTATGAGAATTTAAATCAATCTTTTATTGACTATCATCCTATGTCTTAACCTGACTTTTGCTTCTGAATGAAGAGAGGAAGTATTACTTGCTTAAAAGAGCCATGGTGATGTAGAAGAGCCATACATTTTATTTGAATGTAGTGATGATAGAACATACAAAAGCTGATCACTGCCAGGAAACAGAGGCAGTAAATCTGTGAATTTATTGTGTAAATATGCCCCAGCTACTGTTAAAAACAAACTAGGCTGCTTTTCTATAAGCAGTGGCCTCTCTTCTATTGCATTTGATAATAAAACCTGAAAGAATAATAATGTTTCTTTCAATTTGAATGTTCAGTGAGTGTGATAACATGCAGTCTGGGTATTTTTTAAGCACTTACATTCTCCTCCTTATTCATTTAACAAAAAATAAAACAAGACTAAAGATCACAATAAACATACCTTTTCTGTTGTTGTTGCTTCCTAGTAATTGAGTAATTGATATATCTCAATATACATGTATGTATGTATCAGGGGTGGGTTCTAAAATTTTTTAGTACAGGTTCTGAGGGCGTGGCTTATTTTGTGGGTGTGGCTTGGAGGTCATGTGACTGGGTGGGCGTGGCTAGCTGGTCATATGATCGGGTGGCCGTGGCTATGTGTACAGGGATTACTCAGAGGGCTGGAAAAAAGTCATTTCTGACAGGTCCTCGCACTTACGACCATCTTCACATTTATGCCCGTGCAGCATTCTTAACAACCATGTCACTCATTTCACAACTGCTTCTCTTCACCATGGTGATAAGATAGGGCAAAAAACGTAAAATGTGAGGACAGTCGTAAATTTGAGGACTGGTCAAAAGTGTGAGGACCAGTCAAAAATAACTTTTTCAGCCTTCTGAGTAGTCCATATGCACAAAAGGACTACCCAGAGGGCTGAAAAAAGTGATTTCTGACAGGTCCTCGCACTTTTGACCAGTCTTCGCATTTATGACTTGTCATCATTTATGCCCACTGCAGCATTCTTAACAATGGTGTCATTCATTTCACAACTGCTTCTCTTTACTATGGTGACAAGATAGGGCAAAAACGTAAAATGTGAGGACAGTCGTAAGTTCGAGGACTGGTCAAAAGTGCGCCAATCAGAACACCCCAACCAATCAGAACACACCTCCACCCAATCAGAACACAGACAAGCTCCCACCCAATCAGCTCACACCCCCACTAGTAGTTAAAAGGAAGGGTCAGCTGCAATCTCACATTGCTCCTGGAAGAACGAAGCCGAGAACACCAGCCTGAAGATGACGAATGAGACTTCGTCGAAACGTTGCCAAGATACTTCCAATTCTACGTGGGAGAAGACCCGACTAACCAAAGACCTACATACAAACACCCGCGAAAACCTCAGAAAACCAAACCTATATATATATAGGACTCTATATCAGCAACATGACGACTTTGGATAGTAATTTACTTGAACGAACTGGGAAAAGATAAATTGAAAATAATTCACAGCATTACCTTCTTGCATACATAGTTGATCCCATTTGACATACAACTGAGTGAATTTCACTGGTGCTACAATAGTGACTCCCTAACTAAAGAAACCTAGGATCTAGACTAAAAATGAATTTTTCAGTTTTTAGACCTTAGTATGGGTTAGGCTCCTCAGTTTTGATCAGCCTTCATTTGTACCTTAAACATGATGTTATGCAACTCACGTTACCCTTAAACTTCAATCATGGGAAGAACAAGGTAGACCAAGTGAGAGACTTTTGATCCATAAACTTCTTGGCAAGAAGCTAGAGATATGAGAAGAAACTTTTTTCACAGTGAAAAAAGTTGTCTTATAAAAATTATATCCAGAGGGGTCTTTCTACATTGTTTGAATCCAAACGACAGCTCCATTGCTTGCTAATCACAAAGCAAAATTCTACAGTGTAGAACTAAAATAATTGTAATAATAGCTGAAAAATCATGAGCTTGTTTATATCTGCCAGGATGAGTGCTTCCTCCTAGTGCTGCTGGATTATTACAATCAATTTTTTTCATTTCATTTCATTTTATTAAATTTATATAACGCCCTACTCCCATAAGACTCAGGGCGGTGAACAGCCAAAAGATAGAACACATAGATTACAAAATTTAAAACAGTATAAAACCATATTAGATAATTTGGTCCAAGACAAATTACAAACAACTCCCAATGCATATGGCAAATTTAAAATTTACAGTTTAAAAGTTAAAAAGGGAAAAGTTAGGCCAGGCCGGCCTGTTGAAATAAAAAAGTCTTGAGGGTGCTGCGGAAGATGCATAGATCTGGGATCCTCCGTATCTCTGGGAGCTCATTCCAGATAATAGGTGCCCCCACAGAGAAGGCTCTCCCCCTGGGGGCTGCCAGTTGACACTGTTTGGCTGACTGCACCCAGAGGAGCCCCTCTCTATGAGAGCGTACTGGCCGGTGGGAGACTACTGGTGGCAGCAGGCGGTCCCGTAAATAACCAGGTCCTAAGCCATGGAGCACTCTAAAGGTGGTAACCAAAACCTTGAAGTGCACCCAGAAGACCACCAGGAACCAATGCAGCTCGCGCAGGAGAGGTGTTACATGGGAACGCCATGTCACTTCCATAACCACCCGCGTGACCGCACTCTGCACCAGCTGGAGCCTCTGGGTGCTCCACAAGGGGAGCCCCATGTAGACAGCATTACAGTAGTCCAGGTGGGAAATGACGAGGGCATGAGTGACCATGCGTAGGGAGTCCTGATCTAGAAAGGGACGCAACTGGCGGATCAGGCGAACCTAATGAAATCAGTCAATCAATCAATCTTACTAGTTCTTACTCTTACCTGCTCAGTGTCTCTCAATTCCTTAAGATGTAGTGGTCACTTTCTTTAAGACCAACTGACAGATCCCTATTGCGATACTGCCCTTCCTGCGGGGAGGAGGGCCTGGATCATATATTCACTTATTACCCTCTTCCTGTTTCCCTACATATCCTGTAATCCCTTAGTTTATAACCATAGCTCTGACATATATATGCCCTGTGCTTTGATTTACCTTTGGGAGATGTGTAAGTGGGGGGGGGGGGCATCTGTTTTTTCTCTGTTCTGAAGCCTCCAGAGAAAAGCCCCGGGAACAGTCCCTTATCTCCTTCCCAGGATGACCGACTTCACAACATCTTCACACCTGTGGATTGACTCATTCAAAATCGGACTGAGGGGAGGGTTTTCTAATTCCTTTATCCTAACAGAATTGCCTAAGGGGACCTTAAAGCTTGCTTTGCTTTTGTCTTGCAATCACTTCCTTTCAATAAAAGGTTCCTTTTGAAATGCTGCTGTTTCAAGAGTCTGTACTTTCTTGATTTTGGGAGGACAAGCAGGACCTTACATAAAGAAGGCTCTGAAAAAGTGGTCAACCTGGAGAAGCAAACTTGCTCTATTGAGGGGACCCTGCACACAATGTCCAAGCAAAGTGGAGTGCAAGGTGAGAGAGAATGTTGGGGTGAAACCACCCAGCCAGAAGCCAGTTCCTTTTGCCCCATTGAAGACATCAAAGCCGACTTGGAGACCCCCATGAAGCCCAGATGGTTGATCAGAGTGGGGAAGAAAGACAACTGGGATGGAGGAACCTGAGGAGTCACCCTCACCCACCTGAGACGCCTGAGCTGCCCCCCCCACACTGCTGCCAGCCACTGCCTGGGGAAGCCTGCCTCACCTGTTGCCAGGCTGCTGCCTGAGGAGCCCACCCCTATCACTGCCACCCACCACTTCCCAGGGAAGCCTGCCGCCACCTGAGGAGCTGCCTAAGAAGCCACCTGAGCCACTCTCCCCTAGCCCCATTGCCCCTGCCCGGGGACACTTGCTGCCGCCTGAGTGGGGAAGCCTGCTGCTGCCTGAGCAGGGAAACCTGCCACCACTTGAGGAACTACCTGCGGAGCCACCTAAGCCACCCCCCATCACTGCTGCCCGGGGAAGCCTGCTGCTGCCTGAGGAGCTATCTGAGCCGCTGCCTGACAGGTTAGCACCTGTTTGTAAATTATTGGAATGCAAGGACTTCAAACTTGACAGCTTTAAGACTTGTGGGCTTTAAATCCCAGAATTCCTGAGCTAACATGACTGGAGGTCATTTTGGGAATTGAAGTCCACAAGTCTTAAAGCTCTCAAGTTTGAAGACATCTGGGTTAGGGGGTTAACATTAGAGCTAGTACTTGTTTGTAAAGGGTTAGGCTTAGGGTTAAGGTTAGCACCTGTTTAAAATGGGTTAGGGTTAAGGTTAGGGTTAGGGAGGAAATGAATCACCAATGTCCTAAAATTCTCATCTTGCTATTGTTACTGGAGTTTAACGCGGGGGCATAATGAGCTACTGTGTGCCTATGAATGTATAAACATGGTTTCAGCTAGAGTGCTCTGCATTGCAATGAGAAACATTTTGGACCACCTCCAGTTGAAAAAAATGATAAGAGAGTGGAGGAAACAGGTGGATCAGCTGCAAAAGGTAAAAAGCAAGCACAACTGTGACTGGATCACAGGTCACCAGAACAGTGGATTCTCAGTCACCACAAAAATGGTGATGCATGAAGCCAAACACATTGCTACATAGAATTCAGGATTTGCTTCAGATTTATGAGGCAATATGGCTTTGCTATGCACACCAAAACTAGAATTGCACAAAGAATACCAAAAGAGTATGAATATAAGATTCTGTCTTTTCATATTTTTGTGATAGACTCCAAGAAGAAAAATAGTTTTGAAATTGGTCAGATTGGGAATATGGATGAAGTTGCTGTAACTTTTGATGTGCCATCAAATAGGACTGTTGATGTGAAAGGTGCCAAAACCATAACCGTGAAAACCTCATGACATGAGAAAACACATTACACGGTTGTGTTGTCCTGCTGTGCAGACGACACCAAATTGCCACCAATGTTAATATTCAAAAGAAAAACCTTTCTAAAAGAAGTGATTCCAAGAGGTGTTGTTGTGCATGTCCATGAGAAAGGACAGATGGACGAACATGGAATGAAAGTATGGATTGAAAGATGTGGTCCAAACGTCCTGGAGGACTTCAGAAAAAACCAGTTTTATTAGTGCTTGACCTATTTAGAGCATGTATTAGTGAAACCACAAAGAAAAGATTCAAAGAAATGAAGACTCATCTAGCTGTAATTACTGAGGGTTTTACCAGCCAGTTGCAACCTCTTGATGTTTCCATAAACAAGCCATTCAAAGTCTACATGCAAGAAGAGTGGAACAAATGGATGGCTGCTGGTAATCATGATCTGATACCCACTGGACTAATGAGAAGGTCCACTATCACTCAAGTTTGTAAACGGGTGAAAACATCATGGAACTCAATGAAGGATGAAATTATTACACAGTCCTTCAAAAAATGCGGCATTAGCAATGCCTTAGATGGAATTGAAGATGACATCATTTATGAAGGTAGCAAAGAAAGTGATATCAGTGAGCAACTGAGCTTCCTAAACTCTGACACCTGCAACGATGATGAGTTCTTGGGGTTTCCAGAAAATTAGAGGAGTGCTTGAACCTTAAAGTCTCTCCTCATTTGTTAATGACAGTGATGATGGTTCTTAATTCCACTGTTGATTTTACATGGTTGTAAAAAGTATACATGGATGTAAAAATGATTCTGCTATATTGGTATTTTATTAAATAATATATTACTACACAATTTGGTTCAGAATACTTTTTCCCTTGTTTTCCTCCTCTAAAATCTAAGTGTATGTCTTATACTCTGAAAAATATGGTAGCTCATATTTCTCCAGTCTCTGAGTAAAGAACAAACAATGTTAATGCAAGCCAATCTGTTCATCCATTTCAACTTGACCTATTGACTGAGAAGAAGCAACAACATGTGGTATATCTGCTGCTGCAGCAAAAATAGACAGTATGAAAATCATTTATTTCCCAGCTCTTTAGCAAAGGAAACCAGACTTTCTAATTAAGAGCCTACATTAACATAAAGAGACATGATCGCTACTTCTTCAATTCAAGTGCCTAGGCATTGTCTTGACTTGCAAGCAAACAGGCCCAGTCTATCTAATACTACTTTATTGAAAATCCAGAATTTACATTTCATAATGCAATCCCATCCTAATGGCAAAATAATCTCTTTGTTCTGTCATAATGACATATTAATGGTAAAAGTAACCAGGCCATGCTAATTAATAGGCATAGGCCAGGAGCTAGTATTATTAAAGCTTACAAAACTGGGAACACAAAAATCTGGATGGCCAGGAGATGGCAGCAAAGGCATTCAGAAAACACTTGTTCATTGGCATCTCATGATCATCATGGTTCCAAGTAATGCTCTCTCCTGTCATGTTGGTTCTCTTAACCCAGGTGGCCTCTGATAAAGGATATCCTTCCATTTGCATTAAATATTCTAACTTCCCCTTATAAAGCCTAGAATCTAAAATCCGCTTTACTTCATAATGGGTCTCCCCTTTCATAACTATGGGCTTTGGTGATACTGAAGCAGTGGTGGGTTGCTTCCGGTTTGCACCGGATCGCAAGAACCGGTAGTAAAAAAATTTAATTTTTAAATTTTTTTAAAGTTTATTTTTAATTTTTAGTTCGGAAAACCGGTAATAAGATTGGCTGGCCATGACCCTGAACCGGTTCCCAGCCAGTCGCCATTTGCTTACCCCGCCCACTCACAATCTATTGCTGTCACCTGAGTCCCAGCTGATGGCTAGAGGGAAAAAAAACTGTTTAAACTCTTGCCGTGGGGCTTCAAAGGGTCGCCCTACAGCTGATCAGTGTTAAAAGAAAACAAATGAGTAGACCGGTGTCTGCAAAAATAAAAAAAACAGCTCCTTTCAGCTTCAGCATAGATTAATTACCACAAATTGATTAGATCAGTCTCCCAACTCTCAGCTGATTTGCTCTCAGCTGTTTTGCGCAGGGGTCATTTGCTAGGTGCAAACAGTGCCGGAGCAGTTTTTTTCCCCCCTAGCTATGCTGAAAAAGCGAAACTGAAAGTAAAGCAGGGTCTTTGCTGCAATGAGACAAAATGAGGCAGAGAGAGATTTCTTTTTCTTTTTCCTCTCAAAAAGAGGTAGGT
Source organism: Masticophis lateralis (assembly GCA_030761175.1). Taxonomy (NCBI): domain Eukaryota; kingdom Metazoa; phylum Chordata; class Lepidosauria; order Squamata; family Colubridae; genus Masticophis; species Masticophis lateralis. Next base: position 433,641 of record JAUDYJ010000008.1, read on the forward strand.
GCAAAACTGCAAACAATGGGAAATTTAGGGCAAAAAAGGAGAGTTCAAGATTTTAAAACACAAAAGAAAAAAAGCTCTATTTAACTAGGGAATTGTAATAATTGAGATAGTATTAATTGTATATTGTGTTGAAAGCAGAAATGGTTAAGTTGTGGTTTGGAGAAATATATGGGAGAAATTATTTGGTTTGTTATTATTGGTAAATATAATTAATTGATTTGTAAGAAATTGGATTGCATGGAAATAATTGGAATATTCATGTTCATACTGATTAATATACAAAAAAGATAGTTATATAACTAATTGATTTATATTAAAATGTTGAATTTGTATTAAACAACTGTAATATTACATAGGTAACCAATGTGAGGATGGATATAAAAATAGATGACAATGCGAAGGGATATAATATAGAATAGAAGGGAAAAATTGAATTTGATTAAGATTAGAGATGAGGATGAAGGGTAATATTGGTTTTTTAAAAAAATAGATGAGGAATAAATATGGCAAAAAGGAAATATAGAAATTGTAAATTTAATTGAAATGACTAAACACTGTTTAAATTTGTGAACCGGCCAAATACTCTGTTCAAAGAAAACACACTCTATGTTTGTATGCGTGTTTCTAATTATTGCTATTTATTCATATTTGTTCTCTTTTATTCTTTAAAGTTTAACAATTCATTCTTTATCTTAATATATTTATATTTGTTTGTGGTTGGTTTTCTTCCCTTTCATCTTTTTTATTGTACAGCAATCTTTCTCCTCAAACCTACCACCTCTCTCTTTTCTTTCCTTCTTACTTTCTCTTCTCCTCCTCTCTACTTCCTCTTCCTTTCTCCTTCTCCTCCCCTCTTCCTCCCTCTCTTACCCTCACTCCTATTCTAATTTCCCTTCCCTTCCTTCATCCCTCTTTATTGCTGTATCCTTTTATGCATATGGACTACTCAGAGGGCTGAAAAAGTTATTTTTGACTGGTCCTCGCACTTTTGACCAGTCCTCAAATTTACGACTGTCCTCACATTTTACATTTTTGCCCTATCTTATCACCATGGTGAAGAGAAGCAGTTGTGAAATGAGTGCTGCAATGGGCATAAATGATGACAAGTCATAAGTGCGAAGATTGGTCAAAAGTGCAAGGACCAGTCAAAAATAACTTTTTCAGCCCTCTGAGTAGTCCCTATACACATAGCCATGGCCACCCAGTCACATGACCTCCAAGCCACACCACAAAATAAGCCACGCCCACAGAACCTGTAGGAAAAAAATTTAGAACCCACCCCTGCACGGAAGCTATCAGTCTCAATGTAGAGCCGACTACTGGTTTTAACAAGCCACTGTGGAACACCAGGTGCACCTTGCCCAAAAGGAGGGGGAGTTTTAGTTCCACGATGGCTCCTTCATAGGACCTGCATCCGCAGGCTGTTAGGGATATATAGTTTTGTCCCCTTCCAGGTCAGCTCGTCCCTGATGGTTAAGATCTGTGGGTGCTCCTTGAACCAGGGATCACTTTGTAACTTGGTTTTGGGTTTCTGGATCAATTCCTCCCCTGGTGTGGTCAGTTGTCACGTGGCTTATTGCTGCATGGTTACCTGGGCCGCTTTTTGGGATAGGGGAATAATTGCATTAACCACCTCCTACCAACTGTTCCAACTGGGACATTCTCTCTCTTTTTTTAAATCAAGTTTTATTGGCTCCCCTTCCCCCCACACACATTCACCCACATCTTTTCTGAACAGAGTATTGACCATATCTTATCTTATAGAATTTATCAAATTCAAATACATTTTACTCAATTGCAATTTTTGCCACAATTTTCTTTTTTCCCTTTTTTAAATCATATCTCAATATTTCTTTACTTACTTATATAAACAACATCTTTATTCGCCCTCAAATTCTAATTTTCCTGCTTATTCATATCTATTCTCTTTTATTTTTTAACAATTCATTCTTTATCTTAATATATTTGTGTTTGTTCAGGGTTGCCTCTTTTCCATTTCATCTTTTTTATTGTACAGCAATCTTTCTCCTCAAACCTACCATCTCCCTCTTTTCTTTCTTTCCTCCTTTCTCTTCCTCTCCTCTTCTTTTATCTGCTTCCCCTCCCCTTCTCCTTCTCCTCCTCTCTTCCCTCCTATCTTACCTTTTCTCCTACTCTAATTTCCCTTCCCTTCCTCTTCCCTACTCTTCCTTCACCCTCTCTCCTTCCTCTTCCCTTCCACCTCTCTTCTTCTCATCTCTCTCTATTGCTGTATTCATCTTCAATTTAATATTTTCCACTATGGAGTCCAGGCAACCCCGATCTTCCATTTATCAAGTATATTTCACACAATTCCTCTTATCTTTTTAATTATAAAGAGTATATTTCATCTTATTCTATTTTTCCCTTTAATTTTTTACCCAAACAATCTTCTAATCCTTTATTTTCTTTACTTTTAACAATATGTTTTTTCTTCTTTACTTCTTGGAAGTATAACATTTAAATCATTTTTTAACATTTCAATTTCATTCAATTTTACATTCAATTTCAGTTTTCCATCATAGTTTCAATTAATGCTTATGTTACTTATTTCTCTCTGTTTAATGCTTTCTTCAAAATCATTCTTTCTTTCACATTGCACCTACTGGTCTATTTCATTTAACATTTTCACATATAATTTCTACCACTAACATCATTCTCTTTATTAACAAATTAACATTTTCACTAACTCTTAACCATTTTCCCTTAGTCTCTCCACAACTCCATTTCTTAGTATTTGCCTCCCTTTCTCCCATTCCCCTACCTTCCTCTTTTTCCTTTTCTTGTATCTCCCCTTCAGATTCTTTTCTTTAATTTTAATTCTATTAATTTTCTTTCTCAAACTTTCCTTATTTATTTCTCTTCTTTTCTTATTTGAGATGTATTTTCCCTTATCCATTCTTACTCTGTCACTACTAAACCCAGTGTAATCATCTTTATCTTTATTTTCAATTATTTCTTCTCCAATATTATCTTTTTGTTTCTTTTGTTTCTCATTCTTCTGTTCTCTTTCTCTTTTTTTGCATTCTAACGAATCCTCTGCTTCTTTGTTTCCCTTAAGTGCTTCTCTTATTCTTTTGAAACATCTCCCTCAATGTCTCATATTCCTCCTCCCAATTCTCCATATTTTCAATATGAAAATAGATTCATATTAAATCTATTCAATATCTGAGATTTTAAAATTTATCCTTTTCCTTTACATATATTTCAAATTTCCAAGTCCATACAATGTTCTTTTCCCCCCCTTTTAAATAATGTCCAATTCAAATCTTCACTTGAGCCAGCACCGTTTTAGTCTTTGTCCTTTGTTCTCTTATCTTGATAGAGCTGTATGAATTCTTTCATGCCTCTTTCTCATGTTCTCTGCCAGCAGCTGTCTTTCTCGGATTCACAATCCTTTCCATAACAAAGAAGCCATCTTGTAATACACAAAAGCATTCACTTCTTCATTAAGTTCTTCTACTGTTTAAAATGTTTTTCTATCTTCTTTTCCATGTCTTATTTTTTCCCCCAAATCCAGTTTTAAATCCAAATGGAAGATTTTTTCCAGGGCTTTAGATTTGATTTTTAAAGTTCTATTTTTTTCCCCCTCTGCTTTAATCCTTCTGTGCCAATTAGCCGCCAATCTTCCACTACAATTTTTTCAAACAAAGACTTTTTTTTCTTTTACCTGTGAGTCGGCCAATTACTCACTCCTACATTCCCTCTCTCTGATCATGGCCATTCTGGCTTGTGACAGCTCCTTAATGGCTGCCTTCCTTCACCGACGGGTCGAAGACTAATGCCAGCATTTCAGGGAACTTGCTCATTCCCTATCCGTGCCAGCCAGCTTCTTCTTTCTTCACTGTCTTCACAAGACAGCTATGATCCCTAGGGATCCCCCAAATCAGCTAGGATATCAGTGTTCTTCTGGAGCCCCAGAATCCATACCATATTGCCTGATGCCAGCCACGCCCCCTCATACTGGGGCATTCTCGAAGGACACCAACCAGGAAGTTTTTTCCTCCTGGGAAGTATTTTAGGGTGCAGTTAAATTGGTTGAAGTACTGCACCCACTGAACCTGCTTCAGTGAGAGTTTTCAAGTTCTATGTGCCTCCAAATTTTTATGGTCAGTGCATGCTTCAAATGGTATGTTGCTCCCCTCCAGGAGGTGATGCCAAGTTAATAGTGCCCACTGGACCACAAAAGCTTCCTTTTTCCATATGGCCCAGCATCTTTCCATGTCAAAGGGTTTTCGGGAGGTGTAGGTGCATGGTTGCAGGTTCCCCTCCTCATTTGTCTGGAGGAGGAAGGCCCCCATGGCCACATTGCTGGTGTCAGATTGGATCACAAAGGGTTTCTTGGGATTGGGGTGCTTCAGAACTGCTTCCTCTGCAAACAGCCTTTTCAGAGTTTTGAATGCCTGTTGGCATTCCATCATCTACTGGAGTGGCTGACTCAGACAGGATGTCAGGTATTCAGGCTGTCTTCAAATAAAAATGCATTCCAAATGAAAGTCTTTTGTGCATCAAGCTTCCATTTATTTAAGCACAGTGCTTTTCACACTGACTCCATGCTGCCAGGACTGGCTTGCTGACCCCAAAACCCCTTATTTTCCTTTCCCCTGTCCTCTGCATTCATTGGCCATCTTCCCAATCATTCACACCTTATCTACTGCACCAATTCAAACAATTTCCCCCCTCCCATCCATCTCCTAGGGGACATTATCTCCAGAGCAAATAATTAGGTGAAAGGCCACCCTCCTGTTACAGACACCTGCATTCTCCTTCTCATGTCATCACCAGGATAAATGCATTTTGACATACTGACATCCAGTCCCTCTCCCTTCATTTCTCCAGGGTGGCCTGTGTAGGACAAACAGCAAGGTAGGTACCGGTACCCCATCTGGGAGCATGTGTCCTGCCCCCTCCCGCCTTGCCCGGGTGATCTGCGTGGAATTTGGCTATAAGGCGGTCAGCTTGGATGTTTCTGCTTTTCACCCAGGAAGCCTCTGATAAAGGGTAACCCTTCCACTTGACCAAGTATTGGAGGTGCCCCCTGTGCCACCTCGAATCGAGAATTTGCTGTACCTCATAGTGAGTGTGGCCCCCAATGATCAGGGGCTTGGGGGGGTCATGTGGCACTGGTCTCAAGTTGACCCCACTATAGGTTTCAGGAGGCTACTGTGGAAAATGGGGTGTATCCTCCCTAGTAATCGGGGTAGCTGTAGCTGTACTGTGACCGGGTTGATTATTTTTACTATAGGGAATGGTCCTATAAATTTCAGGCCCAGTTTCCTGCTTGGGAGTCTAAGTCTCAAATACTTGGTGGAGAGGTAGACCTTCTCCCCCACTCGGAATGGTCTTTGGGGAGTTCGGTGCTTATCTGCTTGTTTCTTATAGGATTGAGCCACTTTGGCTAACGCCTCCTTGATGTTCTTCCAGATCTCTTTCAACATTTCCATCCAATCGGTCAGGCTGACTGAGGAAGGGGGCTCTCTTGGGTACTCTGGCATGGGGATGAAATTCATACCACTCACTATCTTAAATGGGGATAGTCCTGTGCTACTGTGGACAGCATTGTTGTATGCGACCTCCACAAAAGATAGGAGGTCCACCCAGTTAGACTGTTGGTAGTCAATGTAGCACCTCAGGTACTGCTGTATCATGGCATTCAGTCTCTCTGCCCCTCCATTGGTGCTCGGGTGAAACGCTGAGCTGAGGCCTTGGGATGACCCTATGGATCGTAGGAATTCCCTCCAGAATTTCGCTGTAAACTGGACACCTCGATCGGAGATGATTTTTCTGGGTACTCTATGCAGGTGGTAGATGTGTTTCACGAACAGTTTGGCCATTTGGCGGGCCGAGGGTAGTCCGCTGCAGGGTATGAAATGTGCCTGTTTGGAGAATAAGTCTATTACAGTCCAGATCACTGTGTTTCCACTGCTCCTCGGCAGTTCTACTATGAAGTCCATTGCAATCTCCTCCCATGGTCTTGATGGTTCAGCTACTGGCTGAAGCAACCCAGGAGGTCTTCCTGGTCAGGTTTTCATTGTGGCACAGATGGTACAACTTTTTTCATAGCTGTCTACATCTTTTCTCATGTGGGGCCACCAAAACTGGTGCAAAAGGAAAAGGAGGGGTTTTGGGGTCAGCAAGCCAGTCCTGGCAGTCTGTCAGGTATTCAGGCTGTCTTCAAATAAAAATGCATTCCAAATGAAAGTCTTTTGTGCATCAAGCTTCCATTTATATAAGCACAGCGCTTTTCACACCGACTCCATGCTGCCAGGACTGGCTTGCTGACCCCAAAACCCCTCCTTTTCCTTTCCCCTGTCCCCTGTTCATTGGCCATCTTCCCAATCATTCACCCCTTATCTACTGCACCAATTCAAAGAATTTTCCCCCTACCATCCATCTCCTAGGGGACATTATCTCCAGAGCAAATAATTAGGTGAAAGGCCACCCTCCTGTTACAGATGCCTGCATTCTCCTTCTCATGTCAGCACTAGGATAAATGCATTTTGATGTGCTGATACAGGGTTTGGCCCTGGTTTTCCTTGTTTTCAGTAGCTCTGTGATTGGCAAGGCTAGTCTCACAAAGGATGGGATGAATTGCCTATAGAAGTTAGCAAACCCCAAAAAGCTTTATAACTATTTACAGGTTTGAGGAGCCTGCCATTCTAAAATGACTTTCACATTCTCCGGATCCATTTCCACTCATTTACTTGATACTCAATAAACTAGGTAGTCCAGCTAGGTCTGGTTGAACTCGCATTTGAACATCTTAGTGTAAAACTTCACTGCCAAAAACTTCTTAAGGACTTGGCAGACTAGTTTGATATGCTCTTCCATCGTCTCGGTGAAGATAAGACTGTTGTTCAGGTAAATTATGACTCCCTTATACAAGTGCTCGTGCAGCACCTCCTTGATCAGCAGCATGAACACTGCCAGGGCCTCTTGTAGTCCAAATGGCATCACTTTGAACTGGAAGCTTCCCAGAGGACAATTAAGCTTCATCTTCTATTTGTCTCCCTCTCTGATTCTGATGTGATAATATGCCTCCCTCAAACCTCACTTGGTAAAATCTTCCCCTTGGCTAGGTGAGTCAGCATGTCCTTCATGAGGGGGAGTGGGTACATGTTCTCCATGCATACCTCATTGATCCGCCTAAAGTCTATGCATAATCTCATCATCCCATCCTTCTTTTCCTTAAACAGGACTGGGGCCACTACTCGAGATCTAGCTAGCTGGATGAAGCCCCTCGCTAGGTTCTTGTCAATGTACTCCCTCAGCTCCTTCATCTCCTTGGGAGGCATGTTGGACTTGGGTAGTTTTGCCACTGGAAGGATCTCAATTATGCAGTCCATGGGCCTGTGAGGGAGTAGCATGTCACACTCCTCTTCCCCAAACGCCTCTGCCAGGTCCTGGTATTCCCTGGGGATGGTCTGGGTCTGATCTGAGCCAGCCCTTGAGTGTTCTGGGCCCTTAGCTCCCATCCTCTGGGGGGAGGTTTGCATGACTCAAGTCATGTGGGGGAGGAAAGGGGCCACTTCCCAACCTCAATTTCCTATTTCCCCCTTCCCATCATATTGTTGGGCCCCACTTGTCCAACCAGGCTAGTCCCAGGATCACAGCTTCTGCTGTTTTGGGGATGATCATGAACTGGATCATCTCCCAGTGCTGACCCATCTCCAGCTTCATGGGCTCAGTCAAATGGATTACTGGGGCCCCTCCTATTAGGGATCCATCAATTTGACAAAAAGCTATCTGTATTTCAGGATACAGATACAGAATTGGAAGGGACCTTATAGGTCATTTAGTCCAATACCCCCCCCCCCCACAAGTAGACCCTACACCATTGACTTGTTCAACCCTCATGGCTCTGGAGAGCTTCCTGGCTCAGATTCCCAGCCTCAGCATTATGGACAGGCTTATTAAATGTCAGGTGCAGCCTGAGTGTGAGGGCCTCAAAATCCCCCTGAGCTCCCAATTTTGATGCCATGATTCTCACAGGAATTGAAAAAAGGCAGATGGCTCTACTCACCACTGGGTCTCTTTCTCCCTTGTCTTTACTGTCATACGAAGCAGGCAACTGGTCTCTTTTGGCAGGAGTTCCCTCCCCCTCAGGCAGGGAAGAGGGGACCTCGACAGCCTGACATCCCAAGCTGGATTTCTCTGGTGGCTTCCGTAGTGATTTTTTTGGCTTTGCTGGTGCCATTGGCCCAGCTGTTGGTTTGGGCATGGCTGACAAGCATTCGGCTGCTCAGTGTTCTTGCTGATTGCATTGGAAGCACTGGGTGGTGGTTCGGGTTGGTCTTGCAGGAGCACTGGTGGGTGGGGCTGAGGCCAATTGCCTCCCAACTGATCAGCTTTCTTGGCTCTTTTGCATCCTCACTTCAGCACTGTTCCTCAGCCTGCAGGCCCACAGTTCCACATCCAGTGTATTCCTTCACTGGCCATTCCCTCTGTCTTAACTCCCATATCTCCCCCTCCCCCTGTTGGGCTTTCGCCTCATCTTCAAATCTTGCCCTCAGCTCCCTCAGGAACCTTCCAGCATCCCACAGCTCAGGAGAGTCCTCATCATGGATGGTAGCCACCCATTCTGCTGCCTCCCCCTCGAGCTTGGCAATTATTGCACTCACCATCAACCTCTGGGTTGGGTAGGTTAGGTGGTACCAATCTAGGTGAGCCAGAACATTGTCAAGGAAGATCTCCAGCCAGTTGGGGTTCACATCGAACATGATGGCTGGGGGTGGGGTGGGAGGGAGGCTTCATGTAGTGGGATGGTGGCAGTCAATATTCCAGGTGCCACCCAGGCCTTGGCGGGGGTGGGTGGGTGGGGGGAAGGAGCCTTATACCACCCAGGGCCATGTGGGAGGGGCTGTAGTGGTTGGGCTGATTGTTCCTGGTGGCTGCTGGGGCCATAAGTATGGCAACTAAGAAACAAAGCAAAACAAATATGGCTTCAGCTACAGTCATTTCAAGAGTTGATACTGTCCTTCATTACTTAAGTTGCATAGTCATGACATTTCAAAGAAAGTGGGAAAGTTAAAAAAGCAAGGAGAAGTTCTTTCTTCTGGTGGTCATTTAGAGTCTGAGTGATTTTCTTGTGTCTCCACATAGGTCATTTCTACCTTTCTTTACTCTCCTTCTCTTTATCCATTTCTCTTACCTGTTCTCCTTCTTCTTTCTTTCTTCTCTCTATAAGACTTTATGCAACACACTGACAGAGCCACACTTACACACTGAAATGCTGAAAAGAGTGCTACACATACTCACTGGCAACTGTTGCAGATGGGATGTTCAGTTAAAATCAGTTCCACTGGCTCTAAAGTGTCTTAGTCTGTTTTCAAAGGAAGGCACCCTGTGGAGCACATTATGTTAATGTAACCTGAAAATGGGGGAAAACCCCTATTTTTTAAAATTAAGCCAAACTTAATTTTAAAATGGTGTTTTAGGTTACTATTTTTAACCTGGTCTTCCAAAACCAATAGCAACTCTAGGTTTGAGCTTGATATGGATAAAATGCATGGAAGAAAACTAAAAGCTATGTCCTGATATGCTAATTTAGGATGTGAAATTATTTACCGTATATAAGATGCACCTTTTTACCACCCAAAAGGGGGTGAAAATTTAGGTGTGTCTTATACACCAAATGTAGCCCTGCCCACCCACTGACTCCCACCCTTTGGTCTTTGCCTCCCAGCAGTTACCTCCGTGCAAGCGAACAGCAAGAAAAAACAGCCCCATTCAGCTTCAGCATGGGCTAATTAGCACAAGTTGATTAGAACGGCCTCCCGACTCTCAGCTGATTTGCTCTCAGCTGTTTTGCGCAGACTCTTTTGCAAACTCTTATTTTGCAAGCTCTTTGCTTGCTGCAGAGTGCTGGAGCAGATTCTTTTTTTCCCTAGCTAAAACTAAAGTAAAGCAGGCTCTGCTGCCACATGACAAAATGAGGCAGGGAGAGAGATTTCTTTTTCTTTTTGCTCACCAAAAAAGGTAGGTGCAAACAATGGGAAATTTAGGGCAAAAGAGGAGAGTTCAAGATTTTAAAACACAAAAGAAAAAAAGGTCTATGTAAGTAGGGAATTGTAATAATTGAGATGCTTTAATTGTATATTGTGTTGAAAGCAGAAATGGTTAAGTTATGGTTTGGAGGAATATATGGGAAAAATTATTTAGTTTATTATTATTGGTAAATATAATTAATTGATTTGTAAGAAATTGGATTGCATGGAAATAATTGGAATATTCATGTTCACATTGATTAATATACAAAAAAGATAGTTATAACTAATTGATTAATATAAAAATGTTGAATTTGTATTAAACAATTGTAATATTAAATAATTAACCAATGTGAAGATAGATATAAAAATAGATGACAATGGGAAGGGGTATAATATAGAATAGAAAGGAAAATCGAATTTGATTAAGATTAGAGATGAAAATGAAAGGTAAGATTGTTTTTTTAAAAAAAATAGATGAGAAATAAATATGGCAAAAAGGAAATATAGAAATTGTAAATTTAATTGAAATGACTAAACACTGTTTAAATTTGTGAACTGGCCAAATACTCTGTTCAAACAAAATACATTGTATGTTTGTATGCGTGGTTGCCTAAAAAAACCACCTTTTTTTAAAAAAAACAACCAAAAAAGGTAGGTGTGTCTTATACTCCAAAAAATACAATAATTGCTTAATTATCGTTTAAGACTAAAGAGCATTGAAATATGTGAATTGTACTATAGAAATTGTCCAAAGAAAGTTTTACATCAAAGCTCTGTCCTGTTTCCTTACTTCTTTATATATTTTCATTATTGTAGGCCTTGTGAAATTAAAGGATATTTCTGTGTTTATAGATTGCCAACTCTGTATACTTTCTTTAATTGTGTGTGGTTGTAGAGGCTTTATTAGCACTTTTGCCTAGAAAAAAATGTTTTAGTTCTTTAGCCTTCTATGGCACAAGTAAGATGGGGAAGTAAATAGTGGGTTAAGCTGCTAAATAATGTCTTGAAATCTAATTTTCATCTCTTGCTCCCCCCAGTAGGCAATCAATAAACATTGAATTATACAGCTAGCTGTATAAAAGCTTGCTGTACATATGCCAGTGAATTGCTGGAGACCCTCAAAACTTGTGGCAAATTATACAGTTCTTATAGCAGGAGGAAAAAAACAAAATTAGGGACAGAGGAAGGGTTGCCAGCGGAAAAAAAAAATTAGGAGTTACGGTTTTCATTTCTGTAGGAAAGAAGGAATTGTTCCCCATGACTTCTCCAAAAATTGGGCTTAGGTGGCACCCCTCTATTATATAGTTGATTAGAGTTAAAAGTTGCTGCAGAGCAGACATGATCAACATTTTAGGAACAGATGAAGGCATTTGTACTTTTTGGGAAGGCTAAGAACCACAGTTGGCAATATGATGCCAATTGGTTCTAGCCAGAATTTTTTGGGGAGGAAGTAAGAAGTCCGAAAAGGAGATTTTTCTTTGGATTCTTTTTCAATCCAAAGAAAGAACGATGTCTTGAAATCTTGGAGAATTCCCCAGCAGTTTTTCTATGTTTCTTTTCTAAAAGGAAAGAAAGTTACGTTAGTTGAAGGGATGAGGAGTGTTTTGCCAAGTGTCAGGGCAGTGATCAGTGGCCAGGCAACTGGGTCTTTTGGATCCAGAGACCAGTGCCCTGATGTTAATTATGTTAGATAGAAATGTTAATTATGAATTCAAGCAAACAGATTTAAAAGCATAACATAAAAGATCATCCATACTAAGCAAGATGATATTTAAATCTCTTACAATCCATCAGAAGTGCCTTAATAACAATAGCAGAGATATCCCAAGGGTGGCAAATTTCCACAGTACCTGGTTCTGTGCAGAAGTTTCCAACTTAAAGAGAAGTATTAACATCTGGCATTATGACTCCATGGCCCTGCTTCTTCACAAGGCTGCAAGGTCTGATCTTGACCAGGTGAGACATGATTCAAAAGTCTGAGACTTTCATAGTTAAGAAAAGCTTTACAACTATGTAGAGATTTCCCCCTCTCCTTCTCCTTTATTCAGCAAATATAAAGAGCAAGCAGATGAGTTCAGAATGAGTTCTAAATTTGTAGACTTTTCTTAATATGAAAGAGAAATCAAAATGTGTCACTAAACTTCTTTAAATAATAGTGGTCTTTCACACTGCCACAACAAGAGATTCCCAGGTAGAGGTTCCAGGACCAAGTGTGCATCTATTGATGCCTTACAGCAATCACACAGTGCAAGAGGTTCCAGCATATGAAATGAATCCAAGGCATTGCTTGATATTATTTATTTGTTTGTTTGTTTGTTTGTTTATTTATTTATTTATTTATTTATTTATTTATTTATTTATTTATTTTTTATACCACCCTTCTCCCGAAGGACTCAGGGCGGTGTACAGCCAGAATAAAAACCAACAATATAAAAGTTAACAACAATTTAAAATTATTAAATAATTTGGCCAATCATCTAAAATAAAATAACCCATTCCAATAAAATTTTAGGCCAGCCCTGCTTGATGAAATAATAGCATTTTAAGGGCGTGGTGAAAGGTATGGAGGTTGGAAATCTGGCGAATTTCCAGGGCAGCTCGTTCCAGAGGGCAGGTGCCCCCACAGAGAAGGTTCTCCCCCTGGGGGTCGCCAGTCAACACTGCTAACTGTTAGACACTGTCTAACTGACAGCACCCTGAGGAGATCCTCTCTGTGGGAGCATACTGGTTGGTGGGAGGTTATTTTTTTATTATTATTGAAAAGGTTTTACAAACACAAATTTTTCCACTTCCCCCCCTTCCCCTCTCCAACCCTCCCCTCCCCTCTCCCATGACTTCCCAAGGTAAAATCCAAATCATACCATATCATACAATACCCCCCTGTCAACACTATAGATATCTTCATAACATTCAACTAAAAGCTATCTGATACTTCCTTGTTTGATATTTATTCTGCACATACTCTATCCATTTCTTCCATTCCCACACATAAGTTTCTTGAGTCTGATCTTTCAAATATGCTGATATCTTTGCCATTTCTGCAAAACTGTCCACCTTCAAAGTCCATTCTTCGATAGTAAGCATAATGTCTTTTTTCCAATATTGGCCAATCAATAATCTAGCTGCTGTGATCATATATAATATCAATTTTGTTTCAGTCAATGAAAAATCCTTAACTATGCCCAGTAAAAACAATTGAGGAGAAAAATGCAGTTTTTTCTTCAAAACATTTTGCATAACCCACCAAATTTTAATCCAAAAAGCCTTCACTTTCTTGCAAGTCCACCATATATGATAATATGTAGCATCTAAACAATCACATCTCCAACATTTTGCCTGAACATTAGGATACATACACGACAATTTCTTGGGATCTAAGTGCCACCTATAAAACATTTTATAAAAATTTTCCCTCAAATTCTGTGGACTGTGTGAATTTAACATTCTGAACTCATATTTTTTTCCATGTTTCCATCATAACTGGTTCTGCAAAGTTCTGCGCCCACTTTATCATGCAGTCTTTAACCAACTCATTTTCAGAGTCTCTTTCTAACAAAACATTATAGATCCTTTTAATATGCATTTGGCCTTTATCTTTTATCTGTCGTACCAAATCTTCTTCATACAACATTAAACCAGTTTTTTGATCTTCTCTCCAACTCAGTTGAAGTTGATTATACTGTAACCAAGTTAAAATAATCCCTTCTTCCAACAGTGTATTTAATGTCTTTAATTGTAATCATTAAAAAGAACCTCTTTATATAAAATCCCCCCGAGTGACTTTATATTTATATTCCATGTAATATGACCAAGATCCAACCACAACGGTATTTTGTAATCCAATTTAATCCAATTTTTCCATACTCTCATCAAAGAGTTTCTGAGTATATGGCTCTTAAATACTTTATCAACTTTATTTTCGTAAAATAAATATGCATGCCAGCCATATTCCAAGTCATGGCCTTCTATATTCAATATTCCAGTCTTTGTCATTCCAAACCAATAACTTGCTCGCATCAACGCTGCTGCTTCATAGTACAATCATAGGTTTGGAAGTTTAAGGCCACCCCTTTCACGAACATCTTGTATAATTTTCAGTTTAATTCATGGCTTTTTTTCATTCCAAACAAACTTATTCACTCCTTTTTGCCATTCAATCAGATGTTTATCACTTTTAAGCACCGGAATCATTTGAAACAAAAATAGAAATCTAGGTAGAACGTTAATCTTAACTGCTGCTATTCTTCCAAGTAAAGATAGTTGCAGTTTTTTCCAAGTTTCCATATCTTTTTGCACCTTTTGCCACAACACCTCATAATTATTTTGAAAAAGTTTTATATTTCAAGCTGCAACTTGAACTCCTAGATATTTCATCTTTGATACTATTTCAAAGCCTGTCTTCCTTTCAAGTTCCTTCTTTTGATCTTCTGACATATTTTTAACTATCATCTTAGTTTTTTTCTGATTCAGCCTAAATCCTGATACCATACCATATTCTTCTATAATGTCTTTCATCTGGATTATTGATTCCATAGGCCGTGATAGGGTAACAACCAGATCATCTGCAAATGCCCTTGTTCTATAATCCTCTTGCCTTATAACTATTCCATTCAAGGTACTCGAAACCTGTATTTTGTTCAACAAGACTTCTAGAGTTAAAATAAACAACAGTGGGGATAGTGGACAACCTTGTCTTGTTCCTTTTTCTATATTAAAAATTTGTAGTTAGACTTCCATTAATGATAATCTGTGCTGTTTGTTCTTGATAGATTGCTGAGACCATTTGAACAAACTGGTCCCCAAAGCCCATCTTTATTAAATTCTTTAACAGAAAGTTCCAATTAACTCGATCAAAGGCCTTCTCCACATCCAAAAACACCAGCACTGCAGGGATCTGTTTACTCTTCTCAAGATGTTCCAATAAGTCTATAATTTGCCTCACATTATCCTTCATATATCTGCCTTCTATAAATCCTGCTTGATCATGATGAATCACCTCTTGCATAACTGGCATTAATCTGTTGGCTAAAACTTTTGCAAAAATTTTATAATCCGTGTTCAGGAGAGATATTGGTCTAAAATTTTCCGGTTTTGTAGAACCTGTTTCCTCTTTGGTATCAATGAAACAAAGTCTGCTTTCCATGAATGGGGTATTTTACCCCCTTTTTGTATGCTACAAAATAAGTCTTTAAGATGTTCAATCATTTCTGCTTGTAAAGTTTTTTTTTTATTGAAAAAGTTTTACATTACATTTTATTGTAAAGCCCCCTTCCCCCTCCCCCTCCCAACCCCCTACTTAACCCCCCCTACCCCCCCTACCCCTCCCTCCCCCCTTGACTTCCGCTATTTAACAAACATCAACCTTAACATATTTAACAATTTTTAAAGGTGAGATCCCTCTAAGAAAAGAAAAAAAAACTCTATAACCTTATTTTAAAACATTTTTAACCTTAAATAAAAAAACACTTAACCCTAAACAATCTATTTAAGAAATCTAGTAAAATGTTTTGAGCATCATACAGATACTAAAAATATATAACATTAACTATAATTCCCAACATTGAGCTTGTAAATTCCATTACATAAAATATAATTAAAAATCAAATTCAATACATTCCATTCTTTGAATATCAGAAAAAAAAACATCTCTCTTAAACATTTAGTCTAAATATCAAACTTATAAATTCAATTACATAAAGTATAATAATACATTTCTCCTTAAAAATAAAAATTTATCAAATTCAATAACTTTCTTTTAAATTACTTAAATATATAAAGTTTAAATTCAACTGAGCACTAATTGAAACTTCTTACTTTGATATTTATTCTTCATATATTCTACCCATTTCCTCCACTCCTTAACAAAAACTTCATGGGTCCTATCCTTCAGGTATGCAGAAATTTTGGCCATCTCTACCAAATTAGACATCTTCAATATCCATTCCTCTATAGTAGGCACATAATCTTTCTTCCAGTATTGACCTATCAATAATCTAGCTGCAGTAATCATGTGTAAAATTAATCTAGTATCAATTGCTGAACAGCCCTTAACTATTCCCAACAAAAAAAACTGAGGAGAAAACTCCAGCTTCTTCTTCAAGATGTTCTGCATTACCCACCAAAGTTTAATCCAAAATGATTTCAATTTTCTGCATGTCCACCAAATATGGAAATATGTTGCATCCAAACAATCACACCTCCAACATTTAGGTTGAACATTTGGATACATACATGATAGCTTTTTGGGATCTAAATGCCATCTATAAAACATCTTATAAAAATTTTCCCTCAAGTTCTGTGCTTGTGTAAATTTAACATTCTGGACCCAAATTTTTTCCCATGTTTCCAACATTACTGGTTCTGCAAAATTCTGTGCCCATTTTATCATACAGTCTTTAACTAATTCACCCTCTGAATCTCTTTCTAACAATAAATTATACACTCGTTTAATATGCATCGGCCCTTTACATTTTATCTGAGTCACCAAATCTTCTTCGTGTAGCATCAATCCAATTTTCTGATCTTCTCTCCATCTTGCTTGAAGTTGAAAATACTGCAACCAGGTTAGATTGACTCCTTCTTCCAACAGGGTGTTCAAAGATTTCAAATACCATCTGCCCCCATCATTAAAAAGTATCTCTTTGTACAACAACCCCCCGAGTGACTTTATATTTGGCATAATATGCCCAAGATCCAACCACAAAGGTATTTTGTAATCCAATTGAAGCTGGTGCTTCTTCCAAACTCTCAACCAGGCGTGTCTTAAGATATGCCTATTAAATACACTGTCTCTCTTATCTTCATAAAGTAAGTATGCATGCCATCCAAATTGCAAATCATGGCCTTCTATATTCAAAATTTCTCTTTTAGTTGTTCCAATCCAATCTCCAACTTGTGTCAACACTGCAGCTTCATAATATAAACGTAGATTTGGAACTTTAAGGCCACCTCTTTCTCGAGCATCTTGCATAATCTTAAGTTTAACTCTTGGTTTTTTCCCATTCCAAATAAATTTATTTAAGCCTGCTTGCCATTCCATCAAGAACTTATCATTTTTAAGCACCGGAATCATTTGAAACAAAAACAGAAATCTAGGTAGAACGTTCATCTTAACCGCTGCTATTCTACCAAGCAAAGATAGTTGCAGCTTCTTCCATATATCAAAATCCTTTTGAATCTTATGCCAAAGTTCCTCATAATTATTTTGAAAAAGTTTTATATTAGATGCTGCAACTTGTACCCCTAGATATTTCACCTTTGTAGCTATTTCAAAGCCTGCCACCCTTTCAAGTTCATTCCTTTGTGGTTCCAACATATTTTTAACTATCATCTTAGTCTTTTTCTGGTTCAGGTTAAAACCTGAAACCAAACCATATTCCTCTATAATGGTTTTCATCTGGATGATTGATTCCAAAGGTCGTGTTAGGGTAACAATCAGATCATCTGCGAATGCCTTTGTTCTGTAGTCTCTTTGCCTTATAACTATTCCCTTCAGTTTGTCCGAGTCCCGTAGAGCATTCAACAGCACTTCCAAAGTTAATATAAACAGTAATGGAGATAATGGACAGCCTTGTCTTGTTCCTTTCTGTATGTTGAAATTGGTAGTCAAGCTGCCATTAATAATAATTTGTGCTGTCTGTTCTTGATAAATTGCTGAAATCACTTGTATAAACTGTACCCCAAAGTCCATTTTGTGCAATATCTTTTTTAGAAAGTCCCAGTTGACTCGATCAAAGGCTTTCTCCGCATCCAAAAAAAACCAGCACCGCAGAGATCTGTTTCTTTTCCTCAAGATATTCCAACAAATCTATAAGTTGCCTGACGTTGTCCTTCATATGTCTATCTTCTATAAAACCTGCTTGGTCTTCATGAATCACATCTTGTATAACTGGCATCAGTCTGTTGGCTAATACTTTAGCGTAAATTTTATAATCCGTATTCAGGAGAGATATTGGTCTAAAATTTTCAGGTTTAACAGATTCTTCTTCTTTAGGTATCAGTGAAATAAAGGCCGTCTTCCACGAGGGGGGTATTTTACCCCCCTGCTGAATGTTACAAAACAAATCCTTAAGATGCTCAACCAATTCCTCTTGCAAAGTCTTATAATATACTGCCATCAAGCCATCTGTGCCAGGAGCTTTAGATAATTTCAATTGTTTTATTGCATATAAGATCTCTTCCGATGTTATAGGTCGGTCCAGACTATCACTCTGTGTACTAGAAATTTTTGTGACTCTCTTATTCTGCAAATATTCATCGATAAGGTCCTCTTTGATTTTATCAGCTTGGTACAATTTAGAATAATAAGTTAAAAAAGCTTGATGTACTAAGTTTTGCTGATGCACTCGTTTCCCTTTGTACTCAATAGTATTTATCATACGAGAATTTTGTTGTTTCCTCAAAGTATAAGCCAACCATCTGCCAGGTTTATTGGCGTTACAAAAAGTATTATGTTTCGCAAATTGCAGATTAGTTGCTGTTTGATCCGCCATCAATATTTGAAATTGATCTTTCAGGAGTTTTATCGTTAATTGTACCTTTTCATCAGTCGGGTTCTTAATAAGCAATTGCTCTTTCTCCTTTATCTCTGTCTCCAAATCTATTCTTTTCTTCTGACGTGTTGATCTCTATCTAGAATTTATATAAATCAGTACACCCCTCATATAAGCCTTGGATGCATCCCATACTATTTCAATAGGGGTACCTTTGTTCAAGTTAGTGTCAAAAAATTCTTTAACATTTTTCTTAAGGTCCATAATGTACTTTTCATATCTAAATAAATTTTCATTCATACGCCAAGATCTCCTTTCTCTCTTGCCCAAATTTATCTCCATCCACACTGGACTATGGTCCGTTAAGGTTCTGGGAAATATTTTTGTCTTAGTCACAATAAGACAATAAGACTACCTAGTGGCGATAAAAGCGGCAAAGTCTAGCTACTTTTCCGCTCTTATCGCGTCATCAGATAATCGCCCAGCCGCCCTGTTTAGGGTGACCCGCTCCCTCCTTCAACCGGGAGCTTGGGATGACCCCTTGCAGGGTCGAGCTGAGGACTTTGTCCAGTATCTGCATGACAAAATCGCTCAGATCCGGGAAGGTCTGGCCTCTGACTGGGTAGATCCGGACGGGATAATCGAGGCAGGTCTTGGGGGTGTGGTTTGGGAGGAGTTCGACTCTGTGGCTCCCGAGGACATGGACAGGATCCTGGGACGGCTGAATGCGACCACATGTTTATTGGACCCGTGTCCCTCCTGGTTGGTGCTGGCCTCCCGGGAGGTTACACGAGGCTGGCTCCAGAAGATTGTTAACGCTTCTTTGAGTGAGGGTGTTCTGCCGGCCGCTTTGAAAGAAGCGGTGGTGAGACCCCTCCTCAAAAAGCCCTCTCTGGACCCGGCTGTTTTGGCTAATTACCGTCCAGTCTCCAACCTTCGCTTTGTTGCGAAGGTTGTTGAGAGTGTGGTTGCACGGCAGCTTCCCCGGTTCCTGGATGAAGCTGTCTATCTAGATCCGCTCCAATCCGGCTTCCGACCTGGGCACAGCACGGAAACGGCATTGGTCGCGTTGGTGGATGATCTCTGGAGGGCACGGGATAGGGGTTGTTCCTCTATCCTGGTCCTATTAGATCTCTCAGCGGCTTTTGATACCATCGACCATGGTATCATGTTGCGCCGGTTGGAGGGGTTGGGGGTGGGGGGCACCGTTCTACGGTGGTTCTCCTCCTATCTCTCTGACCGGTCGCAATCTGTGTTGACAGGGGGGCAGCGGTCGACTCCGAGGCGCCTTGTTTGTGGGGTGCCGCAGGGGTCGGTCCTCTCGCCCCTTCTGTTCAACATTTATGTAAAGCCGCTGGGTGAGATCATCCGTGGCTTTGGGGTGGAATTCCATCAGTACGCTGACGACACCCAGCTGTACATCTCCACCCCAGGCCACCCCAACGATGCCGTTGAAGTGATGTCCCGGTGTCTGGAAGCTGTGCGGGTCTGGATGGGGAGAAACAGGCTCCGACTAAACCCCTCCAAGACTGAGTGGCTGTGGCTGCCGGCGTCCCGATATAGCCAGATGACGCCATCGCTGACTATTGGGGGCGAGACATTGGCCCCCACGGAAAGGGCTCGCAACTTGGGCGTCCTCCTGGACGCACGGCTGTCTTTAGAAGAACACATGACAGCCGTGGCCAGGGGGGCTTTTTATCAGGTTTGCCTGATACGCCAGTTGCGTCCCTTTCTAGATCGGGACTCCCTACGCACAGTCACCCATGCTCTCGTGACTTCCCGCCTGGACTACTGCAATGCTCTCTACATGGGGCTCCCCTTGGGGTGCACCCGGAGGCTCCAACTGGTTCAGAATGCGGCCGCGCGGGGAATTATGGGAGCGACGTGGCGCTCCCACGTGACACGTCTCCTGCGCGAGCTGCACTGGCTCCCGGTGGTCTTCCGGGTGCGCTTCAAAGTGTTGGTGACCACCTTTAAAGCGCTCCATGGCTTAGGACCTGGGTACTTGCGGGACCGCCTTCTGCCGCCAATAGCCTCCCACCGGCCAGTACGCTCGCACAGAGAGGGCCTCCTCCGGGTGCCGTCGGCCAGACAGTGTCGGCTGGCGACTCCCAGGGGGAGAGCCTTCTCTGTGGCAGCGCCCGCCCTCTGGAATGACCTACCCCCGGAGATACGCAGGATTCCAGATCTCCGGACCTTTCGTCGGGCCCTTAAAACCCATTTGTTCCATCTAGCTGGGCTAGCTTGATCCCATCCTCCGTTTTTAAATTTGACATTGATTTTAAATTGGGTTGTTTTAATTCTCGGCCGAATAATATTTAATAATTTTTAATTGTTTTTAACTTTTATATACCATGTTTTATTCTGGCTGTTCACCGCCCTGAGTCCGCAAGGAGAAGGGCGGTTTATAAATTGAAATAATAAATAAATAAATAAATAAATAAATAAATAGTAAGTAAATCAGTAGTAACCAACATAAAATCAATTCTCGAAAAAGATTTGTGTCTATCAGAAAAAAAAGTAAAGTCCAATTCCTTAGGATGATGAATTCTCCAAACATCCTTCAACTCTAATTCTTCTTTCAATGAGAAAAAAGTCGGTGGTAGCTTATTCCCTTTCTTAGCAGACGTCTTTTTATCAAGCGTTGCATCAATCACCCCGTTCCAGTCACCCATAATCAAAAAGGACTTATAATTCCACTGCAATATTTTATCATTCAGCATTTTATAAAAACTTTCCTGCTGCTGGTTCGGGGCGTAAATGCCAATTAAGAGCGTCGTAGCATTCTGTACAGTTATTGCAACTGCAATGTATCTCCCCTCATCATCCGCTTCTATAAGTTTGGCTGGTATTCTTTTAGAAATATAAAAAACAAGTCCATTCCTTTTAGCCACACTAGAAGATATAAAATGTGATCCAATTTTTGAAATTAAGAATTTCTGGTCCTGGGTTCTAATATGGGTTTCCTGCAAGCAAACAACATCATTATTATATTGCTTCAAATAGTGAAATATTTTTCTTCTTTTCTGTGGTGAGTTCAAGCCATTCACATTTCATGATAAAATTCTGAGCGTCATTCTGAAAGTGGTCGAAGCCCTTTAAGCATTTCACGAAGACTCTCGCCAACCGCCGACGTCTTCGGTCTTGCCCCTCCCACGGCTTCAGAGTATGATTTTTTCCCCTTTATTCCATTCTCATCCTGTGGTATCTTCCCCTGATACATCTCCAATCTTTGCTTCCCTGCGGCTCGAGTTATACGTTGATCCTTAGGTTCTTGCAACAATAAATCCAGATCGGGCTCCACCTCTCTTGTAGCTCTAGATTGCTTTGGTTTCACCTCAAAAAGTTCTATTAATGAATCCTCTGAAAAACCTCCTACCGCACCTAGAATTTCCTCCCTTGGAACTTCTTGCTTAGTCTGTCCTTCTTTTGGCAAGGCCTCTCCTTGAATCTCCTCTTGAGGAGCCTTCTCAACTGAAATGTCTTCAATAGGTAAAAGTGCAGAAGAGCGGGGTGATATTGAAATTTTTTTCAGAACATTATTATAGAACTGTTCCGCCTTCTCCACAGAGTTAATGCGATATCTTACATCCTCATGTCGTAAAATGATACCAACAGGAACATCCCACCTAAATGGGATCTGACGGTTTTTCAACTCATTCACAAGGAAACCAAAATCTTTCCGATCTCTTAGCATCTTTGGTGGTAACTCTTTGTAGACCCCAATTTGGTTGCCATCATGTTGAACCGTAGTTTGGAAGGAACACTGCAATATGTCATTTCTCAATTTCCTCTCAGTAAAGTAAATCACCACATCTCTTGGCAAATTCCTCTGTTTCGCTATACATGAGTTGGCTCTATACAGCTTGTCAATTCTATTGTCAATCACAGCTGGTTCAACTTTTAAAATCTTCGCCAACACCTCCACACAGGTTGCCCTCAAGTTTTCTCTATTATTCTCCCTTAAGCCTCTTAATCTTATGGCAAACTCCATATTCCGAAATTGTAACATCGTGATCTCCTCTTCAAACCTCTGGTTCTGCACCCCCACCTTAAACATCTGTTCCTTTACTTCTTTTTTGTTGGCTTCCACTTCAAGATTTAAATCCTCCACTTTTTTCTCAATCACCAGTAGGGCATCAGTGAGAACTGTAGCTACTTTGGTTACACTCTGAAGTAATCCTTCAGTTTTTTCTTCCACCAGCTCCTTCACTTCCCCCACCACCATTTTCATTTCTTTTTGATTTTTACTCATCCTTTCCTCCAGTTTGCTCATTTGACCAGAAAGCTCTCCCAAATATTTATGTATAAATGCTTTCAAGTCTTCTGTCTCACTGTCCTGTGACTGTTTTGGCTGTTTTGAGGCTGACACTGACTTTTCCTTTGTCTGATGTGTGGGGGAATCCCCCCCCCCCCGTTCTCTTTGAAGCCATGCCTGAACAGAGTTTAAATCTTGGGAAAAAAGAAAAAAATCTTCCTCCTTTTCCTGACCTCCCCAGTTTTACAGAAAAGGAGTAAAATCCATTAACTTTTGCAATAAAAAAACTTGTAAAACTTGTAGATAAGCACAATGCAATTACAGGCAGGCACACTTTCACTTTCCTGTTGCACTTTCTTCTTTCCGCTTTCACTAACTCTGCTTTAATCAGCCGCCATTTTCAAGCACTTTTACACTCAGACAGCTTGCTTTTCAGAGTTAAAAAAGTCCATTTAAGAACATTATACTTATCAAGAAGGATTCCAAATCTCACCAAACTAGTTGATAGTCCTTTGGAAATTAGCTTCGTTCGTTGGCAATTCCTCCCCGTCTTGTTCTGGCTGGCAGAAGTCCCGCGCCGCTCAGAGATCCAGCAGCTTGTAGAGGGAGCCCAAACAAGAAGCGCTTGCCAGGGCTCAAAGACTTCCCTGGCTGCACTTCTGGGGCTCAACCTGTCACTGCCCACTCTTGCTCCCCCTTATTACAAAAGGGGAGCTTTTCGAGCCGCTTTTTAGCGAAAAAAGCGGCTCTACAGGCAGCGGGGGCGGCGGCCGAACGAGCGAGCCGCCCTGCGACGAGGCGATCGCAAACCGGAAGTCCTCTGCTTGTAAAGTTTTATAGTAGACCGCTGTTAAACCATCCGTCCCTGGAGCTTTAGCTGTTTTCAGTTGTTTAGTTGCAATAATAATCTCCTTGACTGTTATTAGCTGATTCGTTCTTTCCTTTTGCTCCCTAGAAATTTTCGTAACTCTCCTTTCTTCTAAGTATTTATCTATAAGTTCATTCTGTATATCATCTTTGGCATATAGTTTTGTATAATACTCTAAGAAGGCTTCTTTAATTAGACTTTGTTGAAAAACTTTCTTCCCTCCATACTCGATTCTACCAATAACTCGAGAGCTCTGCTGTTTCCTCAATGTGTAGGCCAACCACCTGCCCAGTTTGTTAGCATTACAAAATATATTATGTTTTGCAAATTGCAGATTAGTTGCTGTTTGTTCCACTATAAGCATTTGAAATTGATCTCTCAAAAGTTTTATAATTTCTTGTAGTTTTTTATCTGTTGGATTTTTTATAAGTAGTTGTTCCTTTTTCTTTATCTCTCCTTCCATTTCTAATCTTTTCCTTTGCTGATTCAATTTGTGTTTAAAATTCATATGGATCAGTACCCCCCGCATATAAGCTTTACTCGCATCCCAAACAATTTCAATAGGGGTACCCTTATTCAGGTTCATTTCAAAAAAATCTTTCATTTGTTTTTTAAGTTCATTTACATTCTTTTCGTATCTAAACAGGTTTTTATTTACTCTCCACTATCTTCTCTCATTCTTTCCCATTTCTAATTCTATCCATACCGGGCTATGGTCAGTTATAGTCCTTGAGAATATCTTTGTTTTCTTTGTTTTAGAAAGTAGATCAGCTGTAACTAAGATAAAGTCAATCCTAGAGAAGGATCTATGTCTATCTGAAAAAAAAAGTAAAGTCCAATTCTTTTGGGTTCTGCTCTCTCCATATATCTTTCAGTTCCAAATCTTCTTTCATATCAAAAAAAAATCTGTGGTAATTTAACACGTGACTTTGCCAAACTCTTCTTATCTTTTTTAATGTCTATTACTCCATTCCAATCTCCCATAAGCAAAATAGATCTATAGTCCCATTGCAGTATTTTAGAATATAATAATTTATAAAAGTTTTCTTGTTGCTGGTTAGGAGCATAGATTCCAATCACCAAAGTTGGTCCATTTTGTGTATATAGTTTGATTGCTAAGTATCTTCCACAATCATCTGCCTCTATAATTTTATCTGACAATCTTTTATTTACATAAATCACAACACCATTCTTTTTCTCTGAGTCCGATGCTATAAATTGTACACCTAATTTAGAATTTGTCAGATATTTTTGATCTTGTAATCTAATATGAGTTTCTTGCAAACAAATAACGTCATTATTAAATTGTTTCAAATAGTGAAATATTTTCCTTCTTTTCTGTGGTGAGTTCAAACTATTCACATTCCAAGATAAAAATGTAATTGTCATTTGTGGTCTCATGAAGCATTAAGAGCATTTGCTGAAGTTTCTGTTCCAGAGTGGTAGTCTTCGGCCTGGCTCCTCCCATAGCTTCAGATTTCTGTGGTTTATTATTGGCTCCATTCTTATCTTGTGGTGGCATAGACCTCTGCTGCTGTTGTTTCTCTAGAATTTGCTTATAAGCTGCTCGAGTTATATGCTGATCTTTAGGTTCATGTAACTTCAGCTCGAGGTCCAATGCTACCTGTCTTGCAGTCTTGGGTGGCCCACTTATAGCCTCCAGAGGAAGATCCAACTATGGTTCATCCAAAAAGCCCCTGTTGCTCCTTGAATTTCCATCGCTTCTGCCTCCATCTGTCTCCACTGTTCTTCAGACTCTTGCTCAAATTCCTTCTCTTTATCACCCTCCTCTATACATAACAATGAAGATGTACGTGGAGATGCTGTACCAGTTTTTAGAACATTAAAATAAAATTCCTCCACTTTTTCAACAGTATTTAATCAATATCTCTCTCCTTGATACCTCAATATTATGCCAACTGGAGCATCCCATCTGAATGGAATTTGTTGTTTCTTCAACTCATTCACCAAGATTCCAAAATCCTTTCTGTCTCTTAACATCTTAGGTGGCAGCTGTTTGTAAATCCCAATCTCCTTTCCATCCACTTGTACAGTAGACAAAAAAGACCTTTGCAGGATTTTATTTCTTATTCTTCTATCTGTAAAGTAAATCATCACATCTCTAGACAATTGCCTTTGCCTTGCCACCCAAGAATTCACTCTGTAGACCTTGTCAATCTTGCACAAAACATCTTCAGGATTAATCTTCAACATCACAGCCAAGGCATCAGCACAAACCATTCTCAAATCCACTCTGTTGTCCTCTTTTATTCCTCTCAGTCTTACAGCAAACTCCATAAATCTAAATTATTTATTTATTTATTTCAATTTATATACCGCCCTTCTCCCCAGGAGGGGGACTCAGGGCAGTGAACAACCAAATTAAAACACATATAATACAAATATTAAAAGGATTTAAAATTAAATTAAATCGATTGGCGTTCCAAAATAAAAATCTCAAACCCCATTAAAATACCCAATTTAAAACCCCAGGGATTAATAGTACCAAAAAATTTTAAAACCCCATTAAAATCAATCAAGCAAGGCCGGCTTGTTGGAATAAATAAGTCTTAAGGGCCTTTCGGAAAGCACAGAGGTCTGGGATCAAACGAATTTCAGGAGGCAGCTCGTTCCATAGGGTGGGTGCCCCCACAGAGAAGGCTCTCCCCCTGGGGGCCACCAGCCGACATTGCTTGGCTGATGGCACTCTGAGAAGGCCCTCTCTGTGTGAACGTACTGGCCGGTGGGAGGTTATCGGTAGCAGCAGGCGGTCCCGCAAATACCCCGGTCCCATGCCATGGAGCACTTTAAAGGTCAAAACTAACACCTTGAAGCGCACCCGGAAGACCACCGGAAGCCAGTGCAGCTCACGCAGGAGAGGTGTCATGTGGGAGCGCCCTGTCGCTCCCATAATCACCCGCGTGGCTGCATTCTGGACCAGTTGGAGCCTCTGGGTGCACCCCAAGGGGAGCCCCATGTAGAGAGCATTATAGTAGTCCAGGCGAGACGTGACGAGTGCATGAGTGACTGTGCACATGGAGTCCCGATCCAGAAAGGGGCGCAACTGGCGCATCAGGCGAACCTGATAAAAGGCCCCCCTGGCCACGGCCGCCATATGCCCTTCCAAGGACAGCCGTGAATCCTGGAGGACACCCAAGTTGCAAGCCCCCTCTGTGGGGGCCAATAACTCACCCCCAATAGCCAGCGATGGCACCAGCTGGCTATACCGGGACGCCGGCATCCACAGCCACTTGGTCTTGGAAGGGTTGAGACGAAGCCTGTTCCTCCCCATCCAGACCCGCACAGCTTCAAGGCACTGGGACATTACTTCGAGGGCATCATTGGGGTGGTCAGGGGTGGAGATGTACAGCTGAGTATCATCAGCATACAGTTGGCAACTCACCCCAAAACCACGGATGATTTCACCCAGCGTCTTCACATAAATGTTGAACAGGAGCAGCGAGAGGACCGACCCTTGTGGCACCCCACAAATGAGGCGCCTCGAGGTCGACCTCTGCCCCCCTGCCAACACAGACTGCGATCGGTCGGAGAGATAGGAGGAGAACCATCGCAGCACGGTGCCTTCCACCTCCAAACCCCCCAACCGACGCAGCATGATACCATGGTCGATGGTATCAAAAGCCTCTGAGAGATCTAACAGGACCAGGACAGAGGAGCAACCCCTGTCCTGAGCCCTCCAGAGATCATCCACCAATGCGACCAATGCCGTCTCCGTGCTGTACCCAGGTCTGAAACCGGACTGGCACGGATCTAGATAGACGGTTTCATCCAGGTACTGTGGGAGCTGGCGCGCAACCACACTCTCAACAACCTTCACAATAAAGCGAAGGTTGGAGACAGGACGAAAATTTGCCAAAACAGCCGGGTCCAGAGAAGGCTTCTTGAGGAGGGGCCTCACCACCGCCTCTTTCAAGGCAGCAGGCAAGAAACCCTCACTCAAAGAAGCATTTATAATCCTCTGGAGCCAGCCTCGTGTAACTTCCCGAGTGGCCAGTACCAGCCAGGAAGGACACGGGTCCAATAAACATGTGGTTGCATTTAGACTCCTCAAAGTCCTGTCCACGTCCTCAGAAGTCACAGGATCAAACTCCGCCCAGATAACATTCTCAAGACCAGCCTCAGTCACCTCGCTGGTCGCCAGTCAGAGTCCAAGCCTTCCCGAATCTGAGCGACTTTATCGTGCAGATACTGTGCAAAATCCTCAGCCCGCCCTTGCAAGAGGTCCTCCCGCACTCCCTGATGTAGGAGGGAGCGGGTCACTCTAAACAAGGCGGCTGGGCGATTATCTGCCGATGCAATAAGAGCGGAAAAGTAGTTACGCTTTGCCGCTTTTATCGCCACCAAATAGGTACTAACATGGGACCTAGCTAGTGTTCGGTCGGATTCAGATCGACTCGCTCTCCAACCACTCTCTAGGTGTCTTTTCCGGCGCTTCATCTCCCTCAACTCCTCAGAAAACCAAGGAGCTGGGCAGATTCGGTGCCGGGTCAGAGGCCGCAAAGGCACGACTCGGTCCAGGGCGCCGGTGGCCGCCCTATCCCAGGCGGCCACCAGGTCCTCGGCCGAATCGTGAGCCAGAGTTTCAGGCACTGGCCCAAGCTCCCTCGGGAACCTATCAGTATCCATCAGGCGCCTGGGGCGGAACCACCTAATCGGTTCCGCCTCCCTGCGGCGGGGTTCGGTGGTCAGAAAGTCTAGCCTCAGGAGAGAATGGTCCAACCATGACAGGGGTTCAATGACTATATCCCCAACATCTAGGCCATTCAAGCACTGACCAGAGACAAAACCAAGTCCAGAGTGTGTCCTACTGTGTGAGTAGGGCCAAGAATTAATTGTGTCAGATCCATGGCTGTCATGGAAGCCATAAACTCCCGAGCCAACCCAGACGCCTCACCGACAGACAGCAGGTTGAAATCCCCCATGACCAAAAGCCTGGGGGTGTCAACCGCCACCTCGGCAATAACGTTGAGGAGCTTGGGCAGGGCTGCTGTCACGTGGCAGGGAGCCAGGTACGCGATCAGCAAGCCCACCTGCACACCATGGCCCCACTTCACCAGGAGCGACTCACATCCGGCTATCTGAGGTACAGTGGTCTCCCTTGGATCAAGACTTTCCCTTATAATGACTGCCACCCCCCCACCTCTGCCCTGGGCCCTTGGCCGATGAAATGCACAGAAGCCTGGCGGGCACATCTCCACGAGGGGAACCCCCCCTCTTGGCCCAACCAGGTCTCCGTAATACCTGCCAGGTCCGCACCCCCCTCTTGAATAAGGTCGCAAATGAGGGGGGCCTTATTAACCACGGACCTGGCATTACACAACATCAACCTCAGGCCCGGACACCGTAACTCTGGACAACTCGGGGAGCGAGAAGAGTCCTGAGGGCCGAGGCATGCCACCGCTTGGAGACAGTGGCTACGTGCCCCCAACACATGATACGGCCCCCTGCTCCTGCCATATCTGCCCCTCCCAACCATGGCTCTGATGGGATCGCCCTCCTTACCTTCTGTGGCGAGCTCCTCCTCACCCCGTTCCCCGCCTCCCGTTTCAGGCCCCTGTGACGAGCTCGGCCTATAACCCTCCCTCCCCTCCCACCTCCCCCATCCCCCTAAAAAGTTAGACAAGGACAATTTTAAAAAACCCCTCAGCCCTCTCTTTGCGGCATGCCACCTCTCGGGGCTCCAAAACCCGTCATCGAGGTAGGCTCTCGATAGAGTGGAGGGCCAAGCCTGCGAGAGGGGGGAATCTCGCAGACCAAGAAGCTCCGCTGCTGAGTACATCTTGATTTATAACGGGTAAACACGACCATAGCCTGAGGGTCCATAAAGGTCCAAGGGAGAGAAGAAAAAGAAGACATGGAGGGGTCCCAAAGACCTGTTCACAGGGCCAAGTCCACTGTCCTCTCATCACAGGGGACAAAGTCCAAATTCCAAGACGACCACAGACCAGGGGGAGCAAAAAATAAAGTCCAATACCCTCTCACGGTAGTTAGGTTAGCTGATCAAACCCCCTCTTGTGGTGAATGGCAGCAATGAACCAGTGCCAACCACAGTGTCCAGGGGTCAAGGTCCGGGAAACCGCCCTCTCATGGCGGCTGGTCCAGACCCCTCCGCTGACAAGGTGCAACGTGAAATCATCTCGGTTCGGCCTCCAGGGACCTCGACACCGGGCCACCCTCTCACGGTGGTTAACTGATGTCCAGCCCCCTCAGCCGACGGGATGAAGCCATATCCCAGCCTCCAGTTTTCAGATGGAAATAGTGCTCTCCACAGTCACAGTCAGGGGAATACAGGTGACAAATACATAGTGATACATGAGTCTCACAGGCTAGTTTCTGGTCAGGTGGGCATAGATCTCAAAAGGGAAAGCGCTGGAAAAGAGGGGAGCGGAAGGGGGCAGTTGTCTCCAGCCCCCAGTCCCCATAGGGCCCAGATTAAAGGCCACCCAAGGCCCGGACCAAGATATCACACTGGGGCCAGCCAAGTCTCGGTGACAGTTTTGTTGTTCTGTTGCCCCCAACTCCAAAAAAGGGGGGGTCGCCAATGTCCTCTAGCCACCAGGCAGCTGCCACTGCCATCACCCTCACCATCCAGTCCTATTGTCCATTGGTGGTTCGTTGCTATTTCGTTTCATTTCATTTCGTTTCCCCCCCCAGCTCCAACCCCAAGGGGGGTGGAAGGATTGCCGGGGGGGACGCTCCAAAAGTCCTTGGGGTGTGTGTGCCCAACACCATCTACAACCCCTTGGGCAACCCCCCTGGACTTGCATCTTAAACCACCATGGGCGTCCCTAGGCACAGCGCTGCTCTGACGCCCTGGTGGCCATGAGGAAAAACGCTGCTGCTGCCGCCGCCCAAAGCACCACCGCTGACCAGCTGAGCAGCCCGACTGCTCTCGACACCGCTGTTTTCCCCCTGCTCAGTCACGGAGGGGAAAAAAGCCCTCTCCATGCTGGGAGGGTGTTCCCCCAACTGGTCCTGGGGTCATAATTGTAAGAAACTGACCCCCAAGGACCCAAAGATAGGTCGGCGTCCCTGTCTTAGATCGCCATCCCAGCGGGCGCTGCCATCTTGGACATGCGCAGATGGCATGGATGGAGGGACCAGTACTGTCTGCATGGTTGTCGGGTACGGATGCATTGCTCAATAAAGAGAATATTTCCTAAAGTTTGCTGCTTGGAAATTAACTTATTTCGAGGATGAAACCGAAACTGACAGACAGACAGTACTGGCCCCTCCATCCAAAACCCCTCCTATTCTTTCCCCAGAAACTGCTCTCCATTGGCTGTCTTCCAGATCACTCTCTCTTATCTGTCTCTTCAGCACACAGGAATGTCACCCCTCCCATACATCTCCCAGGAGACTGAATTCACCGAAAGCTTTTCTAGGTGCAATGTCAAACTTTTTTCCTCATTGCTTCTATGTCAGTATTGGAACACTGACATTGGGGGGGGGGGGGAGAGAAGGTCTACCTCTCCACCAAGTATTTGAGACTCAAGCTTCCGACTAGGAAATTGGGCCCAAAATTCATAGGACCATTTCCTATAGTAAAAATAATCAACCTGGTCACGGTACAATTGCAGTTGCCCCGCTTACTAGGAAAGATACACCCCGTTTTTCACAGTAGTCTTCTGAAGCCTGTGGTGGGGTCAACTTTAAGGCCGGTGACACGTGATTCCCCAGGGCCTTTGATCATTGGGGGCCAAATTCACTATGAAGTACAGCGAATTCTCGATTCGAGGTGGCACAGAGGCCGTCTCCAATACTTAGTTAAGTGGAAGGTTACCCTTTGTCAGAAGCTTCCTGGGTGAAGAGCAACAACATCCAAGCTGACTGGCTTATAGCTAAGTTCCATGCAGATCACCCGGGCAAGGCGGGAGGGGGTGGAACACCTCCTCAGATGGGGTGACAGCACTAACCCTGTTGTTTCTCTTGCACAGGCCTCGCTGAGAGAATGAAGGGAGAGGGGCCGGATGTCAGTGTTCCAATACTGACATAGAAGCAATGAGGAAAAAAGTTTGACATTTCACCTAGAAAAGCTTTCGGTGAATTCAGTCTCCTGGGAGATGTATGGGAGGGGTGACATTCCTGTGTGCTGAAGAGACAGATAAGAGAGAGTGATCTGGAAGATAGCCAATGGAGAGCAGTTTCTGGGGAAAGAATAGGAGGGGTTTTGGATGGAGGGGCCAGTACTGTCTGCATGGTTGTTGGGCATGGATGCATCGCTCAATAAAGAGAATATTTCCTAAAGTTTGCTGCTTGGAAATTAATTTATTTCGAGGATGAAACCGAAACTGACAGGAACATGACATTATCCAAGGCCATGGAAGAAAGCCAACTCCCTCCACTGGAGGTTTGCCTCAGAAAAGGAAAAAATTATGAGGCCTTTTGCTGGACTCCCTCATCAAGTGCCAGGTAACGTGAGAAGGTTCAATGGATCTCCAAACGGCAGCATAGCCCCCCCCCCCCCCCACACACACACACAAGAAAAAAAAAGATGAGAGAAGAAAGCTCCAAAATGCACTCAGGGCTTCCCTCCCTGCTCAGCAAGCGACCCAGCCCAGCCACGGCATCACTCCCCTGCACCCAAATGGGAGATGATGAAGAAGCCCAAGGGCACTGTGGGCAGGCTCACAGACCCCCGCAATGGGAGGAGTGGCCATTGAGAATGGAACCACCCCGATTCAGAGGGAAATTCGATGGGGATCCGGACCTGCTAGTTCAATTTCTCGATGCAACTGAGATTTACATCGAGCGCTACGCACACCTTTCCCCTTTCCCCAGGGCCCTGGTCAGTGCCATCGCAGAAGGTCTGGAGGGAGAAGCAAGGAGCTGGTCAGCGGCCCAGTACAAATACAGGGGCCCCCAACTGCAAGATGCAGATGGTTTCTTACAACTGCTACGAGCCTGCTTCGAAGAAACAGGGGACGATCCCTATGTAGAAGATGAGCTCAGGCACCTAATGCAGAGAGGGAAGCCTATCCAAGAACATATCAGTGAGTTCAGGAAAGTTGTTGGGACTTTACCTCCTTTGCCTGAACGACTGCTAGTATACTTTTTAGAACAAGCTTAGATAAGCAAATCACCCAAGTGACCGCTTATCGAGATATTCTGAAGCGACTGTCCGACTGGTTCCGGATAGCGACGTAAGTCGAGAGAGGGCCACGTGCCAACAACATGCTAAAACAACCACAGGCAAAGGAGAAAACCCAGCTGGACCAGGAACCATCTACCAGACCAGAAACTACAGCATCACGGGCCACCCAGAGGCCATCCACCCCACGGAGTCCACTGAGGTGCTAAAGATGTGGGGGAGTTGGGCATTTGGCAGCAGCGTGTGGAACACCGGGGCCAAAAACAAAGCCCCGGGCCAAGGCACGACTGGAACGAGGATCCAGGCACACCACCAAGGCACCATTAAGACTTTCCCTGACTGCAGAAGTTTTTGCCCATCTGACTGAAAATAGGGGGAGCTCTGACGATGCGAATCGACCCCCCGAGCTGTATGATGGCAATGACGATGGTGAAAACGACCCAATGGTGAGCGCACCCATCCACCCTTTTCTTTTCCCCATATACCTAACAGCCCCAAAAACAGGTACCCAAGGGACTTTCCAAGCCCTAGTAGATTCAGATTGCACGAGGTGCCTGATTAACCTACCCACAGTCCTAAAACTGGGGATCTGGGCTAAAAGGCTCAGCCACCTAATCTGTTTTCAGCAAGTTGATGGATCCCTACTAGGGGGGGGGCGGATGCCACACATTTGACCGAGCCAGTGAAGCTGGAGCTAGCGGATCACTGGGAAATGATTCAGTTCATAATAGCCCCCAAGATGACCAACCCAGTCATACTGGGACTTTCCTGGCTGGACAAGTGGGGCCCCACCATCTGGTGGCAAGAAGGGAACCGCAGACTGAGGATAGCAAGGGGACCCCACCCCCTGCCGCCACAACTAGAGAAAACGGCCCCTCCTCTCACCCAGGGGGTCCAACCCCTCCCTCTAGAGGGACAAAAGACGCCTCCAACACAGGTGCCCAACCCGCCCTGTAAAGGGACAACAGAGCAACTGGCGGCCACCTCCAGCACCTCCCATGGCCCAGACCAGATCCCAAAAGAGTACCAAGACTTGGCAGAAGTATTTAGCGAGACCGAGTGTGACGTACTACCACCCCACCACGATGCTGATTGCGCTATCGAAATCATCTCTGGTTCGAAACTACCAAAACCTAAATTGTACGCCATGACACCCCGTGAAATGCAAGAACTGCAAAAGTACATAGACAAAAACCTACAAAGGGGTTTTATCGAACCAGCCAAACCACGGGTAGCGGCACCAGTTTTCTTCAGGGAGAAGAAAGACGGCTCCATGCATCTGGTGGTCGATTTTCGAGGGATAAACTGTGTCTCCATGCACAACTTATACCCCCTCCCCCTCATGAAAGACATGCTAGCTCACTTGGCCAAAGGGAAGGTTTTTACCAAACTAGATCTTCGTGAAGCCTACTACCGCATATGCATCAAGGAAGGAGATGAGTGGAAGACAGCATTTAACTGCCCCCTAGGAAGTTTTCAATTTAAAGTGATGCCTTCTGGACTACAGGGAGCACCGGCAGTGTTCATGCAACTGATAAATGAAGTTCTACATGATTACCTTTATAAGGGGGTCCTCGTCTACCTAGACGACATTCTCACTTACACGGAAATCATAGACGAACACATACCCCTCGTCCGCCAGGTGCTCGAAAAACTGCTGAAAGCGAACCTCTATGTCAAACTGTTGAAATGCGAGTTCCACCAGTCACGGCTAGACTACTTAGGCTACCGAGTGTCTAATGAGGGGATAGAAATGGACCCAGCCAAAGTACAATCAGTCCTTGACTGGCAACCCCCCACGCACCCGCAGACAACTGCAAAGCTTCTTGGGATTCGTGAACTTCTACAGAAAATTTATCCCCTCTTTTGCAAAAATTGCCAAACCTCTAACTGACCTCCTAAAAACAGGGAGTCCAGCAACAAAACCTCGCCCAGGACAGCCTCTACAGTGGAGCCCGGCCTGCCTACAAGCCTTCGAAACACTAAAAGAAATGTTTGCAAAAGAACCAGTCTTGAAACATCCTGACCCCAACCAGTCTTTCGTCATCCAAACAGATGCCAGCGACGTGGCAGTGGGAGCGGTTCTACTCCAAAAGAACAGCCAAGGGAACCTTCAGCCCTGTGCTTACACTTCCCGCAAATTCACTGACACAGAGAGATGCTGGGCAGCATGGGAAAAGGAAGCGTTCGCAGTGAGGTGGGCGCTGTTGACCTGGCGACATCTGCTAGAAGGAAACCAGACACCGTTCGAGATTTGGACATCATGGGTGAAGAGCACGAACATTCAAGCTGACCGCCTTATAGCTAAATTGCATGCAGATCACCTGGACAGGCCAGGAGGGGGTGGGACACAGTCCCAGATGGGGTAATGGTATTAGACCTGTTGTTTTATCTTGTGCAAGTTTTGCTGAGAGAATGAAGGGAGAGGGGCCGGATGTCAGCCTCTCAAGTTGCATTTCAATCAGGGCTGACATAGTAAAGGGGGGGGGGTAAATTCCTGTGGGATTAGTAAGAGAGACTGCAGTAGAATGAATTAGAAAATGACCAATAAGGATAAGGGACCAAGCCAGGAAAGGGAGGGAATTTGGAGCAGAGGTCATTTCCTGGCTGCATATGAGTCCTTGAAGACGTTGTTCTAACAAATAAAAGTTTTTTTTTCTTTATTATCAAAATGTGAGAGGCATTTTATTTCTTTTAGACAACTCCGACTCGGATAGTTCGTACTTTCTTAGGTTGGAAGGAGAGGTGATCCTTACAGAAAGCAGAGGGCGCAGCAGCAGAGAAAGCAGAGGGCGCAGCAGCAGTGGGAGAAGACCCAGAAAATCCTCCCCCCCAGGCAGCACGCACACTGGTGCCCATTCCCAACCAACCCCGGGCTCCTCAACTGGAAAGAGAAACTCTGCCCCTTGAGGTGAAGTTTGATGGGAATCCGCAACAATTAGGATTCTTTGTGGCACATGTGCTAACCTACATGCAAGAGTATGGGCATGATTTCCAAACCCAAGGCTCCCGAGTGCGAGTTGTGACCCTAGTCCTAGAGGGGGCCGCGGCCAGATGGATGGTGACTGTGCATAACTCCAATGCATCAGAACTACGGAATTTTGACCATTTCATGATGGCCTTGTGACGTCGATTTGAGGACCCACTGGTAGCCGGCAAAGCATGTGAACGTATTAAGGTGGTGAAGCAGGGGCAACGGCCAGTAGCAGAGTATACTGAAGAATTCTGGGACCTCCCGTGCCATGTCCACTGGCCGGAAGATATTTTGGTGAGCTGTTTGAAGGACGGGCTGAGTGATGATCTATACAATGCCTGCGTGGCCCGAGGGGCACCAAATGACCTACATGAATGGTATGTCACCGCTGAAGAAGCTGAGATCGATATGGCCAGAAACCAGTATCGAGTGGAGCGAGCATGGAAGAAATCCTCATCCCTATGGAAGTAAGAGCCCCTCAAACCACAAACTGCCTTTTCTCCAAGATCTTCAGCCTGTTTCAAGTGCGGAAAAGAAGGGCACCGAGCTGCAGAGTGTTGTTCACAAACACCTGCCCGGAACCACCCACCAGGGGAGGGTCCTGCGAGACCGGGTTGGCGTGGGAAGGAGACTGCTCTGTGGAGCAGGCAGACCAAGCAGGCAGAAGTTCCGTCCCCTCCCCTCTTTGGGGAGGAAATCCTGGCATCTGAACAGGAGGAATCACACTCATTCGGAAGTGATCCAGATGATGAACCACTGGTAAGCAAACCTATTAAACTGCTTACCCTCCCCTTAAGACTATTCATCACAATACAAGACAGGGAGATAAGCATCTCCACTTTAATGGATTCAGGGTGCACTCATTGTTTGATCAGCCCAACCTTAGTAGGGAAGTTAGGGATTAATGTAAGGAAG
The DNA here is from genome assembly GCA_030761175.1 of Masticophis lateralis. NCBI lineage: Eukaryota > Metazoa > Chordata > Lepidosauria > Squamata > Colubridae > Masticophis > Masticophis lateralis. The sequence goes on from JAUDYJ010000008.1 coordinate 470,267, forward strand.
CTGAAAACCCCCATTGCTTTCTGTCAACTGGATGAGTCAATAGCAGGGGGGGAGCCAGCTTCTTTGGCCACAGAGCCTTTACATATAGGCATCGGAAGCCATGAGGAAAAACTTACATTCATAGTAGCACCTGGCATAGACTGGCTGTTGGTTCTGGACCTTGCATGGCTAAAAAAATGGAACCCACAATCAATTGGGAACAAGGCATCATAAAATTTCAGAAGAAGGTGACTCTTGTTGAGTACCCAAATAAAGGAATTGAGGGGGCAGAGAATTGAGAAACAGCCATGCCTTGTCACGCCATACCAATTGAGAGCATACCCATAGAATACAAGGATTTAGCTGAGGTTTTTAGCGAAAAAGCCTCAGATGAGCTCCCCCCGCCACCGAGCCACTGACTGTGCAATAGAAATCTTACCCAGTGCAAAGCTCCCTAAACCCAAGATGTACAGCATGTCACCGAGGGAGCTGGAAGAACTGAGAACATTCATTGAGAAAAACCTAGCAAGGGGTTTCATCGAGCCAGCTTGACCAAAAATTGCAGCTCCTATACTCTTTAGAGAGAAAAAAGATGGTTCAAAACGTCTGTGTGTTGATTTTCAGATTCTTAATGCTATCAGTGTGCAGAACATGTATCCTCTCCCCCTTATGAAAGATATGTTAACACACCTCGCTAAAGGGAAATTTTTTTCAAAGCTGGACTTAAGGGAGGCTTACTACCGTGTCAGAATTAAGGAAGGGGATGAGTGGAAAACAGCATTTAACACCCCCCTCGGCTGCTACCAATTCAAGGTGCTCCCCTTTGGGTTGCAAGGAGCTCCTGCAGTGTTTATGCAGTTAATAAATGAAGTGCTGCATCAGCCGTATCTTGCAGCCGTATTTAGCGAGGAGGAATGTGAGGTACTATCCCTTCATAGGCCCACGGATTGTGCCATCGAATTGGTGCCTGGAGCTACATTGCCAAAGCCACGAATGTATTCCATGACCCAACCAGAATTAGCTGAGTTGCGACAGTATATTGACAAAAATCTAGCCAGAGGCTTCATTGTCCCTAGTAGATCCAGGATGGCCACCCCAGTTTTCTCCAGGGAGAAGAAGTATGGTGGGGTACATTGTGTGTTGACTTCCAAGGTCTGACCGAGGTGTGTGTAGAACATTTGTATCCTCTTCCGCTTATGAAGGATTTGTTAGCCGTGTTATCAACTGACAGGGTTTTCACAAAGCTCGACTTGCGAGAAGCATACTACTGGGTTCGGATTGAGCTGGGGGATGAATGGAAGACCACCTTCAATTGTCCCCTCGGTAGTTACCAGTATCGGGTTATGCCGTTTGGACTCCAAGGCACTCCAGCTGTGTTCATGCAGCTTGTTAATGAAGTGCTGCATGAGCATCTTTACAGGGGAGTTCTTGTCTATTTAGACGACATCCTAATCTGTATGCACAACTTGGAAGAACACATTCAATTGGTACATCAGGTTTTGGAGAAATTGTTGGCTGCTTTCACAGGGGTCACCTAAGATAGCCAGTGGCTCAAGACCCACAGGTTGGGTCTTGACCCACAGGTTGAGAACCACTGTACTAAGGCATTATAAAGTGCTACTAACCTTTCACATGATTTTAATTCTATTCCTCTGTTAACGTAGCCTAGAACTGCATTGGCTTTTTTGGCAGCTGCACTTGGAAAAGTACTAGTTTCTTGTAATTTATTAGTGGTGCTTCCCTCTAGAAGTATCTCCCATCAACTGATTTTTTTTATTATTAAAGGCAAGCAGGCCTTTAATAATAAGATGGTCCTATGATGGTCTCTTTCTGTCTCTCAGGCAATAAACCTTGGAGCTTACCATCCAATATTTCTTCAAATTTTCAAGTTTTAAAAAAAATATAAGTCACTCTTCTCTTTTAGATGAAGCATTATCAAGTGATTTGGCTGTGTTTTCAGTGAGCAATAGATCAGCTCCCTGCTTCTTTTATTCTTCCAGCCAGTCAGTGCAGAGGGACTAAAAAAATTTGCAAGGAGCAAATCTTTCTTTCAAATAACAAAAAGCAACATAAGCAAATAACAAAAAGACTTATATTTTATTTTACAAGTTTTACATAACCCTATCTATTTTATCTAAATGAGGAATTCAAAGCAGGATGACCTACTTCTTCCTTTCTTTTTTAACCTTCATCTTCTTTCATCCTTACTGAATTAAGGAAGATAGGATTTTGAGACGGTAATTGGTGCAAGATTATATAAGGAGGTTCATGAATTTAGATTTGAATTTGAACCTGGGTGCTCCTAGGCCTACCCTAACATTACCCCAGCATGGCTAAGAGCTTCATTCTCTAAATAAATCAAGCCACTTATTTCATCCAATGTATCTAAAATGAGTAATGATAAGCATAACTTTGGGGAAAGCATGCTGAGCTCTAAACACTCCTATTATTCAGAAAGTAACTGATATGCTAGTAATGGAGAGCAGTTTGGATATAACCACATCCACATAATAATCACAGTTTAGTTGAAGTAGTGTGTTACAAGGGCTGCTTCTTATAAAAAGAATAATAACATAGAGGCAAGAAAGACATGTTGATTCTGGTCACTTTAGGCTCAAGATTTGTCTCCCAAGTCTGAAATTTGTTGTTCTCGACTAGTGAATTGGCTGTTAGAGACAGAGTGAAAAAGAGGAGGAGGAGGAGGAGGAGGAAGATAGGTAGGTAGGTAGGTAGGTAAATAATGAGAGAGAGAGAGAGAGGGAGAGGGAGGGAGGGAGGGAGGGAGGGAGGGAGAGAGAGAGAGAGAGAGAGAGAGAGAGAGAGAGAGAGAGAGAGAGAGAGAATTGCTTCAAATAGCCCTTAAAGCTGAGAACATACTCATATGTTCCATTCTGATCATTCAGTATGGAAACCTTTCAACTCAATGGTATCAAAACCCTTGCTTTATGATTGGGATATCATTTACCAGTATTTTGCCCCCATTGATAAATATTTGGATCACTTCTTTGGTTCTTCATCCATCGGATGAAGGGAACTGGGAAAATACTACAAAAAGGAAAGATCTGGGGTGTGTGTGTGTGTGTGTGTGTGTGTGTATGTGTTTAGAAATAAGCATTACACACTTGACAGGTCTTATAACACATGGCCGGTGGGTTGCATACAATTTGATGGGTTATAGCTTTTGCTGGTCTGTTCTACATTGACATTTTTACTGAGATAATAATACTGAGTTATGGCACACAGCATATGTGTATTTTCTTCATTTCTACAATAGTTGGTTTCACTTCTCTTTTTTGATGCCATACTGATATCACACTTTTGATGGTGGCATTATTTGCACTTCATGTTACAAAAGTGTTTAAAGAGGAAATGAAGTATTTTTTGTCCTACTTACTGGTGAACCTGATGGTAAAGTGGGAGGGTTTGGATGGCCACTGGATAACTTTATATACACTATATTCTAAAAGATATTCTAAAAGCAACTATATTCTAAAGGCAGGAAACACCTCCAGCTGGAGAAAATACAACGTCAGCATGAACTCCTTGATACTCTAAGTGACCCCCTAACTTGTCAGAAGAAAAGGGAGCATCTTAATGAAACATTGCTAAAGGAGATTAGGCCAGAGAATAGCACCTGGACGAGAAGCAAATATCAAAAGAAGAATTTGTACTTTAGCCAGTTACAGAAGAATGATGATTGTTTGATGATGATGTAAAACTTTAATAATTAAGAAATGTCAAAATAACAAATGTATGGAAAGTTGCTGTGTTAGCAGAATCCTTTGTTTAGAAAAGTATATAATGTGTCATACAAGCATGGAGTCTTTACTCAGAGCTAAGATTGGAAACCTAGCTTGAGTCTTTGCGCAAATAAACTCTCTCTCTGACTGACCCAGGGATGTTGCTTGGTCACTTCATTCCATAACATTTTTGGCACCCTGGCAGATAGGACTAAGGAACAATAATCTACCTGACGGCTGCCGTGGTGGGATCGGTGCCTTCCCAAGCGGAACATCCATCAAGCCAGCTACAAGGACTCCACTGAAGTCTAAGGAATCTTCCGGTGAGGAGGTGCCGTAAACCCACCAGCGAAGCAGACCAGTCAAGGACCCACAAAGGTCAGCTAGATAGAGACCCCAACAAAAAAGTTCAAAAAGAAAAGCAAGCCTGCAGGTAAGTATAAATCAGGGAATTTTAATCTCTGTTAAAAGGAAGCTCACTAATTAAGTAGTGGAAGAGGAAGTTGATCACCTTCCTAGAAGACAAAGGCATCGCCCTTAAAGTCTTCAGTAATGAGTTAAAGTGTCATGTTAAGGACTGTGTAGTAGAGAACTTGATAAAAGTTAAAGTACACAGAGTAAAAAGTGAGAAGTTAAAAAATGTGTGATAAGAGAAGAAAACTGCTGCAGTGTCGTAGGCATTCTGATAAATCACCATTTTTAAAGGAGCTAAGAAGCTCTGAAGGAACTAAGAAAGGAAAGGAAATTGTTTTATTGTTCTTCCCACCCAGGGGTTTAGCAGGTAATAAAAAAAAAAAGTAAAGCCTGTCTAAATGGGAAAACAATTTGAATTGATTGCTTTGATGTGATTCCTGTTGAAAATTATTTTATTTTGTTGATGTGCATTTATAATGATAGTGTGTAGAAGTGAATAGAATTGAATTAATTGTGACATGTCTATTAATTGAACATCTTGACTTGGAACTGTGGGAAACAGAGAGTAGTTAGGGCCCACAATCATAATTATGATTTAACTGCTCTCTGAGTTCCCCCACTTCTTTAAGAATAAGCTATAGGCTGCCCAAGGAAATAAAATTACAACAAACAACCTCCCTCCACAGATCTGGAAATGTTTAATGGTATGTATGCATATGTATGTAATCATTTCCAAACCTGCTAAGAGGATGAAAAATATTTAGAAAATGGAGCTCCTTGAAATAATTGTAATGATTGGTTTGCATAAGGTGAGATTTCTGCATGTAAAAATGGTGTACACAAGCAGCTTGATTGCAGCACAAATGTGAGTGTGTGTGTGAGGTGTCCCAAAGCTCATAAGGAGTGATAGAGTGCCCTGTGAATGTCTGTGTGTTGTTGAACGGATGCTGAAAAGCGAAAGGAGATGAGAATCCTATGCAGTTTAACAATTTTTTTCCCTCTCCCTGTATTCCGGACCCACCCACCCCCCTTTTTTTTATTGAAAAAGTTTTACAATACAATTTTTATCCCCATTTCCCCCCAACTATCCCCCCTCCCATCCACCTCCCCTTCCCTACCCTTCCCTCCCCTCCCTTCCCTCCCTAGGCTTCCTTTACTAATAAAACATTAATCTTATATATTAATCAATATTAAACAAAAAATATAGGTGAGATCCAGATAACATATCATAGATTTTAACATTGAATAAAGTAAAGTTAATCTATAAAATATATGCTAGATATAAACCATATATACATACTTATCAAGTACTTTTAACATTATATTTCCCCCCCAAATCAAATCTATACTAATCATACATCATATATAGAAACTTAACAGATATTCTTGAGATTTTTCTAGACAGCAGTATAACAACTATATATAAACTTATTTTTAACAATATAATTTTTTTGAATAATGATATAGTAAATATATATAACATAATAAGTTTTCTAAATAACAATATAATAGATATATATAAAATTTTTTAACCTTAAAATTTTTATAGATAACAATATAATAAGTATATATAAAATTATACTATAAGATATATGCTAACAATAAACTTATTTCTAACATATATACTATGCTAGTAATTTCAAGTATTTAATAAAATAGTTATAATAAGAATAATTATGAATCAAATACTAATTGAAACTTCTTGGTTTGATATTTGTTCTGCACATAATCTACCCATTTCTTCCACTCCCTAACAAAAGCTTCATGGGTCCTGTCTTTTAAGTATGCAGAAATCTTTGCCATTTCCGCAAAATTAGCCATCTTCGATGTCCATTCCTCTATAGTAGGTACACTATCTTTTTTCCAATATTGTCCAATCAGTAACCTAGCTGCAGTAATCATATATAAAATCAATCTCGTTTCACTCGGTGAACAATCCTTAACTACCCAACAAAAACAATTGCGGAGAAAATTGAAGCTTCTTTTTCAAAACATTCTGCATAACCCACCAGAGTTTAATCCAAAATGCTTTCACTTTTCTACAGGTCCACCAAATATGAAAGTATGTAGCATCCAACATTTAGGTTGAACATTTGGATACATACATGACAATTTCTTGGGATCTAAATGCCATCTATAAAACATTTTATAGAAATTTTCCCGCAGATTCTGTGCTTGATTAAATTTAACATTCTGGACCCAGATCTTTTCCCATGTGTGAGAAAATCCAAGACAGCATTACAATTTGCAAAAGGAAAAACCCTTTATTGTACAAAAAACAGGAAACAGAGACATGAAAGCTTAGACAGATTAAATATATATATATATATATCTTTGCAAAGGGCCTAACCCCCTCCTCAAATGGGGGAAAGGCGAAATGGAAGCCATTGAACACGGTTTTTATACATCAGAAGTCACATGACTAATGTCCTTTGGGAATCAGATTCAGATTTATACAACATATTGTAATACAGGTTCCACCCTGGAAATTCCCCAATTCTCAACAGAAATATTCCACAAAAACATCACTTGCGTATTTCCCCTTCTGGAACAGACAAACAGGCCCCAAACAATCTCATTTCAGTACTTTTCCCAGAACATCAATTTCCATCAAAACAACTACATAATACATATTTCCTCTAAAATAATGAAATCAGCAAAAGGTCATTATAACCCTTTCGCCCAGTTCATACCAGGTAAAATGAAACACTCAAAATGGCGTAACTCTGGTTCTATCTTTTCAGGCCCTTTACAGGAATAATAACCATTTTTCTCTCACCATGTTTCCAACATAACTGGTTCTGCAAAATTTTGTGCCCACTTTATCATACAGTCTTTAACTAATTCGCTCTCTGAGTCTGTTTCTAACAGTAAACTATACACCCTCTTAATATGCATTGGCCCTTTCTGTTTTATCGGAGTCACCAAATCTTCTTCATGTAGCATTAAACCAATTTTCTGGTCTTCTCTCCATCTCGATTGAAGTTGAGAATACTGCAACCAAGTTAAATTCCTCCTTTCTTCCAACAGAGTTTTCAAAGGTTTCAAATTCCATCTGCCCCCATCATTAAAAAGCATCTCTTTATTTAAAATCCCCCCGAGTGACTTTATATTCGGCATGATTTGCCCAAGATCCAACCACAAAGGTAGTTTGTAATCCAATTTAAGCTGATGCTTCTTCCAAACTCTTATCAAAGCATGTCTCAATATATGACTTTTAAATACGTTATCCAACTTGTCTTCATAAAATAAGTATGCATGCCAACCAAAGTCCAAATCATAGCCTTCAATATTCAAAATTTCAGTTCTTGTTGTTCCAAACCAGTCACCTACTTGCGTCAACACAGCTTCATAATATAAACATAGGTTTGGAACTTTAAGGCCACCTCTTTCACGAACATCTTGCATTATTTTAAATTTAACTCTTGGTTTTTTCTCATTCCAAATAAATTTATTTAATCCTGATTGCCATTCAGCCAAGATTTTATCACTTTTAAGCACCGGAATCATTTGAAACAAAAACAAAAATCTAGGTAGAACATTCATCTTAACTGCTGCTATTCTGCCAAGTAAAGATAGTTGCAGTGTCTTCCAAATTTCAAGATCTTTTTGAATCTTATGCCACAAAACCTCGTAATTGTTTTCAAAAAGTTTTATATTAGAAGCTGCATCCTGAACTCCTAGATATTTCACCTTTGTAACTATTTCAAAGCCTACCAACCTTTCTAGTTCACTCTTTTGTGGTTCCGACATGTTTGTAACTATCATCTTAGTCTTTTTCTGGTTTAGTCTAAAACCTGAAACCAGACCATATTCCTCTATAGTATTTTTCATCTGGATGATAGATTCAAAAGGTCGTGTTAGGGTAACAACCAGATCATCTGCAAATGCTTTTGTTCTGTAGTCCTTTTGCCTTATAACTATTCCATTCAGATTGTTCGAGTCCCGTAAAGAGTTCAACAAAACTTCTAGGGTTAAAATAAACAACAGTGGGGATAACGGACAACCTTGTCTAGTTTCTTTCTGTATATGAAAATTAGTGGTTAAACTCCCATTAATGACGATTTGTGCTTTCTGTTCTTGGTAGATTGCTGAAATCGCGTGTATAAACTGATCCCCAAAGTCCATTTTAAACAAAGTCTTTTTTAGAAAATCCCAGTTGACTCGATCAAAGGCCTTTTCCGCATCCAAAAACACCAGCACTGCAGAGATCTGTTTATTTTTCTCAAGATATTCCAATAAATCTATAAGTTGCCTCACATTGTCCTTCATGTATCTGCCCTCTATAAAACCAGCTTGATCATGGTGAATCACCTCTTGGATAACTGGCATCAATCTGTTGGCTAATACTTTTGCAAAAATTTTATAATCCGTATTCAAGAGAGATATTGGTCTAAAATTTTCTGGTTTTGAAGAACCATTTTCCTTTGGTATCAATGAAATAAAGGCTGTCTTCCATGAGGGGGGTATTTTACCCTCCTGCTGTATACTACAGAATAAGTCCTTAAGATGTTCAACCAATTCTGATTGTAAAGTTTTATAATATACTGCTGTCAATCTATCCGTCCCAGGAGCTTTAGCTATTTTCAGTTGTTTTATTGCAAATGAAATCTCTTCAGACATTATAACTTGATTCATTCTTTCCTTTTGTTTTCTTGAAATTTTAGTAACTCTCCTCAAGATATTCATCAATAAAGTCATTTTTTATATTATCTTTATGATATAAGTTGGAATAATAATCTAAAAAAGCTTGTTGTATTAAACTTTGTTGGAAAACTTGTTTACCTTTATATTCAATAGTATCAATTATACGAGAACTTCGTTGTTTTCTCAGAGTATAGGCCAACCATCTACCAGGCTTATTGGCATTGCAAAAAGTGTTATGCTTGGCAAATTGCAAATTAGTTGCCGTTTGATCAGCCATAAGCATTTGAAATTGATCTTTCAAAAGTTTTATAGTTTTCGGTAATTTCTCATCAGTCGGATTCTTTATATGCAATTGTTCTTTTTCCTTTATTTCTGACTCCAATTCTATTCTTATCTTTTGTTGAGTTGACCTATGCTTAGAATTCATATAGATCACTACACCTCTCATATAGGCCTTACTTGCATCCCAAACAACTTCAATAGGTGTACCCTTATTCAAATTTAGTTGAAAAAATTCTTTGACATGTTTTTAAAGGTCAAATATATTCCTCTCATATCTAAACAGGTTCTCGTTCATTCTCCAAGATCTTCGCTCCCTCTTGCCAAAGTCCATTTCCATCCATATCGGACTATGATCCGTTAAAGTTCTGGAAAATATCTTAGTCTTAGTCATTTTAGTAAGTAGATCAGATGTAACCAGCATAAAATCAATCCTAGAAAAAGGCAAATTCCTTTGTCTCGCCACACGAGAGTTAACCCTGTAAATCTTGTCAATTCTGTTGCCAATTAACTCAGATTCAATCTTTAGAATCTTAGCCAGTACATCCACACAAACTGCTCTCAAATCTTCTCTATTATTTTCCCTTATCCCCCTCAGTCTTAAAGCAAACTCCATGGCCCGAAACTGCATCATTGTGATTTCATCTTCCAATCTCTGATTTCTAACATCAACTTTGAAAAATTTCTCTTCAGCGTCTTTCTTATTAGATTCAACTTCTATATTTAATTCATCCACTTTTTTCTCCACTACCAACAATGCATCTGAGAGAGCAGTTACTGCTTTGGTTACATTCTGGTTTAACTTATCACTTTTTTCTTTGACCCCCTCCTTCATTTCCATTTGATTTTTCTCCATCTTTTCCTCCAGATTATCCATTTTATCAACAACACCTCCCAGAGACTTAGCTATAAAAGCTTTCAAATCCTCATTTCCACTTTCTTGACTTTGAGTCTGAGCCTGTGGTTGTGGCTTAACTGACTTTTCTTTTGTCTGATGCATGGGAGAATCCCCCCCTGCTTTTTTTGAAGCCATGCCTGTACACAGTCTTAGCCTCTGAAGAAAAGAAAATCTTCCTCCTTTTTCTCTTACTCCAGTTTTCCTCTCCAGTTTTGCAAGAAAGGGGTCAGATAAATTGTATTTCTACTTTAAAGTCTTGCCAAAATATTTCTTTCAGTTACTGCCAGGCAGGCTTAATTATCACTTAATTGTCACTTTCACTTTCCAGTTTCACTTCCTCCATTTTAGCCAGTCACCATTTTCTCACACACTTTCACACAGACACTCTTAAACTGAGGATTTTTTTTTAAGAAACTTGTTTTAAAGTTCTTGAAAACAGATCCAGATCTCACCAAATTCTTTAGTTGCAGCAATATTCCAATATTAAAGGTGGAGTTACTCCCGTCGTCTCGCTCTGCCGTTTAACAGAGGTCCCTCGCTGCGTGGAGCTTCAGTGGGTTGGAGAGGGAGCCCTCACTCTGAACGCCCTCCAGGGCAAAGAAAAAACCCTGGGGGCAATTCAGGGGGCTCACTGGCTCTGTCCCACCGGCTCTGTCCTCCCTTCCATACCGAAGAGGGGATTTTCCAAGCCGCCTGCCAACTGCAGGGCGGCTCTAATGCGCAGCGAAGCCGGCGGCCATAAAAAGACCGTCCAGCGATGACAGAGACGCCACCCGGAAGCCCCCACCCCCCTTTCTTTGCGAAAAGCAGGAAAAGGGTGGGCTGCGGGCTTTTGTTCTTTTCACCATTTTTTTCTCTCTGCTGAACTAGCCTGAGAAAGGCGGGGTAAAGGGTGATATCTGATACCTGCCTTTGTAGTTTCACTGTTTTTGACTCAGAATACAGTTTATTTATGAGTTGTTGTTTATTTCAAAGAAGGAGCTAGTTTGTTTAAGGGAGGGCGGCTTGTCCACTTGCTTTTAAAAATTTTTTTTCCTTTTCTCTTCATCTGTCTGAGAAGGGAGGGGCAAGTGGGATCTCTCTCTCTCTCTCTCTCTCTCTCTCTCTCTCTCTCCCATTTGCATATAAAAGCTTTTCTTTTCTGCTCTGAAAACAATTTTGATTTTATTTTTTGGTAATTTTTGAGGTTTCAAATATTTAATTAAACCTATATAAAAGAAATGATTTTGAAATATTTTCTGAATCTGACTTGCATTTTATTAAAAGCAGAGATTGACCCTAAAGTTTGATACAAATATGCTTTGGAGCATTGATCTAAAATACTTCACTTAAATTATTTTACTTTTGAAGCTATTCTCCTTACAATATAGGAAGTTAAGAAAGTTGGGAAGGAAGGGAAAGCCTTTCCCTTCTGGGGTTCAAAACTCCCAGCTAGGAGATTGCTTTGAAATGGTTGGAGGTCGGCTGCAGAAGTAGTTTATTGTTTATAGGAAGGCAACATGACAACTGCAAGCACAAATTTCCAAAGCTAGCCTGTTTCCGAAGCTAGCCTGTTTGAGCTAGCAGCTCTCCTGCTAGCAAGAGTAACTTTTTTATATTCTAAAACGTCTTTTGATTTTCTCTGTGACCCTTTAAAGTCTTTTGAAATTCCTTTGATTTGTGTGTGATTATTTTAAAAATTCTAATTACTTTGATTTGATTTCTTTTCCTTGTTGGGTATTTTTTCTTTAAGGTGGGGGCTGGATCTCTGCCTGCGTTTTTGCTTATTTCTTTTGAGGAATTTCACTGCTCTTTTGGTGTTCAGTTTCTTATATTTTCCAACAAAGAAAGAAAGGAAGTTTTAGTGTAATCCAGAAAGTTGTCTTTAAAGTTGGTTTGCACAGACTTGTGCTGACTTGGAAGCCGGAAATGGGATATTTAGTGAAGAAAGAGTTAGAGGGTGCCCGATCCAAAGAAGGGAAGTGTACATGTACAATTTGATGGCAGTAGTGTAAGTGTAGAGAAAGTGATGTTGGGTGATTCCATTTTGGATTACACAGAGAGCTCTTGATGAATTTAATATTAGGACCTAAAGAAGAAAGTAGTATTTTTTAAAATTGACTGAGATCAAAATAAGTGAACAAAGCATTAGAATACACTTAATTAAGTGAAGGAAATAGAAAATCACTCCTGATAGAATAGAAGAGGTGGCATTTCAACCTCTACCTGAAATCAAGCAAGAACTAAGGAAATACTGAGGTTTGGGTTGATGGGAATACTGATCTTACCAAACCCCTGTATGCAAAATTAATTGAATCTGGACTTTGGAATTTGAAATGGGAGGGGCACAAAAGAGGAAGCTTTGAAAATTTGAAATAAGCTTTAACTAAGGCTTCTATATTAAGTTTACCAAATTTGGAAAAGCTCTTCCATCTCTTTTAAACACAGTAATGGAATTGCACAAAAGAGGTGTTGGCTCAGGACTGGACAGGACAAAAGAAACCCATGGCATTCCTGTCAAAAATAATGGACCCAGTAATAAGGGGATGGCCAGTAGGTATTCAAGCAATTGCTGCTACTGGTCCAATAAAGTGGGAAATTGACCTTTGGGGAAGCCCTTATTGTGAGCACCCCATCTAAAATATGAAGCAATTTTAATGCAGCAGACTGACTTAATTTTAATTACAGATCACGATTTGAATCCAGCACAGTTCTTAGCCAACACTAGATTAATGGATCAGTTTGGATTAAAACATTATTGTGCTAAAGAAATTGATTTACAAAAAATAAAAAATAAAAATAAAATAAAATAATAAATAAAAATAAGACCAGATTTGGAGGAACAGCCCCTGGAACAGGAACAAGCAATTTTTATTATAAATGGACACACTAAAAAGAGATCCTGGAAGCAAGGGGTTTGCCTCAAAATTGGTCTGTTCAAACCTGTGAAGTGTATGCACTAAATCAATCTCTATGCATCTTGGAAGGAAACATAAACAGATTCCAAGCATGCATTTGGGATAATGCATACATTTAGCAAACTATGGGTGAAATCATTGGGGAATTCAAGCTATTGTAAATGAACTTTTAAAATGCTATGGTGATATTGGAATATATCCTTTAGCAAATTATGGACAAATGTTTAATTTGTGAAAAGAGGCGAATAATCAAGCTGTCAGAAAACATCAGATGGTGATCAGATGGGTGGAGATCACCAGCTTTAAGATCATTTCAATGTACTCAAGTGGATTTTACAAAATTATCAAGAAAGGGGAGGGTACAATATTTATTGGTCATAGTGGACTGCCTCACAGGGTGGGTTAATGCCTTCCCTGCAGTAATGCTACAGCAACAGACGTGTCAAGAGTTTACTTAGATCCAACCTAGAAAGAATATAGGAATACCATCAGATGTATTGTTGTTTGGTGTAGCTTTCATGTCAGGAAGCATATGCATTGATTCCCTGGAAACCAGAAACAAAGTATTGAAACAACAAGTATATAAACTGTCCAGATATTTTGAAGTTCTTAGGAAACAAGGACTCTTAGCCCAGATGCCACTTTTGGAGTTTCCAGTCCACAACTTCCACCACGATGATTAGGTGTTGAGCCGGAGCTGGAAGGAAGTTAAACCCCGAGTGAAAGGGCCCGTGCCAGCCCCAAAGGAGTGGAAGGTGGAATCACACCAAGGAAATCTATTGACATTGCTGATCCAAAGAAACCAATCGACTGGCGGACAGTAACCAGTGGCAATAGCGTTCTTCATCACCTGGACTATGTTTGTATTTTTCTTTTTAGGACTAAATAGTTGCCTATGCTGTTTCCCAACTGCAGAGGACTACAACTGATTAGATTCCATTGCAAATTCTCCCAGATGTGTTGGGTTTTGTAATCATGCCTTTTAAGACTTTAGAAAGAAGATCTTGGTTCCATTGGACGAGACTGAAACCTGCAGACCAGAGTGATCCGGTCATATACCAGGTAACAAACATTGACAAGCCATTGGTGCTGACATTCAAGAATACACCTTGCTAAGTCCTACCGGCAACAGACTCTCTACGCACGGTGGTGAATGTCCGCCTTGCTGAATCACTCCGGAAGCTGGTTCCCTGCGCACGGCTGAAGATCAGTAAGGATGAAGACAGCCTTCACACTGTAGATATATCTTATTCACTGTAATGTAATGCATTCTTACACATACTAATGTTAGAAATAGGTTGGGTTTGGGTGTGGATTCTGTGGGTAGTTGCTATCCTAGCCCTACTTTTACTCTTGTTTTACACATATAAGGAATGGTTTTGTGGTACACCTAGGATTTTTCTTCCTCCTGTTACTTCCCAATCATCACGTACCACTGACTCTGTTCCTGACGTAGTATATTTTGCAGCATAGGTGATCATGCTTTGTTTATGGCTTTGGACATTGTTTGCAATAGGACTCTCACATGACCATATCATGAACACTACTTCCCTAAGAAGAGACATTTTAGGTCAAGTACGCTCCTGTGAACAGCGCATTGTCTATGCACGGGGTCGTTACTTTAGACCTAAGACAACTCCACAACCTAAGGTTCCGATATTAACATACCCTGCACAGGGGGGGATAGATAAGGAAAATGGGCCCCTACAATAATTGCAAAAAGCAGATTACATCTCAAGGATCCTGGAATTAAGTCAAGAACTTGTTAATCAATATAACCCTATCCTAGGTCAAAGATGTTAGTTATGTTTATCTGCTGACCTGCATCTTATCATGCTGTTCCTAACAAGCCACAACTCTGGGTTAGAACAAAGGTTACAATTATCCTTGAAGGGGATAGTAGAAATAAAGTACCCATTTAACCGACACAAGGAGATTTTTATGAGGCATTCAAAAGACTGGGTAAAAGCCGCTTTCCTATTACAGGCCCAATAGCTACAGGCATAGACCTCATAGGAATGCCTTCTCTGTGTATAAAGAGACACCAGAAACATGGTAGGCCTGTAGGGTCCCTGACAGAAGAACAATGTCAGTCAAAAATATACCTTGGCCCTAAGATGTATTTGATGGATATAAAATTAACAAAAGGTATTTTCCCTCTGCCCACCACCTATTTCAGCAAAAGGTTACTTTCTCAACACCATCAGAAATGAGCTTTAAGAAAGGAAAGTGGGAAAGATGGAATATAACCTTTGAAAGCTGTCCAAAACCATTTCAGCCTCCACGGTTTCCACTTTGGCTAAACTTTAAGATCAAATCAGGTTTATGTATCCTTTTTCCACCTGAGAACATGACCTCCCGATATCTTTTAGAAGGACCAATTATCAGAGATAAACAAAAGGACCCTTCACTAGAAATCCTATTACAACCACTGACAGGAATGTTGGTGGCAGGAACTCTAGGGGTCTGGACTAATGAAGACCATCGTAGGAGTCATGCTTTCTCTATGAACATAGGAGTATGCATAGAGGAAAAAGGAGTGTTCTTTTTGTGTGGAAAGAGTGCATATTTATGTCTGCCAACAAACTGGACAGGAACATGTACATTAGTCCACCTTTTTCCTAAAATAGTTGTTGTCAGTGGAGAACATACTATCCCTGTTCCCCTTATGGGACATGTTCAGAAGAAGGTACCAATATTGATCCCACTATTAGTGATTATGGGTATGGGTACTGCTGTTGGGACAGGGGTAGCAGGAATTACACACTCCTCAATACAGTTTTGCCAGATATCAGAGGAGCTTCAAGGAAGCCTGAATTGAATTGCTGGAACCTTGGTAGAAGTCCAAGATCAGATAGATTCCTTAGCAGCCTTTGTACTACAAAACAGATGTGCTTTAGACCTCCTGACAGCTGAGAAGGGAGGTGTGTGTGTGTTTTTGGGAGAAGACTGTTGTTTCTATATGAACAAATCAGGTGTGGTCAGGGAAGGAATTACAGGAAAGAGTTCTAAAATAAGCCACAGGTTACAGACAGCAGATATGTGGTTTTCTTGGGTGCCAGGTTCTGGCTGGATAAAACAAATGTTATTTTTGTTAATATGTGCTGAAGCAGGTCTAGTTTTTATTTCTTGTATAAATCCTTTGCTTAAACAACTATCAAAGAGAGTGGTAAAGGAACTGCAATCTGAAAAGAAGTTAGTTTTAATGAAAACTCTCATCGATCATCAGTTTAGCTCTAATGCCTTTGAAGAACATAAAGATTCTGATACAGCACATATGAGGAAATGGGACCTGTAGCATGGTGGAGAGAATCTTCTCAAGAATCAAGAAAGTAAAAACAATTAAGAACTACCTATCCTTTACTTTTATTATTATATTTTGGTAGATTCTATATATGGTAGATTTGTTTATTTGAACTTTGTATACTCAGAGGTTAAAGGTGAAAGTTTATGTATTAAAAACAAACAAACTTTCACAGGGGGGGATAAAGTGGGAGTGTTTGGATGGCCATTGGATAACTTTATATTCACTATATTCTAAAAGATATTCTAAAAGCAACTATATTCTGAAGGCAGGAAATATCTCCAGCTGGAGAAAATACAACGTCAGCATGAACTCCTTGATACTCTAAGTGACCCCCTAACTTGTCAGAAGAAAAGGGAGCATCTTAATGAAACATTGCTAAAGGAGATTAGGCCAGAGAATAGCACCTGGACGAGAAGCAAATATCAAAAGAAGAATTTGTACTTTAGCCAGTTACAGAAGAATGATGATTGTTTGGCAAGGATGATGTAAAACTTTAATAATTAAGAAATGTCAAAATAACAAATGTATGGAAAGTTGCTGTGTTAGCAGAATCCTTTGTTTAGAAAAGTATATAATGTGTCATACAAGCATGGAGTCTTTACTCAGAGCTAAGATTAGAAACCTAGCTTGAGTCTTTGCGCAAATAAACTCTCTCTCTGACTGACCTAGGGATGTTGCTTGGTCACTTCATTCCATAACAATGGGAATCGAAAAAATGATAAATATTATTGCATTGGGAAAAGTTTGTGCATCATTTTTAATTCATCTCATATAGAATTCTTAGCATCTGGAGCTCAATTATTACTAAAAGGAGTTTGTTCATACTAATGACTGAGAAAAGGAGCTGACTAAAAAGAAAGAACAGGAAAGACTAAGGACGGATCCCCAGTTATATTATAAAATGAAATCACTAAAAGCAGATACCAAGTTTGTTCCAAAATCATTCAACATATTTGAAATACAGAAAAAAGAAAAAGGAGCATTATACCTAATTAATATCTATTGGGGACTGCAATCTTTCAAAAAGTTAAAGGAAAATGAGTCTAAAATAAAGTATAAGAAAAGGTTCTGAAATCTTTAAAATAATAATTTCACTCTACTTCTAAAAGAACCATTGTTTTTTCTACTGTTCTATTCCATGGTTCTATTTTAAAAGTGGAGAGCACACTCACATAGATTAATGAAAAATATAAATTTGGTTTGCCCTTCCACACATACACTCACTTCTCAATAATGGAGAAGATTGTGGTCAGGTAATTTAGAGTACTGCTCTCTAAGTATCAACCAAGTAAGAGAGTATCAGAGTCAGAAGCAGAGGTGAAATGCTCCCAGTTCGGACTGGATTTGGCGATCCAGTAGCGGTCGTGGCAGGTGGTTCAGAGAACCAGTAGCAATGGCAGCGCGAGACTGTGCCCACCCGGCCGGTTGTCATTACTTCCTGGTTTTAACTAACTACAGAAGAGAGAGATTACATTGAATAGCATCTGCATCTGATTTTTTCAAACTTAAATTTCTTGAGTATCTTATGAAATAATATGCCACCCATAGATAACTAGTGATGTAGATGAGGGAAAGAAAAGGATTTGGGACTCTTTGGTTTTTGAATTTGAAAAAAAAGTATTATGTGTTCAGTAGTGGGCTCCACTTACCTTCGCTACCGGTCTGGAATTGGGAGCGCACGCTAATGCATGCTTGCTTTGCTTGCATGCAGCACTTCTGTGCATGCACAGTGTCTGTGATGACGTCCGGGTGAGTGGGCGGAGACTCCCACTGCCGTCATTACCAGTTCTCCCAAACCGGGGTGAACCAGTAGAAACCCACCACTGTGTATGTTGGTTTCTTTAACTTTTTAAATACCTCACCAAACTATGGTTAGTGAAATCATTTAGAAGAATGCTTCTTAGTTTGATTCTCATCTTAGAATCTCAATAGACTAAACCTTGTAATGCGAATAGATTTAAGAAGCGTGTGCTATCAAGAAAATTATATCTAATTCCAAGAGCCACAGTAGCCTTATATATAGTAGAGCTACCATATTACACATTTTAAAGAACCAAGGTTAGTTCCTGGGTTATGATCTGTCCCCCCTTTCAGAGACCCACAAAAACACAGCCAGTCGAGGGTTAAGGAAGCACTTGGCACACTCCACAGTTCTTATCTCAACCTTGGCAGCGATATGCACAACGTCTGCCAAGGACTTTATTAGTTTACACAAAAAGAAAATCACCTACGTAGCTTTGCCGTTCATCTAGCTTCCAAGACTACGAGGTTGCTATGTTTGTTTTGTTTGTTCGTCACAAACATCTTGACCCACCGTCCTGTCTTATATAGGCTCTGAGTGTGGTCCAGTGACTCATTGATCCTGTGACTCCAGTCCCGTGTCTCAGGTCTATTTCCTCATACGTCGCCGCAGCTGCAGTAATCGTTTCTCTCGCCTTCTTTGGCGTGCATCCAGGAATGACGTCTCTCCCTCACTCTCATCTGAGACACCTGTTTCCCCACTACTTGGCTCTCTTTCAGCTGGCACCTGAGACGGTGCCAGAGGGGGGGGCTGGGAGATCTGGCTGGCTCCTCTTCCTCCTGCTCAGAGCTTCCTTCCTCCAATGGGATAGGCTCAGAGGATGGGGCCACAACACTATCCCCCACCGCAGGGCCCTTCCCCCGGGTCTGACGGTCGGGATGGGGTCGGGACGGGAACTGTTCGTGGAAAGCCCGCACCAGGTCAGGGGCCTGAACGGCAGACGCGTCCACCCAGGTGAAATCCTCGGCCCCGTACCCTTTCCAAGCGATGAGGTATTGGAAGCGCCCCTTCAGCCAACGGGAGTCCCGAATACTGTCCACCTCATACGTCGAGGCGTCATCCTCGTCGGCTGCCGCTGGGGGGGCAGGCGGCGGCGGGCGACGGAGAAGGCTAGCGGGAGTCTCAGGGACCAGGAGGGACCGATGAAAAATGGGGTGGAGCCGCATGGAGTGGGGTAGAGTCAACCGATAGGCCACCGGGTTGATGACCGCCTTGATGGGGAAGGGACCGATAAAGCAGTGGGCCAGTTTCCTCACCGGCTGGTCCGTGGGGAGGTGTTTCGTGGACAGCCACACCCGATCTCCAACTTCCAGCGGTGGCGTCGCCCGGCGGGCGCGATTGGCAAACCGTTTATAGTCCTCTTTCACCCGGATCAGTTCCCTCCGTACCAGTTGCTGCACCGCCTGCAGCTCTGAGAGGAAGTCCTGGGTCTCAGGAACAGGGGAGTCCATGATGGTCAACGGAAAAAACCGTGGATGGTACCCGACGTTGGCATGGAACGGTGTCATCTGGGTGGAGGTATGTTGGGAGTTGTTAAAAGCGAACTCCACCAGGGGAAGGTACTCGGCCCAGTTGTCCTGCTGCTGGTTGACAAAACAGCGGAGGTACTGCTCCAGTATGCCAATGACCTTCTCCGTGCCCCCGTCAGTCTCCGGATGGTGCGACGACGACAGGCACACCTGCACCTCCAGCGCAGCCATCAGGCTTTTCCAGAAGCGGGCCGTGAACTGGGCCCCGCGGTCTGAAACCACCTGGTCCGGTAGGCCGTGGAGGCGGAAGATGTGTTGCAGGAACAGGCGAGCCGTGGTACGAGCCGAGGGCAGGCCGCGGCACGGGATGAAATGTGCCATCTTCGTGAGTGCATCCACCACCACAAGGACGGTCGTGAACGTAGTGGACAGGGGCAGGTCAGTCAGGAAGTCCATGGAGATGGCTCCCCACGGTCTCTCCGGTGTCAGCAGCGGCTGGAGGAGTCCAGGAGGGGGGCTGGACGCGGCTTTGGCCTGTCGGCACGGCACACAGGACGTCACGTAGGCGTGCACGTCGTGCCGTACCCGAGGCCACCAAAAAGTCCGCGTCACTAGGTTCAAGGTCTTCAAGAAGCCGAAGTGCCCCGCCGCAGGGTTGTCATGGCACTGGTTCATGACGAGGGCTCGGAGCGGACTTGTGGGCACGTACAGCCGACCCCGGTGCCTGAGCAAGCCCTCCTCCACGGTCCATGGGGACGCGGGGCCGACGTCCGCTCTCCGCTGCTGCGACCAGTCGTCCCGTCGCTGCGCTTCCAGCACCTGAGTCTGCAGGTCCACCGGTTCCTGGACCACGGCCAAGGAGTCCGCTGGCAGCACCGTCCGGGGGGAAAGGGAGTCCTTGGGGCAAAAGTATTCCGGCTTACGGGATAGCGCGTCCGCCCTCTGGTTGAGGTGGCTCGGAATGTATGTGACGTGGAAGTTGAACCGGGCAAAAAACAACGACCACCGGATCTGTCGCTGGTTCAAATTCCTGGCCGTGGTGAGGTGCCCCAGGTTCCGATGGTCCGTCCGCACCTCCACCTGGTGTCGGGCCCCCTCGAGGTGATGTCGCCAAGCCTCGAACGCGGCCTTGATAGCCAGCAACTCCTTTTCCCAGATGGTGTAGTTGCGCTCGGAAGGAGTGAGTTTCCGGGAGTAGTAAGCGCAGGGAAAAAGAGTGCCACCATCCACCGGAGCCTGTAGCAGCACCGCTCCAATCGCCACATTGGACGCGTCTGTCTCAACCACGAATGGACGGTGTGGATCGGGGTGCCTCAGGACAGGCTCCGTGACAAAGGCCTGCTTGAGAACCTCGAAGGCCTGCTGCTGCGGGGGCCCCCACTGGAACGGGACCTTCTTCCGAAGGAGCTGGGTCAACGGCACGGTCAGGGTGGCAAAGCCCGGGATGAAGGTCCGGTAGTAGTTGGCGAATCCCAACAGACGCTGGACGTCCTTCACCCGACACGGGGGTTCCCAACTGCGCAAGGCCGCCACCTTGTGTGGGTCCATCGCGATGCCCTCGGGGGTGATGATGTGCCCGAGGAACTCTATGGAAGTCTGGAAGAAGTAACATTTCTCCAACTTTGCATAGAGCTGGTGCTCCCGCAGGCGCTGCAGGACCTGGCAGACATGCTGGAGGTGACTTTCCGGGGTCCGGGAATAGATCAAAATATCATCCAGGTAGATCACCACGAACCGATCCAGCATGTCCCAGAACACGTCGTTCATCAAGTGCTGGAAGACCGCGGGGGCGTTGGTCAACCCGAACGGCATGACGGTATATTCAGAGTGTCCGTATCGGGTGCCAAATGCCATCTTCCACTCGTCCCCCTCTCGCATCCGCACCAGGTTGTAGGCTCCCCGGAGGTCGAGCTTGGTGAAAATCGAGGCCTCCCGCAACCTCTCCATCAGCTCCGGGATCAGCGGCAGGGGATAGCAATTCCGTACCGTGATGGCATTCAAGTGCCGGTAGTCGCAACACAGGCGCAAGTCCCCCGTCTTCTTTTTCACGAAGAGGACTGGGGCTGAGAGCGGGGAGGTCGAAGGCCGGATGAACCCACGGGCCAGGTTCTTGTCCAGAAAGTCCCGTAAGGCGGCCAGCTCGGGCTCTGACATGGAGTACAGGCGTCCCGAGGGCAGGGGCACGTTGGGCATCAAGTCCACCGCGCAGTCGTAGGGTCGGTGCGGGGGCAAGCGATCCGCCTCCTTCTCGCTGAACACGTCGGCGAAGGATGTCAGCTCCAGAGGCAAGGAGACTTTCAGGGCAGAGACGTCCTGGCCGGCACAGGTGTGGCGAAGGTGGTCGACACACTGCAGGCTTGGGAACGAGATGGCATTTCTCGACCACGCCACCTGAGGGTCGTGCGCCCGAAGCCAGGCCATCCCCAGGACCAAGGGGAAGTGCAGGTCCGCCGTCACATAAAACTGGATCGCCTCCTCATGGTTCCCAATGGCAAGGTGCAAGGGCTGAGTAGCGAAGTTGATGGGCCCCGCTATAAGTTCCCGCCCATCAATAGTTTCGACCCTCAACGGAGGGTCCACTGGAACCAAGGGAACCTTGTAATGGGCCACAAAGGCCTGGTCCATAAAGTTCGTGGTGGCCCCCGAGTCCACCAGCGCATGCGCCTGGAGCCCCTCCAACCGGTTAGCCAACAACACCCGGGTGTTCAAAATCAGGTGCCGAGGGGGCTCACAGTCCACAGCCGCCGCCTCTGGCGGGGCATGGTCACCTGCCTGACCCAGAGTTTCCCCTAAGCCAGGCCTGACCCGTTTCCCGGCTGGTCACGCCGAGGCTCCGGAACAGGCTTGAGCGATCCACTCCACTTCCGGGGACACGAGGCGGCGAAATGTCCAGCCTCGCCGCAATAGAGGCACAACCCCCCTTGGCGTCTCTGCATCCGCTCCTGGGCCGTCAGTTGAGGTCTGGCTGCTCCGAGCTCCATGGGCTCCTCAGCCGTCGTCACCAAACGCGGTACGGTCCGGGGCGCTGTCGGTACGAAACGCGGGGGTGCAGGCGCTGTCGGTGGTTCCGGAAGAGCCCTACGGGGCCGTCGCCATTGTAGGTGGGCGTCGATGCGCAGGCAGTGGGTCACCAGCGCGTCCAGGGTCTGTGGCGCCTCCACCCGAACCAGCTCGTCCTGCATCTCATCGCAGAGGCCGTCCTGGAAGGCATCCATCAGCGCCGCCTCATTCCAGGCCAAATCCTGGCCTAGCAATCAGAACTCCACAATATAGTCCTGCAGGGGGTGCTTGCCTTGGCGGAGGTCCTTGATGTGCCTCGCTGCCGTCTGCACCCGGAGGGGGTCCTCAAACATGGTGCGCAGGTGTTGCAAAAAGCCCTGATAGTCCAGAAGCAAGGGGCTGTCTTGCAGCAACAGGGGCGTGGCCCATCGGGCGGCAGTGCCAGAGAGGGAGCTGATAATAAAGGCCACCCGAACCCGGTCATCCGGAAAATCCTCCGGCTGCATTGCCATGTACAGCTGGCACTGTCCCAAGAAGGCCGGGAACATTTCCTGCTGCCCAGAAAACTTATCTGGCATGTTCACTGGGCATCTTGGACGGGGAAGGGGAGCAGGTGGAGCTGCTACAGGAGCATTTCCCAAAGCAAGTTGTGCAGTTAGCTGTGCTACTTGCTGTTGCAGAAGTTGATTGGCCTCCAGCATCTGCTGTACCTGCTGCTGCAGCTGTTGGTCCATCGTGGGTTAATGATGGAGTTTTGGGTGACGAACAAGATGATCTGTCCCCCCCTTCAGAGACCCACAAAAACACAGCCAGTCGAGGGTTAAGGAAGCACTTGGCACACTCCACAGTTCTTATCTCAACCTTGGCAGCGATATGCACAACGTCTGCCAAGGACTTTATTAGTTTACACAAAAAGAAAATCACCTACGTAGCTTTGCCGTTCATCTAGCTTCCAAGACTACGAGGTTGCTATGTTTGTTTTGTTTGTTCATCACAAACATCTTGACCCACCGTCCTGTCTTATATAGGCTCTGAGTGTGGTCCAGTGACTCATTGATCCTGTGACTCCAGTCCCGTGTCTCAGGTCTATTTCCTCATACGTCACCGCAGCTGCAGTAATCGTTTCTCTCGCCTTCTTTGACGTGCATCCAGGAATGACGTCTCTCCCTCACTCTCATCTGAGACACCTGTTTCCCCACTACTTGGCTCTCTTTCAGCTGACACCTGAGACGGTGCCAGGGGGGGGGGGGGGCTGGGAGATCTGGCTGGCTCCTCTTCCTCCTGCTCAGAGCTTCCTTCCTCCAATGGGATAGGCTCAGAGGACGGGGCCACAACAGGTTAATAGCACTAGTACTACCACTAATTCTGGGTCTAATATGAGCCTTGGTGGTGCAGAGGTTAGAGTGCAGTACTTCAGGCTACTTCTGCTGACTGCCGGATGCCTGCAATTTGGCAGTTCAGTTCTCACCAGGCTCAAGGTTGACTCAGCTTTCCATCTTTCCAAGGTGGGTATAATAAGGACCCAGATTTTTGAGGTCAATATGCTGACTCTGTAAAGCTGATGCTTAGAGAGGGCTGTACAGCACTGTAAAGCGGTATATAAGTCTAAATGCTATTGCTAATAAAACAGCATGTGCCCTTGAGTTAATGCCTTCTTAATTCTTTTCTGAACACATGTAACCATTGTGGGAGCACAGGAAAAGACATGGGTGTGTTATTGCCAGATGGTATAAAGGCATTCATATTGGACCTGAAACATCATACCCCGTTACCAATCTTTACAACATCTTTGGGGCTGGAATGGGTGCTGGTGCTCGGCAGGCTGCAGTTCAGTGGCCATTGCTGACCGCATTGGAAAATAGGTTCAACTCATGCTTCAGAGCTTCGGGAGGAGTGGGGGCTCTTGTGGTGGGATTTCTCTAGCCCAGGGGCATTTTTCTTGGCTCCTCTTTGGGCAACTCTCTCCCTCCTCTCCTCCATTTGTAATCCACTAGGTTCAGCTCCACTCTCATCACTATTTGGTACCAACCATGGATCCATTTAGGTATTCCTTGAAATAGGCAGGCAGGTGGTACAATTATAGATTCAGGCCATCTCAGAAGTGATGCACCAGGAACTTCTCCAACCAGCCCATACTTGGTACAGGAAGAATGCCAACTTCCCTGGATCCCATCAAATGTGGCTTTGATTGGTAGAGGTTTGAAAAGGTCCTGGGGTGCCCCAGTAACCCTGTGGCTATTCCTCCCCATGGGGAAAGGCCAGGACTGTGCACCTGCTGCCACTGGCTGTGATTGAGGCTGCCTGGCAATGCCATGTGATTGGGCTGCTGCTCACTGGGGTCCTGCAGCACCTTGCCCTGGGGTCAGACCTAGCTGGAGGACAGCAGTGCAGGGAGGGCTGGCTGCTCCCAAGGCTGTAGCTCCCCCCATCCTCAGTTGGAGTTGAGGCAGCAGTTGTTGAAGAGGCACTGAGGATTGGCCAGGTCTTGCTCTGGCTGCTTGGGCTGTCTGCCATGCCGGTTCTGCTCCCTGCAACTCCATTCTGATGAACCTCTCACGCAACTATTTGACCAATGGGCTGCGGCAGGCTGCTAGGTAGCTCCACTACATAGGTTCTTCCCAGTCTGCTGCTCTCTTCTCTCTCCATCTCAGGGCTCAGGTAAACATAGGTCCAGGGGGAAATAGAGGGAACTCGGCTTTGGATGCTTTCAGTACCATACCCAGCCATAGTTCCTCGGTTGCTGATGGAATCCCCTGGCTGCCAGGCTTTCTTCCCATACAGCTGTCTACTCGAATTTCTCTGACTGTCCCTTCAACCAGGTCACCATTTGGGTGCCAAAATCTACCTGTGCAGCAGCCAAGGTCTCTTTTGCCATGGCAGTCCCAGGCTTAGCCATCTGCTTCCCTTCATGTTCCATCCTGGACAACTTCTCCTGGGTTTTCAAAGCTCTTCAGGAAGTGACCAGATAGACAGGCTGCAGGAACCCAGGACCCCTTTGTAGATTTTAATTTTGGTAGATCTGATTTAATGTCAAGATTTCAACTGATGAACCCAACCAAAAGCAAGCATGGCTGAGACAATCCAATCTCTTAGTGCAAAACTTTAATGAGTGCATCATATTGGCAAATATAGGATGCAAAAGCAGATCTAACTATTTCCCATGCAAACCCACATAGTTAAAGTTTTCACTCCTCCCTATTAGGCCAGGTCACATTGTCCAATGGAGATTTCTGGTATTGTTGTGAGAAAGTCTTTTTTTGGCTCTGTTAAACACCTGCTGAAATGATCTTGGTTCCCATGGCTGGCATCTTGATATCTGGAGCTTCGTTCTATCTCCCACTTCCCTCCCCTGATAGTTTGTTGGCAAGCTGAAAGGCGAAAATAGTTGCAACAGCAAAAACATTGTTTGAAGCTTGACAATTTAATGACTCTACAGTTTACAACAAAGCTTCATTTTTCATGTTTTAGTAGACATGCCATTTTTAATAGAGTGCATTACAAAGCAAAATGGTCGACAATAACATGGATGAGAATGATTGTGAATCAGGTGTTCTGTGAATGAGGAATATGCGACAATGGTAGAATTTACTGAGATTTATATTTTTTGTAAGCCACCTAGAACCACTGAAAATGAATGAGCGGCCATATAAATTCAGTAAATAAATAAATTTAGATCAGCTGAACCAAATTAATGTTTTAAGGATGCTTCAGGAACTTTGAGTCAATTGAAATCTAACTGATACAAATGCTAGATAAAACATATTGTTTAGTGCTCTGACTTGAGCCTTTATGCAAACTTGACTTCTTTGAGGAGCCAAATTCTGAATCAAATTGTGTTTAAAAATTCATATTGTGAGTCTCTATTTTTTTCTTCTCTGTTCAATGGAAAGATGCAGAGCTTTAAAAATTGGCATGAGACCCAAATTCTTGCAAAGGTTTGATGCACAATAAATCACAGAGAACATACTCTTCTAGAAGCAACTTTGAACTCCAAAAGCATAAAGGTAATGTATCTGCAGTTCTGCATAATTAAAATGAGCAATTAAACTCTGATATTTACCTTTGTTTATACCACATCCATCCAACCTTGGAGGAATACAAAGCTTGTTAGACCTTATTAGAACTTATAAAATCAATGAACAGAAGTAATACTAAGAAGACTGTCTGTTACTTCTAGACATGCAATATTCTGTTGTTATTACAATTTTCACATAGCTCTTTTGCAATATAATAATACTTTTGATATAGAAAAACTGATTTTGTTTTGTTTTTTTTCAATAGAATATAGTGACATAGGTCTCAGTCAAATTAGATACAGTAATCAGCATCAGCTTTGCAATGTATCAATGAAAATATGAATTGATAATGCTTTACAATATATTTTTAAATTATACAATTAAGTTCATTTTTTTCTCTAATATTTTACTTCAAAGATAGAGTTGAGGAGATGAAAGGTAAAAGTAAGGATAATCTAGACAAGCCAGTAGGGGCTTTTGATACCAAGTAGAAAATATTTGAAGCAGGCAGTTTATAATTTGGTACTGAGAAGAGAGTCCAAAAATGAGAAATGCAATTAAAAAACACAGGATCAAGGGAATTAGTAATTCATCAATGTAGTGACAGTTTTAATTGGTATATTGATTGATGTAAAAAGGTATAGATGTAAAAATAGCCCTGGACTATCCAAAGAAGTAACAATTGAATTTGAGAGCGGTTTCAGAAGCACTTGAGATGTTATATATATGGCCTTAAGAGTTACACATAAAATACTAATGTCAGATTTCGATGTCGTCTCAAACAAATTGCATTTCAAACAAATAGTCTTTGATGAAAATCTCTCATTTATTAAGCACAACAATCGATCTCCAACTCCGTCACAGCCAACACTGACTTCCTCACCAAAACTCTCCCTTTCCTTTCCCCACTCCTCTGGTCTCATTGGCCATCTTCCAAGTCACTCTGCCCCTAATCTACTACTCCAGCTCAAAGGAATTTCCCCCCTCCCATCCCATCTCCTAGGGGATATCATCTCCAGGAAAAATAAGTAGGTAAAACGTCAAATGTCCTCTTGCCAGATGTCCCCTCTTCTCCTCCTTAGGTCAGCACTGGAGTGAATGCACCTTGAAATGCTGACATCCGGCCGCTCCCCCCTTCATTTTTCCAGGGTGGCCTGTTTAAGACAAACAAGTTAAGTACCGTTACTCTGTTCGGGGGGTGTATGTCCTGCCCCCTCCCGCCTTGCCCAGGTAATCTGCATGGAATTTGGCTATAAGGCGGTCAGCTTGGATGTTTCTGCTTTTCACCCAGGAAGCTCTGACAAGGGGTAACCCTTCCACTTGATTAAGTATTGGAGGAGTCCCCTGTGCCACCTCGAATCAAGAATTTGCTGTACCTCATAGTGAGTGTAGCCCCCAATGACCAGGGGCCCCAATGACTAGGGGCCCTGGGGGAGCAACAGCCTTAAAGTTGACCCAACCACAGGTTTCAGGAGGCTACTGTGGAAAACAGGGTGTATCCTCCCTAGTAGTAGGGGCAGCTGCAGTTGTACTGTAACCGGGTTGATTACTTTTACTATAAGGAATGGTCCTATAAATTTCAGGCCCACTTTCCTGCTCAGGAGTCTGAGTCTCTCTCCCACCCGGAATCGTCTTTGGGGAATTCGGTGCTTATCTGTTTGTTTCTTATAGCATTGGGCTGCCTTGGCTAATGCCTTCTTGATGTTCTCCCAGGTTTTTCCCAACATTTCCATCCAATCGGTCAAGCTGACTGAGGAAGGAGGCCCTCTTGGGTACTCTGGCATGGGGACAAAATCCATACCACTCACTATCTTAAATGTGGTTAGTCCTGTGCTACTGTGGACAGCATTATTATACGCGACCTTCGCAAAAGATAGGAGGTCCGCCCAATTGGACTGTTGGTAATCGACGTAGCATCTTAGTATTGCTCTATCATGGCATTCAGTCTCTCTGCCCTCCCCCCCCCCATTGGTGAAATGCTGAGCTGAGACCTTGGGATGACCCTATGGACTTAGGAATTTCCTCCAGAATTTTGCTGTGAACTGGACACCTCAATCAGAGATGATTCTTCTGGGTATTCCAAGCAGGTGGTAGATGTGTTTCAGGAACAGTTTGGACAACTGGTGGGCTGAGGGTAGCCTGCTGCAGGGTAGGAAATGTGCCTGTTTGGAGAATAAGTCTATTACAGTCCAGATCACTGTGTTTCCACCACTCCTCGGCAGTTCCACTATGAAGTCCATTGCAATCTCCTCCCATGGTCTTGTTGATTCAGCTACTGGCTGCAGCAGCCCAGGAGGTCTTCCTGGTCGGTTTTTCATCGTGGCACAGATGGTACAACTTTTTACATAACTGTCTACGTCTTTTCTCATGTGGGGCCACCAGAACTGTCTTTGTACTAAGTGCAGAGTCTTTAGGAAACTGAAATGCCCCGCCGGTTTAACGTCATGGCTCCTCTTGAGGATCAGAGTGCATAGAGTCTCTGGGAGATAGAGTTTTGTCCCCTTCCATGCTAGGTCATCCCTTTTTGTCAGGAGATGTTGATTGTCTCAAAACCAGGGATCCGCCAATGTTTCCTTTTTGAGTCTTGTCATTATTTCACTTGCTGATTGGCCATGCTGGTCGCGACGTTGCCATCTGGTGACTACTTGACCCACTCCTTGGGCAGAGGGAATGATGGCATTCACCACCTGCTCCCATTCACTGTTGTATTGGGGCATCCGGGAGAGGGCATCGGCCAGAAAGTTCTTGCCCCCAGGGATGTGCTTCAGATCGAAGTTGAAACTATTGAAATATTGAGCCCACCAGACTTGCCTAGGCGACAACTTCCGTGGGGTCCTGAGGGCCTCCAGATTATTATGGTCAGTCCAAACTTCGAATGGTCTCTGGTCTCCTCCTAGCAGGTGTTACCAAGTCAACAGTACCCATCTCACTGCAAACACTTCCTTTTCCCAAGCCACCCATCGTCTCCCTGTGTCGGTGAGTTTGTGGGATGTGTAGGCACAACGTTGTAGATTCCCTTGGCTGTTCTTTTGGAGTAGCACAGCCCCCACTGCCACATCACTGGCATCTGCTTGGATGACAAAGTGTTGTTTGGGGTCAGGATGCTTTAAGACCGGTTCTTTTGCAAACATTTCTTTTAGTGTTTCGAATGCCTGTTGGCAAGCCAGGTCCCACTGTAGAGGTTTTCCTGGGCGGGGTTTTGTTGCTGGACTCCCTGTTTTTAGGAGGTCCATCAGAGGTTTGGCAATTCTTGCAAAAGAGGGAATGAATTGTCTGTAGAAGTTTGCGAACCCCAGGAAACTTTGCAGTTGTCTGCGGGTGCGAGGGGGGCACCAGTTTAGGACTGATTATACTTTGGTTGGGTCCATTTCTATCCCCTCATTTGACACTCGATAGCCTAAGTAGTCTAGCCATGATTGATGGAACTCACATTTTGATAGTTTGACTTATAGGTTCGCCCCCAGCAATTTTTCCAGCACTTGGCGGACGAGGGGTATGTGTTTGTCTATGGTTTCCATGTAAATGAGAATGTCATCTAGCTAGATGAGGACCCGCTTATAGAGGTGCTCATGTAGAACCTCATTTATCAACTGCATGAACACCGCTGGGGCTCCCTGCAGTCCAAATGGCATCACTTTAAATTGGAAACTCCCTAGGGGGCAGTTGAATCTCCTTTCCTGATGCATATTCAGTAGTAGGCTTCATGGAGGTCTAGTTTGGTGAAAACTTTTCCTTTGGCCAGTTGGGCTAGCATGTCTTCCATGAGGGGAAGGGGATATAAATTGTGTATGCAGACAGCATTGATACCCCTAAAAACAACAACCAGGCACATAGAGCCATCTTTCTTCTCTTTAAAGAGGACCGGTGCCATGACCCGTGGTTTGGCTGGCTCAATAAAACCCCTTTGTATGTTTTTGTCTATGTAGTTTTGTGTTTCTTGCATTTCATGGGGTGTCATGGCATACAATTTAGGTTTAGGTAGTTTTGCCCCAGGGATGATCTTGATGGTGCAATCAGCCTCACGGTGGGGGGGGGGAGGGTAGAATGTCACACTTGGCCTGACTAAATACCTGTGCAAGGTACTCCTTTGGGATCTGTTCTGTTTCATGGGAGCTGTTGGATGTGGCCGCCAGTTGCTCTGCTGTACTCTTAGAGAGGGACCCTTGTGTCGGTGGCGTCTTCTTTTGCATAAGCGGGAGGGATTGGGGCCCCTGCATGGGAGGCATCTCCCTTGGTTGGAGTAGCAGGGATTGGGGGCCCTTTGCTATCCTCAATCTGCAGGTTCCCTCATGCCACCAGATGATTGGGCCCCACTTGTCTAGCCAAGAGAGTCCCAGTATGACTGGATCTGTCATTTTGGGGGCTATTATGAATCAAATCATTTCCCAGTGATCTGCTAGCTCCAGCTTCACTGGCTTGGTCAAGTGTGTAGCGCAAGCCCACCCCCCCACCTACTAGGGATCCATCAACTTGCTCAAATCGAATTGGGTGGTTGAGCTTTTTAGCTCGGATCCCCAATTTTAGGACTGTGGGTAGGTTAATCAGGCACCTTGTGCAGCCCAAATTTATTAGGGCTTGGAAAGTCCCTTGGGTCCCTGTTTTTGGGGCCATTATGCATATGGGGAAGAGAAAAGGGTGGATGGGTCCACTCACCATTGGGTTGTCTTCACCATTGTCCTCACTGTCATACGATTCAAGGGATTGATTTCCATCATCTGGAGTCCCCCTTGTTTTGGTCAGGTGGGCGAAGACCTCTGTACCCAGGGGGAGTTTCCGTGGCACATTGGTAGCGCACTTGGGCCCTTGTTTCAGATGTGCCTTGGGCAGTGGGTCTGACCTTGGCCTCAGGGTGCCACATGCTGCTGCCAGGTGGCCAGTTCCCCCATATCTTTAGCACCTCAGCAGGCTCCGTGGGATGACTGGCCTCTGGGTAGGCCGTGGTGCTGTGGTTCCTCGTCTACTCTGTGGTTCCTGGTCCAGTTGGCCTCTCTCCTTGGCATCTGGTTGCTTTAACATGTCGTTGGCATGCAGCCCTCTCTCGACTTGCATCACTATCTGGAACCATTCAGAGAGTCGATTTGGGATGTCCTGATAAGCAGTCATTTGGGCAATTCACTTATCTAGGCTGGTTCTGAAGAAATATACCAGTAGTTGCTCTGGTAAGGGAGGTAAGGTCCCAATGACTCTCCTGAATTCACAGATATGCTCTTTGATGGACCTCCCCTTCTGCATTAGGTTCCTGAGCTTGTCCTCCACATAGGGGTCCTCCTCTGCCTCCTCGAACTGGGCTCGTAGTAGTTGCAAGAACCCATCTGCATCTTGCAGTTGGGGGGCCCTGTTCTTGTAGAGGGCTGCTGACCACCTCCTTGCTTCTCCCTCCAAGCCTTCTGAAATGGCAGTGACTAGGGCTCTGGGAAATGGGTAGAGGTGTCCATAGCACTCAATGTAGATCTCAGCTGTGTCAAGGAATTGCGCTAGCTGGTCTGGATTGCCATCGAACTTTCCTCTGAACCGGGGTGGGTCCTCCCTTGCTGCTCTCTCCTCCCACTGCAGGGCTCTGTGAGTCTGCCCTCAGGGCCCCCGGTTCTCTTCCTCATCTCTCATTTGAGGGCAGGGAGGTGATGTCTGGCTTAGGGTGCTCTGCTTGCTGTGTAAGGGTGGGGAACC
This sequence comes from Masticophis lateralis, assembly GCA_030761175.1. NCBI lineage: Eukaryota > Metazoa > Chordata > Lepidosauria > Squamata > Colubridae > Masticophis > Masticophis lateralis. The sequence goes on from JAUDYJ010000008.1 coordinate 502,381, forward strand.
CATGGATGCATCTTTGGGCTTCCTCTCCTTCTGCTATGGGGGGAGGGCTGTGCTTCGGTCTATGGCCTCTAAGTTCAGCAGGGTCCCCCTTCTCCTTTGGCCTGCATGATGGCCCCTCCTCCCAAATCATGGTACGGTCAAATTCCTCCTTCATTTTGTCTATGGGGCTCTCAAGTGGCTTCCCTGAAGCTTTTTGGTGCCTGGCTTGCTGCCAGTCCCATAGCCAGTCTGCCCTCCCCAATTCACTCAGGGTTTCCCCTTCCCTTGAGCATTCGGGAAGGGAAACTCAGTCTATGCGGACTTTGGCAAAGCCCATCAATACTCAACTTTTTTCTTCTTGATTTGTGGCACGATCATCTGACCTTGGCCATCTTGCAGCTTCGCTGGAGGAGGGAGGGGTTGAGGCCCCATAGCATCCAAACTGGCTGGGATCAAGACTGGCTCTTTTCCAGTTGCCTGAATTAAGCTCTCTTGCTTTCCGCCATGACGTCCGGACTGCTTCTCCACTCACTTCATACATCTGGAAGGGAGCTGGAGATCTGGAGGTCAGCCAGTTTGGCTTGGAAAGGAGTGTTGGCTGTCTGTCATGTTTTGATGTCGTCTCAAACAAATTGCATTTCAAACAAATAGTCTTTGATGAAAATCTCTCATTTATTAAGCACAACAATCGATTTCCAACTCCGTCGCAGCCAACACTGACTTCCTCACCAAAACCCTCCCTTTCCTTTCCCCACTCCTCTGGTCTCATTGGCCATCTTCCAAGTCACTCTGCCCCTAATCTACTACTCCATCTCAAAGGAATTTCCCCCCTCCCATCCCATCTCCTAGGGGATATCATCTCCAGGGAAAATAAGTAGGTGAAAAGTCAAATGTCCTCTTGCGAGATGCCCCCTCTTCACCTCCTTAGGTCAGCACTGGAGCAAATGCAGCTTGAAGTGCTGACAACAACTCCTGACGGAGCTTGGGCCATTTCCTGAGACTCTGGCTTATGACACAACTGAGGACCTAGTGGTTGCCTGGGACAGGGCGGCTACTGGGACCTTGGACCGCGTCGTGCCTTTGCAGCCTCTGACCCGATGCCAATCTCGACTAGCTCCTTGGTTTTCCGAGGAGCTGAGAGAGATGAAGCATCGGAAAAGACGCCTGGAGAGCGATTGGAGGACAAGCCGATCTGAATCTGACCGAACACAGGTGAGATCCTATATTAAGACCTACCTAGTGGCGATAAAAGCGGCAAAGTCTAACTACTTCTCTGCTCTTATTGCATCTGCAGAGAACCGTCCAGCTGCGCTGTTTAGGGTGACCCGCTCCCTACTTCAGGTGGGGACGCGGGAAGATCCCTTACAGGGACGAGCTGAGGATTTTGTGCAATTCTTGCATGATAAAGTTGCTCAGATTCGGGATGGCCTGGACTCCGATTGGGTAGATCCAGGGGAGGAGATGGGGTAGGTCTTGAGAGCGTTATCTGGGAGGAGTTTGACTCTGTAGCTCCTGAGGACATGGACAAGATTCTGGGAAAGCTTAACGCTGCCACATGTTTATTGGACCTGTGTCCCTCCTGGTTGGTACTGGCCTCTTGGGAGGTTACACGAGACTGGCTCCAGGGGATTATAAATGCTTCTCTGAGTGAGGGTTTCTTTCCTGCCACCTTGAAAGAGGCGGTTGTGAAGCCCCTCCTCAAGAGGCCTTCCCTGGATCTGGCTTTATTATCAAACTATCATCCAGTCTCCAATCTTCACTTCGTTGCGAAGGTTGTTGAGAGTGTGGTGGCGCGACAACTACCCCGATACCTGGATGAAGATGTCTATCTGGATCCGTTCCAGTCAGGCTTCAGGTCACAATACAGCACAGAAATGACATTGGTCGTGTTGGTTGATGATCTCTGGAGGGCCCGGGACAGAGGTTGCTCCTCTATCCTGGTCCTATTAGATCTCTCAGCGGCTTTTAATACCATCGACCATGGTATCCTACTGCACTGGCTGGAGAGGTTAGGAATAGGGGGCACCGTGCTTTGGTGGTTCTCCTTTCTCTCTGCCTGTTCGCAGTTTGTGTTGGCAGGGGGGCAGAGGTCGACCTCGAGACACCTTATTTGTGGGGTGCCACAAGGGTCGGTCCTCTCACCCCTTCTGTTCCACATTTATGTAAAACTGCTAGGTGAGATCATCCGTGGTTTCAGGGTGAATGTTCATCAGTATGCTGATGACACTCAGCTATACATCTCCACTCCAGACCACCCCAACGATGCCCTTGCTGTGATGTCCTGTTGCCTGGAGGCCGTACGGATCTGGATGGGGAGAAACAAACTCAGACTCAACCCCTCCAAGACTGAGTGGCTGTGGCTTCCAGCATCCCGGTATAGTCAGCTGGTACCATCACTGACAATTGGGAATGAGACCTTGCTTCCCACAGAGAGGGCCCGCAATTTGGGTGTTCTCCTGGACTCACAGCTATCTTTAGAAGACCATTTGACAGCTGTGGCCAGGGGGGCCTTTTATCAAGTTTGCCTGATCCGCCAGTTGCGTCCCTTTCTGGATCAGGATGCCTTGCGCACAGTCACTCATGCCCTAGTCACCTCCCATATGGACTACTGCAATGCTGTCTACATGGGGCTCCCCTTGAAAAGCACCTGAAGGCTCCAACTGGTCCAGAATGTAGCCGCACAGGTGATTATGGGTGCATCTCATTGCGCCCATGTAACACCTCTCCTACGCGAGCTGCACTGGCTCCCGGTGGTCTTCTGGGTGCGATTCAAGGTGTTAGTTATCACCTTTAAAGAGCTCCATGGTTTAGGGCCTGGGTACTTACGAGACTTTTGCCACCAATAGCCTCCCATCGACCAGTTCGTTCTCACAGGGAGGGACTACTCAGGGTACTGTCAGTCAAATTGTGCCGACTGGCAACTCCCAGGGGGAGGGCCTTCTCTGTAAGGGCTCCAACCCTTTGGAATGAACTGCCCCCGATATATGAAACATCGCTAATCTCCGTGCTTTCCGCTGTGCCCTCAAGACCCTGATGTTCAATCAGGCAGGGCTAAGCACATTAACTGGGAATGATTAAAATATTATATAATTCTGGGTTTTATTTATTTGGGCTAAACTATGCTATAATTTTAATTATCAATTTTATGATGTTTATGTATCTTTTATTTTTTCTTGACTGTACACCGCCTTGAGTCCTGCGGGAGAAAGGCGGTATAGAAATATAATAAATAAATAAATAAATAAATAAATAAATAAACTAACACAGCCAAAAAGAGAACCTTGCCTCAGCAATTAGGAGACTGTCAGGGTTCCAATGGATGCCCTAATTAAATCATGAACCTTGAGCCAAGCTTCAAAAGAAATCCAGTTATTTATTAGAAGTTTCATGTCGGCACATTCCAAGTGAAGCTACCTCTGATCCGACATAATTTATGCCCGAATCATGAACCTTTCTCCCCTCCCCCCCAAGGGTGTGTAATCAATCACATCGCCAATGGAGCAATTTTGCGGGTTGTAGAGATTACTCCCCTCAAGCTGCTGTGGGTAATACTGGGAGACAGCCTTAAGAGAGATATGTCTGGAATGTGCTTCTGTTTTTGGATGCTGTGCTGCTTCGTCAGTTTCCCTTTTTGCCTATGGCAACTCAAGAGTGAGCCAGGTATGCTTTGAGAGTTGAAATTACTCCATTTCTTTTGCTTCTAGTCTCTCACTTAAGATTGAGAAACATCTATCCTTGATTTTTTCTTAGCTGAAAAAAAACTTCCATTTGTAATGTTCCTAACTTTTTCTGTTTTCAACTGAAAAATGATTTAAGTCTTTTGAGTTCCCATCGGACACAGATAGATACAATACTGTCTTTTAAAGTTAAATATTTAGAGTGATTGGGATTTTGTATATTTTTTCCTGATTTGAACAAAGATGCCTTTTGCCATTGATTATGTTACGATTGGTTTCTGATTTATCATTTATTATGATCCCTGTCCGAGTTCGAGTTGTCTAAAGAAATAAAATGCCTCTCACATTTTGATAATAAAGAAAAAAAACTTTTATTTGTTAGAACAACGTCTTCACGGACTCATATGCAGTCAGGAAATGACCTCTGCTCCAAATTCCCTCCCTTTCCTGGCTTGCTTCCTTATCCTTATTGGTCATTATCTAAATCATTCTACAGCAGTCTCTCTTACTAATCCCACAGGAATTTAACCCCCTCTTTACTATGTCAGCCCTGAATGAAATGCAAGTTGAGAGGCTGACAATTGTAGTTTATATTGTAACTTCTTCCTTTATTGCCCTTTATACTGTATCTATAAAGCATTTTATTTGATGTTTCCACTGTTTTCCTTTTAATTGTCTCTAGTTCCTATTACTCCATTATCCTAATAATTTTTTGACTATCATTCCAATAAGTTTTCAATTACATCAAAAAACAGCCTTAATTGGACTTCCAGTTGGCACCGCAGGACGTTACGGATGGTCTTTGCAGACCACCAGCCCCATGTTTTCGTGAAGCCGTTTTGACAGCACAAAACAGCTGTCTGATGGCTTCAAAATCTCTCTTTCAGGAGAAGAAGGAGAGGAGAACAATTGGGGGGGTAGAGCTGTCCAAAAAGCCCCATGGGGTGATTCCAGGGGCTAGAAGGGTAAGCTCCCCGTTCAACCCAACGAAGCTCCGAAGCCGGGATGACTCTGCTAATGCAGAGCCAGATGTCGCGACCACCTTTGCAGTCAATAAGAAGTTTAAAAGAATCCAAGAGCGGACAGAGCAGAAGCAGGAGTTCAGGCAAGAAAGTATCTACGCTTAACTCCAAGCTACATTGTTTTTAACTGAAGCCAATTGAGAGGAAGTTAGTGCTTAATGGCATCTCTGTTGTAATTATGAAAGTGAAAGCTAGTAACAAAAGTGTTTGCTGAGACTTTTTGTGTATTGAACTGACCTGAAGCTGCTGGAAATAGAGAATTAGGTGGAGGAAAGATCATTTTGCTTTAAAAATCAACCAATTTAAACCCCTGAAAGCTGCTTTTGTGACTTTGTGCCTGTAAAAGGGGGGGGGGGAGAATTCCTTTAAGAAAGAAGGAATTAAGATGGCTTCCAAGCAAACTAAACCAGTAATCCCAAAAGTTGGAGAGGGTTCTCCAGTAGTTTCAGTTGTGACACAGAAGGCTCAACTTCCGGCTGACTCAAAAAATCAGGAGACTCCCATTACAGATCTTAAAGAATTCATAAAAGAAGCTATGAATAACCAAACAATAATTATAGAAAGGAAACTGGAGAAATTTGAGGAAGAAATAAAGGAAGTTAAGGATATTGTTGCAAAAAAGCATGATGAGATAAGAGATGATATTATATTGGCAGTTTCAGGATTGTCTAAACATCTTATTCAGTTGGATGAGAGAGTGGAAGAAATTAATGAAGCTAATTTAAATCTGGAAGCCAAAATGGGAGATACTGTGACTAAAACAGAGAGGCTGGAAAATGAGGTGACCGTGATGCAATATAGATCCATGGAGTTTGCTTTGAAACTGAGAGGATTGAAAGAGAATGGTCGGGAAAATCTAAGAGATAGATGTGCAGAAGCTATAGCAGCACTAATTGAAGCAAGAAAAGAGGATATGGCAAATCAAATTGACAAAGTTTACAGAGTTAACTCATGGGTGGCAAAACAAAAGTAATTGCAAAGAGATGTGGTGATTTATTTCATTGATAGAAGAATTAGAAATGATATCCTACAAGCCTCCTATAAAAATAAGGTCCAGGTGTTTGGACAAGAAATCCAGATTTTGAGAGAGATTCCTCCTAAAATGTTAAGAGACAGAAAGGACTTTGGTTTCCTGGTAGAGAAGCTGAGAAGGCAACAACTAATGTACAGATGGGATGCTCCAATAGGCCTAATAGTGACTTATGGTGGAGAAAGATACCGTTTGAATACAGTTTGGAAAGTGAAAGATTTTTATGTCAATGTTTTAAAGGCTGGACATCCATCTTCACTTGGAGAGGGGTGGGGGCAAAAAAGAAAAAGAGATACCACAACAAGAGAAAAATGGAAAACAGTTACAAACTTATGCTGAAGTGGCAGTGCAGGAGGAAAAGTGCAAGAAGATCTTCCTTTTCCACTAAAGAGTATAGAAGGACCAGTGTTTGAGACAGAGGAACCAAACGAAAAGCGTATGACACGATCAACTTTTAAACAATTACAACAACAACAACAACAACAACAACAACAACAACAACAACCAAAAGTGCAACAAATCCAAAATTCAACTCAAGAATCTCAAAAAACAGGGGACTTCCGGTTTGCGATCGCCTCGTCGCAGGGCGGCTCGATCGCTCGGCCGCCGCCCCCGCCGCCTGTAGAGCCGCTTTTCTTGTTTAAAAGCGGCTCGGAACGCTCCCCCTTTGAAATAAGGGGGAGCTAGAGTGGGCAGCAACAGGTTGAGCCCAAAAAAGTGCACCCAGGGCATTTTCCTAGCCCTGGCAAGCGCTTTTTGTTGGAGCTCCCTCTTCAACCTGCCGGATCTCCGAGCGGCGCGGGACTTCTGACAGTCAGAACAAGACGGGGAGGAATCGCAAACGAACGAAGCTGAAGTCTAGATGATTGACAACTAGTTTGGTGAGATCTAAAAATGATTTTCTGATAACTACAAGGTTTTTAAAAGATTTTTTCAACTTTGAAAAGCAAGTTGTTTGATCGTAAAAGTGCTTGAAAATGGCGGCTGATTAAAGTAGAGTCAGTGAAAGCGGAAGGAAGAAAGTGTAATAAGAAAGAGAAAGTGTGCCTGCCTGTAATTGGACTGTGCCTATTTATAAGTTTTACAAGTTCTCCATTGTAAAAGTTAATGGATTTTGCTCCTTTTTTGTAAAACTGGGGAGATCAGGAAAAGGAGGAAGATTTTTTTCTTTTTTTTCAAGACTTAAGTTTTGTTCAGGCATGGCTTCAAAGAGAACGGGGGGGGGATTCCCCCACACATCAGACAAAGGAAAAGTCAGCCCCAGCTTCAAAACAGCTAAAACAGTCACAGGATAGTGAAACAGAAGATTTGAAAGCATTTATACATAAATACTTGGGAGAGCTTTCTGGTCAAATGAGTAAATTGGATGAAAGAATGACTAAAAATCAAAAAGAAATCAAGGTGGTGGTGGGGGAAGTGAAGGAGTTGGTGGAGGAAAAAACTGAAGAATTACATCAAAGTGTGGCCAAAGTGGCTACAGTTCTTACTGATGCCTTACTGGTGATTGAAAAAAAAGTGGAGGATCTAAGCTTGGAAGTAGAAGCTAACAAAAAAGATGTAAAGGAACAGATGTTTAAAGTGGGGGTGCAGAACCAAAGACTTGAGGAGGAGGTTACCATGCTTCATTTTCGGCATATGGAGTTTGCCATAAGATTAAGAGGTCTAAGAGAGAATAATCATGAAAACCTGAGGGCAACCTGTGTGGAGGTGTTGGCGAAGATCTTAAAAGTTGAGCCAGAGGTGATTGATAATAGAATTGATAAGCTGTATAGAGCTAACTCACGAGTGGCGAAGCAGAGGAATCTGCCAAGAGATGTGGTGGTTTACTTTACTCAGAGGAAATTGAGAAATGATATTTTGCAGTGTTCCTTCCAGACCACGGTTCTGCATGATGGCAATCAAATTGGGGTTTATAAAGAGTTACCACCAAAGATGCTAAGGGACCGGAAAGATTATGGTTTCCTGGTGAATGAGCTGAAAAGGAGGCAGATCCCCTTCAGGTGGGATGTTCCTGTAGGCATTGTTCTACGTTATGAGGATGTGAGATATCGTATCAATTCTGTGGAGAAGGCGGAACAGTTCTATAATAATGTGTTGAAAAAAACTTCAGTATCACCCCGCTCTTCTACACTTTTACCTATAGAAGACACCTCAGTTGAGAAGGCTCCTCAAGAGGGGATTTTAAAAGAAGGTCAAGAAGCATTAAGGGAGGAAATGCTAGGTGCGGTTGGAGGTGTTCTAGAAGATTCTTTAATAGAACTTTCTGAGGTGAAACCAAAGCAATCTAGAGCTACAAGAGAGGTGGAGCCTGACTTTGACTTGTTGATGCAGGAACCTAAGGATCAACGTATAACTCGAGCTGCGGGGAAGCAAAGATTGGAGATACACCAGGGGAAGATGCCACAGGAGGAGAACGGAACAAAAGGGAAAAAATTATACTCTGAAGCTGTGGGAGGAGCAAGACCGAAGACATCGGTGGTTGGCGAGAGTCTTCGCGAAATGCTTAAAGGGCTTCGACCACTTTCAGAATGATGCTCAGAATTCTATCATGGAACGTGAATGGCTTGAACTCACCGCAGAAAAGAAGGAAAATATTCCACTACCTGAAACAACATAATAATGATGTAGTGTGCTTGCAGGAAACTCATATTAGAGCCCAGGATCAGAAATTTCTAATTTCCAAACTTGGATCACACTTTATATCTTCCAGTGTAGCTAAAAGGAATGGACTTGTTTTTTATATTTCTAAAAGAATATCGGCTAAACTTATAGAAGCGGATGATGAGGGGAGATATATTGCAGTTGCAATAACTGTACAGAACTGTTCAATGCTTTTAATTGGTATCTACGCCCCGAACCAGCAGCAGGAAAGTTTTTATAAAATGTTGAATGATAAAATACTGCAGTGGAATTATAAGTCTTTTTTGATTATGGGTGACTGGAACGGGGTGATTGATGCAACGTTGGACAAAAAGACTCTTGCTAAAAAAGGAAATAAGTTACCACAGACCTTTTTTTCATTGAAAGATGAATTAGAGTTGAAGGATGTTTGGAGAATTCATCATCCCAAAGAATTGGATTTCACTTTCTTCTCAGATAGACACAAATCTTTTTCGAGAATTGATTTTATGTTGGCTACTACGGACTTACTTACTATGGTGACTAAGACAAAAATATTTCCTAGAATTTTAACAGATCATAGCCCAGTCTGGCTGGAGATAAATTTGGGTAAGAGAGAAAGGAGATCTTGGCGTATGAATGAAAATATATTTAGACATGAAAAGTATATTGTGGACCTTAAAAAACAAGTTAAAGAATTTTTCGATATAAATTTGAATAAAGGTACCCCTATTGAGATAGTATGGGACGCATGCAAGGCTTATATGAGGGGTGTACTGATACACATGAATTTTAGATATAGATCAATACGACAAAAATCAAGAATAGATTTGGAGACAGAGATAAAGGAAAAAGAGCAACTGCTTATCAAGAATCCGGCTGATGAAAGGCTATTATTAACGATAAAACTCTTGAAAGACCAATTTCAAGTGTTGATGGCTGATCAAACAGCAACCAATCTGCAATTTGCTAAACATAATACTTTCTGCAATGCTAACAAACCCGGCAGATGGTTGGCTTATACTTTGAGGAAGCAACAAAACTCTCGTATGATAAATTCTATTGAGCATAAAGGGAAACAAGTGCACCAGCAAAATTTAATACATCAAGCCTTTTTAACTTAGTATTCTAAATTGTATCAAGCTGATAAAGTTAATGAAGATCTCATTGATAAATATTTGCAGACGAAGAGAGTTACAAAAATTTCTAGCATACAAAGTGACAGACTGGACCGACCTATAACATCGGAAGAGATTTTATATGCAATAAAACAATTGAAAATATCTAAAGCTCCTGGGACAGATGGTTTGACGGCAGTATATTATAAGACTTTGCAAGAGGAACTGGTTGTGTATCTTAAGGACCTGTTTTGTCATATTCAGCAGGGGGGTAATATACCCCCCTCATGGAAGACGGCCTTTATTTCACTGATACCCAAAGAAGAAGAATCTCTTAAACCTGAAAATTTTAGACCAATATCTCTCCTGAATACGGATTATAAAATTTATGCTAAAGTATTAGCCAACAGATTGATGCCAGTTATTCAAGATGTGATTCATGAAGATCAAGCAGGCTTTATAGAAGGAAGATACATGAAGGATAATGTCAGGCAGCTCACAGATTTGTTGGAATATCTTGAGGAAAAGAAACAGATCCCTGCGGTGCTGGTGTTTTTGGATGCGGAGAAAGCCTTTGATCGAGTCAACTGGGATTTTCTAAAAAAGATTTTGCATAAAATGGACTTTGGGGTAAAGTTTATACAAGCGATTTCTGCAATTTACCAAGAACAGACAGCACAGATTATTATTAATGGCAGCCTGACTACCAACTTTAATATACAGAAAGGGACAAGACAAGGCTGTCCATTATCTCCATTACTTTTTATTATGACTCTAGAAGCGCTGTTGAATGCTCTACGGGACTCGGACAAACTGAGGGGAATTGTTGTAAGGCAAAGAGATTATAGAACGAAGGCATTCGCAGATGATCTGATTGTTACCCTAACACGACCTTTGGAATCAATCATACAGATGAAAAATATTATAGAGGAATACGGTCTGGTTTCAGGTTTTAGCCTGAACCAGAAAAAGACTAAGATGATAGTCAAAAATATCTTGCCACCTTGAAAGGGTGGCAGGCTTTGAAATAACTTCAAGGGTGAAATATCTAGGGGTTCAAGTTGCAGCAACTAATAGAAAACTTTTTCAAAATAATTACGAAGAACTTTGGCATAAGATTCAAAAAGACCTTGATATGTGGAAGAAACTGCAACTTTCTTTGCTTGGTAGAATAGCAGCAGTTAAGATGAACGTTCTACCTAGATTTCTGTTTTTGTTTCAAATGATTCCGGTGCTCAAAAATGATAAGTTTCTGATGGAATGGCAAGCAGGCTTAAATAAATTTATTTGGAATGGGAAAAAACCAAGAGTTAAATTTAAGATTATGCAAGATGCTCGTGAAAGGGGTGGCCTTAAAGTTCCAAATCTACGTTTATATTATGAAGCTGCAGTATTGACACAAGTTGGAGATTGGATCGGAACAACTAAAAGAGAAATTCTGAATATAGAAGGCCATGATTTGCAATTTGGATGGCATGCATATTTACTTTATGAAGATAAGAGAGACAGTGTATTTAATAGGCATATTTTAAGATATGCTTTGATGAGAGTTTGGAAGAAGCACCAGCTTCAATTGGATTACAAAATACCTTTGTGGTTGGATCTTGGGCATATTATGCCAAATATAAAGTCACTCGGGGGGTTGTTGTACAAAGAGATACTTCTTAATGATGGGGGCAGATGGCGTTTGAAATCTTTGAATACCCTGTTGGAAGAAGGAGTGAACCTAACCTGGTTGCAGTATCTTCAACTTCAAGCAAGATGGAGAGAAGATCAGAAAATTGGACTAATGTTACATGAAGAGGATTTGGTGACTCAGATGAAACGTAAAGGGCCGATGCATATTAAACGAGTGTACAATGTATTGTTAGAAAGGGATTCAGAGAGTGAACTGGTTAAAGACTGTATGATAAAATGGGCACAGAATTTTGCAGAACCAGTAATGTTGGAAACATGGGAAAAGATTTGGGTCCAGAATGTGAAATTTACACAAGCACAGAACTTGAGGGAAAACTTTTACAAGATGTTTTATAGATGGCACTTAGATCCAAAAAAGTTATCATGTATGTATCCAAATGTTCAACCTAAATGTTGGAGGTGCGATTGTTTGGATGCAACATATTTTCATATTTGGTGGACATGTAGAAAATTGAAACCATTCTGGATTAAACTTTGGTGGGTAATGCAGAATATTTTGAAGAAGAAGTTGGAGTTTTCTCCTCAGCTCTTTCTGTTGGGTATAGTTAAGGGCTGTTCAGTAACTGATACTAGATTAATATTGTATATGATTACAGCAGCCAGATTATTGATAGGTCAATATTGGAAGAAAGATAGGGTGCCTACTATAGAGGAATGGATATTGAAGATGTCTAACTTGGTAGAGATGGCAAAAATTTCTGCATACCTAAAGGAAAGGACCCATGAAGCTTTTGTTAAAGAGTGGAGGAAATGGGTAGAGTATATGAAGAACAAATACCAAAGTAAGAAGTTTCAATTAGTGCTCAGCTGAATTTGAATCTTAGTTACCTAAGTAGCTTAAATGTAAGGTATTGAATATGAAATATCTGGTTTATTATTATTAATAAGAGTATTAAATAAAAGTATTATTAATTGTCAAAGAGAAATGTATAAAATGACATGAATGAAGAATGGAATAAGTTTAATGTATTAATGTTTGGAATTATAGTAAAGGTTATATATTGTTAGCATGTGATGATGAAGTTTAAAATATTTTTCTAGATTTTTTAAATATGTTTAGAGATTTGAACGTGAAATATATTTTATAAAATATTTTACTAGATTTTTTAAATATGCTTAGAGAATTAAACAGGAAATAGTTGGTTTATTATTAAAGAGAAATGTATTATCATATTTTATGTAATTGAATTCATAAGAGATTAAGTGTTAAAGAGAAATGTATAAAATGATATTAATGATATAAAGGAGGTTAATAGATTTTCTTATGTTAAAAATGTTAGTATGATGTTTAAAATATTTTACTGGATTTTTTAAAATATGCTTATCATGTTTAGAGTAAAGTGTTAAGTGTTTTATGTAAGGGGATCTCACTTTTAAAGATTGTTAAATATGTTATTTTTGTTAAAAAGCGGAAGTCAAGGGGGGGGAGGAAGGGAGAGGGGGGTTAGGGGGGGTTAGGTAGGGGGTGGGGTGGGGGAGAGGGTTTTTTTTTTATAAATGTAATGTAAAACTTTTTCAATTAAAAAAAAAAAAGAATCTCAAAAAACAGAAGCAGTGGGAGGGGCCAGGCTGAGGAGTAAGATGGAAGAAGAAATTCAGCAAATGCTCATGATGCTTCGAGGTGCCAAGGATGGCAACTAAGTTTTTATCTTGGAATGTCAATGGTTTAAATTCACCACAGAAGAGAAAGAAAATATTTCATTATTTGAAATAATTTAAGAATGATGTTATTTGCCTATAAGAAACACACATTAAATTATCAGATCAAAAATATTTAATAAACTCAAGAATAGGGACTCATTTTGTGGCATCAGCTCCAGAGAAGAAGAATGGAAGTTATTTATGTAAAGAAGGGATTAACGGCTAATTTAATTGAGGCAGATGCTCATGGAAGATATATAGAATAGAAGTATTAACTCAAAATGGAAAAATGTTTTTAATTGGAATATATGCGCCAAACCAACAACAAGATAATTTTTATAAATTTTTACATTCCAAATTAATATACTGGGACTATAAATCATTTATATTAATGGGTGATTGGAATGGAGTAATAGATACTTTGAAAGATAAAAAGAGTACATCTAAAGTTTCTACATGTGCAAAATTACCTAAATCCTTTTTTGATATAATGGAAGACTTAGAACTGAGGGATATCTGGAGAGAATGGAATGTAGACGAAAGAGATTTTACTTTTTTTTTGGATAGACATCAATCTTTTTCCAGGATTGATTTTATATTAATTACAAATGATTTTCTTTCTAGGGTAAAGAAGACGAAGATATGTCCAAGGACTTTAGCTGATCATAGTCCGGTTTGGTTGGAACTGGAACAGGAGAAGGGGGAAAGGAGATCCTGGAGATTGAATGAAAATTTATTTAGATATGAAGAAAATGTGAATGAACTTAAAAAATAAATGAAAGAATTTTTTGTTAATAAGATGCATAAGGGTACCTCTATGGAAATGGTATGGGGTGCAAGCAAGGCCTATATGAGGGGAATTTTAATATATATGAATAATAGACATAGATTAAAGCAAATAAAGAGGTGGAAAGAGATTGAGGAGGAAATAAAAAAGAAAGAATAATTATTAATATGTAATCCAGCAGATAAAAAAGTAAAAGAAACAATAAATATATTGCGAGGGCAGTTTAATATGTTAATGGCCGATCAGGTGATAACTACTTTGCAATATGCTAAACATTTTGTAATGCCAATAAACCAGGCAAATGGTTAGCTTATGTATTAAGGAAGAAACAAAAATCACGAGTTATCAGTAAGATAGAATTTAAAGGTAAGGAAGTTTATCAATAAAATATGATTAAAAAAGCTTTTCTAGAATATTATACAAAACTGTACGCAGGAGATTTAATACAAGGTTTAGATATTGATAGATATTTAAAGGAGGATAATACTCTTGAATTAACCTTAGAACAAAGGGAAGGTTTGAATCAACCAATAACCTCTGAAGAGATTAGTGCAGCAATTAAACAATTAAAATTAGGTAAGACACCAGGAACAGATGGATTGACAGCTGTTTATTATAAGAATTTGCAGCTTAAAATAGTAGAACCACTTAGAATCTTATTTTGTAAGATTCAGTTAGGGGGAGGAATCCCACCTTCCTGGAGAACAGCTTTTGTTTCACTGATTCCAAAAGATGAGCAGAACTGTGTTAAGCCAGAAAATTTCAGTCCAATCTCACTTTTGAATACTGATTATAAAATTTTTGCTAAGGTATTGGCAAATAGATTAATGCCAGTAATGCAACAAATAATTCATAATGACCAATCAGGATTTATAAAAGGGTGACAAATTAAATATAATGTGAGACAAGTTATAGACTTACTGGAATATTTGGAAAGAAATAACCAGTCTCTGCAGCGCTTTTTTTTTTTTAAGATGCAGAGAAGGGATTTGATCGATTAAATTGGCAATTTTTGTTCAAAATAATAGAGAAAATGCAATTTGGAGAGCAGTTTGCACAATCAATTAGAGCAATATATCAAGAACAATCAGTACAAATAATTGTCAACAGAGGCCTAACAGATCGCTTTAAGATTGAGAAAGGAACAAGGCAGGGTTGTCCTCATCACCATTGTTATTTATTTTATCTTTAGAAGTCTTGTTGAATAAGATATGTGAATCTGATAAATTGAAAGGAATAGTAATTAGACAACAGGACTATAGATTGAGAGAATTTGCAGATGACTTGGTTGTTACTTTAACTCAACCTATAAAAACAGTTCCATATATGTTGGATATACTAGAACAATATGGTAAGGTTTCTGGATTTAAAGTAAATCAATATAAAGCTAAGATAATAACTAAAAATATGTCTGTAATTCAAAGAGAAGAGTTAGGAAGAATAATGGGGTTTGAAATAGTTAAAAAAGTTAAATATTTAGAAATAAATGTTGCAGCTTCAAATATGAAGTTATTTAAAAATAATTATGAAGTTTTTTGGCAAAAAGTGCAGAAAGATATGGAAAATTGGCAAAAATTGCAACTATCTCTATTGGGAAGAATAGCAGCAATAAAAATGAATGTATTACCCAAGTTCTTATTTTTGTTTCAAATGATACCAGTGCTTAAAAAAGATGGAAATTTGAGGGAATGGCAGAAAGGAGTTAATACTTTTATTTGGTCTGGGAAAAAACCTAGAGTAAAATTAAAAATTATGCAGGATGTTCGTGAAAGAGGGGGTTTGAAAATGCCTAATCTAAGACTGTATTATGAAGCATCTGTGTTAGTGCAAATTAGTGATTGGTTTAATTTAACTGAAGAAAGGATATTAAATATAGAAGGATATGATTTGTTATATGGATGGCATGCTTATCTATTATATGAAAAGGAAGTGGATAAGATTTTTAAAAGTCATATATTTAGGAATGCTTTGTTAAGGGTTTGGAAAAGTACCAATATAAGTTAAACTATAAGATACCTATATGGGCAAATCCTAGACATGCAATAGAAAATATAAGTATAGAACAAAAAATGGAGGTGATTACTTATAAGGAGCTTCTTTTTAAGGAAAGGGGGAATCTGCAATTGAAATCTGTAGAGGTACTGAAAGATGAAGGGATAATTTATACTTGGTTTCAGTATGGTCAACTCCAAGCTAGATGGAGGGAAGACCAAAAAATTGGTCTTCCAATTTCATGCAAAATGAGGAAAAGTTGGTAAAACAGATCAGGGACCAGAGTCCAATGCATATTAAAAGGTTGTATAATGCATTATTGGAAATAGATTCAGAAATGGAATTGGTCAAGGATTGTATGATAAAATGGGCACAAAACTTTCAGGAACCAATAATGAGGGAAACATGGGAAAAGATTTGGGTTAGAAATGTTAAATTTATGCAAGCACAAAACTTAAGAGAAAATTTTTATAAAATGTTCTATAGATGGCATTTAGATCCTAAGAAATTGTCACGTATCTACCCAAATGTGCAAGCCAAATGTTGGAGATGTGATTGTGATGATGCAACTTATTATCATATATGGTGGACTTGTAAGAAGATCAAAGCATTTTGGATAAAAATTTGGTGGTAATGCAGAATATTTTAAAAAGGAGGTTGAAATTTACTCCACAATTGTTTTTATCGGGTATAACAACTGATTGTACAGTATTAGAGACTAAATTGATTTTAAACTTAATATCAGCAGCTAGGCTGTTGGTAGCACAATACTGGAAGAAAGACTCTTTGCCTACTATAGAAGAATGGACATTGAAAGTAACAAATTTAGCTGAAATGGCGAAAATCTCAGCATAGTTGAAAGATCATACGCAAGAAAAATATATCTTGGAGTGGAGAAAATGGATAGACTATATTCAAAACAAGTACCAGATGCGAAGATATCAAATTGCGTATGAATGAATGTAAAGATATACTGTGTTATCTATAAGGGAGTTAACATTTCAGGGGGGCGATTTGTTAGCTTAAGGATAGTTAGGTTAATTTAGCTTATGATTGTTTTTTCTTTTAATACCCTGTATTTTGCTCTGGGAAGTCGGGGAGGGGGAGGGAGGGGGGGGGAAGGGTGGTGGGGTCGGGGGGGAGGGAAGGGGGGTGGGGGGATTGTAGGGGGGGAGAAAATATTGTTTTCTTTGTTTGTAAAACTTTTCAATAAAAAAAAAACAGCCTTAATTCACTGGTCAGCCTCCATCAACTTGATTGAGTAATTAAACTTTCAGTGTAAAAAAAAAGTCATTTAATTGGAAACCTGATATTACCTGAAGAGAAGAGGTCAATGACTATGGATGGAAATAAGCACCCATTTTGGGGGGAGGGGAGGTTTTTGATCACCTCAGTGGGTGGGGTAATTGATCGGTCCCTGTTATTTTTATTATGTTCTCCCACTGATGATCTTCCTTTGACCTAAAAAGAGCAGTTCAAATTTCACTTTTATTATCCCAACAGTGAATTTTAATTCAATTAAACAAAGAAAGAAAAAGGCACGCTCTTGAAGTCGTTATTTGACAACTGCGTGACATGACTTTGAGGGCGCTTTTCTACTTCTGATAAGTTTTCATTTCTCCTGTCACCCACAGGTTATATCTAATAAAACTTTTATCCTAATGAGTCATTCTTTTACATTTTTAAATGGGTCCCAGGAAAAGTGCAACCTATGCTGAATGGGGTCATCATGGCAGGCAGTCTAATTAGCTAAAATTCAAATGGCAAATGTTTCTTGGAATGGCAGAAATCTGGTCTCCGAGAGTGTCCTAATCAAATTGCTATCTCCCCCTCCCCCCTCTGGAAGGTTTAACAAGCCTTTTTACACCCTGTAAAAGTTTTACAGTGTCTTCTCAAGCCAGAATTTGCTCTAAGAATGGCAGAAGCTGGATCTAAAAAAACCCAACCAAGCAACCACCACCTCTCGTTCATCTATTTATTTGATTACAGTGACCTGGACAGAAAACATCTGCTTTTGTCCACTAAAGAGTAAAGGTTATATTAGCTTTTGTTTTCAACTTGGCATTCTTAATGGGACTTCTGGAGGAGGGGGCTGAAGGGAAAAAGGGAAGAGAAATTGGAACCTAATTATTGAGCAGATGCTGAGGGTGGTACTTATTCACCAAAACCACACAGGTCATTCATTAATATCTCAGTTTTAATTAGCAGACACCTGTTTTGTGTTTGATTTTACACTGATATGTAGTCTGCAATTTGCTTTCTTCAGTACAAGCAATTAGATAGCCCTGACAGTAACAGTTAATCTAATTAGAATGGGGGTGCCCTGGGAGGCAGACACAGACTTTAAGAAATTACATGCACATAATCATGGCTCAGGTCCATTAGAGGCTGAGTTTCATGCAATTTCTCCTTGTCCCTCCCACCTATTTTATGTAGGGTTATACTTGTGTGTATAAAAGGGTTGGATGGAAAATAGATACAAATTTAGATTTTGCAAAATATCCCACATGCAATCATTACAGATTATGTTTATAAAATTGCCCCTGACATTGAAAGGGATATTACTATGCTTGCATTCTGATTCGGGGGAGACAAACCACAAAACCAGCTAGTGTTAGTAATCCTCACTGCAAGGTCGAACTCCAGATTAAGATGAATATTTCGATGCTATGTCCTTTGCTGATGATGTTGCATGCTGTTGAAAGAAAAGGGTTGGATGTGTGCTTGTGTTAACAATTCACAAGAGCTCTATATAGTTACTTCTCAAAAATAGCAATTCTACAGTTCTCTTGCTTATTCTTTTTCGGGTATTATTATATTCCAGAGCTGGACTCTTCCTTTTACACCCCAAAATTCCTTTTTAATAGAGACAGAAGACTGTGTCAAATACAGAAGCAAAAAATCCCCAATAGGTTTTCCAGAAATTAATTATTGAAGATGTGCCATGATTAGGCAAATGGGAGCATAATCTAGACATGATACAAGAAAAAAATTCAACCACAGTAGCTCGGCAAGTATGATGCTATAGCAAGGTTGATCCAAGGGATTCATGCAACTACTGGGCTTACAGAAAAGGTTTGTGTTCATTGGAATCAAGAACTTTCACTTAGCTAAATGATAATAGGACCTGGTTCTGAATTTCTCAGAACTGTGTCCACATCCATCACATTTATGGGGCCTTGACTGTTATGTTTGCTGGATTCACTTTCATTTAGCTAAAAATGCCCCTGTCACATCATGCTTTCAAATTGCTAGATTGTTGGAGTTGGAAGAAGACTGGCTTGGAAGAAGACAGGAAGGAAGGAAGGAAGGAAGGAAGGAAGGAAGGAAGGAAGGAAGGAAGGAAGGAAGGAAGGAAGGAAGGAAGGAAGGAAGGAGTTTTTTGGTGGGATAAAAAAAACCTTGTGATGGGATGACCACAAAAAGTCAATTTCCCTGACTATAAAAGCAATCACATTCTTTTCAGATTCCTTGCACAACACCAGTTCTATCACTCATCAGGTTCTCCCCATTTAACTGTGCTTAGTAGATAGTTGGGTTTCTTATGCTAGGGGTAAAAGAAGCAAGCAAACAGCAGGAATGGTAGCTACTTGGTCTTCAAAATCAAATAGTCAAATAGAGATTCAGTCTCCAGGTTAAAAAAAATAGCAACATACAGTAGCTGAATTGCAACTGTAACTATTATTATGGCTTTACCTAAAAAATGGTTTCATTGAGCCATCATTATGAAGATTTTGTGAGGCAAGGCCATGGAACCTCAGACTTTCTAGGTAATATAATTCAAAAGTCCATGCTCCTTTTCCAAAGGCCCTGCTGGTTAGGCTGATGAGAGTCAAAGTCCAACACATTTAGAGATTGTCCTCACTCCAATAATTATAAAAGTTAATGCTTTATTTAGCAGAGTATATATGCATTTGTGCTTTGTTAAGTGTGGCCTGACCATGTCCATACATACATACATACATACACATATACAAACATACACAGTATATATTTATGCCCATAGTTAAAGTTTCCTTTATTCTATTCTGATTTTCAAGAGGAAAACAACAAGGAGTCAATAAATACGCTCAGACTAACATTCAGTACAACAGCCATGAAGGCAGTGGTGGGATTCAAATAATTTAACAACTGGTTCTCTGCCCTAATGACTGGTTGGATAGGTGTGGCTGCCTGGTCATGTGACTGGGTGGGTATGGCCAACTCAATATCACTCACATCGAGGGGCACCTCACTTGGCCTCTCCTCGCCCCTCCTCTCCCAGCCACTCCTCGCCTCACCTTGCATGTTATGGTGAGAGAGGAAGCTTTTTCAAAGTCATCTTTCCCTTGATACTAGCCAATAAGATTAGAAGACCTGATGTACATTCCCATGTATTGTTTATCACCATTCTTTTGGTAAGACTGAATGGAGAGATTTATAAAGAATAACAGAGTTGGAAGGGACCTTGGAGGTTTTCTAGTCCAACCCCTGCTGAAGCATGAGAACCCTATACTACTAAGGACAAATTTCTTCTTAAAAACCTCCAGTGATGGTGTACCCACAACCTCCGGCATTATTTCTAGGTTGTATCTGTTTGATAAGTTTCCATCTTTTATTTTTTGTCTTGCCCTTAGGTCCTTCGAAGACTAGGATGTCATCCTCTTCTTTGTGACAGCCCCTCAAATATTGGAAGACTGCTAAGTCTTCCTAGCCCTTCTCTTCGTTACTTCCTACAACCGTTCATCATGTTTTAGCCTCCAGCCTTCTAATCATCTTTGTTGTTCTTCTCTATATTTTTTTCTAAAATCTTGATATCTTGATATCTGTTTTGTATTGCAGTGATACAAGTGTGATCTTATAATAGTCTATAGTGGTACTAATATTTCATGTGAACTTGATATTATTCCACTATTGATGCAATCAAGGACTGCATTGACTTTTTCAGCAGTTGCAGCACACCTATGACTCATACTTAAGAGGCTGCCCATGAGGACTCCGCGTTCCAGGAAAACCGCAACTCCAAGTAAAGACATGGAAGCAAACATTTTCCAAAGTTCTCTTTACTAGAATAGGTAACCTGGCACATCTGGGAAATCTCGAATCTGAAAATCCTGGGTTTTCCTTCACTAAGTCAAAGTTCCCAAAACCATCCCCTTTCTCCCTGATCGATCACCTGCTCCAATCAATGTCCATTCCATCTCGACCCAGCCTCCATTTCCAATCAATGTCTGTTCCAGCCCCCTGACCATTCCTTCTCCAGATGCTGGATCGCCCTTGACTGACAGGAAGAATGCTATTATGTCTACTAGCCCTCTCCCCTAAATCCCCCCTCCTATTTTCCCACACATGAGGAGGTGGCAGCATTGAAGCTTCTGACCTAATATGGCTTCCAAAGCTGACACTAGATCTGTCTCAGTTACTTCCAGTTGAGCCAGGCACTACCTATTCTATACCTGTACACTTGGCTTTTTCTTGCCTAAGTGTAAAATCTTACTTTACTCTCCATTAAATTGCATTTTTGGTGAGAAATGATTTTCTACAGTGGTATTCAGTTTACTACAATGCTTTTTGCAAAATGCACTAAAGTTTGAAGAATACATCTCTGCTTATACTGATAAAGATTATTCTTTTTGAACATTAAAAAAGCTTATAGTCAAGCAAATATTTCTAATCCATTGAAAATGAAAACACATTTGAAAAGCACTTTCAAAGCAGTTACTTGGTAGATGTCTCACCATTCTTTCTCTCCTCTTTTAATTAAATCTTTCTGCTTTATATTTTTTTTACTTGGGCCTTATTCCAATATTCCAAAACTTTCACAGATCCTTCACAAAGAACCACTTCTAATTTAAATGGAATATATTGTTTTCATTCTCAGTTTTTCTGGTTACAGAACTTCCCTTCTCCTTCACTCACCATTTCTCCCTTTAATTATATTTGTATGTACTTGTAAGAAAAATACATTTAACTTTAGAGCCACCCAGGTGAGGGCAGCTCGCCGCATCCAGGCCTGGCTGCACCCCTTGAGTGGCGATCCCAGCACCAGCAGCCCCCACCACCTTGCGAGCCATCCAGCCTAGCCCAAGGCAATCAGGCACTCCCAGGGACCATGCACAAAGGGACAATTGCCCCCAGCCCTGTGTTGCCCAGAAAGGCTGGGAGGAAAGGCTTCCACGTCCAACAAAGGTGCTGGGTGCAAGGCTTCCTCCCTGCCTTCTTTTGGGAAGTTTTACAACAAAAGGGCTGGGAACTTCAAGCCAGGCATGCCTTGTAGCCCCCACTCCTACCACCCCTGCCAGGAGCTCTGGGCTGTGCAGTGGTTCAGCTTTCCTGGCTGGCCACAACCATGACCCCCGATCGCTGGCTGCCCTTCTCCTCCTCCCACGGCTGGTAGCAGAGAGGAGACAAGCCGGGGATGAGCCTCTGTCAGTCATCCCCCCATCCCACATCTTGTCCCTTGCCTGGACTCTCTGCAGCTGCTGGGCCTCATCTGCCAGCAGGTGGGGGATGGCTAGAGAGCATGAGGCTGAATCACCTGCATTGCCCCTCTGCCAGCCAGCCCTCCCCCACCCAAGTGCAGGCCTTACCTTCATGGGCAGCCACAGTGAGCAGAGTGGTGTGAGCCCTGTGGTCTGGAAGGTAAGCTAATGGCAGGGAAGGGAGATCTGCTCTGGGTTTGCTGCTTTTGGCCATAGGCCACCTCGGCAGGGGGAGACATGGCGAGGCTCATCTGCCTTTCAGGCCTGACTCTCAACTGCTGCATGCTTGCCCTCCCCTCCACCTTGGGTCCTGCATCCAGTCTGCAACAGGGGGATGCGCTGCTTCTGGGCCAGGAAGAACATTGCTCTGGGATGCTGTGTGCCCAGACCAGGTGTTTTCTCTCAAGTTTCCCACCAAGAGGCCCCACAGAAGCCAATGCTGAGCCTGAAAGGTGGGCTTTGCCCTGTGCCCCCCCCCCCCCCCTGAGGTGGCCTTTCAGCTGAACACAACAAGCCTGGAGCAGATCTCCCTCTCCCACTGTCTGCCTTACCTTCCAGCCTGCAGGACTCACACCGCTCTGCTCACCGCAGTTGTCCATGAAGGTAAGGCCTGCACTTGGCAAAGGGAGTGGGCCAATGGGTGGGTGGGTGAGGGCCAGTTGGTGGAGGGGTGATGCAGGCAGCACAGCCTTATGGTCCCTGGCTGCCCCCACCCCCTGGCAGATGAGGTCCAGCAGCTGCGGAGAGTCCAGACTGGGGGGGGGGGTAATGCGGGCTGGATGGGTGAGAGGCAGTAGCTCAGCCCGGCTTGCCTTCCTCTTTGCCACCATCCGTGGGAGGAGGGGAAGGGCAGGTGGTGATCCAGGGTCATGGTCGCAGTCAGCTGGGAAAGCCAAACTGCTGCCTAGCCCAGAGTAGGTCCCAAAAGGCAGACAAGCCTTGCCATGTTACTCCCTGAGGCAGCCCTTCAGTTGAGTGCAGCAGGCCTGGAGCAGATTTCCCTCTCCTGCCATCAGCCTTACCTTCTCAGGCCAAGAAAGGAGTAGCTAGGAGGGGAGGGACAGTGCAGGGTGGGGCCAGGCAGTGGTGGGATCAGCTGGTTTGCTGAACTGCAGAAAATTTTAGTTACTGCTTTGGATGAACTGGTGGAAACCAGCTGAATCCCATCACTGCATGAAAGTCTTGGAAAATATATTAAAATTCTGTGATATGTCTACATCTAAAAAGATGAAAATGATGCAAGTGGGACATTCCCTGTGACACTCTATGGAAGTGAAAGTTGGATTTTCAAGATGCAGGATAGGAAGAATATTGATGCCTTTGAACTTTGGTGTTGGAGAAAGTTCCTGAGAATAGTGTGGACAACCAAGAAAACAAACCAATGGATCATTGAACAAATTAACCAGAGTTCTCACTCGAGGCACAAATGACCAGGCTCAAATGATCCTACTTTGGATGCTTTATGTAGCGATCCAGCTCTCTGGAAAAAGATGTAATGCTGGAAAAGATAAAAGGAAAGAGAAAAAGAGTACAATCCAGAGCAAGGAGGCTGAACCCAGTTACAGAGGTGATGAGTACACCATTGGGAGGCATGAAAGAATTGTGTGGTTGCTGGGAGTAAAAAACAATTGGAAGACACATAATTAATCAATTCTAGTTTATCATCACATTTGTTACAAATAAATTGGTAGAATGCAGTCTGCACAAATTGTCTGAAATCCCTGGATCATTTCTGAAATCCCTGGATCAAACAAATATAAATTGGAAGTATTCAATCAGCATATTGCTTCATTTTTACTAACTTTTGCACTGAGATGTTGCCCGAGTAGTGGGAATGACAAGAAATGCATCAAACCAAAGACGAAAACTTCCTAGAATGCATATGGGGCAATATAAAAGAAAAAAAAAAAGACACGGTCATAGGTATATAACTTTAGTTTAGTTTTAGTTTTATTTGATTTATATACTGCCCTACTCCCGAAGGACTCAGGGTGGTGAACAGGCACAAGATAAAACACATAAAATACAAAATTTAAAAACAAAATAAAATAGAATTAAATCATTTTGGCCCAAGACAAATTTAAAAGCACCCCAGAATTAAGAACAGATTAAAATCTACATTTTAAAAGGAAAAAGGGAAAAGGTTAAGCCAGACCAGCCTGATGGAATAAAAAGGTATTGAGAGCATGGTGGAAGGTGCGCAGATCCACGATCCTCCGTATCTCCGGGGGGAGCTCATTCCAGATAGTAGGTGCCCCCACAGAGAAGGATCTCCTGCTGGGGGCTGCCAGTCGACATTGTTTGGCCGACAGCACCTGGAGGACGCCCTCTCTGTGAGAGCATACCGGCCGTGGGAGGCGTTGGTGGAAGCAGGCGGTCCCGTAAATAACCAGGTCCTAAGCCATGGAGTGCTCTAAAGGTGGGAACCAAAACCTTGACACACACCTGGAAGACCACTGGGAGCCAGTGCAGCTCGCGCAGGAGAGGTGTTACATGGGAGTGCCATGTCGCTCCCATAACCACCCGCGCGGCCACACTCTGCGCCAGTTGGAGCCTCCAGGTGCTCCTCAAGGGGAGCCCCATGTAGAGACTGTTACAGTAGTCCAGGCGAGAAGTGATAAGGGCATGAGTGAATGTGTTTAAAGAGTCCCAATCCAGAAAGGGACGCAATTGGCGAATCAGGCGAACCTGATGAAAAATCCTCCTGGTCACAGCCATCAAATGCTCTTCTAAAGACAGCTAGGAATCCAGGAGGACACCGAAGTTGCGAGCCCTCTCGGTGGGGGTCAACGATTCACCCCCAATAATCAGTGATGGTGCCAACTGACTATATTGGGACGTCAGAAACCACAGCCACTCGGTCTTAGATGGGTTGAGCCTGAGCCTGTTTCTCCCCAACCAGATCTGCATGGCCTCCAGGCACCGAGACATCACTTCAAGGGCATCATTGCGGTGGTCCAGGGTGGAGATGTACAGCTGAGTGTTGTCAGCGTACTGGTGGTACTTCACCCCGAAACCACAGATGATCTCGCCCAACAGCTTTACATAAATGTTGAACAGAAGGGATGAGAGTACTGACCCTTGTGGCGCCCCACATATGAGGCACCTCAGGGTCGACCTCTGCCCCCCTGTCAACACAGACTGCGACCGGTCAGAGAGAAAGGAGAAGAACCACTGCAACACAGTGCCCCCCACCCCTAACTCTTCCAACCGGTGCAGCATGATACCATGGTCAATGGTATCAAGAGCCGCTGAGACATCTAATAGGACCAGGACAGAGGAGAAACCTCTGTCCCGAGCCCTCCAGAGATCATCAACCAATGTGACCAATGCCATTTCCGTGCTGTACATCAGGCCTGAAGCCCGACTGGAACGGATCCAGATACGCCATTTCATCCAGGTGCTGGGGGAGCTGTCGCGCAACCACAGGCCACCCAACCAGGAAAAAAAATAGATGTACTTTTTGCCAACCAACTAACAAATATATGTAGAAATACACTGCAATAGTAATGGGGGACTTTAATTACCCTGATATCAATTGGAAGTCTAATTCTGCACCAAGTGAAGAATTGAATACATTCCTGATCAAGCTAGCTGACAACTTTGTTGTCCAAAAGGTAGAGGAGAGAACTAGGGGTACAGCTATACTGGACTTAATTCTTATAAACATAGAAGTGATAGAGGGAGTTGAAACTGCAGGAACCTTGGGTGAGAGTGACCATGTTATACTAGAATTCAACGTAATGCAAACACAAGCAATAGAACATAATGATACCAGACTCCTAGATTTTAAAGGAGCTGATTTTAAGAAACTCAGAAAGAACTTGGGAAAAATTCCTTGGATGAGCATCCTTAAGGGGAAAACAACTCAAGAATCTTGGGAAACTCTGAAAAATATGATCATAAAAGCCCATACCAGCACAATACTGATGAGAAAGAAAAACAAGAAATTCAAGAAGTAACCAGCATGGCTGCACAAAGATCTCTCTGACAAATTGAAAGACAAAAAGGACAAGTACAAAAAATGTAAAGGACACATAACCAAGGCAGAACATCAGCAAATAGCCAGAATATGCAGATGAAGGCTCAGAATGAACAAAGATAATGTGCAACAAAGACAAAGTGCAACAAAAGTCAAAGATAATAATAAAAAATTCTTCCAACATATAAATAACAAGGGGGAAAAAAATAGTTGGTCCACTAAAGAGAGAAGATGGCAAAGAAGTAATAGGCAGCAGAGAGAATGTAGAGCTGCTTAACTCATTCTTTGCATCTGTCTTCATGCAAAAAGAAATAATAGTCCAACTACCAAAAACATAACTGTAAAAGGCAGACTAGAAATAAAAGTCAAAATAAATTTAAAAATGGTAAGAGAATACCTGTCTGATCTTGATGAATACAAATCATCAGGACCAGATGGATTACATTCCAGATTTCTAAGGGGGCTGGCAGATGTCATCTCAGAACCACTGTACCACATCTTTCAAAAATCATGGAGCCCCGGCGAACTACCAGAGGACTGGAAAAGAGCTGATGTGGTTCCCATCTTCAAAAAGGGGGGAAAAAAACATACCCAGAAAACTACAAACCAATTAACCTAATATCAATACCCAGGAAGATAAAGGAAAAGATAATCAAAAACAGATCTGCCATCTAGAAACAAATAAAGTAATAACTAACAGTCGGCATGAGTTCGTTAAAAACAGATCATGCCAAACTAATCTTATTTCATTCTTCAACATAGTGACTAAATGAGTAGACCAGCGAAATACTGTGGACATAATATACTTAGACTTTAGCAAGGCATTTAACAAAGTAGACCACAACCTACTTCTTGGTAAGCTAGAAAAGGGGAATTTACCAAATTTGTGGATGATATTAAGCTGGCAGGAATAGCCAACACCCTAGATGATAGGTTCAAGATCCCAATGGATTTCACCAGACTTGAACACTGGGTCCTATTTAACAAAATGAAATTCAGTGTAGAGAAAAGTAAAGTCTTAAGCAAGAAAAATTAAAAGACTGGGTGAAACCAGGCTTAATAGCAGCGACAGTGAGAGGGATCTTGGAGTCTTAGTGGACAACCAATTAAATATGAGCCAACAGTGTGTGGTGTCAGACAAAAAAACCAATGCAATCCTAAATTGCATTAACAGAGGGATACAATCAAGATCAAGTGAGGTACTATAAAGCCTTAGTAAGACCACACCTAGAATACTGAATCCAGTTTTGGTCAACATACTATAAAAAGGATATTGAGACTCTAGAAAGAGTGTAAAGAGCAACTAAGATGATTAGGGGACTGGAGGCTAAAAGATATGATGAATAGTTGCAGGAACTGGACATGACTAGTCTAGTGAAGAGAAGGACCAGGAGAGACATGATAGCAGCATTAGAATATTTCAGGGGCTGCCATAGAGGTCAAGCTATTTTCCAAAACAACTGAAGGCCAGACAAGGAATAATAGATGGAAACTAAACAAGGTGTCAGGGTTTCCGTTTTCATTCTCAAAATAAAGTGTATTTCCAGGCATCAAATCTTTTTAGGAAATTTCTCTTTATTGAGCAATGCACCGTTCCCTGGCAAACACAAAGTCATCACTGAACTTCCACTTCCCAAGACTTTCCTTCCTTTCCACTTTCCTTTTCCCAATCTCTGCTCCCCATTGGCTGTCATCCAAATGATTTTTCATTCTTCCGTTACTCTGCCATCTCAATCTCACAGGAATGTCGCCCCCCCCCCATCAATCTCCCCGGTAACCAACTCTCAGAGAGATTTAATTAGGTGAAATGTCAAGTCTCTCTCTCTCTTCTATGTCAGCCCTGGAATGCTGACATCCGGCCCCTCTCCCTCCATTCTCACAGCAAGGCCCGTGCAAGATAAATAGCAAGGTTGTACTGTTACCCCATCCGAGGGTGTGTCCCATCCCCTCCCGCCTTGTCCGGGTGATCTGCATGGAACTTAGCTATGAGCCGGTCAGCTTGTATGTTGGTGCTCTTCACCCAGGAAGCTTCTGACAAGGGGTAACCCTTCCACTTAACCCTTCCACTTAACTAGGCACCCTCTATGCCACCTAGAATCAAGAACTTTCTGCACTTCATAGTGAATCTGGCCCCCAATGATCAAAGGTCACGAGGTACCAGCCTTAAATTCGACCCCACCACATGCTTCAAGACGCTACTGTGAAAAACCGGGTAACCGGGGCAACTGCAGTTGTACTGTAACCGGGTTTATTATCTTAACTATGGGAAAAAGGGCCTATAAATTTTGGGCCGAGTTTCCTGGTCGGGAGTCTGAGTCTCAAATACTTGGCGGAGAGGTAGACCTTTTCTCCTACTCGGAATGGTCTTTGGGGTGCTCGGTGCTTATCTGCTTGTTTCTTGTAAGCCTGTGTTGCCTTGTCTAATGTCTTCTTGACATTCTCCCAGGATTCTCTCAGCATCGCCATCCAATCATTCAAGCTGACTGAGGAAGGGGGTTCCCTTGTGTACTCTGGCATGTGGACGAAGTCCATACCGCTCACTACCTTGAATGGAGTTAGTCCTGTGCTACTGTGGACAGCATTGTTGTACGCAACCTCCGCAAAAGATAGGAGGTCCGCCCAGTTTGACTGTTGATAGTCGACGTAGCATCTTAGGTACTGCTCTATCATGGCATTCAGTCTCTCCACCCCCCCCCCATTAGTGATCAGGTGAAACGCTGAGCTGAGACCTTGGGATGATCCTATGGAGCATAGGAATTCTCTCCAAAATTTGGCTGTGAACTGGACATCCCGGTCGGAGATGATTCTTCTGGGTACTCCGTGCAGGCAGTAGATGTGTTTCACAAACAGCCTGGCCAATTGGCAGGCTGAGGGTAGCCCGCTACAGGGTATGAAATGTGCTTGTTTAGAGAATAAGTCTATTACAGTACAGATCACTGTGTTTCTGCCACTCCTCGGTAATTCTACGATAAAGTCCATTGCAATCTCCTCCCATGGTCTTGTCAGTTCAGCTACTGGCTGCAGCAACCCGAGGGGTCTTACTGGTCGGGTTTTCATTGTGGCACAGGTGGTGCAACTTTTCACATAGCTGTCCATGTCTTTCCTCATGTGAGGCCACCAAAATTGTCTTCGCACTAAATGCAGAGTCTTTAGGAAACCAAAATGGCCCGCTGGTTTAACATCATGGCTCCTCTTCAGGACCAGAGTGCGTAGAGTCTCTGGGACATAGAGTTATGTGCCTTTCCACGCTAGGTCATCCCTTTTCATCATGAGATGTTGATTGTCTCGGAAGCAGGGGTCCTCCAATGTCTCCGCTTTGAGCCTAGTCGTCAGGTCACTTGCTGGTTGGCCCTGCTGCTCACAGTGTTGCCATCTGGTGGTTACCTGTCCCACCCCTTGGCCGGAGGGGATAATGGCATTCACCACCTGCTCCCGCTCACTGTTGTATTGGGGCATTCGGGAGAGGGTATCGGCCAGAAAATTCTTTCCTCCTGGGATGTGCTTCAGCTCGAAGTTGAAACGATTGAAATATTGGGCCCACCAGACCTGCCTGGGTGATAACTTCTGAGGGGTCCGGAGGGCCTCTAGGTTCTTATGATCAGTCCAAACTTCAAATGGTTTCTGGCCTCCTTCTAGCAGGTGCCGCCAGGTCAACAGTGCCCACCTCACCAAGAATGCTTCTTTCTCCCATGCTGCCCAGCGTCTCTCTGTGTCGGTGAGTTTGTGGGACGTGTAGGCACAAGGCTGTAGATTCCCTTGGCTGTTCTTTTGGAGTAGGATGGCCCCCACCGTCACATAATTAGCACCTGCTTGTATGACAAAGGGTTAGTTGGGGTCAGGGTGCTTCAGGACTGGTTCTTTTGCAAACATTTCCTTTAGTGTTTCGAATGCTTGTTGGCAGGCCGGGCCCCATTGTAGACGTTGTTCTGGGCAGGGTTTTGTTGTTGGACTCCCTGTTTTAAGGAGGTCCATTAGAGGTTTGGCAATCCTTGCAAAAGAGGGGATAAATTGTCAGTAAAAGTTCACAAAACCCAGGAAGCTTTGTAGTTGTCTGCGGGTGCAAGGGAGCTGCCAGTCTAGGACTGATTGTACTTTGGCTGGGTCCATTTCTGATTGTACTTTGGCTGGGTCCATCCTTGTTGGACACTCGGTAGCCCAAGTAGTCTAGCCGTGACTGGTGGAACTCGCATTTCGATAGTTTGACATAAAGGTTTGCCTTCAGCACTTTTTTGAGCACTTGGCGGACGAGGGGTATGTGTTCGTCTACGGTTTCTGTGTAGATGAGAATGTCATCCAGGTAGACGAGGACCCCCTTATAAAGGTGGTCATGAAGAACCTCATTTATAAGTTGCATGAATACCGCCGGCACCCCCTGTAGTCCAAAAGGCATCACCTTAAATTGGAAGATTCCTAGGGGGCAGTTGAATGCTGTCTTCCACTCGTCTCCTTCCTTGATGCGTATTTGGTAGTAGGCTTCGCGGAGGTCTAGTTTGGTGAAAACCTTCCCTTTGGCCAGGTGGGCTAGGATGTCTTTCATGAGGGGAAGGGGATATAAATTGCGTACGTAGACCCTGTTGACACCTCGAAAGTCAACTACTAGGCACATGGAGCCATCTTTCTTCTCTCTGAAAAAATCCAGTGCCGCTATCCGTGGTTTGGCTGGCTCAATGAAGCCCCTTTGTAGGTTAGTGTCTATGTACATTCGCATTTCTTGCATTTCATGGGGCATCATGGCATACAACTTAGGTTTTGGTAATTTCACCCCAGGGATGATTTCGATGGCGCAATCAGTTTTGCGGTGGGGTGGTAGTACATCACACTCTGTCTCACTAAATACTTCTGCAAGGTCTTGATATTCTTTTGGGATCTGTTTTGTGTCCTGGGAGTTGCTGGATGTGGCCACCAGTTGTTTTGCAGTACTCTCAATGAGGGGTACTTGGGTTGGAGGTGTTTTTTGTCCCTCTGGTAGGAGGGGTTGGAGCTTCAGCATGGGAGGTGTCTTTTCTGGTTGGGGCGGCAGGGGGTGGGGTCCCCTTGCTATCCTCAGTCTGAGGGTCCCTTCCTGCCACCAGATAGTTGGGCCCCACTTGTCCAGCCAGGAGAGTCCCAGTATGACTGGGTTAGTCATCTTGGGGGCTATTATAAAACGAATCATTTCCCAGTGACCTGCTAGCTCCAACTTCACTGGCTTGGTAAAGTGTGTAGCGTGATGTCCTCCTATTAGGGATCCATTAACTTGTTCGAATCAGATTGGGTGGCTGAGCTTTTTTACTCAGATTCCCAGTTTTAGGATTGTGGGTAGGCTGATCAGGCACCTTGTGCAGCCTGAATCTACTAGGGTTTGGAAAACCCCTTGGGTCCCTGTTTTTGGGGCTGTTAGGTGTATGGGGAAGAGAAAAGGGTGGATGGGTCCACTCACCATTGGGTCGTCTTCACCATTGTCATACAAGTCGGGGGATTGATCTCCATCATTAAGGATTCCCCTTGTTTTGGTCAGGTGGACAAAGACCTCTGTATCTGGGTGAAGTTTTCGTGGCATGTTGGTGGTGAGCTTGGCCCTCATTCTGGCCATGCCTTGGGCGGTGGGTTTGGCCTTGGCCTCGGGGTTCCACACGCTGCTGCCAGGTGGCCCGTTCCCCCACATCTGTAGCACCTCAGCGGGCTCTGCGGGACGACAGGCCTCTGGGTAGATCGTAGTGCCGTGGTTCCTCATCTGATCTGTGGTCTTGGGTCCGGTTGGTATCTCTCCTTGACATCTGGTGGCTTTAGCATGTCGTTGGCATGTAGCTCCCTCTCAATTTGCACTGCTACCTGGAACCATTTGGAGAGTCGGTTCAGGATTTCACGATAAGCGGCCACTTGGGCAATTTGCTTATCTAGGCTTGTTCTGAAGAAATACACCAGTAGTCGCTCTGGTAAGGGGGGTAGGGTCCCAATGACCCTCCTGAATTCATGGATATGCTCTTTGATGGGTTTCCCTTTCTGCATCAGGTTCCTGAGCTCGTCCTCCACATAAGGGTCCTCCCCTTCCTCCTCAAACTGGGCTCATAGTAGATGTAAAAACTCATCTGCATCTTGTTGGGGGGCCCTGTTCTTGTAGAGGGCTGCTGATCACCTCCTTGTCTCTCCCTCCAAGCCTTCTGATATGGCACTGACTAGGGCTCTGGGAAATGGGTAGAGGTGTCCGTAGCGTTCGACATAGATCTCAGCTGTGTCGAGGAATTGGGCTTCCTGGTCCAGATCCCCATTGAACTTCCCTCTGAACCGGGGTGGCTCCCCCCTCGCATACTTCTCTTCCCACCGTGGGGTTCTGTGAGTCCACCCACGGCATCTCTGGTTCTCGTCCTCATCTCTCATTTGAGAGCAGGGAGGTGGAGACTGGTTTGGGCTTTTCTGCCTGTCGCGTGGTGGGGGAATCCATGGATGCGTCTTTGGGCTTCCTCTCCTCCTTTTGGGGGAAGGGGGAGGGCTGTGCCTCGGTCTATTTTCTTTTAATTCAGCAGGCTCCCCTTATCTTTGGCCTGCACGATGGCCCCTCCTCGTTAATAATGGCATGGTCAGATTCCCCCTTTAGTTCGTCTATTGGGCTGCTGAGTGGCTTCTCTGAAGCTTTCTGCTGCCTGGCTTGCTGCCAGTCCCATAGCCATTCTGCCCTCCCCCATTCACTCTGAGGAACTCCCCTCCCTTGAGAGTTGGGGAAAGGAAATTCTATTTCTAAGGCTTTTGGCAAAGCACAGCAATACTTATCTTTTTTCTTCTTGCTTTGTGTAACAATCGTCTGATCTCGGCCATCTCGCAGATTCACCGGAGGAGGGAGGGATTGAGGCTCCGTGGTGTCCAAGCTGGCTGGGACCCAGGCTGGCTCTCTTCCAGTTGCTGGAATCGAAGCTTCGTGAGGCAGTTGGCTTTCTGCCCTAAGGTCAGCTAGTCCGGCTTGGAAGTTAGAGTGATGACTCTCTGTCAGGGTTTCCGTTTTCATTCTCAAAATAAAGTGTATTTCCAGGCATCAAATCTTTTTAGGAAATTTCTCTTTATTGAGCAATGCACTGTTCCCTGGCAAACACGAAGTCATCACTGAACTTCCACTTCCCAAGACCCTCCTTTCCTTTTCCCAATCTCTGCTCCCCATTGTCTGTCATCCAAATGATTCTTCATTCTTCCATTACTCTTCTGTTACTCCACCTCAATCTCACAGGAATGTCGCCCCACCATCAATCTCCCCAGTAACCAACTCTCAGAGAGATTTAACTAGGTGAAATGTCAAGTCTCTCTCTCTCTTCTATGTCAGCCCTGGAATGCTGACACAAGGAGAGATTCAACCTGGAAATAAGGAGAAATTTTCTGACAGCGAGAGCAATCAACCAATGGAATGGCTTGCCTTCAGAAGTTGTGGGAGCTTCATCACTGGAAGCTTTCAAGAAGAGACTGAATTGCCATCTGTCAGAAATGGTGTAGGGTCTTCTTCTTGGGCAGGGGGTTGTCCTACAAGATCCCTTCCAACTCTGTTAATCTGTTAAATTCTGCCATATGATCTTGGTTCTAACAAAGAGAAGGAATATGAAAAATATTTAACTCATATTATGTAGCTTTCAAGGTAAGCTGTTGCTATGCTTTCAATTTTTTAAAACAGAGAATAAATGCTATACAAATATACACTGTATTACATAAAGGCTAAGACAATTTCCCCCGCTTCCAAAAGGATGAATAAAGCATTTCAACAATCCTTAATGTTTGCAAAGTCATCTAGTTTTGTTAAGATGTGTTGGTTGTATTGGAACCAGGGGTCTGCTAGCAGTTTGGTTTTGAGTTTTATGGTTAGATCGCTTGTGGGTCAATCTTACCAGTTGCAACGTTGCCATCTGGTGGTCGCTTGGACAGCTGTTTGGGTAGGGGGGATGATGGCATCTACTATCTCCTCCCATTCTCATTTGTCCTGGGGCATGCAGGAGAAGTTGTCAGCTAGGACGTTCCGACCCCCTGGGATGTGTGGCCCATTGCCTCTGTGTCTGTGAGTTTGCGGGACAGAGGGCTGTAGGTTTCCTTGACTATTTCCTTGGAGTAGCACTGCTCCCACTGCCATGTCACTGGTGTTTGCTTGGATAACGAAGAGTTCTTCGGGTTTCAGGATGCTTCAGCACTGGTTCCTTTGCAAAAAGTTCTTTTAGTGTTTTGAATGCCTTTGGCAGTTAGGTCCACTGTAGGGGTTGTCCCGGATGGGGCTTCACTCCTGGGCCCCCTGTCTTTAGGAGGTCTGTCATGGGTTTGGCAATTTTTGCAAAGGAGGTGATGAATTGCCTGTAGAAATTTGTAAACCCTAGGAAGCTTTGTAGCTGTCTGCAGGTGAGAGGATGCTGCCAGTCTAGGATGGCTTGTACTTCACCTGGGTCCATCTCTATGCCCTCATTTGACACTCGATAGCCCAGATAGTCTAGCCATGTGCAATGAAATTTTCATTTTGACAGCATGACCACCAGATGTTTTTCCAGTACTTGGCGGACCAGGGGTATGTGATCATTCATGGTCTCAGTGTAGATGAGGATATTGTTCAGGTAGATAAAAACCCCTTATAGAGGTGCTCATTTATTAACTGCATGAAAACTGCTGGGGGACCCTGCAGTCCAAAAGGCATCACTTTGAATTGGAAGCTCCCTAGGGGGCAGTTAAATGCTGTTTTCCATTCATCTCCCTCCCTGATGTGGACTTGGTAGTATGCTTCTCTGAGGTCTAATTTGCTAAAGACTTTTCCCTTGGCTAGGTGAAATAACATGTCCTTCATGAGAAGAAAGGGGTATAGGTTGTGTACACACACACAGTTTATTCCTCTAAAATCAATGTAAAATCTCATAGTTCCATCTTTTTTTTTCTTTGAATAGGACTGGGGCTGCAACCCATGGCTTGACTGGCTCGATGAACCCCCTTGCTAGGTTTTTGTTTATATATTTGTGCATTTCCCAGGGCATCATGGCATATAGTTTGGGTTTTGGCAGTTTTGCCATGGGGATGATTTTGATGACACAGTCTGTCTTGCAGTTGGGTGGTAGGTGTTGTGGTCCACCAGCAGCCTGTGGACCTGGCAGCAGAGTTAGACAGAGATGAGGCTGAGGAAGAACATGGGCCAGTCCTGGAGTCTGGGGAAGGCCCAAATGAGGGCTCTGCGTTGGAGGCAGAGATGGGGCCAGGGCCATCAGGGAGTGCTGTGCGGACTTTGGAGCCTCCAGAGGCTGACAGTAGAGAGGCAGAGGAACAAGAGGAGCCTGTTCCTAGTGCACATATGAAAAGAGCTGCCAGAAGTTAGGAGCAGCTAAAGCAGAGAGGATGACTTGGGAGTAGGGCCAAGAGATGATTGGCCCCTCCCATAAGGCTTAAAAGACCAGCAACGGCTCTTGGTCTCTTTGCCAGAAAACAACCGTTGAGAGAATTGCTTCATGTTTGGCTATAGTTATTTCTTCTGTTCCTGAACTGTTGCCAAGAAAAGCCTTTGGCAGTTTGCCTAATTATCCCAAGGTCAGAGATAAACTAAATATGGACGTTTTGCTTTCATTTCATTTAGAATATGCTGAGAATGAGTTAATTGTCAGCTGTTTTAATAACATCTGTTTATTTTTTGGAACTGTTTTGCATTTAATATCAACTACGTGGGCCTGGGTCACAAAAGGAAGATGTTGCACTCGGCCTTGCTGAATACTTCTGTGAGGTCTTGATATTCTGTGGTGATCTGTTCGGCCTCTGGGGTTTTGTCAGAGGTGGCTGCCAGTTGTTCTGGTGGGTCCTTTGGGAGGGTTCCCTGCATGGGCAATGCTTCTATTTGCTGGTGCAGATGGGGTTGGGGTCCCCTTGCTATCCTCAGCCTTTGGTTGCCCCCTTCTCATCAGATGGTCGGGCCCCACTTGTCTAGCCAGGAGAGTCCCAATATGACCACATCTGTCATTTTGGGGGCTATTACAAATTGAATTGCTTCCCTATGATTCACCAACTCTAGCTTCACTGGTTCAATCAGGTGGGTGGCATAGGCTCCCCCCAATAGGGACTCATCGATCTGTTCGAACCTGATTGGGCGGGTTACATATAGAAAGCATCCCCTCCCACTGTCCACCGTAAATCATCCAATCCAAAGGTCTCCCAGAGGTCAGGTGGGAGCACACGTCTGGCCGTGTCAGCATCCAGGGATGCAGTGTCCATTGGCCTGATAACAGCTTAGGAATTGGTTTCGTTTCTTAGATTCATTCAAAGCTCAGTAGCCTAAACCCCCCTCCCTCCGTTACTATGACAGCCAAAGCAAGCGAGGCTGACATTCGGCTCCCCTTCAGAAGAGATGACCTCTAGTCCTGAAACAGAGAAAAGAAGAGGTAATATCACAACAATTAATAACTATCATTACTTAAGGTTTATCAGGGTATTTGGTGTGAAACAACTGCACTTTTCTAGGTGCCCGAACAGACAACTCCTGCTCGGACAGTTTATTCACCCATTCAGCTTGTGATAACGGGAAGTGTTTCCATGCCACCAGATACTGCACTTTACCATGATGTTTTCTAGAGTCCAAAATCTCTTTTACTTCAAAATGTTGTTCCCCTTCAATGAGGATGGGAACGGGAGGAGGTTCTTTGGCTGGACGTAGAGGGGACAAATGTTCCAGTTTCAGTAAGCTAACATGAAACACTGGATGAATTCGTCACAAGTTCTTGGGTAAATGTAATTCAACTGTTACTAGGTTAATGATCCGAGTAATGGGGAAAGGGCCCACATACTTAGGCCCAAGCTTTTTTGATTTCTGAGGAGTTTGCAAATACTTGGTAGAAAGATAAACCATGTCCCCCACTTTATAAACATGTGCAGGGCATCTCCTTTTGTCGGCTTGGGCTTTATGGGCTTGGTGAGCATCATCTAACGCTTTTCGAGTTACTGCCCAAGTCGCTCGTAATTGATCGATCCACTCAATTAGAGAAGGGGTCTGTGGGTCATCATGAGGTAACTCTGGGATTGGCACAAACTCCTGGCCAGAAGCCACCTTGAAAGGAGTGAAACCTGTGCTGCTATGTATGGAATTATTATATGCCACCTCTGCAAATGGCAGCAAGTCTACCCAGTTATCTTGCTGGTAATTTATATAGCACCTCAAATACTGTTCTAGTACAGCATTGGTTCTTTCACAGGCCCCATTGGTCTGGGGGTGATGGGCGGAGCTTAATCCTTGGGCGGAGCCTATCAGCATCAAGAACTCTTTCCAAAAACTGGAGGTGAATTGTACTCCCCTGTCTGAAATTATTCGTTTCGGAGCTCCATGTAGCCTATATACATGTTGAATGAACATCTTAGCAAGGGTCTTTGCTGATGGGATCTTAGAACATGGGATAAAATGCACCTGTTTGGAAAACAAATCAGTCACTACCCATATCACCCACTAGCCTGATCCCCATTGAATTTTAACATTTTTAGTGTTTTAGGGTTGTTTGTATTTTAACGTTTAAATTGTTTTTAACTGTCAGCCAAAGCTTATATGGGTTTTAAAGATTTTTAATTTTTGTATATTGTATTTTTATCTGGCTGTTCACCGCCCTGAGTCCGCAAGGAGAAGGGCGGTATATAAATCCAAATAATAATAATAATAATAATAATAATAATAATAATAATAATAATAATAATAATAATAATAATATAACTGTGCACCCCCCACTTTCAGGAAGGTCTACAATGAAATCCATGGATATTTCCTTCCAAGGGGCAGTGGGTCTGGCTACACTTTGGAGTAGACCAGGTGGCTTCCCTGGGGGTCTCTTAGTTGAGGCATACACTGGACAGCTTGCTACATATGCCTCTGTGTCCTTTTTGAGTGCAGGCCACCAGAACTGTCTTTTGACAAGATGTAAGATTTTGACAAATCCAAAGTGCCTCGTCACTTTGGAATCATGGGCGTGCTGCAGAACTGTTACTCGTAGGCTGGCTGGAACGTACAATTTAGCTCCAATCCAAGCTAGACCATCACGAAGTGTACATTCGTTTGAGTGGGCTTGGAACCACTCATCGGTTTTCAAAGTTTCTTGTAGTTTCTGGAGCAAATTGCCCGAGAGGCTTGGGTCACTCTTCGACTGTGCTCGGGTAGTCACTGGTGCCACCAGTTGGGCTGAAGGGACAAATGGACGAACCACTTCCTCCCTGGTGCCTCAGAATCCTGCTTAATGTTGGATATGCTTCCTTCAGTATCCAGGAAAGGAAAACCCAGACTTCATCATAGATTAAAGTATGGTACTTTTACTAGATATGAAATGAACGCAACCATGGAAAGCAGGATTCTGAGGCAAAAAGCGCGAAAGTTACATATAGAAAGCATCCCCTCCCACTGTCCACCGTAAATCATCCAATCCAAAGGTCTCCCAGAGGTCAGGTGGGAGCACACGTCTGGCCGTGTCAGCATCCAGGAATGCAGTGTCCATTGGCCTGATAACAGTTTAGGAATTGGTTTCGTTTCTTAGATTCATTCAAAGCTCAGTAGCCTAAACCCCCCTCCCTCTGTTACTATGACAGCCAAAGCAAGCGAGGGTGGGTGGGGACTTGATCTCAGCTGCTTTAGGGATTTTTTTCCACCAATACTCATCCCTTTTTGCTTCAGTCACTGGGGCGGGCGTCTCAGCTTTGAAGGTCAGGGGGCTGCACTCCGGTTTTGATTGTGCTGCTGGGTCCTGGAAGTCCTTGCGTGGAGGCAAGCTCTGCCACTTTCTAGATTGCCTGGAGTAGCTCTGACCCTGTTTCCCCCCTACCCCAAGGGTGTGTCATCAGTCACATTCTTCATGAAGCAATTTCACAGGTTGTAGCGATCACTCCGCTCCAGCCACTGTGGGTAACCATGGAAATGACCTTGACAGAGATATGGCTGGAATGTGCATTTGTTTTGATTAACGTGCTGCCTCGCCACAGCTGCAAAGTTAGTTTTCACATCCCCCTTGCCTATGGCAACTCAAGAGCAAGCCAAGGATGCTTTGCAAGTTGACAAGTATGACATATCCCATGAGGCATGAATCAGTCATCACAATTACTGAAGATAATCTTAAATAGCTTGATGCAGGTAGATGCACATTTAAGATAACTCTAGCAATCACGCAGTGTTTTCTAACCCAAACATTACACATATTATAATTCATATTATATTTATGATTGAATAAAAATGCATTTTCCTGAGGCTAGAGTATCCCTTCTTCTTTAGAAGGGACCCCTGTTAGAAGTTTCTAACAGGGGTCCAAGGTGTTATGTTTCATCAGATGAAAGTTTAATTCAAAAACCTATTTTATGGGCTTCCGGTCGGCGTCTCCGCCGTTGTTGGACGGTCTCTTTAAGACCACCGGCTTCGCTGTTCGTTAGAGCCGCCTCACAGCTGTCAGGCGGCTCGGAAAACTCGCTCTTTAGGATTGAAGACTGGGTAGGGCCAGTGAGATGAGGTAGAGCCCCTTGAGATGCCCCCAGGATTCTTTTGTTGTCCTGGGGAGGGCTCAGGGTGAAGGCTTCCCTTCTAGCTCGCCGAGGCTCCGTGCAGTGAGGGATCTCTGTTTTAACAGAGCCAGACAGTGAGAGCAATGCCACCAAAACATCAGAAGTCTGCAGCAAGCTAAAATTGGTGAAATCTGGACTTTTAAAAAGTAAGTATTTGTGCTATTAATAACTTTCTACAAAAAGGATTTAAACGGGAGAAAGTGCTTGAAAGATTTAAAATGGCAACTGGCTCAAATGGAAGAAGGGAAAGTGAAAAGTGAGAGTGAGAGTGTAGCCTGCTTCGAAGCACTTAAATGTGACATTCTAACAGGATTTTAACAGGATAGATAAATTGATTTAACTTCTTTTCCTATAAAACTGGGGAGAAAAGCTGGAACAAGTGGAAAAGGGGGGAGATTCTCTTTTTTGGAGAGGCTAAGATTGTGTAGAGGCATGGCTTCAAAACAAACTAAATCGGGGGGGGGGGATTCCCCCACTCATCAGACAAAGGAAAAGCCAGCAAAGCCACAAATGCAGACAAAGAGTCAAGTACAAGAAACTGGAAATGAGGATTTGAAAGCGTTTATAGCTAAGACATTAGGAAACATTGTTGAAACAATGGAAAAATTTCAAATTGAAATGAAAGAGCTGGTACAAGAAAAATATGATAAACTGAACCAAAATATAATCAAAGTAGTTGCTGGTCTTTCAGATGCGGTGGTGAAGGTGGAGAAAAATGTGGGTGAACTAAGCACAGAAGTTGAATCTAAGATGAGAGTAACAGAAGAGAATTTTTTTAATGCTGATGTCAGAACCCAAAGGATTGAAAATGAAGTGACAATGATCCAATTCAGGGCTATGGAGTTTGCCATAAGATTAAGGGGACTAAAGGAAAATAACAGAGAAGATCTAAGAGTAGTCTGTGCAGATGCATTAGCTGTGTTGTTAAAGATTGAACCTGATCAAATTTTTAGTAGGATTGACAAGGTCTACAAGGTGAACTCTCGTGTGGCAAGACAAAGGAATTTGCCTAGAGATGTTATGGTTTATTTTACTGACAGAAAACTGAGGAATGATATTTTGCAGAAATCTTTCCTTGCTAATATTCAGGTAGAAGGAAATCAGATTGGTGTTTATAAAGAGTTACCACCCAAGATATTAAGAGACAGAAAGGATTTTGGATTTTTGGTGAATGAATTGAAAAGAAGGCAGAACCCATTCAGATGGGATGCCCCAGTTGGCATAATTTTGAGATATGAAGATGTGAGATACTGTTTAAATACCATTGAAAAAGCAGAACATTTTTACTACAACATCTTCAAAAGGACTGCCACATCTCCATGTTCATCCACGTTGTTAGCTATAGAAGAAGGTATCAAAGATAAAGAATTTGAAAGAGGAACAGTGCAAGCAAATGGAACTAGAGGCAATACAAACTCAAAGAGCAATAGAAGTATCTCAAGGAGCAGTAGGTGGTTCTTTAGATGATCCTCTCATGGATTTTCCAGAGCCTAAAATAAAGCACCCCAGAAATACAAGAGAGGTGGCATTGGACCTTGAACTGTTGATGCAGGAACCGAAAGATAAACGTATAACTCGTGCAGCTGAGAAACAAATGTTAGAGAAGCAGAAAGAAGCAGAGGTCCAGTATACCACAAGAGGAGAAGGGGGCTAATGGGAAATCACAGAAATCAGAAGCCATGGGAGGAGCTAGACCAAAGACTACTGCTCCGCAACAGAATCTTCGGCAATTGCTTGATTCGCTTCGTGAGACTTCAAATGACAATTAAATTTTTATCTTGGAATGTGAATGGTCTGAACTCTCCATAGAAAAGAAGGAAAGTATTTTATTATTTGAGACAATTTCACAATGATGTTGTTTGCTTGCAAGAAAC
This sequence comes from Masticophis lateralis, assembly GCA_030761175.1. NCBI lineage: Eukaryota > Metazoa > Chordata > Lepidosauria > Squamata > Colubridae > Masticophis > Masticophis lateralis. The sequence goes on from JAUDYJ010000008.1 coordinate 543,743, forward strand.
TCATATTAGAAGTCAGGATCAAAAATATTTGATAAATTCTAAATTAGGTTCACATTTTATATCTTCTAGCTCCGGAAAAAAGAATGGACTAGTGTTGTATATCTCCAAAAGATTACCAGCTAAAGTTATAGAATCAGATGATGATGGAAGATATATTGCAATTGAGATAAATTTACAGAATGACTCACTGCTTTTGATTGGAATTTATGCGCCCAACCAGCAGCAGGAAAACTTTTATAAATTATTATACGCTAGAATATTACAATGGAATTACAAATCAATTTTGATTATGGGAGATTGGAATGGCGTGATTGATACAAAAACTGATAAAAAGACTTTGGCTAAAACAGGGGTCAAATTGCCACAGACTTTCTTTGCGATGAAAGAGGATTTGGAACTGAAAGATGTTTGGAGAGTTCAGCATCCGAAGGAATTGGACTTTACATTTTTTTCAGATCGACATAGATCTTTCTCTAGGATTGACTTTATTCTGGTCACACCTGATTTACTTACTAAAACAACAAAGGCCCAAATATTTCCTAGGACTTTAACGGATCATAGCCCGATATGGATAGAAATAGAAATGGGGAAGAAGGAGAGAAGATCCTGGAGATTGAATGAGAATTTGTTTAGATATGAAAAGAATATATCCAAACTTAAAAAACATATGAAGGAATTTTTTCAAATGAACCTGAACAAGGGTACACCTATTGAAATTGTTTGGGATGCGAGTAAGGCATACATGAGAGGTGTACTGATTTATATGAATTCTAAACACAAGTCAATTCAACAAAAGAAAAGAACAGAATTGGAATTAGAAATAAAGAAAAAGGAACAATTACACATTAAGAATCCGTTAGACAATAAATTACAGGAAACCATAAAACTTTTGAAAGACCAATTTCAAATGCTTATAGCTGAACAAATGGCAACTAATTTACAATTTGCAAAACATAATACATTTTGTAATGCTAATAAACCGGGCAGATGGTTGGCTTATACATTGAGAAAACAGCGGTGTTCTCGTATAATTGATACTATTGAATATGGAGAGAAAGAAGTTTTTCAACAAAATTTAATAAAACAAGCTTTTCTAGATTATTATTCTAAATTATATTACAAAGACAACATAAAGAATGAGCTTATAGATGAATATCTTGATGGGACTAGAATTACGAAAATTTCTAGAGAACAAAAGGAGAGAATGAATCAAGGAATAACATCTGAAGAGATTGTACTTGCAATTAAACAATTGAAAACAGCAAAAGCTCCAGGGACGGACGGTTTGACAGCAGTGTACTACAAAACTTTACAAACAGAATTGATTGAACATCTGAAAGACTTATTTTGCAGAATACAACAGGGGGGTAAAATACCCCCTTCGTGGAAGACAGCCTTTATTTCATTGATACCAAAAGGGGAAGGTTCTACAAAACCAGAAAACTTTAGACCAATATCTCTCTTGAACACTGATTACAAAATTTTTGCAAAAGTATTAGCCAACAGATTGATGCCAATTATCCAAGAGGTGATTCATCATGACCAAGCGGGATTTATAGAGAGCAGATATATGAAGGATAATGTAAGGCAACTCATAGACTTATTGGAGTATCTTGAGAGAAGTAAACAGATCCCTGCAGTGCTGGTGTTTTTGGATGTGGAAAAGGTCCTTGATCGAGTTAATTGGGACTTTCTAATAAAGACTTTGTCTAAAATGAACTTTGGGGATCAGTTTGTTCAGGTGATATCAGCACTTTATCAAGAACAAACAGCACAAATTATTATCAATGGGAGTTTAACAACAAATTTAAATATACAAAAAGGAACAAGACAAGGTTGTCCGTTATCCCCATTGTTGTTTATTCTAACCTTAGAAGTCTTGTTGAATTCAATACAGGATTCGAATATTTTGAATGGAATAGTTATAAGGCAAAAGGATTACAGCATAAGGGCATTTGCAGATGATCTGGTGGTTACCCTAACACGACCTTTGGAATCAATCATCCAGATGAAACATATTATAGAAGAATATGGTTTGGTCTCAGGATTTAGACTAAATCAGAAAAAAACTAAGATGATAGTTAAAAATATGTCGGAAGCACAAAAGAATGAACTTGAAAGGTTGGCAGGTTTTGAAATAGTCTCAAAGGTGAAATATCTAGGAGTGCAGGTTGCAGTTTCTAATATAAAACTTTTTCAAAATAATTATGAAGTTTTGTGGCGAAAGGTTCAAAAAGACTTGGAAATTTGGAAAAAACTGCAACTATCTTTACTTGGCAGAATAGCAGCAGTTAGGATGAACGTTCTACCTAGATTTTTGTTTCTGTTTCAAATGATTCCGGTGCTCAAAAGTGATAAAAATCTGACTGAGTGGCAATCAGGGTTGAACAAATTTATTTGGAATGAGAAAAAGCCAAGAGTAAAACTGAAAATTATTCAAGATATTTGGGAAAGAGATGGCCTTAAGTTTCCAAATTTACAGCTATATTATGAAGCAGCAGCATTAATACAAGCGAGTGATTGGTTTGGAACAACAAGGACTGAAATTTTGAATATAGAAGGTCACGATTTGCAATTTGGTTGGAATGCATACTTATTTTATGAAAATAAAGTGGACAATGTATTTAGAAGTCATATACTCAGAAACTCTTTGATGAGAGTTTGGAAGAAGCACCAGTTTAAATTGGATAACAAAATACCTTTGTGGTTGGATCTTGGGCATATCATACGGAATATAAAGTCACTCGGGGGGATTTCATATAAAGAGATGCTTTTTAATGATGGGGCAGCTGGAACTTGAAGTCATTAAAAACTCTGTTGGAAGAAGGGATTAATTTAACTTGGTTACAGTATACTCAACTTCAATCAAGATGGAGAGAAGATCAAAAAATTGGTTTAATGTCGCATGAAGAAGATCTGGTGATACAGATAAAACAGAAAGGGCCGATGCACATTAAAAGGGTTTATAATCTATTGTTAGAAAGAGACTCTGAAAGCGAATTGGTTAAAAATTGTATGATAAAGTGGGCACAAAATTTTACAGAACCAGTTATGTTGGAAACTTGGGAAAAGATATGGGTTCAGAATGTTAAATTTACTCAGGCACAGAATTTGAGGGGAAACTTTTATAAAATGTTTTATAGGTGGCATTTAGATCCTAAGAAATTGTCATGCATGTATCCTAATGTTCAACCAAGATGCTGGAAGTGTGAATGTTTAGATGCTACATATTTTCATATATGGTGGACTTGTAGAAAAGTGAAAGCTTTTTGGATTAAACTTTGGTGGGTCATGCAGAATGTTTTGAAAAAGAAGCTTCAATTTTCTCCACAATTGTTTTTGCTGGGTATAGTTAAGGATTGCTCACCGAGTGAAACAAGATTGATATTATACATGATTACTGCAGCTAGGTTACTAATTGGACAATATTGGAAAAAAGACAGTGTACCTACTATAGAAGAATGAACTTTGAAGATGGCTAGTTTTGCAGAAATGGCAAAGATTTCAGGATATTTAAAAGATAGGACCCAAGAAGCTTTTGTTTGGGAATGGAAGAAATGGATAGATTACATGCAGAATAAATATCAAACCAAGAAGTATCAGTTAGGATTTGCTTGAAGAAGATTATGTTGAGTTGAGAGTTATAGCATATGGGAGGTAAAGTATTTGGAGGTAAAACAAGGTGTGGAATAGTGATTGATACATTAGAGTTGTTAAATTATTAATACAGCATATATTTGATAGAATAATTTTATTTTATATACATATTGATACAGAATGTATATGTCATATAGGGATTAGTCAATGCTTGGGGATAAGTAATTGGGGGAAAACTAGTTTTTTTGGATTCTATTATGTATTAAGGGGGATTGATTAATATAGATAATTAGTTTTACTATATTGATATTTAGAAAAATTTTAATGTTGAAAGGAGGTAGATTAGATGATAGAAATATTTGATATGTTATCTGATCTGGATTTCACCTTTATTTTTGTTTAATATTAGTAGACGAATAAGAATAATATTTTTTGTAAGGGAAGCCAAGAGGGGGAAGGGAGGGGAGGGGGAATAGGGGGGGTATGGGGTATGGGGGGGGGGGAATGATAAAATTTGTATTTGTAAAACTTTTTCAATAAAAAAAACCCTATTTTATCAAGTCACTCCAGTATGAATAGAAACTTGAATGTCATTCAGTGAACAATGAACAGCAAGTTGATATCTGTTAGTAAGTAAACTATGTTGCCTTTCAAAGTGCTTGTATTGAGAACATTTTACAAAGCTACAATAGGGATCAGTACAACTTCATTAACAAAAATAGATCTAATAACTTTCTAAGAGACTGTCTTCAAATTATCTGATTTAAGGGTGTGGCTCCTAAATATGAAATATTAATCTTCCAGTTAAAAACTCTTGCCAATGAAGAGGAGAATATTCCTTGTTCAGGTAGAATCCCACCAGATGTCCAATGTCATCTGGATTTTGACAGAAATGATATTTTTTAAAGATGCAATAAAAATAAATTAAATGGTGACTTCCAGCTGGCACTGCAGCGTGTTGTGGATGGTCATTTTTAGACTGCCAGTCCCGAGCCTTTGTGAAGCCGTTTTGACAGCGAAAAATGGCTGTCTGATGGCTTCGGAATCTCACCTTCAGGAGAAGAAGGCGAGGAGAGCAATCGGGGGAGGGAGGTAGAGCCATTCAAAAAGCCCCTTGGAACGATTCCAGGGGCTGGAAGGACTTGCTCCCCGTTCAACCTGATGAGGCTCCGAAGCTGGGGCGACTCTGCTGAGGCCGAGCCAGACGCAGCGACCATCTCTGCACTCAACAAGTAGATTAAAAGAATTTAAATATCAGATGGAGCAGAAGCACGTGTGCATGCAAGAAAGAATCAATACCTAACTCCAAGTTACTTTGTTTCCAACGGCAGTCAAATGAGTGGAGTTTTTTTTTCTAATGGTGCCTTTGTAATAACAATGAAAGTGAAACTTAGCAGTGAAAGTCACGGCTGAGGCTTTTTGTGTATTGGACTTATTGAAGCTGCTGGAAAGAGAAATAGAGAATTAGACTGAGGAGATTGATTTGTTTTTAAAAAAGGAGAAAATTTTACTAACTTTAAAGCCCCTGAAAGCTGTTTTTGAGACTTTTTACTTGTAAAGGGGGGAGAAGAGGAAAAAAAGATTTTTAAGAAAGAAGGAATAAAAATGGCTTCCAAGCAAACTAAACCTGCAATTCCAAAAGTAGGAGGGGGTTCTTCTATAGTTGTGACGCAGAAAGCTCAACTTCCTGTAGACTCAAAAAGTCAAGAAACCTCTATTAAAGATCTTGAAGAATTTATATCAGAAGCTATGAATAATCAAACAGCAATGATAGAGGAGAACAGAAGCAGAATAGAAGAAAAATTGGAGAAATTTGAGGAAGAAATAAAGAAAATTAAGGATGTTGTTGCAAAAAAGCATGATGATATAAGAGATGATATTTTATTAGAAGTATCTGGTCTGTCTAAGCATCTCATTCAGTTGGATGAAAGAGTGGAAGAAATCAATGAGGCCAATTTAAATCTGGAAGCTAAATTGGGTGATGTAATGACTAAAAATGAAAGATTGGAAAATGAGGTTACTATGATTCAATATAGATCTATGGAGTTCGCCCTGAGATTGAGAGGAATGAAGGAGAATGGTCGGGAGAATTTAAGCGACAGATGTGCAGAGGCTACAGCAGCAATTATTGGAGCAAGAAAAGATGACGTGGTACATCAGATTGATAAAGCCTATAGAGTTAATTCTTGGGTGGCAAAACAAAGGCAATTGCCAAGAGATGTGGTGATTTATTTCATCGATAGAAGAATTAGAAATGATATTCTATAAGCCTCCTACAAAAATAAAATCCAGATGTTTGGTCAAGAAATCCAGATATTGAAAGAGATTCCTCCTAAAATGTTAAGAGATAGAAAAGACTTTGGTTTCTTGGTTGAAGAGCTGAGATGGCAACAACTAATGTATAGATGGGATGCTCCAATAGGTTTAATAGTTACCTATGGTGGAGAGAGATATCGCTTGAATATAGTCTGGAAAGCCAAAAATTTTTATTTTAATGTCTTGAAGGCTGGACGTTCACCCCCACCCAAGGAGGGCAAAAAAGAAATAGATACTTCAACAGGAGAAAAATGGAAAACAGATAACTTATGCTGATGTAGCAGCTGGAGGAAAAGTGCAAGAAGATCTTCCTTTTCCATTGAAGAGTATAGAAGAGCCAGTGCTTGAGTTAGAGGAACCAAAGGAACAGTGTTTGACTCAAGCAACTTATAAACAACTACAACAACAACAAAAACAACAGTCACAAGTACTACTAGTCCAAGACCTAACCCAAGAAGTTCAAGAATCTCAAAAAACAGAAGCAGTGGGAGGGGCAAGGCCGAAGAGTAAGATGCAAGATGATCTTCAGCAAATGCTCTTAAAGCTTCAAGATGCCAAGAATGGCAACTAAGTTCCTTTCTTGGAATGTCATGGGTTAAATTCACCACAAAAAAGGAAGAAAATATTTCATTATTTGAAACAATTTAAAAATGATGTTATTTGTCTACAAGAAACACATATTAAATTATCAGATCAAAAATATTTAATAAATTCAAGATAAGGGACTCATTTTGTGGCCTCAGCCCCAGAGAAGAAGAATGGAATTGTTATCTACATAAAGAAAGGATTAACAGCTAATTTAATTGAGGCAGATGTGTATGGAAGATACATAGCAATAGAACTATTAACTCAAAATGGCAAGATGCTTTTAATTAGGATATGTGCCCCAAACCAACACGATAATTTTTATAAACATTTATATTCTAAAATAACACATTGGGATTATAAATCATTTATTTTAATGGATGACTGGAATGGAGTTATAGATACGTTGAAGGATAAGAAGAGTATATCTAAAGTTTCTACACATGCAAAATTACCAAAATCCTTTTTTGATATAATGGAAGATTTGGAGCTGAGGGATATTTGGCGAGAGCGGAATATGGATGAAAAAGATTTTACTTTTTTTTTGGATAGACATCAATCTTTTTCCAGGATTGACTTTATACTAATTACAAATGATTTTCTCCCTAGGGTAAAGAAGACGAAGATATGTCCTAGGATTATAACTGATCAGTCCGGTTTGGTTGGAATTGGAACAGGATAGAGGGGAAAGGAGGTCCTGGAGATTGAATGAAAATTTATTTAGATATGAAAAAAATGTGAATGAGCTTAAAAAGTTAATGAAAGAATTCTTTATTAATAATATGGATAAGGGTACTTCTATGGAAATGGTACGGGATGCAAGTAAGGCCTATATGAGGGGAGTTTTAATATATATGAATAATAAATATAAATTAAGCAAATAAAGATGCGGAAAGAGATTGAGGAGGAAATAAAAAAGAAAGAATAATTATGAATATGCAACCCAGGAGATAAAAAAGTAAAAGAAGCAATAAATATATTGCGAGGGCAATTTAATATGTTAATGGCTGATCAAGTAGCAACTACTTTGCAATATACAAAACATAATACTTTTTGTAATGCCAACAAACGAGGTAGATGTATTAGCAAGATAGAATTTAGAGGTAAAGAAGTTTACCAACAAAATATGATTAAAAAAGCTTTTTTAGAGTATTACACAAAATTATATGCAAGAGACTCAATACAAGGTTCAGATTTTGATAGATATTTAAAGGAGAATAGTAGTCTTGAACTGACAATGGAACAAAGGGAAGGTTTGAACCAAACTATAACTTCTGAAGAGATTGGTTTAGCAATTAAGCAGTTAAAAGTGGGTAAAACACCAGGAAGAGATGGACTGACCGCTGTTTATTATAAGAACTTACAGTCTGAAATGATTGAACCACTTAGATTATTATTTTGTAGGATTCAACTGGAGGGGGGGGGCGGAATTCCACCCTCCTGGAGAACAGCTTTTGTCTCATTGATTCCAAAAGATGATCAGAATGCTAAGCCAGAAAATTTCAGACCAATTTCACTCTTGAATACTGATTAAAAAAATCTTTGCTAAGATATTGGCAAATAGATTGATGCCAGTTATGCAACAATTAATTCATAATGATCAATCAGGGTTTATAAAAGGTAGACAAATGAAATATAATGTAAGACAAGTTATAGATTTACTGGAATACTTGGAAAAAAATAACCAAATTTCTGCAGTATTTTTCTTCTTGGATGCAGAGAAGGCATTTGATCGATTGAATTGGCATTTTTTGTTTAAAATTATTGATAAGATGCAATTTGGAGATCAGTTTGCACAATCAATTAAAGCAATATATCAAGAACAATCAGCACAAATAATTGTTAATGGAGGCCTAACAGATTGTTTTAAGATTGAGAAGGGAACAAGGCAGGGTTGACCTTTATCGCCATTGCTATTTATTTTATCTTTAGAAGTTTTGTTAAATAAAATATGTGAATCTGATAAACTGAAAGGAATAGTAATTAGACAACAGGATTATAGACTGAGGGCTTTTGCAGATGATCTGGTTGTTACTTTAACTCAACCTATAAAAGCAGCCCCATATATGTTGGATATATTGGAACAATATGGTAGGGTCTTTGGATTTAAAGTAAATCAACATAAAGCTAAGATAATAACTAAAAATATATCTGTACTTCAAAGAGAAGAGTTAAGAAGAACAGACATTGTCTTACCTGAACGTCCATTTTCAGAGCGCTGCTGATACACTCCATGGATGGGATCAATCCTCTACTCTGGCAGCAACTGAGAGAACTTAAAGAGTTAAATAACACTCACACTGTGCTCTGGCCACGCCCTCCTTATCCAACTTCCCCAGTCTTGAACGAAAGCGCAGCAGATGTAATGCAACAACAACTTTATTAAAGAAACAAACACAACATCAACCACAACAACCAACCCAGCAAAATGACAACAACAAGGGGAGGGAATGGAGTGTATCCGCAGCGCTCCGAAAATGGACGTTCAGGTAAGACAACGTCCGTTTTCCAGAGCGCTGCTACTCCACTCCGTGGATGGGATATATCCAAGCTTACACTCCCTGGGCGGGAAACGAACTGCTCCCAGATGAATCTGAAACAACTCTCTGCAACACTCGCCTCCCAAAGGAAGCCTCAGCAGAAGCAAAAGAGTTAATCCTATAATGACATATGAAAGGAGACAAGGAAGTCCATGTGGCTGCGTGGCAAATGTCCAACACCGAGGCCTGGGTCGCCCACGCCGCCGCCATGGCCGCACTTCTTGTAGAATGTGGCAAAATACGGGCCGGAAGAGGCCGGGCCTGACGCTAGTAAGCCGTAGAGATGCAGGCCTTGATCCAGCAACCCACCATGGCCGAGGACATCTTCTGACCCATAAACACCGAGTGAAACGAGATGAGTAGAGCCTCCATCTTATGAAATGATGCTGTCCTGCGGATATAACATCGCAGCATCCTGCGGACATCCAACGTGTGCCAAAGGACCTCACGGTGATGATGAGGAGAGGAACAGAAATCCGGCAACACAATCTCTTGAGCGCGGTGAAACCAGGTGTTAACTTTCGGGGTAAACGCCAGATCAAGTCTAAGTACCACCGTGTTGGCATGAAAAATACAAAGATCCTTTCTAACAGAAAGCGCCACCACCTCTGATATCCTCCTGGCGGAAGTGATGGCAAGTAGAAAAGCCACTTTGAGAGACAGAAACTTCAACGAAATGGACCCAAGAGGCTCAAACGGAGGACCAGTGAGAGCCCACTAGGGATTCTCTAGGGACAAGTCCCAGGACGGATATCTATGCACCACAGGAGGTCCCAAGTTTGTAGGCCCATGCAAGAAATCCCGCACCCAGGGATGTTGAGAAATAGACTGGTAAGGTGGAAACGAGAGAACAGTCGAAAGTGCCGCAATCTGTCTCCTCAACATTGTCGGAGCCAAACCTCTGGCTAGCCCGGCCTGAAGAAAATCAAGAATGTCCTGGACAACGGCCGAAGTTGGGTCTACGTGATGCGAGGAACACCACCTACAGAACGCCTTCCAGGTAGCCTCATAAATCCTGGTTGTTGAAGGCCGACGAGCTGCTTGCATTGTGCCAATCACCTTGTCCGACAAGCGACCCTTCTTCAAGAGCACCCTTTCAAATGCCAAATGGCCAACTGCAGCCACTGGGGCTCTGGGTGGCAGATGGCACCTTGGCCAACACCCATAGTGTTGGCGTAACACTATGCGATGAGGGGGAATCACCCACAGACCGGTAACCGAGAATTCCACGAGGTCAGCGAACCAAGGCCTTCTGGGCCAATGCGGAGCCACCAACAGCAGATCAGCCCTTTCCGCTACCATCTTCCGTATCACCATCGGAATGAGATTGACGGGAGGAAAAGCGTACAGCCTTCCTGATGGCCACGGGCACCTCAGCGTGTCTGCGCCCTCCGCCCAAGGGACGGGTATCTGGAGATGAATCGGGGTAACTGAGCATTGACCCAACTCGTGAACAGATCGACCACTGGGGCGCCGAACCAGAGCGACAGTTCTCGGAACAGACTTGGATGTAGTTGCCATTCTGCTGGGTTGATCTGCTCAGCCAGTCTGCTTGAACATTGGCTGATCCCGATATGTAGTCGGCCCGCACTGATAGGAGGTGACGCTCCGTCCAGCGAAACAATTTCTCTGACTCCAGCATCAGGGCACGAGACTTTGTGCCTCCTTCTCGGTTCACGTGGGCCTTGGCTGATGTGTTGTCTGAGAATCAGTAAATGGTGACCATGAACCCTCGTGGCAAATTGAAGCAGAGCCAGGTAGATCACCCTCAACTTGAGCAAGTTGATGCTGTGAAGCTGCTCTGCCCAGGACCATATGCCCTGAGCTACTTGATTATCCAGGTGGGCACCCCAACCGTGTAGACTGGCATCGGTGGTCAGCACTAACTGCTCCTGGACTAGGAAATGACAGCCTTTGCGAAGTGCTGGGGACCTCCATCATCTCAGCGACAACTTGACCTGGGGTGGGACCATGACTGACTTGGACGTGGTTGCTATCCCCCTCCGCTGGAAATGCGAAATCTCCTTGAACATAAGGCGATGGGACTCGTCCAAATGAGGAACAGAGCAACTGATGAAACGACTTGGTGGACGATCTACAAACTCGATCAACAGACCCTCGCTTACGGTGCGACGCACCCACATGTCCGATGTCGAGGCCTCCAACTGACAACAGAAGTCCTGCAGCCAACGGGAGTGGGAGATGGTGAGTCATTTGCCCCACTGATAGGGCTTGTTGCCATATCCACGAAAAGGCCGCTTCGACGAAGGCTGCTGTCTGCCGTGGTCACGGAAGGTTTGTCTGTTGGAGAAATGGTCCGACGAGTAGAACTGTTGTCGGAAGGACGAGGACCCACTGGCCCCGGAGTACAGCCGAAAGGGCTGCCTCTGAGAATAAGGTGTAAAGCGCCTTTCCTGCCTCCTAGAACTTGAGGGGAGGACCTTCCGCTTATCTTTGTCCTCCACGAGAAGAGGCTCCAGGGCCACACCGAACAGACTAGGGGCCTTGTAAGCCGCTGCTGCTAGCTTCCATTTAGATTTGACTTTAGCCTTCCATGGTCGCAGCCAGAAAAGACGCCTGGAGGTGATGGAAGACGCCATTGTTCAGGATGCGAATTTAATAGAGTTCAAAGAGGCATCTGCAGAGTACTCGGTGGCCGCAATAATCTTATTAACGTCCTGGTGTAAGCGGAAGGTTTCCTCGGGAGGAAGCCTCTCCTGCAACTGCTGCAGCCAAATTAGTGAAGCGTGGTTAAAGAATGACGTGGCTGTCGCTGTCTTGATGGTCCAAGCCCCTACTTGGTGGGCTTTCCGAAAAGCCAACTCAGTGCGCCTGTCCTCCGCCTTGAGACCGTCCAGAGGATCTGATGAAACTACAGAATGAGATGAGAGGTTTGCCACTGGAGCGTCAACAAATGGTAATTCTAGCAATGACTCCAGCGTCGGATCAGGACAGTAAAGTTTCCTGTCCTGATTGTTGGGAGCTGTAGAGGACCCAGGCTGGCCCCAAGGAGCTTGGAGGATGTCCACAAACAGTTGGGGACATGGGATAAAATCGTTCTCCTGCTTAGCTTTGTTTAAACAAGGCATCATGAGGGCCAGCTTCCACAGGGGCAGTGGAAGGTTGAGCCCCCACTGAGCCCAAATTGTTAGTCAAGTGCGCCTTGTGGAGAAGCGACTTGAACAAAGCGGGCTGGAAGAGACCCGTGAAGGCAGGAGTGTCGGGCAGCAGTCCCTCATCTTCCAAAAATTCGAGATTGTCGAGGTAATCCTCTGGCTGATCAGAATCAAGAGAGGAGTCTGACTCAGTCCGGCGAGATGAGCGTGTCCGGTGGGACATTGAGGCCACAGAAGTAGACTGTACAGAGGTTGAGGAAGTCCCTTGGGCTGCCTGCTAAGCTCCCGCTGCCATAATGGAGGCCAAGGCTGTGGAAAGCATAGTCTGGAGGTCCATCTGTGGGCTTCACTGACGACTCCTCAGGCCGTAGTCCAGCAGCCATCAGTGTAAATGTTGCTGAAGGGGCTAATCTGTGAGGCAGTGAGCCATGGGCCAGGCCTGCAACCGATACATCAGGTAGGGATTGCGACACCCCTTTGGATAAGGCCAAGGGATTTGGTCTGTGCAGCATTGCACCCTCCGGCGCCACCCGAGAAGCAGTGGTATCAGCTGCCCTCTTGGCCTTTTCGTATTGGCGTTCAAAACCTTATGGCACCGAAGAGCATCCCTGTCAGTGGCAACTGAAGACCTGGAGCAATGGGATGCATGACTGACAGATGTAGAGCGCTTGTCCCCTTTTTTCTTTGAACCTTGAGAGACCTTGGAGGACTAGCCTCCTGTTCCAGGTCAGATGAAAGAGATGAATCAGCCATTGCAAAAAAAGGGGTGGTAAGAGTGATGTATGCACACTATATTTATGTATCTATTTATATATACAGATATATATGTTTTTTTTAAAAAATATTATTTTTACTATTCAAGAAAATTCCAACTATATACAAGATGTGAAAAATACTATGGCTGATATGTACACCGCCCCCCCCTCCTGCAGCAGACCTGCAGTGAGGGAGACAAATATAGGCACCTGAAATAATACAATAAACCCACCCTATACAGGGCAGGGTGGTAACAGGGCCTCTTGATTCTTTAATTAGCAGGGCCCGAATGACTGCACCTCCCAACAGAAAGAGGGAGATATGCAGATTGTAGTTCTGCCCAGGCCTGTAGATGGCATAACAAGATAGCAGATGCCCTACAAGAGGCCCAAAATGGCGGCTGCCCCCTGAGCCACGAGCCCGCCCCAACACCAACGAGGGGCAAGGGCTGCTGCTGCCCAGAAAATCAGCATGGGGCTGGATCCAGGAATGTCCAATAACCAGGATCCCAGAGTCTGGCTAATTGGCTGTAATATGGTCCCCGCAGCGACTCACAAGATGCAAACGGCTCAAAATGGACTTTTCAGCTCCACATGGCTGGCGCCGCCCGCAGAAGCCTATCGCGACCGCTCCTTCAAGACAACGAGTTAGCACTCAAATCCTCCTGCTGCCGCCGCCTCCTGACTAAATTGAGAGCTTGCAGGCTATTAGTTTCAGGTGGAGGGGATAAAGCAGCGAACCGCCCAGAGCCCATTCCACCGGTGGCAAAAGTCGGCTGGAACCGCCCCGCAGCTGACAGGCAGGCAGGGAATGAAGCAGAAAGCTCTCCTCGCAATTAAGGAAAAAAGGAACTAATCAAAAATAAATAAAACAACCTACAAGCACTAACTAACAGAGCACAGCCAAAAAACACCTCAGTCTGCCAGCAACTGAGAGAAAGACTGGGGAAGTTGGGTAAGGAGGGCGTGGCCAGAGCACAGTGTGAGTGTTATTTAACTCTTTAAGTTCTCTCAGTTGCTGCCAGAGTGGAGGATTGATCCCATCCATGGAGTGGAGTAGCAGGGCTCTGGAAAATAACGGGGTTTGAAATAGTTAAAAAGGTTAAATATTTAGAAATAAATGTTGCAGCTTCAAATACGAAGTTATTTAAAAATAATTATGAAGTTCTTTGGCAAAAAGTGCAGAGAGATATGGAAAATTGGCAAAAATTGCAACTATCTCTATTGGGAAGAATAGCAGCAATAAAAATGAATGTATTACCCAAGTTCTTATTTTTGTTTCAAATGATACCAGTGCTTAAGAAAGATGGAAATTTGAGGGAATGGCAGAAAGGAGTTAATACTTTTATTTGGTCTGGGAAAAAACCTAGAGTAAAATTAAAAATTATGCAGGATGTTCGTGAGAGAGGGGGTTTGAAAATGCCTAATCTAAGACTGTATTATGAAGCATTGGTGTTAGTGCAAATTAGTGATTGGTTTAACTTAACTGAAGAAAGGATATTAAATATAGAAGGATATGATTTGTTATATGGATGGCATGCTTATTTATTGTATGAGAAAAAATTGGATAAGACTTTTAAAAGTCTTATTCCCATATATTAAGGAATGCCTTGTTAAGAGTTTGGAAAAAGTGGCTTCCGGATGGCACCTCTGTCGTTGCCGGACGGTCTTTTCATGACCGCCGGCCTCGCTCCGCGTTGGAGCCACCTCACAGCTGGCAGGCGGCTCGGAAAACTTGCTCTTTAGACTGAAGAGCGGGTAGAGCTGGTGGGATTGGGTAGAGCCCCTTGAGTTGCCCCCAGGACTTTTTTTTGTCCTGGGGAGGGCTCAGAGTGATGGCTCCCCTTGTAGCTCACTGAAGCTCTGTGCAGCGAGGGACCTCTGTTTGCAGCAGCAGAGCCAGACGACAAGAACAATGCCACTAAAACATTAGAAATCTACAGCAAGCAAAAATTTGGTGAAATCTGGACTTTCTAAAAGGAAAAAAAGCAAGTATTTGTATTTTTAATAACTTTTTTAAAAAAGAGATTTAACGGGAGAAAATGCTTGAGAAAATGGCGATTGGCTTAAATGGAAGAAGGCAAAGTGGAAAGTGAAAGTGAGAATTAAGCCTGCTTCAAAGTACTTAAAAGAAACATTTTAATAGGATTTTAAAAAGAAACAAAATTGACTTAACTCCTAAGAAGATAGAATCCCGTTTTTGGGAGAAGTTGACTTTGTGGAAGCATGATTCCAAAACAAAAACCAAGGGGAGGCTCCCTTACTTATCAGACAAAGGAAAAATTAGAAAAGCCTCAAACGCAGTCTCAGGGAACTGGAAATGAAGATTTGAAAGGCTTTATAACCAAGGCTTTGGGAAGCATTGTTGAAAAGATAGAAAGTTTACAGAAGCAACTCAAGGAACTGGTACAGGAAAAATATTGAACCAAATTATTATTAAAGTAGTTTCTGGTCTTTCAAATGCGATGATGGAAATGGAAAAAAAAAGTGGCTGAAATCTGTACAGAAGTTGATTTTAAGATGAAAGTAACAGAAGAAAAAATTTTTAAAGCTGATGCTAGAAATCAAAAAATTGAAAATGTGATGATGCTTCAATTTAGAGCTATGGAGTCTGCGATAAGATTAAGAGGTATAAGAGAGAACAACAGAGAAGATTTAAGAACAGTCTGTGCCAAGGCACTAGCTGTATTACTAAAGGTGGAAGATGACCAAATTCTTAGCTGTATTGAGAAAGCTTATAGGGTGAACTCACGTGTGGCCAGACAAAGGAATTTGCCTAGAGATGTTGTTGTCTATTTTACTGATAGAAGATTGAGAAATGATATTTTGCAGAAGTCTTATCTTGCTACTGTTCAGGTAGAAGGTAAACAAATTAGTGTTTATAAAGAGTTACCACCTAAGATGCTAAGAGACAGAAAGGATTTTGGATTTTTGGTGAAGGAATTGAAAAGAAGTCAGATTCCATTCAGATGGGATGCACCAATTGGCATAATTTTGAGATATCAAGACGTGAGATACCGTTTAAATACTATTGAAAAAGCAGATTATTTTTAAAATAATATTTTTAAGGGAGCCCCCACATCTTCACCTTCACCCATGTTGCTAACTATGGAAGAAGGCATTAAAGATAAAGAGTCTGAAAGAGAGACTGAGGAACAATGCAGGCAGATGGAATTAAAAACTCAAAGTGCAATAGAAGAAACTCAAGGAGCAGTAGGTGGTTTTTCAGATGATTTTATTATGGATCTTCCAGAGCCGAAAATAAAGCACCCCAGAGATACAAGAGAGGTGGTACTGGACCTTGAACTGTTGAAGCAAGAACCGAAAGATAAACATACAACTCGAGATGAGAAGCAAATCTTAGCAAAGCAGAAACAGCAGAGGACCAGTACTTCACAAGAGGAAAAGGGGGATAATGGCAAGCAACAGAAAGCAGAAGTCAAGGGAGGAGTTAGACTGAAAACCACTGCTCTGCAACAGAAACTTCGTCAATTGCTTGATTCGCTTTGTGAAACTTAAATGACATTTAAATTTTTATTCTGGGATGTTAAATTTTTATCTTGGAATATGAATGGATTGAATTCTCTACAGAAAGGATGGCAAATATTTCACTAATTGAAATAGTTTAAAAGACATTTTTTTCAGACAGTTGTAGATTTTTTTTCTTTTTTTTTTAAGGACTGACTTTATCTTGATCACACTTGATTTATATACGAATATGGATTATAAAATTTTTGCAAAATTCATCCTAAGTTGGATTTAACATTTTGAGAAAAGTAAACAAATCGCTGCAGTACTGTTTTTGAGTGTCTGCAGAGGATCTGGTGGTTACCCTAATATAGCTTTTGGAATTAATCATCTAGATGAAGAAAACAAAGAAATATGTTGGAAACCCAAAGGAAGGAATTGGAAAGGTTGGCAGGATTTGAAAGAGTTTTAAAGGAACATCTGGGAATGCAGCTTGTAGTCTCTAATTAAGACTTGGAAAACTGGGAAAAGCTGCATCTGTCTTTATTTGGTAGAACAGCAGTAGCTAGGTTGAACGTTCTACCTAGAGGATTACAAAATACCTTTGTGGTTGGATCCCACAAATATAAAGTCACTCGGGGGGATCTTATATGGAGAGATGCTTTTTGTTGGGGGCAGCTGGAATATAAAGTTTATAAAAACTTTGTTGGAAGAAGAAATTGATTTAATTAGGCTACAGTACACTTAACTTCAATCATGATGAAGAAAAGACTAAAAATTGGTTTATTGATACAGAAAATTATTTGACATATATTATATTATATTATTTGCTATATATTATATTTTATTACTATTATTATATAATATGGGGGATTGATTTAGGTAAATAATTATTAATATCAGATTAGAGAAATGTTTGACATTTTTTATTTGGGTTTAAATAATATAAGAGTTGTATTGATTGATAAATGAATATTGAAGGCTGATAAATGAGGTATACATTATTATTATTAGTTTTAGGAAAACTTTATTATTTATAGGTCTATTTGTTATATTATTTTTCGGGTTTCACCGTATTTTTCTAGTTTAATATATGTAGACTGTGTGAAAATATTTTTTTTTTTTGCAAGGGAAGCCAAGGGGGGGATGGGGGGGATATGGGGTTGGGGAATGGGGAGGGGGAAGTTGGGGGGGAATGGGGTTGGGGGGAAGTGGGGGGGAGAGAAATGATAAAATTTGTATTGTAAAACTTTTTCAATAAAAAAAAAGAGTTTGGAAAAAGTACCAATATAAGTTAAACTATAAGATACCTATATCAGCAAACCCTAGACATGTAATAGAAAATATAAGTATAGAACACAAAATGGAGGTGATTACTTATAAAGAGCTTTTGGTTAATGAAAGGGGTAATCTACAACTGAAGTCTTTAGAGGTATTGAAGGATGAAGGGATACTTTATACTTGGTTTCAGTATGGTCAACTCCAAGCTAGATGGAGGGAAGACCAAAAAATTGGTCTTCCAATTTCATGCAAAATGAGGAAAAGTTGGTAAAACAGATCAGGGACCAGAGTCCAATGCATATTAAAAGGTTGTATAATGCATTATTGGAAATAGATTCAGAAATGGAATTGGTCAAGGATTGTATGATAAAATGGGCACAAAACTTTCAGGAACCAATAATGATGGAAACATGGGAAAAGATTTGGGTTAGAAATGTTAAATTTACGCAAGCGCAAAACTTAAGAGAAAATTTTTATAAAATGTTCTATAGATGGCATTTAGATCCTAAGAAATTGTCATGTATCTACCCAAATGTGCAAGCCAAATGTTGGAGATGTGATTGTGATGATGCAACTTATTATCATATACGGTGGACTTGTAAGAAGATCAAAGCATTTTGGATAAAAGTTTGGTGGGTAATTAAAAATATTTTGAAAAAAAAGATTGGAATTTACTCCACAGATGTTCTTATTGGGTATAATAACTGATTGTACAGTACTAGAGACTAAATTGATTTTAAACTTTATATCAGCAGCTAGGCTGTTGGTAGCTCAATACTGGAAGTAAGACTTTGTGCCTACTATAGAAGAATGGACTTTGAAAGTAACACACTTAGCTGAAATGGTGAAGATCTCAGCATATTTGAAGGATCATACGCAAGAGAAATATATTTTGGAGTGGAAAAAATGGATAGACTATGTTCAAAACAAATATAAGACAAGAAGATATCAAATTGCGTATGCATGAGTGTAACGATAACTTGAGTTATCTATAAGGGAGTTAAGGTTTCTTTTTGGGGGGATTTAGTTTATGGATGGGTAGGTTAATTTAGTTTATAACTGCTTTTCTTTTTTCTCTAATACCTTGTATTCTGCTCTGGGAAGTCGGGGAGGGGGGGAAGAGGAGGGGAAGGGGGGGTAAGGGGAGGTGGGAAGGGGTGGGGGTGGGGGGGAAATGTTATTCTTTGTAAAACTTTTCAATAAAAAAAATAAATTAAATGGCAAAAACTGTTAGATTTCTCAAATTTGCTATTCCCCAAGATGAAAAGCAAACCTTTCATCTGTCAGGACCACGAGGCACAATAGTGGTGTGATAGGAATTATTACTGCAAATTGTTGCAGGACAGCCATTTAGTAGTTTCTTATTTTTAAAAAGATTGAATTAACTTTCAGTTTCAAAATCCATCTCTTTATACTGTTTACAGTATACATCACAAAACTTTTGTCAATGAACTAAGTGGATGTTTTGCTATGATCTATAAAGCTAAAGCACTGAATGAGAGTGGTACAGGCAATTTCAATAAGACTTCAGCAACGTTTTAAAATTGGGTTCCAACTGTAGTTTATTTTGAATTATAATTGTAATGAACTGTTGGATTTCCCTAACCTGAAATGAAACTATGAAATACCTTTGCTGTCAAGGTTCCAAGTAATACATCCCATTCAATAAGGCAGGCAAATTCCTCAAAGAATATTTTATTGGGACATATCAAATTGGCATGTTCCTTGTGGAAAACCAGCTCTAAGTTCCCACTGGTTTTACACCCAATTAAAAGTACAATTTTGTCACCTCCCCCCAGAGTCTTTAGTCACATGGCCCAATCACCATGAAGTCCAGTTGCTAGGTGACCTCAGTCTCCATCTTTTGAACACCTGCACCAACATTCTTGATTCCCAGGGGAAATAATTTTATTTAGGCTACAATACCACAGCTATCTCTACACCCTCCTCCCTGCCCCTTCACTCCAGGCTTTGTCAGCCCTGAAGCAGTGAGAAGAGAAACCTCCCTAGAGAAAACTACAGAAAAGAAAATGGCCACAGGTCAGCCAACCTCAGGGTTGACAGGCGGCTCCCCTTCAATTGAAGAAAGTTCCCTGTAAGAGAGAGAGAAAGATCACAGAGAGGTTAGTTGGTGAGGTTCCTAACCTCCTCCCCCACCCAGGAAAGCCCTTTGGTTTATGGGGGTCCTTCTCATGAAATTGTTTGAGCAACTCATCTGCCTTTACCTTCCAACTTTTCATCCAAGAATCTTCAGATAGGGGGGTACCCCTTCCAATAAACTAAGTACTGCTATTGTCCCCTGTGTACTCTGGAATCTAAGATCCTTTTTATTTCATAGTGTGTTTTCTCTTCAATCACAAGGGGCTTTGAAGCTGCCCAACCTACTGGGCTGAGTTGTGAGCTTGTTGCTGGCTTCAGCAAGCTACAGTGAAAGACCAGATGTACTTTCCGCAACAGCTGGATAAGTTTCAATTGTACTGTGATGGGGTTAATTACCTTTACTATGGAGAGTGGTCCTACAAACTTCAGACCCAATTTCCTAGAGGCTAATTTTAATTTTAGATATTTAATAGATAGGTAGACTCTATCTCCCACCCGGAATTGTGGCTGGAGAGACTGCTATTTGTCAGCCTGTTTTTTATAGTTTTTTTGCTGCTGAAAATACTATGCATTTAGTATTTTCCATGATCTTTTCAGGGGTTCCATTCATTCATTTAATGGCATGGATGAGGGGGATTTCTTTTGGTAGCTCAGGCATGGGGATGAATTCCATTCCAGTTGTGATTTGGAAAAGTGACAGTCCCGTGCTGCTATGTACTACATTGTTATATGCCTCTTCTGCAAATGGCAATAGTTCTGCCCAATCAGATTGCTGGTAGTCTACATAGCACCTAAAATATTGTTCTATCATTGCATTGGCTCATTCTATCACCCCATTCATACTTGGATGAAAGGCCGAGCTGAGCCCTTGTGATGACCCAATAGTCTTTATAAATTCCCTTCAGAACTTTGCAGTGAATTGGACTCCCTTGTCTGATATGATTCTGCGGGGTACCCCATGCAGCCTATAGATCTGTTTGATGAATAGTTTAGCCAGCTTTTTCACTGATGGGAGCCCTGGGCAAGCTGTGAAATTGGCTTGTCTTGAGAACAAGTCTACCATGGTCCAAATGACTGAGTCTCCTCCCCTCTCCCTGCTGTCAGGAAGCTCTACAATAAAATCCATGGCAATTTTCTCCTATTGTTGGGATGGGGATGATTGTGTGGATTACTTCCTATGGCTTGGTGTTGAATTGTGGCTTTCTGGATAAGGCATCAGTGAGTAGGTTCTTCCCTCCCAGGATGTACTTTAGTTTGAAGTTAAACCACTTAAAATACTGCACCCAGTGAACCAGCTTTGGGGAGAGTTTTCTGGGGTTTTTTAGAGCTTCTAAGTTTTTCTGGTTAGTCCAGACTTCGAACGGCACTTGACTGCCCTCTAGAAAGTGTCTCCAGGTTAGCAATGCCCACTGGACTGCATAAGCTTCCTTCGCCCACATTGCCCATCTCCTTTCGGTATCAATTATTTTTTGGGAAGTGTAAGTGCACTGCTGCAGATCTCAACCTGTATCTCTCTGGAGTAGGATTGTGATGACAGCTTCGTTGTTAATGTCTGCTTGCATCACAAAAGGCTGGTCAGGATCAGGGTGTTTGAGGGTCAGTTCCTCAGCAAACAGTCCTTTTAGTGCATCAAACACTGTCATTCCAAAATCCAGGTTAAGTGTTGGCCGGGATGGTGTTTTGGATCCCACCCCTGGTTTTGTTATGGGCAGGGCTATTTTGGCAAAGAAAGGGATGAATTGTCTATAGAAGCTTTGAAGTTGTCTGTGAGTGTGATGGATCTATCAGTTTAGTACAGCTATGATTTTTGCCAGGTCCATTTCTACCCCCTCATTTGACACTCGGTAGCCCAGGTAGTCCAGAGCAGTCTTGTGGAACTTGCATTTTGACAGCTTGACATATAGCTTTGCTGTGAGCAGTTTTTTTCAGAACTTGGTGCACTAGCTTTACATGTTCCTCCATTGTTTCACTGAATATGAAAATGTTGTCCAAATAGACAAGGACTCCCTTGGTTCATGCAGCGTCTTAATTGCATGAAGACTGCAGGGGTCCCTTGTAATCCATTACTTTAAATTGGAAGCTGCCCAGTGGGCAGTTAAAGCAGTTTTCCATTCATCTCCTTCTCTAATTTGGACTCGGTAGTACGACTCCTGCAAGTCTAGTTTAGTGATCACTTTCCCCTTGGACAGGTGGGATAGCATGTCCTTCAGTAGTGGCAGTGAGTAGGTGTTTTCCATGCATAGTGCATTTATTCCTCTAAAGTTCATGCAGAGCCTCATTGACCTGTCTTTCTTTTCTTTAAACAAGACAGAGGCGGCCACCCTATGCTGGTTGTATGAAACCCTGGACTAGGTTGTCATGAATATAGTCTCTTAACTCTTTCATCTCCTTGGTAGTCATAGAATATATTTTTGATTTGGGTAGTTAGCTCCTGGCATGAACTCTATTGCACAGTCTGTGGGTCAGTGGGGTGGGGTGGGGGTTAGAGTATTGCATTTCTCTTCACTGAACACCTCTGCTAAGTCCTGATATTCTTTTGGGATCTGGGGAATCCCTGGGAGCAGCTCCGTCATTACAGCAGCCTTCTCCCTTTGGTTGGTGTCACTTAGCCGCTGGCAGGCTTCCCTCTCAATTGAGGTTGGGTCTGGACCCAGTGCAAATTTCAATTTTTTTAAAAAAAAATTATTAAATTTCCAAAGATTAAAGTACAAAAAGAAGCATAATAAACAAAAAAGCAAACAAACAAACACACACAAACAAAAAATGTAAACAACCAAAAACAAACATATCAAAATTTCAATATTAATAACAACTTTTCTGCATTTATTTATTTATTTATTTATTTATTTATTTATTTATTTATTTATTTATTGAATTTCTATACTGCCCTTCTCCCAAAGGACTCAGGGCGGTGAACAGATTAAGATTTCATATACATAAAAATATATTTTATAAACAGTAAATAATAAATTGAGTCAACTTGGTGTATCTACTAAGACCTTGGCATAGAATTTAGATGTTTATGCTAGCCCTGCTTATTGAAACAGAAAGGTCTTCAGGGCACGTCGGAAAGTGCGAAGATCTGGGATTATTCGTATTCCAGGTGGTATTTTGTTCCAAAGTGTAGGTGTCCCCACAGAGAAAGCTCTCTCCCTTGGAACTACTAGACGACATTGTTTTAATGATGGTACTATGAGTAGGCCTACTCTGTGAGAGCGTATTGGTTGGTGGGAGGTTATCGGTTGCAGCAGGTGGTCTCATAAGTACTCAGGTCCTAAGCCATGGAGCACTTTAAAGGTAAGAACCAACACCTTGAAGTGCACTCGGAAGGCCACCGGAAGCCAGTGCAGCTCGCATAGCGGTGTTACATGCGAGCACCATGTTGCTCCCATAATTATTCACGCAGCCGCATTCTGGACCAGTTGGAGCTTCCAGGTGCACTTCAAGGGGAGCCCCATATAGAGAGCATTGCAGTAGTCAAGTCAGGAAATGACGAGGGCTTGAGTGACTGTGCGTAATGAGTCCCGGTCTAGAAAGGGATGCAATTGGCGAATCAGGCGAATCTGATAGAAAGCTCCTCTGGCCACAGCTGTTATATGATCTTCTAAAGACAGTCGTGCATCCAGGAGGATGCCTAAATTGTGAACTTTCTCTGCAGGGGTCAATGACTCATCCCCAATAGTTAGTGATGGGACTAACTGGCTGTACCGGGACGCCGGTAGCCACAGCCACTCAGTCTTGGAAGGGTTGAGTCGAAGCCTGTTTCTCCCCATCCAGACCCATACGGCCTCAAGGCACCAGGACATCACTTCAAGGGCATCATTGGGATGGTTTGTGACGGAGATGTACAGCTGAGTGTCATCAGTGTACAGATGACATTGCACCCCAAAATCACGGATGATCTCCCCCAATGGCTTCACATAAATGTTGAACAGGAGAGGCGAGAGGACTGACCCCTGTGGCACCCCACAAGTAAGGGGCCTCGAGGTCGATCTCTGTCCACCTGTTAACACTGACTGCGATCTGTCAGAGAGGTAGGACGAGAACCACCGTAATACGGTGTCTCCCACTCCCAGCCCCTCCAACCGGTGCAGCATGATACCATGATCAATGGTATCAAAAGCCGCTGAGAGATCTAATAGGACCAGGATAGAGAAACATTCCTTATCCCGAGCCCTCCAGAGATCATCAACCAATGCGACCAATGCTGTTTCTGTGCTGTATCCAGGCCTGAAGCCAGACTGGAACAAGTCTAGATAGACAGCTTCATCCAGGTACTGTGGAAGCTGTCGTGCCACCACACTTTTGACAACCTTTGCTAAAAAGCGAAGGTTGGAGACTGGACAGTAGTTTGCTAAAACAGCCGGATTCAGAGAGGGCTTCTTAAGGAGTGGCCTCACCACCGCCTCTTTCAAGGCGGGAGGTAAGTATCCCTCTCTCAGAGAAGCGTTAATAATTCTCTGGAGCCAGCTACGTGTAACCTCCCAGGTAGCCAGCACTAGCCAGGAAGGGCACGGGTCCAATAAACATGTGGTCACATTCAGCTTCCCCAGTAACCTGTCCACGTCCTCAGGAGTCACAGTATCAAACTTATCCCAGATAATGTTCTCAAGATCTGCCCTCATCATTTCATCCGAATTAACCCAGTTAGAGTCCAAGCCTTCCCGAATCTGAGTGATTTTATCGTGCAGATATTGTGCAAAATCCTCAGCTCGTCCTTGCAGAGGGTCTTCCCGGGCTCTCAGCTGGAGTAGAGAGCAGGTAACCCTAAACAAGGTGGCTAGGCGATTATCTGCCGATGCAATAAGAGCGGAAAAATAGTTACATTTTGCCGCTTTTATCGCCTCTAAGTAGGTCTTAATGTAAGATCTCACTAGTGTTCGGTTGGATTCAGAATGGCTGGTCCTCCAACTGCTCTCTAGGCGTCTTTTCTGGCGTTTCATCCCCCTCAGCTCATCAGAGAACCAAGGAGCTGGGTAGGTTCGACGCCGGGTCAGAGGCCGCAAAGGCACAACCCGGTCTAAAGCACCAGCGGCCATCCTATCCCAGGACGCCACTAGGTCTTTAGCCGAGTCATGAGCCAAGGTCTCAGGAAATGGCCCAAGCTCCATCCAGAACCTATCAGGATCCATCAGGCGCCTGGGGCGGAACCATTTAATTGATTCCGCCTCCCTGTGGTGGGTTGTAGTGGTCAGAAGGTCAAGCCTAAGGAGAGAATGGTCTGACCATGACAAGGGTTTGATGACTATATCCCCTATATCTAGACCATTCAGCCACTGGTCAGAGATAAAGATCAAATCCAGAGTGTGTCCCCCCCATGTGAGTAGGGCCATTAACTAATTGGGTCAGGTCCATGGCCGTCATGGAAGCCATAAACTCCCGAGCCCCTTCAGACGTTTCACCAATGGATGGCAGGTTGAAATCTCCCATAACCAGTAGCTTAGGAGTCTCAACTGCCACCTCGGCTATTACGTTGAGGAGCTCAGGCAGGGCTGCTGATACGTGGCAGGGAGCCAGGTACGCAATCAACAGGCCCATCTGTAAACCATAACCCCACTTCACGAGGAGGGACTCACATCTGGTTGTCTGAGGCACAGTAATTTCCCTTGGGTCAAGACCTTCCTTTATAATGACCGCCACACCTCCACCCCTGCCTCGAGCTTTTGGCTGATGGAATGTGCAGAAACCTGGTGGGCACATTTCTATGAGGGGGACCCCCCTTCATTGCCCAACCAGGTCTCTGTAATACCTGCCAGGTCCGCTTTCCCCTCTTGAATTAGGTCACAAATGAGGGGGGCTTTGTTAGCCACAGACCTGGCGTTGCATAACATCAGCCTAAGACTTGGGCTCAGAGACCTTGAGCAACCCAAGGAACGAGAAGAGCTTGGGAGGTCGGAGCACGCAACTGCTTGAAGATAGTGGGTGCATACCCCCCTGACATGATGTGGCCTCCTGCTCCCACCATATCTGCCCCTCCCAACCAAAACCTTGATGGAACAGCCCATTTCCATGCCAGTATTAAGTCTGCCTATTCCCAGTTCCGAGTTTCTTATGATGTAATTTTGTGTTGACTTTGGCTTCACTTTTGGAAAATTATTTACTAATCCCTCCCTCTGTGGAT
Organism: Masticophis lateralis; assembly: GCA_030761175.1. NCBI lineage: Eukaryota > Metazoa > Chordata > Lepidosauria > Squamata > Colubridae > Masticophis > Masticophis lateralis. Next base: position 569,622 of record JAUDYJ010000008.1, read on the forward strand.
TGCCCCCCAAATCCACATGATCCACCCCGTTTATGCCCACCCCCCCTTTCAGAAGCCATTAAAATCTTGGTTAGAAAATTAGATAAGAAAGTCCTTAATCCCCTCTTAGCACCGTGCCACCTCTCGGGATTCCAAAATCCATCATCAAGGTAGGCCTTGATGCGGAGGGCCAAATTTGCGAGAGAGGGGAGTCTCGCAATGCCAAGTGTTCGGTCGCCAAATACATCTAGTAAGTCAGATGGGTACAGCATTTGGGTCTGGTCCAATAGTCTGATGTAAGAGTCTTGAGGCAGTCAAGTAATAAATTCAGTGTGGGTAAGAAACTGGTCTCCCTTGCCCTCTCACGGCAGGGGGAAGGAGTTTAGTGCAATCTCAGGATAGACAGAGGATAAAAATCTAGTCATCCTCTCACAGCGGCTCGTTCTGAATGAGATGGTCGTAATAAGTTTGTTGTTCTGTCTGCTCAATGATGTCAGTAATTCAAAATTGGTATCTCTAGCCTATTTAACCTCTTTTCACAAATTCTACTTCTAAATATCTGTGTCTTAAACTTACATCTTTATCTAAATTATCTTGACTTCTATTTACAATTCGATCTCGTAACAAAAACATCCCTTAAGCTTTACTCTCCAACCAGGAATACCATTTATTCCATATTAAATAGTACTCAGTATCCTCCCTCTCCTTCATTTCCATAGATAATCTGTCCATCTCTACACATTCGGATATTTTTTTTATTATGATTTGATCTGGAGGGGTGTCTGATTGTTTCCAATTTTGTGCTATCACAATTCTACTTGCCATTAGTATGTGTAATATGATATATTGTATACTTTTCTGCATTTTCCCTTCCAGAATATCTAGGAGAAACAATTCCAGCTTTCTTTCTATCTTCTGCCCTGTTATTTCATCCATTTTTTAATCTTATCCCAAAATTTCCTAATCTTAGGACAAGTCCATCACATGTGGTAAAATATTCCTTGTTTGTGTCCATACCTCCAACAATTTGGAGACCTATTCAAGAACATCCTGGTCAATTTCGCTGGTGGCAAATGCCATCGGTAGGACATTGTGTAAAGGTTTTCTTTATAAGCAGCTGACATCGTTAGTTTGTAATTTCTCTCCCATAATCTATCCCATTGATCCAAATGAATATTATGTCCAAAAAATTTTGCCCAACTAATCATTGTTGCTTTCATGGTTTCCTCTTCCATTTTAAATTTCAACAAAAAATTATACATTTTTATAATCATTTTTTCCTAATGATCCTAATAATATCTTATCAAGTTCCAATTGCTCCCTGTATATGCCAAATTGTTCCTTATCTTTTTTATATTTTGTTTTGATCTGCAAGAATGGCCACCAATCAATTTTTATTCCTCGTTTTATTAGATCCTGTTCTGACTTTAAATTTCCAATTTCATCCAATAGGTCCGAATAAAATATACTATTTTATTTAAATCCAATACATTGGAATAGATTACGGCCTCCATCATTGATATCCAAACTGGAACTTTCATATAATGATTTTTCTTTATAGTATTTCAAATATCGATCAAAGCATTTCACACTAGATTATCTCTGGAAGTATGTATGTGTCTTAATTTTCCCTTTCCAAAGGAACGCATGCCATCCCAGTTGGAGGTCATGGCCTTCCAATATTAATATTCTTTTATTTCTTAATTGAATCCAATCTTTTAACCAAGTAATTGCAGCTGCCTGATAATATAATTCCCAATCAGGTAGGCCAAATCCACCTTTAGTTCTGGAATCCTGCAGAAGTTTATGTTTTATTTGGGCTTTTTTCCCTAGTCAAATGAATTTACCTATCATTCTGTTTAAATATTCAAAAACAGTTTCCCTAGTCTAATTGGTATCGATTGAAAAAGATATAATAATTTAGGTAATACATTCATCTTTATTACGGCTATTCTACCAATTAAGGATAACTGTAATTTGGCCCAAATATCTGAGTCTTTTTGAATTTGTTGTATTAATTTATCATAATTGTCTTCTTTTATTGTAGAACATTTCACCATAAGCCAAATTCCTAAACATTTCACCTTTTTACCCATTTGAACACCCAATTTCCTTTCCAATTCTTCCTGTTGTCTTTTTGTATAATTCTTCGTTAACATTTTAGTTTTTTTCCTTATTTATTTTAAGCCCCACTACTTTATCAAATTCTTCAACTTCATTTATCAAGTTGATTCCCGTCTCCAAAGGATCTTCCATAATAAAAATTAGATCATCTGTGAATGCTTGGACCTTGTATTCCTCCTGTTTGACTTTCAAACTCTTTATTGTTTGATTTTTCCTAATTTGTATTAACAATATTTCCAAAGATAATATAAATAATAGAGGTGACTGGGGGGCATCCCTGTCTTACCCCTTTAGTCATATTAATCTTCTTTGTCATTTCTCCATTCATTATTATTCTGGCCAATTGTTTAGAATAAATTGTTCTAATTAAATCTGTAAATTTCTCCCCAAATTTCATAATTTCCAATTGGTTAATAAGTTCTAGTTCAAACAAGACAAGTCATGATGGAAACATGGGAAAAATATGGGTTCAGAATGTTAAATTCACACAGTCACAGAATTTGAGGGAAAATTTTTACAAAATGTTTTATAGGTGGCATTTAGATCCTAAGAAATTGTCATGTATGTACTCTAATGTTCAACCAAAGTGTTGGAGATGCGATTGTTTAGATGCTACGTATTACCATGTATGGTGGACTTGCAAGAAAGTGAAGGCTTTTTGGATCAAAATTTGGTGGTTTATGCAAAATATTTTGAAAAAGAAACTTCAATTTTCTCCTCAATTGTTTTTATTGGGAATAGTTAAGGATTTTTCAGTGAATGAAACAAAACTGATATTATATATGGTCACAGCAGCTAGGTTACTGATTGGTCAATATTGGAAAAAAGAAGCTGTACCTACTATTGAAGAATGGACCTTGAAGGTGGCCAGTTTTGCAGAAATGGTGAAGATATCTGCATACTTAAAAGACTCAAGAAATTTTTGTGTGGGAATGGAAGAAATGGAGAGATTATGTGCAGAATAAATATCAGACAAAGAAGTATCAGATTGCTTTTAGCTGAATGCTATGAAGAAATTTATATAGAGAGTGTAGAGTAGAGTAGTTGGGGGGAATTATGACTTGGATTTCATTTTTTAAAAAATATTTGGAATAGATTATGTCCAGAATAAATTTCACTTAAGGATGTATCAGACAGCTTTTACTTGAATGTTATTTAGAAATTTTTAGTATAGACAGGGGGCAGAATAGCTGGGGGGAATTGTATGATATGATAAGATTTGGATTTCACCTTTTAATATTTAGGATGTTAAAAAGGAATTGTAATTTTAAAGTTATAGGGAAGTCAAGGGTGGGGAGGGATGGGTAAGGGAGGGTTAGGGAGGGGAAGGGAGGGGAAAATGGGGAAAATTCTGTATTTGTAAAACATTTTCAATAAAAAAAAAGAAAGTTCTAGTTCAGATTGTCAAATGCCTTCTGAGCATCTACAAGCATTAATGCCAGCTGCTTATCTGGGTGGGCCCCATATCATTCTAATGTATCCATGATCATCCTTATATTATTTCTTATATATCTGTTTGGCAAAAAACTATTTTGATCTGAATTAATAATTTCCTTTTAAAAAAATTTGTCCCTTTCAGCTATTATTGTTACAAAAAATTTATAATTTTGTAACAATTTAAGCAGCAAGATTGGCCAATAGTTCTTGATTTGTTGTGTGTCTGTGCCATCCTTTGGGATAAGTGATATTAGTGCCTCCCTCCATGTCTGTGGTAGTTTAGATTGTTCCAGTGCTTCGTTATATAAATTCAAAAGTAATACTTCCAGTGGGCCCTGTATTTCCTTATAGAACTCGGAGGGGATGCCATCATGCCCTGGTGTTTTATTATTTTTTTGTTTCTGAATAGCCTCCTTCATTTCCGACATAGTAATTCTATTATTTAACATTTCCTTCATTTCTTCTGGTACCATCGGAAGATCTCTACCTTTCAAATATTTCTTTATATCCTCTTCCTTTACCTTCTCCTGGCTATAGAGTGTTTCAAGATAATTATGTGCTATTCTCTTTTTTTCCTCTAACGGGTGCTGGATGTTCCCCTCTTTGTCCTGTAGCTATGTTATTAATCCCTTTTCCTTATCCTTTTTTTAAGGATAAGGAAAAGGATAGGCCAATCATCTCCCTGGCTTATTAGCATGTTCAAAGTGTAACAAATTTCAATTTTTGGTAATCCCCCTCCCAGGTGATCATTGGGCTCCATTTGCCAAGCCACGCCAATCCCAGTATGATGGACTCAGACATTTTTGGCACCGCCATGAACTGGATTAGCTCCCAGTGGTGGCCCATTCCAAAAATTCTTTCAATTAGCAAAATTGGATCCTAATATACCAAGGCAAGACTCCAAATAACAGATGGTGCCATAGTCAACTCATGCAAAAATTGAACTGGTTACAAGGTAAACTACCATACAGCATAAGTCTTAAAGCTTATTATTTGTTCACTAGTTCATTTTTATGGCAGAATTCATTAATGCTGACTTAGAAAGAGCTCAGTTAATAAAAAATCCAAACCAACCAATTTTTCTTCCTTCCTTCCTTCCTTCCTTCCTTCCTTCCTTCCTTCCTTCCTTCCTTCCTTCCTTCCTTCCTTCCTTCCTATCTGGAGAATTTCTAATCAATTATGTTTGTTATATTCATTGTGGCACAACTTTAGCCTACATACAGATTCAGATGAACAGAACATTAGTTTACATACAGATTCAACCCAATTGAACTGTGCACATAATTAAGATTGTGGGTTTTTGCTAAGCATGTGTTTTCTGTAGAAATGTGGGAGAAAGAAGATGCAAGCAGAAAGAATGGAAAACCATAAAAAATTCAGTATGCAAATCATTTGTAAAAGAAATCAGATTTTTTTTCTCTTTTTCTAAGAACAACAGAACACTCTTCTGCAGGAGAAGCTGAATGAGGGAACAGCAGGGAATATTTTTTTCCAGTGTTTTATTGGCATATTTGAGGAGCATTTCAAAAGAGTTTTCCCAAATTGGCCCCAAGATGATGTCCACCCTTTGGAACCATGCAAGCATGCAAAGTTTCATACATTTGAATATGTGTACTTACATTTACATAAGTCAAATCATATCCTTCTCAGGAGCTTCTTATAAAAGGTCTACTGACCAAGCAGAAAGGTCTTCCCTAAGATTTTCCAAGGACTGAAATATGGAACTCTATCTCAAGCATGTGATTTCCCATTGAGATCCTAGCAATTCAAAAGGTAGACTTCAGATGCTTTATCACTGTGGCTATATGCAAGCAGTTTTGGGCATCTCGGGCTGTTCATGTGATGCCTTGCTACATGAGCTACATTGGGTCCATGAGCTTGTCCTGGGTCCAATTCAAGGTTGCTTATCATCTTCAAAGCCCTTCATAACATGGAACTAGATTAGCTGAGGAACTGGCTTGTTCCTATTTCATTGACCCATCCTATCCAATAAAGCAGGGAGGGTACATTGTGAATCTTGTTAGTTAAAGAATTTCAACCAGTGGGGTCTAAGAAGAGAGCCCTTTCTGCCACTGCTCCAACTTAGGAACATCCTGATACCATCCCAAAAAGGGATAACATCCCTTTTTTGACCTTCTAGAAGAGTGTTTAAGATCTGGTTCTCCCAACTGGTATAGGAATTGGAGAATAGCATGCAATCCCGGGGGTGGTTAGTGGCTTGAGAGCACTCCTTCTGCCTTTTAATTCGCTTTTTAACTCTGTTTTTAACTGTGTTTGTTTTATATGGTTTTATGGATTTTTATCTGTAAACTGCCTAGAGTCATTTGAATGGTCAGATGGGGACTACCTAAATTTGATAAATAAAACAATATAAAATAAATTAAATAAATAAAACCACAGCCCTTTTACTTCACAAGATGAAAGAAAAGATAAAGAGGCACAGGATTAAAACAAAACTCAACTGCAAGAACTAAATTTTCCAGTGCGCTGCTTCCTACATTCCATGGCTGAGTATTTCATTTATGTGTTGCTAGGGAACTGAATGTTAAATATTTAAATTTCTTGCTCTGTGCTGTTCACATCAGTCTTTTTCACTCAGTTGCTGAGGGAACTAGTGTCTTGGTTTGCTCCGTATTCTACTTCATGAGTTAATGTTATTGTTCTTTGTTATTGTTATTGTTCTTATTTTATTTTAATTTATTTTATTTTAGTTTATTTCTAATTTAATTTCTAGTTTAAACTGGGGCTGTTGTTTGTTTGAACCTTTTAAGAGATTATTGCTGCTGGGAGAGGCTGGGAACTTGTGGTTCCTTCTTTGTCTGTTTAGATGGTCACTGTTAGCAGCGTTCTGGAGTCTGACCCAGCTGGGCAGCTCCGAGAATTATTTAAGCTGCAGGCGGTGGTGCTGGGCAATTGGTGAGCTGGTTCATCCACTCCCACCTCAGCCCAAGCTAGATTTCATTAGAGAAATCCTTTAAAGTGGCTCCAGAGTCCATGCCTATGCACCAGGCAAACTCCGATGGACAGCTGATCGGCGGGCACCATTTTTGAGGTTTTCGGTGGTGAGTTAACCGCAAAATGACGGGGACCAGAGAAACTTGTTTTCAAGTCTGGGGGATCCCTGAGGGGACCTGGTTAAAGCGCTGGAGCCTAATCAGCTGAGTGGGGAGTGCCACAATTGTTGCAGGAGTGCCCAATAGACTGCCATATTATCTGGGTCTTATTAGCGGCTGCCATTTTGTCATTCCCTTGTGGCGGCCGCCATTTTGTATAGCATGTTAAAGTGCATTATCATTGATTACATGGCATGTACTGTGGTTTTGGTCATTAATAGGCTCTATTGGCAACTGCCTTGCCTTTTTATACCAGCATACAATGGGTTGGAACCTGGAAATGCTACTGGCAGTTTTTTTCTGCCTGTTTGGCCTCTCCCTTTCCTTCTCTTTCAAGCCTGCTGTGCTTGTAGCCCTGGGATCCTGGGGAATTTACTGTCTGGGCATGCTTGAGTTACTGTTTGGCTTAATTATATTATCTTGCCTCATTGTTTTTTGCAGACATAGATTTATTCTGCTGGCATGGTTGACCCTGTCCTTTCCTCAGATTTGGAGGTTGAAAGCAGTCTACCTAAAGACTTACCAGCATCTCCTCTCACAAGCTCTAAGGCTAAAGCCAAGAGCAAAGGGCCTAGGGTCCTCAGGGCTTCTACAAGGAAGACTACTGCTAAAGACAAATATGCTCTAAGGTGGCATAAGGCCCTGTAATGCCAATATGATAAGGCAAGGTGATCTTCTGGGGTAGTGTCCCCTTCTGATAGGTCTGCTGTACCTGCAGTTTCTCCTCTTCCTGTTTTTGGGACCATGCCTCATTACCTTCCTCCGGAAGTGCCTAGTGTGTCCCAGGAGACTTGTGGGAGTCATCAGGAAGTTGCCAGGCCTAGGACCATAGAGGTTCCTGTTATGGTTCATCAGGCATCTGCTGCTGGAATTGTGGAGGAGGCTGTTTCCCCAGTCTCTATTCCAGATCTTGTTCCGGCTGCACCTGCTGGGCCTTATACTGTGACAGATGCACAATTGAAGGTCCATGCAATGTTGTCAGATGTGTTGGCAAAAATTTTGGCAACAGGACTCCAGCAAGGTGTGAATCCTGGTCAGCAGAACATTCCACAACCAGTGGAAAGAGGTCGTTGGCTGAAAAACCTTCTGCTTCAGCTCGCCATGACTATGTTTCAAGTGAAGATTCTGGGGTGGAAGAAGAATTCCCCGAGGAGATGGAATTGTCAGAAGATGAAGACTTCATCCCTGAACAGCCATCATTCACAGGCGTCTTCAGGACTTCCATTTTCAAATCTCTACTTCACAAGACTAGGGTGACTACAAAGTTTGGCCTGGCTACAGCTTCTTCTGCTGAGGCTGCCAAGATTCCAACTCTGCATGATCCCTTGTTCCAGGTGTCAAAGCCAGACAAGGATGTTATTCCTTGCCATCCCTTGTTTTCTGAGCTGGTGCAAAGGGGTTGGGCTCAACCTGGATCCTTGACTGCACCCAATGCGCTGGATAAGAAGCTCTATTGCTCAGCTCCCAAGTTAGAGGACATCCTGGCCTTACCTTCTGTTGATGCCCCTGTGGCGGCTCTTACATCTTCGTCTGTTATTACCACTGACATTGTTGATGGGCTTAAGGCTGAAGATCAAAAGGCGGAGTTGGCTTTCAGAAAAACGCATCAGGCGGTGGCCTGGGTGGTTAAAGCGGCCACTTCCACATCCTTTTTCACCAGGGCTTCCTTGCTCTGGTTACATCAATTGGAGGAGAGGTTGCCTCCTGATGACATCAGACTACACTAGGATGTCAACAAATTGGTGGCTGTGGCAGAATATTCAGCAGATGCGTTTTTGAATGCAGCTAAGTTCGCTTCTCATGCCTTGGCTCCAGTGGTGACTTCCCGTAGGATGTCCTGGCTGCGCAATTGGAGAGTGGATGCTAGGACCAAATGGAAGCTGGCTTCAGCTCCTTACAAAGCCATGAAGCTGTTTGGAGCAGCTCTTGATCCCCTTTTGGTAGAGGACAAGGACAAACGTAAGATCCTTCCCTTGTCTTACAGACGGCAGGAACGAAGATATACTCCCTACAATCAGCGGCAGTACTTTCATTTTTTCTCTGGGACAGGTATGTGCTTCCAACAATGATCTTACTCTCATGGGTCAGACCATTCTTCCAACAGACAGTCCTTTCGAGACAGAGGCCATAGTCAACCTCAGGCGAAATGCCCATATCGGGGATCCGGATACAGATTGTTCAGACAAGGTAAATGACTCAAGGCTGTTGGCTCCCATTGGTGGTCATCTTCAAAGATTCCACCATCGATGGGAGGCCTCCACGTGCGAGCAGTGGATTCTTTGCACAGTGGCCCTCGGACTTTGTCTAGAATTTCAATCCACGCCTCCCAGTTGCTTCATTCGCTGCCAGGTGTCTCCATTGAATGCAAGAAGACAGCTGATGGAAGCAGAAATTCATCACCTCATTTCCATCAATGCCATCGAGCTGGTACCCGTATCCCAAGAGGGGACAGGATTTTACTCTATAGTGTTTCTGTGGATCTTTTTGCTATGCCTCAAAACACACAACTCCCTAGGTTCTTCTCGCGCTTCCCCAGCAGGGGAGCAGAGGGACATGATGCACTTCGTTGCCCATGGCCTGCCGGCCTGCTCTACACATTTCCTCCTCTTCCGCTGATTCTGAAGCTCATTCGGAAGGTCCTGAAAGAACAAGTGGAACTCCTACTCATAGCTCCTCGGTGGCTGTGCAGAGCCTGGTATGCAGACTTGATGAATCTTTCCGTAGCCCCCCCTTGGACTCTTCCTCAACACAAGGTGTCACTCTCCCAGGGAGTCATTGTTCACCCAGACCCTCAATGGCTCCAGTTGACCTTTTGGCACTTGAGCGGGTGCTCCTAAAGAAGGATGGGCTTCCAGATGATGTGATACATACCATTCAATCATCTAGACGTCCATCAATGATTCATATCTATGAGGCCTCTGGAAGGCCTTTACTCTCTGGTGCTCAAGACAACATGTTGACCCCACATCAGCTGATGTTTCTGAGATTTTACAATTTCTTCAATCTGGATTGGATAAAGGCTTGGCTCCTGCAACCTTGAGGCAGCAGGTGGCGGCTCTGGCCATGGTTTTCTCCCACAACCCTTTTCGTTCTTTGTCTCATGATCCCAGGATTTGAGAGTTTCTTTGAGGAGCAGCGGTCATCTTGCCTCCGATTGTTCATCGCTATGCTTCCTGGGATTTACCTCTGGTGCTTCAAGCGCTTACTTCCGATCCGTTTGAACCACTGGTTTCCATCAGTTTAAAATTCCTCTCCTTCAAATTGGCATTCCTTCTAGCTATAACATCTGCACGAAGGATTTCTGAGATTGTGGCTTTATCAGCGCGTAGGGACCTTTGTATGCAGACAGAGTGGTGTTGAGGTTGGATCCTGCCTTTGTTCCCAAAGTGAACTCCTGGTTTCATCGGGCCCAGGAGTTGGTCTTGTCAGATTTCTGCCTGGACCCTCACCATCCTCAAGAGCAACATTGGCACACGTTGGATGTCCGGAGAGCTCTGAGTAGATACCTCTTTTCGACAGTCAGAGGTGCTCTTGGTGTCTTTCCATCCAGCCTCCATGGGATGGAAAGTGTCTTCTTCAACGGTGGGATGGTGGATCAAGGCTTGCATTTCGATGGCTTATGAGCACCAAGCCAGACCGGTGCCAGGCAGGATTTTTGTTCATTCTACCTGCAGTGTGACGACCATGTCTGCATGGGTTACACAAGTGTCCATCACTGACATCTGTTGTGCTGCTACCTGGTCTTTGGCTTTGCCGTTTATCTGGCATTACAAGATTGACTCTTTTGCTTCGGCTGAGGCTTCCTTTGGCAGATGGGTGCTTCAACAAGTCCATTCTGCCCAGGGGTCGGACACCAGTCAGCCTCCCGCCCAGTAGTTTGAGCTTGGGTATATCCCAGCCATGGAATGTAGGAAGCAGTGCACTTGAAAATGGACATTGGCTTACCTGAATGTCCCTTTTCTGGGTGCTGTGACTACATTCCATTCTTGCCCTTGTTCCGGCTTCCTCCTCTGTCTGGCTTCTTGTTGGTGGTGTTGGTGTTTTGTTTCCTTGTAGGCCAGTGGGTCAAGGGTCACGTTACCAGGCTATAGCAGCACACTGCCAGCTTGTGATCCGTGGGTCTTTCCTGCTTACTGCATTATTTCATAATTGGCGCGGATGTGGATGATCTAATATAAGCTCACCTAGAGAAGATGGCAACTTGAGAGGGGGGTGAATAATTTCTATCCAATCAGAATACTGTTACTGTGCTACCTTTTGTCTACTTGTGTAAAACTGTATAAAAATAAAGTTCTCTACGAAGTCTGTAGAGACATCTTAGAGACATCTTAGAGACATCTTGGAGACATCTTGAAACAGAGCAAAAGCCTGGACCTCTGATTTACAACATCTGGCGCCCGAACAGGGACACCCTCCGTGGGGAGCAGCATTCTTAACATACTTATCATCGTCTGGAATAGACCTTTCATCCTTTGGGATCCCTAGTGGTAAGTTATGGGCTGCAATCTATCTCAATATCAGCAGCGACTGGTAGTTGAAATAGGGAAACACCTCGGGCTGGGACAGCCCTTCGCAGGAAGCAACAGCCTTAAGATACTCATCATCGTCTGGAAATATAGACCCCCCCTGGTACCTTCATCCTATGTGGATCCCTAATGGTGAGTGTTGGTTGCAATCTGTCTCAATATCAGCAAATGCATGTGCGGGAACTTAGATTCCTATTGCACAAGTCTGGCATGACGATGTGCAGACTGACAAAAGGAAACTGATAGTTGAGACAGGGAAACGTCCCTTTTCTCCAGAACAGGGGATGCCTTGTTTGAGAGATATAATAAAGATAGGGCAAGCTTTACATCTTGAACTTAAGGTTTCAGTGCAAATATTACATCAATGGTATTAATGTCATCAAGGAGTAGAAAAATATGGCTCTGATGCTTTGGAAGGGCAACAATTAACTACAAGCCCTCCACCTGATTATAAAGTTAAAATTGTCATCCCAAAACCATCTTTAATTGAACCATCACCTCCTTCTCAAGGAGCTAGTTACACCCCCATTAAGCAGAATTTAAAGAAACAGTTAGACAAAAAAGGGGGGAATATAAAAGAAATTGCTGGTATGCTTTCTGTTTGTCTACCGGCTGCAACTTTGCAAGTTTCTTCTGAATGTGCTTATCAAGCCTTCAGAAAAGTGCCTGTTTCTGGCAAACATCAACAAGCCTTCTCTAACATCGGGCAAAAGACAAAAGACAACACCACTTCTGAATGCCAAAAAGCAATTGTTGGGCTGGGAAAAGATCTTGAATTGGCAGATATGATTAAAGCATATCAGGATATAGGAACATCTTCTTATAAAACTAATTTGTTAGCAGCTGCTTTATCACAAGGCAGCAAACCTCAAGGAAAGTGTTACGATTGTGGAAAACCTTATTTTAAAAGAGAGTGTAAAAGTCCAAGGGGTGGCATGTCTGTAACATCTCGCCCTCTCTTTCATCAGGGATCAAAAACCTGGTATATCATTGTATGGATGACATTTTAATTGGAATGCAAAAAAAAATACAACCTAATTGGCTTTCTGAAATACAAAATGATTTATGTGTCTATGGATTGTAAATTTCCCCAGAAAAAATACAGCTGTATGCTCCTTATCTGTATTTAGGGCATAAATTATTGTAGTCTTTTTCTGCTCCGGCTTTTCCTCATTTAAAGTTACCCGAAGTTATTTCGTTAGTAAATTTGCAACAATTGCTAGGTACTAACACTGGTAAGAGCTCATATTAAGACTTACCTAGTGGCGATAAAAGCGGCAAAACGTAATCATTTTTCCGCTCTTATTGCATCGGCAGATAACTGCCCAGCCGCCCTGTTCAGGGTGACCCGCTCCCTCCTCCTTCATCCGGGAACGCGGGAGGACCCCTTGCAGGGTCGTGCTGGGGATTTTGTTCAGTTTCTGCACGATAAAATCACTCAGATTTGGGATGGTCTGGTCTCCAACTGGGTAGATACGGGTGGGATGATGGAGGCCGGTCTTGAGGATGTCATCTGGGAGGAGTTCGATCCTGTTGCTCCCGAGGACGTGGACAGAATACTGAGGCGGCTGAATGCGACCACATGTTTATTGGACCCGTGTCCCTCCTGGTTGGTGCTGGCCTCCCAGGAGGTTACACGAGGCTGGCTCCAGAGGATTATTAACACTTCTTTGAGTGAGGGTGTCTTGCCAGTTACCTTGAAAGAGGCAGTGGTGAGGTCTCTCCTCAAGGAGCCTTCTCTGGACCCAGCTATTTTGGCTAATTATCGTCCAGTCTCCAACCTTCCCTTTTTGGCAAAGGTTGTTGAGAGTGTGGTGGCACATCAGCTTCCTGGGTATCTGGATGAAGCTGTCTATCTGGATCTGCTCCAGTCCGGCTTCAGGCCCAGGTACAGCACAGAAACGGCATTGGTCGCGTTGGTGGATGATCTCTGGAGGGCTCGGGATAGGGGTTGCTCCTCTATCCTGGTCCTGTTAGATCTCTCAGTGGCTTTTGATACCATCGACCATGGTATCATGCTGCGCCGGCTGGAGGGGTTGGGAGTGGGGGGCACCGTTTTGCAGTGGTTCTCCTCCTATCTCTCCGACCAGTCGCAGACGGTATTGGCAGGGGGGCAGAGGTCAACCCCGAGGCGCCTCACTTGCGGGGTGCCGCAAGGGTCGGTCCTTTTGCCCCTTCTGTTCAACATCTATGTGAAGCCGCTGGGCGAGATCATCCGTGGCTTTGGGGTGAGGTTCCATCAGTATGCTGATGATACTCAGCTGTACTTCTCCACCCCAGGCCACCCCAACGATGCCGTGGAAGTGATGTCCTGGTGCCTGGAGGCCGTGCGGATCTGGATGGGGGGCAACAGGCTCCAACTCAACCCCTCCAAGACCGAGTGGCTGTGGCTTCCGGTGTCCCGATATGGCCAGTTGACTCCATCACTGACCATTGGGGGCGAGTCATTGGCCCCCATGGATAGGGCCCGCAACTTGGGCATCCTCCTGGATGCACGGCTGTCTTTAGAGGAGCATGTGATAGCCGTGCCCAGGGGGGCTTTTTATCAGGTTCGCCTGATACGCCAGTTGTGTCCCTATCTAGATCGGGACTCCCTACGCACAGTCACTCAGGCACTCGTCATTTCCCGCCTAGACTACTGCAATGCTCTCTACATGGGGCTCCCCTTGAGGTGCACCCGGAAGCTCCAACTGGTGCAGAATGCGGCCGTGCGGGGGATTATGGGAGCAAGGGGGTGCTCCCATGTGAGACCTCTCCTGCGTGAGCTGCATTAGCTTCCAGTGGTCTTCCGGGTGCACTTCAAGGTGTTGGTGACCACCTTTAAAGCGCTCCATGGCATAGGGCCTGGGTACTTGCAGGACCGCCTTCTGCCACCGATAGCCTCCCACCGGCCAGTACGCTCCCACAGAGAGGGACTCCTCAGGGTGCCGTCAGCCAGACAATGTCGGCTGGCGACGCCCAGGGGGAGAGCTTTCTCTGTGGCAGCACCAGTCCTCTGGAACGATTTGCCCCCAGAGATCCGTACGATACCTGATCTCCGGGCTTTTCGCTGTGCCCTAAAAACTTTTTTATTTTGTCAAGCTGGGCTGGCGTAACCCCCCCTCTCTTTTTAAGTCTAAAGTTTTATGGGTTTTAAATTTTAATTGTCTGTTGGTTTTTTAAATTTGTTGGGCCAAAGTTATTTAATTCTTTTACTAATATTTTAAATTTTGAATTGGAGTGCTTTTATTTTTGGCTGTATACCACCCTGAGTCCATTAGGAGAAGGGTGGTATATAAATTTAATAAATAATAAAATAATAATAATACTATTAATTGGGTCTGCTCATATTTTTTGTTACCTACGCATTTACTTAGTCCATTATTTGAGTTATTGACTAAAGGAAAAAAGCCAGGAGATTTAATTATAGTTCCATCTGTAGTATTTGCTACAGTTGAAAAAATTAATAACATCTTGAGTACTCAGTTTGTGGATCAAATCCCTCATAGAGATTGTCAGTTATCTCTGTTAATATTTCCTACTAGTAAACTACCCATGGGAGTATTGGCTGTTTTAGAACAGCAAAAAATATATTGTATTCAATGGCTTTATTTGCCTCATTACCATCTAAAAATGTTTTACCCTTTATCCAAGCTACTGCTGAAATTATAACCTTTGGGCGTAGTTGAGCCTGTCGAAAAAAATGGAACTGATTTAATATTGTTCTTCCTATTTCAAAATCTGACTTTCATTTTTATCTTCAGAATAATTTATCTCTTCAGTGTGCTCTAACTGACTATGTAGGCTGTATTTCATATCATTTGCCTAAAGATCCTAGGTTTGCTTGCTTAATGACGTCTTCTCTTCCTATTCGCTCATTACTTTCTTCTTCTCCACTACCACAAGCTCTTACGTTTTTTTCTGATGGAGGACGAACAAGAGGAGTTATTGCTTACAAGGATCCTCATGACGACATCTGGAAAGTTTCCTCTCAATGTTCAGAATTGTCTATTGTTATCTTAGCTTTCCATACTTTTTCTCAACAACCTTTAATCTGATCTCTGACACTCAGTATGTGTGTCAACTTATTTTTAATCTTCCAGGTGCTTATATCACGCTCAGGATTGACTCCAACCTTATGCCTTTATTTCTCACTTTACAGCAATTACTACAAGAACGGAAGCATTTGTATTTTGTCTCTCACATACGCAGTCATTCATCCCTTCCTGGGCCTCTTTCTGAAGGCAACAGTCATGCTGATGCTGCTGTTCATGTTTTACCTATTTTGTTTACAGATCAATTTTTTAGCCATTCTTTTTTCCATCAAAATGCCAGGGGACTGGCACAAGCTTGCCACATTCCACTAGAGCAAGCTAAGCAAATTGTTTCATCCTGTCCCCAATGTTCTGGGGCATCCCCTTCAGGAGACACGGGAGTTAATCCCCGTGGTCTCACCTCTAATCAATTATGGCCAATGGATGTTACCCATGTTCCTTTAGCTCCTTGGAAATATGTTCATTTATCTATTGATACTTATTCTGGAGCAATTTGGGCTACCCCTCAACGAGGGGAAACAGCTAATCATGTTATTTCTCATCTTTTTTCAGCCATTATAGCTCTGGGCAAGCCCTCTTCTTTAAAAACAGATAATGGGCCTTCCTATTCTTCACACACTTTTTTGCAATTTTGTACTACTTGGAATATTGTTGTTACTCATGGTCTTCCCTATGATTCCACAGGTCTAGCTATTGTGGAATGTGCTAATAGGTTCTTTAAGGACTGCCTTCACAAACAAATAAAAAAGGAGGGGTCTTGGGCCTCAAATTTGTCATGTGTAACACAACAGGTTACAAAAGTTTTATTTACTTTGAATCAATTGAATTTTTCGATTTCTAATTCGACCGCTTATCAGAGGCATTTTCAACAAAAAACAAATTTGCCTCCTCCTCTGGTATATTATAGAGCATTACCAGACAAAACATTTTAGGACCGATTCCTTTGATTACTTGGGGGTGGGGCTAGGCTGCTTTGTTTACATCTACAGGACCTTTGTGGATACCAGCACGTTGTGTTCGTCTAGCCAAGGATGTTGTGGCACCAACCCCTGAACCCTATCCCAGAGATGGCATAGGTGACTCTACAGAGGACGGCGACCAACCCGATCCTGTCATGCCAGTCATCCAGTGACATGGGGAGATGAGAAGAATTTGACCACCAAAGCGCAGGCAGTGCTGCAGCAGCAGCAAGTGGAACAAACACCCGAGAATTTGTGCGCTGCCATTTTTGCAGTTTTAACTGCCAATTCTGTAACCATAATTTGTTTATTTTAATTGTTAATAACTGTACTTTGGCATCAGCAGCTGTCATAACACCCAAACATTCGCTTGAACAACACATGAAACAAGACTTATCGGTGCAGCTTGCAAACATCATACGAACTGATGCCTTTTGTTTGTCTAAAGTTTATATATGGAAAATTTGCTTTCTACATGTTTAATCCCTGTATGTATCCCTACTACTGTAATTCAAAACTTTACTAATTTGAGTATTTGTTCAAAGGGAACTTTGATTAGAAGAATATAGCTCATTGGGGGGAAGCTGTATATTATCCACCCCCTAAAGCAATTGATTTGTATCAATTCCTGAAAATGTAACTTTGTTGCTTTAACATTTCAGATGAGTCACGGAACATTCAACATCAACTTAACATTTTATATAATTTGGCCTCTGATATAAAAATTGATACTTTAGGATCTTGGTGGGAAAGCCTTTGGTCTTGGTTACCGACAGGCTTATTGGGAAACATCCTATGTTATTCAGTCATCATTTGTACTATTTTAATTGGTGGGTGTTGTTTTGTTCAGTGTCTTCCTTCCTTCTGTAACATATGTATTTCTGCATTTCGCCCCAAACCACCTCTTATGTTGCCTAAGGGTCAGGTTTATGCCTTGTATAAACAGCTGCAAGGATATTCCTCTCCCGACAATGACCCTTTTTCTGGCCCCTCGTAAGAGGATGGCTTCACAAATAAAACAAAACAGAGTGGAATGTAGGCCAGTGGGTCAAGGGTCACGGTACCGGCTGTAGCAGCACACTGCCGGCTTGTGATCCGTGGGTCTTTCCTGCTTACTGCATTACTTCATAATTGGCTCGGATGTGGATGATCTAATATAAGCTCACCTAGAGAAGATGGCAACTTGAGAGGGGGGTGAATAACTTCTATCCAATCAGAATACTGTTACTGTGCTACCTTTTGTCTGCTTGTGTAAAACTGTATAAAAATAAAGTTCTCTACGAAGTCTGGAGAGACATCTTAGAGACATCTTGGAGACATCTTGAAACAGAGCAAAAGCCTGGACCTCTGATTTACAACATTTCCTTTCTCCTCTAGATTCCTGGTGTCAAGCTCCTCATGAAAAGACTGACGTAATCAGCACAGAGAGGGCGGATACCAGCAAGAAATTTAAATATTTAACACTCAGTTCCCTAGCAACGCATAAGTGAAATACCCAGCCATGGAATGTAGTCGCATTCTAAGCTCTATCTAGAGACCGTAGATTTCCTCTAGTTTGAACTGAAGTGGAATAAGAAAAAAACAGTCCCCAATTCTCCTGCTCAATGCCTTGAATGGGATTCTTCAGTGACTGTTGGGATTCAAACTGATGGCCAAATAGCCATCCAAAGAGTGCCAGATTGCTCTCTGCATTTTTCAGTTTTAGAAAACTGAATGGAATGAAAGCTGTTTGTATGCCATTCGGTCCTGAAGACTATAGCATTCTCAGCAGTAGGGAATTTACAAACAGCTCTTTGTGATTCATTATAAGATGCACAATGGCTTGTTTGTGAATATAGCATCTTTTCTGCTTATCTCCCAAAGGAGTCTCCAAGTGTGATTGCTTGGGTAGAATTTATCTTAATTAATTAATTAATTAATTAATTAATTTTATTTATTCAATTTCTATACCGCCCTTCTCCTGAAGGACTCAGGGCGGTGAACAGTTAAAATGACATACATATAGAATGTGAATATAAATAATTAAGCCAGTTTGGCTCGACAGTTAGTTAATTAAAGTACTTGAACAGCTAAACACAGTCTTCCTTCATTGTTGCTCCATATCGCTGGAATGAATACACTCCAGAAAGCATATATGTTGTGTGATGCAAGGTTAGCAAGTCTGAAGAGGCCATGCTAATTTTTCCATCGAACATCATAATGGCATTAATGAGCAATTGCTCAGGTGCCCTTTGGAAAATTAAAATGCTAAGCAACAAAAAGCGTAATCAGTTATGGAGTCCATCAAGATAACGGATCAAGTGCCCAACACTTGGAGCAATCTGTTGATGGTCTTAAAAACAGGGGAAAGGGGGAAGACATTGAAAAAATTAGACTTCCTGATCAAACCTTGCCAAGTAAATTTTCACCCTATATGCCAGCATTGAAGCCATTTTTAGCGAGGTTGGGTAGAGCTGTGGGAATGTAAGTGGGGAGGTAGATATAGCTGGGGGATGTGTAGCTAAAATAACATTCTTTCTTGTGGGAGCCAAGGGCACTCTACCAAGTATTGGAAGAGCATGGACCAAAGTCAGCCGGAGTTGGAACTACAACCTGATTGGACCATGAGATGTGACCTGGAGGGCAAGAGCATTGGCTTTGATTTGGGTGGGGAAAACTCTGGGTCCTTCAGATTCGGGTTTTCACCAGCTTTGCCAATATGATATCCCAAATAAAATTATGCTTTGAGAAAACTCTTGGCCTCAGAGTTTTGATTGCTTTGGGGTTATTATTTGGAACTAACCTGACTCTCCCAATAAAAACAACCAACCCGGTGCTTGTGGGGCTGCTGTCCGGGTTCTGAGCTCCAGCCACTAACCCAGAAGACAGGACAGAGGGAAGATTCAGAGAAGATAGAGAAAAAGATGGAGGAGAAATTCTCTGACACCAGCAGAGCAATGGGAACTGGAGCAGCCTGCAGGGACAGCTCCGGGAGCCTTGACTTCCTCTCGGTGGCTGAGTGAGTGAAAGCAGCCATGGAGCTTGAATGCCAGTGTCAGCTTCCACCCTTATATTACTTCCTTGCTCAGCTGCCATTGTAACGGGGGGAGGGGGGAGCTGTCTGGATATTTGGGAGGGAGGAAGTGAGCTGGTGGAGTAAATTGGAAAAAGTTTTCCTCAGCATTTCTTTGCAGCTGGGGGTGCGCTGATAACCAGTCAAGGTCAACCGTCCTGGCATACCAGAAGGATGGGGCCATCAGAAGCTGCACCACACATGACCCCTTGGTGGGAATGTGGATTTGATATTCCTGACTCGACCATTGGGGTGAGGGTTTTAAGGATGCTTTCTATATGTGATTTTTGCACCTATTGCCTCAGAGCTTGCTTTTCTTTGGTTGCATTCAGTTCATACTCAGTAAAAGTACCTTTCAGCCACTCCTCAGACTGCTACTGCTAGGTCAGATCCCCCTTGGCTGGGCCTACTACCCTGGTCAGGAGTGGATCCAATGCCAATGGGTGCCAATGCCAGGCCCCCAGCTGACTCCAGCTCTGCCACCACTGCTGGTCACCCCCCATACTTGAGAACCACTTTTGATGGGAGCCCAGGGAAGCTGGCTTACCTTGGTCCCACCTCGATCATTACCGAGGCCAGTACCAGCCCAACCAAGAGATGATTTTGGCCATTGGCAACAACATGAATGGTGAAGTGGCCGAGTGGGTGGTCCTACTACACACCAAGGGGGCTCCCAAACTTGAGGATGCTGATGAGTTCCTGCAGCTACTGAGAACACATTTTGAAGACATGGCTCAGGGGCAAGAGGCAGAAGCTGAGATCTGAGACCTTAAGCAAAAAGGCCACCCCACGAAGGAATTAGTGTGGAAATTCCAAAGAGTGGTGGGAAAACTGTGAGACCGGCCAGAGCACCTTCTTCCACCACTTCAAGGAGGCCCTAGACCAGGACCGCTGGCAGGCTTGCACCCTCTGAGGGATCCTCGAGCATAAACAGGAGTGGTACCAGATGGCAGTGGCCATGGACCTTAATATTCACCCTCACTGGAAAGCTGCACCAGACAAAAAACTTAAGCAGGCCTTGGGATGCTGAACCAGGGCAAAGCAGACTGAGGAGCAGCGTCCACTCCAACGGCAGCCATTAGGTGCTTCAGGTGTGGCCAGCAAGGGCACTGAGCATCAGTGTGCCTGGCCCCAGCACCAATTTCCCAGGTCCACACCCCAGCAGGGCCCAACGTGAAGAAAACCCATTCACATAGCAAGCCATTGGGGTTCCTCCTCCCTCTGCAAAAAGGGGGAAACTCTGTTCTTAGAAGCCCCACCAGCTGCCACAAGTGACAGCAGTGACAGCAGCGAGAATGACCCGATGATAAGTGAAGCCATCCACCCCTTCACCATAAGGTTGTGAATAGTAGTACCCAGGATGGGAGCCCAAGGGAACAAAGATACCTAATCAGCTCCCTACTATCTAGAAGCTAGGGATAGGCACAACGCTCCTGGCAAGTCAATGGGACATTAATAGGTGAAGCCCTAGCCATCTTAGTCACCAAGTCAGTGAGACTGGAAATGGCCACTGGGCACTTATCCGCTTTGTGGTGGCACCAAAAATGACAGAGGCAATCATCATGGGTCTCGCCTGGCTGGACAAGGGTGGTCAAATCATCACATGGGAGAATGGCTATAGAAAGCTACTTACAATACCTAGTACAGTGTAAGGGATACTCCCTTTCTGAAGCAACATGGGTTAAAAGTTGGGATGCAAAAGCTGAAAAGTTAATTAAGCAGTTTAATGACACCCACCCTCATAAACCCAAAGGATCATCTGGGGTGGGGAAGAGGAGGTTGATTCGTATGCGGACTAACCTACCTTTTAAGAAGCTTTGAAACTGCTTGAAAAACCAGTTGGATAGAAACAGTATACTTTAATGTTCAGGTGTATGCCCTGGAAAAATTACATTTGGGACAAATATGACTGCCTTTTCAAACTTAAAAATATTAAAGCTCATAATATACATCTCTTTGGCTTTTTCATGTTTTTAATTTCCCCATGAGTGGGGGCATTTCTGAAGACTTTTACCAGCATAGGTTTCTCTGAACTCCTATAGCACATCAAATGCTGAGATTTGTGGGAAATTATATAGAAATTATACATATGCTTTTTTAAAGCAGAGATCTACTTTAAAACATGGTTGGCATTAGGGAAAACAGTACATTGCTGATTTAATCAAAGTATATAAAAGGCAGGATGAAAATATCATCATCATTGTTAGTGAATTTGGGCCCAAAGAATAATAATAATAATAATAATAATAATAATTTATTTTATTATTAAAATTTATGTGCCACCCTTCTCCCATAGGACTCAGAATGGCTCACATAATAAAAACAAGAACAATGATGATGACAATACAATTTAAAATCTAATCCAAAAATTAAAAACCCCAATTAAAAGCCCCCATAATCGGTCAGGGATTTTGGTGGAAAAGCCATGTCTTAAGGCCGGTGTGGAATGTGCGGAGAAAGGGAGCCGTCCGGAGCTTGGTGGGTAACTCATTCCAGAGGGTCGGTGCAGCCACAGAGAACGCCCTCATCCTGTGGGCCGTCAGCTGACATTGTCTAGCCAATGGCACTCAGAGGAGGGCAGCTCTATAAGAACGCCCAGGGCGGTGGGAGGCTGGTAGGAGGTGGTCCTGCAAGTACCTTGGGCCCATGCCATGTAGGTCAGTACCAGCACCTTGAAGCAGATCCGGAAGGCCACTAGCAGCCAGTGCAGCTCGTGCAGGAGAGATGTTGCCCAGGAGCAGCAGGAAGCTCCTGTAACAACCCATGCAGCTGCATTTTGGAGCAGCTGGAGCTGGTGCACCCCAAGGGCAGCCCCATGTAGAGGGCATTGCAGTAATCCAATCGAGAGACAATGAGAGCTTGAGTGACTGTACAGAGGGTATCCCTGTCTAGAAAAGGCTGCAACTGGCACACTAGGCGGACCTGTGCAAAAGACCCCCTTGTCACGGCCATTAGATGATCTACCAAAGACAGCCATGAATCAAGGAGGATGCCAAGATTGCGAGCCTTATCAGAGGGAGTCAACAACTCCCCTCCCATCATAAGTGACGGGGTGGCTAGATCAGGGGATGCTGGGATCCACAGCCACTCAGTCTTGGAGGGGTTGAGTCGGAACCTGTTTCTACCCATCCAGACCCGCACCGCCTCCAGGCACTTCAACATCATGGAAAGGGCATCCCTGGGTTGCTCCAGGGTGGAGATATACAGTTGGGTATCATCAGCATATTGATGATACATCACCCTGAAGCTATGAATGATCTCACCCAGCAGCTTCATGTAGATGTCAAAGAGCAGGGAGGAGAGAACCAACCCCTACGGCACCCCACATGTGAGGGGCCTCAGGGAGAACCTCTGACCCCACGCCCATACAAACTACGTATGGCCCGAGAGATAGAAGGAGAACCACTGTAATACAGTGCCTCCCACTCCCAACCCCCAGAGCCATCACAGTAGGATACCATGGTCGATGGTATCAAATGCTGCTGAGAGGTCAAGTAGCACCAGAATGGAGGAACAACCCCCATCCTGGGCCCGCCAGAGATCATTCACCAGGGCGAACAATGCCGTTTCCATGCTGTGGCCGTGCCTGAAACCCGATTGGTATGGGTCTAGGTAATCAGTTTCCTCCAGAAATTGTGGGAGTTGGTAGGCTACCATGGCCTAAACAACCTTCGCTATCAGGCAAAGGTTGGAGATGGGATGAAAATTACTTAGGGAGGTTGGATCCAGCATCAGCTTCTTGAGGAGGGTCCACACCACTGCCTCCTTAAGCACAGTTAAGAAGATGTATTGATCAATAAGAATCAATATTCTTATTAATATTCATAAGAATTTAGTCAACTAACAGTCAACACCAAATTGGCACCAGATAAAAGTCAACAGAATTTAGGAAAGGTTGGACTTTGTGGGAATGTAATAACTCTAGGTTAATGACTTGTTTTACCTCGCCCCAGGCTCTGCTTGCTCTTGTTCTATGCTCTAAATGGCATAGAACTCCAAAATCCTTTTCTATTGACACTTTCTTATCTTATTATGTTTGTGATGTATGATGGAAAGGCATTCAGTTGGCTCAAAACACAGTTTCTCCTAGCACTGCCTGCTCCAAACAAGAAACAAATCTCCAAGTTGCCAAGCAAGTGGAGATCTGCCCATGTTTTATTTTAGATGAAGATGCCAGGAAGGTATCACAAGATTAAGGAATGCTATACCTGTTAATTGTGACCTTTTTCCTCCCCAATTTCTTTTCCCCTTTTCTTATAAGTTATTTTCCACCCCTCTCCTCTTCCAATCAGCAGTACTGCCTAGAATGCACATTTATTTTAGTGTTTGATATTGTGAAGTTTGAAATGAAGGTCTCTGAGTCTTCCAGTGGGAATCAACACTAATGAAATTCCTCCTTAATGTTGTCATGAAGGCAACCCTATGGTAGACTCTGGTGGGCTATATTAAGCTATTGTGGTCTCAGAAATATATAATTTCACCTGCTTTCTCTCTCTACTTATATTTTCATTATGAAGGAAGAGTTTATTAAATCTCCACATTCCATTATTAGATAGTCTTTTCCCCTCTTGGACAGAGTAGAACAACAAGGAATGATACATTTCTATATCTTGAAAAGGAAGATATTTATTATTAAGCCACAATCTGAAGCACATCAGAAAAGATATTCAAGAATGGGCTACACACTCTAGATTTTAGTGGCAGGATTAAGAATTGTATGATATTGTAATCCTGACATGATTGTCTCTGTCTGATAGTGCCAGAATTGCTAGCATATCTTCAAAGGACTTTAGTCTCTTCCAGCCAACACCAGTCACACATCTTATTGATCATTACTTGATCACATACCATCACACGTACAGTGGAATGTCCTTACCATTAAACACATTGAAGCAGTCCCTTAGATTAGTGACCCCCAACCTTTTGGGCACCAGTGACCAGTTGCACGGTGAGATGTTTTTCTGCAGACCAGAGGGGGTGTGGTTTCACATGCTGACTGCATCTGGGGATGGGGCTTTGCTTGTTTGTGAGGCCTCATTTCTGGCATGCCTCAGCACGGACGGGGGTTTGGGGACTCCTGCCTTAGATACCAGATTGGGACAACCAGTACACTCTCTCTCTCTCTCTCTCTCTCTCTCTCTCTCTCTCTCTCTCTCTCTCTCTCTCACTCTCTCTCTCTCTCTCTCTCTCTCTCCCTCCCTCTCTCCCTCCCTCTCCCCCTGTACCTGTGCCTATGCCTGTGTGTAAGGGATGTAAATCTTATCAGTATCTGTATCATCTCTCTCTATTTCTGTGTATAAATATAGGTCAGTTACAAGGGAGACTTAATAGAAATAATACAGATAAAATTAAAATAGTTATTGTATTTATTTACTTAATTAGTTAATATATCTCCAGCTTCTACAACCTCTCAGTGGGTTCCAATTACAAAATCATAATAGTAAAACAATAATAACGTGATAAAATAATAGACAAGCACCTGCCACATAATACCCAAGTCTTAATAATTGTCATTAAGAAAGTCAAAAAGTCTGGATAATGGATGTGGCAATACCTGGAGACAGCAGAATTGAAAAGAAAGAACTGGAGAAAATTACAAGGTACAAAGACCTGCAAATAGAAGTAGAATGACTGTAGTAAAAGAAAGCAAAGCAATAGTCATGGATAACCTGTGTACAATCCCAAAACATCTGGAGCACCACTATTGGCACTGACAAAATCACCATCAGTATATTGCAACAGAATAGCTTACATCGTGTAATATCTTCAACCCCATCAAACAACTTCGGCATATCCCAGATCCTTGAGAAGGACTCTATAGGTGTGTAATGGCAAACCTATGGCATACGTACCAGAGCTGGCATGCAGAGACCTTTCTGCTGGCACGCGTGCTCTCGCCCCAGGTCAGATCTCTGTGGTGTTCCTTTTGTGAGTTTCTGTTTCCCTGCAGATGATGAAAAAGAAGTTCACAAAAGAAAAAGATCTTACCTCTTGCTGCTCTGCCACTGTTGGGATGCCCTGCCTCCCACCAGGTAGCTGGTTTTTGGGTCTCTGCTGTGCAATGTGCGCATATCCACATATGTGCATGGATGTCTGAAAATGCACACGTCTACACATGTCCAGGCATGCACATGTCTGTGCATGTCTGGCATGCTCATGTCAGCACATGTCTGGGCATGTGCACATCTGCATGCATGCACCTTTTAGTTTGGGCATGCGCACACGCAGTTTGGCCACTCAGTGTCTAAAAGATTCACCACCACTGCTATAGGTGGATAAAAAGGCCTTCAACATAATCAACCATGGCAGAGGTGGGATTCACTTACCTTCCCTACCAGTTCATAAATGTGAGTGTGTGTGCATGCTCTGCTCATGTACACATCCTTCTGCGCATGTGCAGTAGTCGCACATTATGTCTGGGCAGGTGGGCAGAGCCTCCCACAGTTGCTGCTACTAGTTCACTTGATCCGGAGAGAACCAGCTGAATCCCACCACTGAACTATGGTATACTTCTGGATTGACTCAGAGCATTGGTGGTGCACGGTACAGTGTTGTGTGATTTGCCTCCTTTCTTAGGGGTCAATTCCAGTTAGTGGTGATTGGAGAAGAGATAACCTGCCCTCAACTTCTACTGCCTAGGGTGAGCAGGAATCAGTACTCTTTCCATTCCTATGCAAGATGTACATGAGGATGCTGTATGAGCTCATCCATCAGCATGGTAAGATATCAATAGTATGCTGATGATACCCAATTATACATCTCTGCCCCAGTGAACTAAGCGATGCTGTGGATGGTGCCTAGAAACTTTGGGAGTCTCAAAGACTTCAACTAAGCCCTGGCAAGACTGACTGACTTTGTGTTTTGAGTCTGCCAGTTCTGGGATTATACCATTTTTGGGTGCTGAATGGGGTTGCACTACTCCACACAGATCCTGTGCACAATCTGGGCTTTGTTCTAGATTCACAACTTGTGGCTAAGACAGCCTTTGCTCAACTTTGTATTGTGTGTCAATTGTACCCATTCCTAGATCATTGGGCTCTAGATCATTGGCTGAAATGAATAAATGTGAACGGAACACCCAGCACCTGTGACATCAATAATAATGGTTCCCCAAAGGGTTACTTTTGAAACATTTTAACTAACCTCCTTGCCATTACTGTGGGCAGCATATCCGCCAACAGTTTTAGAAATAAGGGCATCGTGATTAATAACCCTATTTTCACTACTGATGTCTTATGATCGTAGCTTTAAGTTTAAGATGATAACGAATGGTCTGCAGCCTACCACACAATCTCATGTGAATCCCTCTTTATAATAATCATCCCCATTTGGCCCAAGATTATTTTTCAACTTGGATGGAAAACCACCTAAAAATATAGAGTTACAGGAGACTGGGAAATTTAAAAAAAAAATCTCAAAAGTAGCAAACCAGTTCCAGGACACCCTTATTTATTTATTACATTTATATGCTACCCATCTCACTGTTGAAACAGCGCTGGGTGGCTTACAAAGTTGCTAAAAGGTAAATGTAAAAACAATTAAAATGAACATGGATTAAGGAAAAACAAAAACCCAAGTGAAAGGGTGGCTCAGGGGTGAAATTTTCTTTCTCCCCATCAGCCATCCCCAGTGTACAGCAACTCCTTTGGGACCCCAGGCCAGCCAGCAGAGCCAGGCTTTAGGACTTTCTGGAAAGTCAAGAGGGGTGGGGGGAATTTCACATATGGCAGCAGAGCATTTCAAAGAGCAGGGACCACAACAGAAAAGGCTCTTCTCCTGGATCCCACTAGCCAAAATTTTTTGACAGATGAAGTCTGTAGATGGCCTCTTCCTCTGGAATAAGTAGAATGGATCAATCCCATTGGGGTGATATCGTTCCTCAGATATGCTAGAACAGGGGTCTCCAACCTTGGCAACTTTATGACATGTGGACTTCAACTCCCAGAATTCCTCAGCCAGAATTTATTTAATTCTGGGAGTTGAAGTCCACAAGTCTTAAAGTTGTCCACAAGTCATAAAGTTGTCAAGTTGGACAACCTTGCTAGCCTGTGCTAGGCTGTTTGTTTGTTAACATTTATTAATTTTTAAGATAACAGAAGAAGAAAATGATGAAAGGCTGGTCTGGAGAATAATAATATGAACTATGTTTAATTTTAGTTGCAGTCAAATGGATATCAAAGCACTTCCGATCCAGGCTGATCCTTGTATTACTACATAAAGTGGTGTTTAGTACCTCATTTAAAGGCCAGGGCAGCACCCATGCTCGACAAAGTTTTGCAGTACTCAGAAGAAAGCAAGGAAATGTAAAAGCAACTTTAGCAACTGCAGACTAGCATAGGTCACCAGGTCATTTATTAAAAATCAAATGAAGGGCAAAAATGTCTACTGAATTCTAACAGGGAAGATGATCCAGAAATAGTCATTTTTCTTGTATGGACAATTAGATTCCTTTAATTGCCAAAATATTTGCTACTTTAATATGGAACAAAAGGCAGAATTTTAAGGGCAGAACAGAATTTATTAAATATCTGCTACAAGAAGCTACATTAGAAATAATAATAATAATAATAATAATAATAATAATAATAATAATAATAATAATAATAATAATAATAATAATAATAAAATCTGTAGTGAGATTCACAGCATTTGAGGCTGGTTAATAGCTCAGCAGCTTGAGTCCTAGCCAAGGACCTAGGAACTGTTAAGGTATCATTGGAGGATGTAAGCTGTTCCAAGTAAGGTGGTTTTTTGTAGAGTCAAAATGTTCAAGTCCGGTAAATTTAGAATTTCTAAATAGCGAGGTAGCCCTTTGGGTATTGCTCCAAGGGCTCCAATTACAATCGGGACAACACATGATTTCTTTTTCCACAGTCGCTCAACTTCAATTTGCAAGTCCCGGTACTTTGTGATTTTTTCTTGCTGCTTATCTTCAATCCGTGCATCACCAGGTATTGCAATGTCAATGAACCGTACTTTTTTTTTTCAACTACTGTTATGTCAGGTGTGTTATGGACCAAGTGTCTGTCAGTCTGAATCCTAAAGTCCCACAAGATCTTGAGTTTCTCATTCTCTAAAACTTTCTCAACCTGATGTTCCCAGTGGTTTTTGCTGTACTCAAATCCAAACTTCTGGCACAATTTCCAGTGAATGATCTCAGCAACACGGTCATGGTGTTGTAGGTAGTCGGTTTGTGAAATTTTGCTGCAGTCGACCAGAGGGTGGTCGACTGTCTCATCTTTCTCATTACAGAGGTAGCATTTGCTGTTGGTGGTAACATATTGAATTTTTGCCTTCATGCAGTTTGTGGCTAGGGCTTGTTCTTGAGCTGCCAAAATAAAGCTTTCTGTTTCTTTTTTCAGTACTCCTGATCTTAACCAGTTCCAAGTTAGTTTCTGGTCACCTTTGCCTTCAATACTTTTCAAGTATTGGCCATGCAGAGCTTTGCTTTTCCAATTTTCAGCTCGCTGCTCAATTACTTCTTTCTTATATTCTGCTTTTGTTTTAGTTGTCTTTAAAAGGCCTCCTTTATTTACTTCCTTAATCATTGATTCTTCACTTTTCTGGATGTAATCATGCAAGCTGCATTTTTCTTCTTTCACAGTCTGCTTTACTTGTAGGAGTCCTCGACCACCCTCTGCTCTTGGTAAATATAATCGGTCAACATCACTTTTAGGGTGCAAGGCATGATTCACTGTCATAAGCTTCCTTGTTTTTCTGTCCAAATTGTCTAACTCCATCTGGGTCCAGTATCGAATCACAGGTATAGCCCAGGTATTTATGGCTTTTATGATGTTTCCTCCGTTCAATTTGGACATTAATATCTTACGAATTCACCGAATGTACTTGGCTGAAGTTATTTCCTTGACTTTATTATGCATTAAGTCAGAGGCCTCTAAAATCCCCAAGTACTTGTAGCCTTCTTCTGATTTTACTGCCTTTATCGTTTCTTCATTCTCTAGCTCTATTCCATCCTCTTCTATGATCTTACCTGCTTTGGTTGCTATTGTTGCACATTTGTCAATTCCAAACTGCATACCAATGTCTTGGCTGAATTCTTTTGTGTGTTCAATTAATAAATTCAGTTCAGCTTTTGTTTTACCAAACAGCTTCAAATCAGCCATGTACATCAAGTGCAAGATTTTCAGTCCTTTCTTTGCAAGTTTGTATCCACAGTTCAGCTTTTTCAAAATGATTGTCAGTAGTAGCATTGAGAGTATAAAAAGTAGGGGTGAAAGAGAATCGCCCTGGAAAATGCCTTGTTTAATTTCAACTTCACCTAGTTCTTCTTCATTAGCCATAACTTTTGTTTTCCAGAGGTTCATTGAAGATTCCATGAATTTTTGTATGTTTCTGCTGATGCCAAAGATTTCCAGGCATTTCTTGATCCAGCTATGGGGAACTGAATCAAATGCTTTCTTATAGTCTATCCAAGCCATGAACAGGTTGATTCGTCTTTTCTTTGAGTTCTTTAGGATTAGCTTGTCAATCAGCAATTGATCCTTTGTTCCTCTTGAGTTTTTGCAGCATCCTTTCTGTTCTACAGGAAGCAAGTTATTTCTTTCCAGGTATCCATAGATTTGGTTTGCAATGATACCAGTAAGAAGCTTGTATGTTGTTGGCAAACAGATGATTGGCCTATAGTATCAAGGGTCCTTTCCTTTTTCTTTATCTTTTTGGATCAAAAATGTCCTTCCAGTTGTCATCCATTCATCATTTTCAGGTGTTTTTAGGACCTGGTTCATCTGGGTTGCCAATCTTTTGTGCACACTTTTAAGTGCCTTTAACCAGAAGCCATGCAGCTCATCTGGTCCAGGTGCACTTCAGTTCTTCTTGACTATCTTTGCATCATTGCTTTTGTTATTTTCATGTCTTCCATTTTATGCACTTTAATAGAGTCCTCAACCTGTTTGATCCATTTTGCATTTCTGTTATGCTTCTTGTTGTTTTCCCACAAATTCTTCCAGAATTTCAGAGCTTTCTCTTTATCAGGCTTTTCATTTGTTGTTACTTCTCCATTTTCTAAGCTCTTATAAAATTGATGCTGATTTGCTCTGAACTGTGAGTTTTCTTTGAACTGAGTTACTCGGTTCTCATACCTTTTAATCTTTTCAGTGATGGCAACAACCCTCTGCTTCAGCTCTTCAATTACTACCACAATTTCCTTATTCCTCAGATCGTATCTTGCTTCCAGGCTGCTTTTGACCTGCTTGTTCTTTAGCTGACCTTGCCTTATGTTCTTCAAGTTGCTCAAATCTACACATAATTTTTTGATCTTCAATTCTAACCAAATTTTCCACTTAGGCTTCCCCTTCTTGCCTCTTTGGTTCTTTTGTATTTTCAACTCCAGTTCTTTGGTGGTTATGACAGCTGCTGCATACATCAGTTGGTTTGTTTCGGCTAATGTAGTGGTTCTAATAGTTTGCACAGCCTCATTGACCTTGTTTAGTACATTTCTCAATTCTTTCCAATTCACTTGGTTCAGCTTTGGCAAACGTGTTCTTTCAGCATCTTCCATTTGATGCTTTATTTTTCCAGCTAATTGAGCACTATCTTTTGGTATTTGTTCTTCAGTGCTTCCTTGTTCTATATCTTCATCCATTTCAGTATCCTCTTCCTCCCTTTCTTTCTCAATTTGCTTTTGAGTCTGCAAATCACTCTTGATGTTACTCTTCTTTGTTGATGTACTCAGATCATTAATTGCTTTCTCTTCTATTGCTATTATTTCTTCTGTAGTGAAAAATTTGTGGTTTAGGATTACACGTCGTTGGTCCATTAACCTTTGTTCACTGGTGTCACAGTCCGTATGGTTCATCTTCCAAATCTGATACATTATTATTATTATTATTATTCATTAAACATGAAACTCAGTCAATTATTATTATTTACTTTATTCATTAAACATGAGACTCAGTCAACAGAACATTCAAAAATGCATCACAAATACCATTGACTGGTGCTAATGGTTGATACTGGTTGCTGCCAGAATCCTAGGTATCAACCAAGTATCTTCTTAAGATGTACAATGTTCCAAGTAGCTCAGTTTTTTGCAGTTCCACTGGTGTTATTGCAGGAAGCTGCAATTTGCTGATGTATGTTTTAAAATTCTTGGACATGATACCAAATGACCCAATGACAATGGGTATCACTGTCACATGTTTCATCCATAATCATGTAGTTTCAGTGGCCAAGATCACGATATTTTGTGATTTTTTTTTCTAGTTCTTTTTCTTTGACTCTGGCATCTCCCGGTAAAGAGATTTACGCTTCAGTTTTCAACAACTGTGATATCTGGTGTGTTGTGCTCCAAATGATGATCCATCTGTATTCGAAAGTCCCACAAGATCTTTACCTTCTTATTTTCAACAAGTTTTTCCACTTTATGTTCCCATGACTTTTCAGATACAGGTACATCATATTTTTTACATAATGACCAGTGGATTAATTTAGCAACTTGGTCATGTCTAGCTTTGTTATCAGTTTGTGCGATTTTGCTGCATTCACATATTAAATGTGAAGCAGTTTCAACTTTGAATAATAATGAAATTTATCATCATCATCATCATCATCATCATCATCATCATCATCATCATCATCATCATCATCTATTCCTAGCCCATTGCTTCATTCCCCCTTCAGTGTTTTGCTCAAAGCATCTCATTGTAAAGAAAGCAGCCCCTTTATTTTTTACACTTTGGATTCAAAAATGATTTTGTTTCCTCATTAGTGAAAGTCTTTTCTTCATTCAAAAGTCTTATATTGAACCTGCATGGGATTTAATATGGGTAAGATTCATTCTGTTTTACTTCGTTAGTTGTGCTTGCTTGTCCTCAGCATTTCTGCTGGCTTAAATTAACTCTGTGTTGAGCATTAAGCCTTTGAGCTGAA
This sequence comes from Masticophis lateralis, assembly GCA_030761175.1. Lineage (NCBI taxonomy): Eukaryota > Metazoa > Chordata > Lepidosauria > Squamata > Colubridae > Masticophis > Masticophis lateralis. The sequence goes on from JAUDYJ010000008.1 coordinate 601,734, forward strand.
TTGTGGTTGCATTTTTTAAAAAATAAATGAATAGCCCAGAAAAACCCATTGACAAATTTTGCTTCATGTGGATTTTTAAAAGTGAAGCATGCTCATTCTCTCGTAGCCATGTATTTCCATAAATTGGAAAAGGGATGGCTGCTGGATCCATCTTTTATTTAATCATGGCAAGAAGTGAGAGATTGTGAGAATGCAAGTAATGATTTGATTCTGAGTTTATATACCACATTACAATGGAATGTGATCAGTTCTCTTGGTATGTATGAACCCAGCCCACTGGGATAAAATGAATGGAACAAAGTTTAAAAACGAAACTGAAAGTTTGGCATGGAATGTGACCTCAGGTTCTGTGAAGGTTGGATTCACAGATTGCTGACAAACCTGAATGTATATATAAATGAAAAAGAGAAGAAGGGAGAAAGAAAGAGAATTTGGCCCCCAGGCCACAATATTATTTAGGTTCCCAGTTTGCTATTTTAAAAAAAGCTAAACTAAACATGTTCTATTCTCTGATTTAACATTTTCATGAGAAAATTTTTTGCAGATGGATGGTTTTGTGACTGCGAGCCCAGAAAGGGAAGTTTTAATCATGTGTGCCACAGATATCCACTGTGACCTTGAAGTTTGAAAAAGATTTCTTTAATTTCTTTAGGCAAGAAGAGGGCAGCTCTGTGCAAAGGGCAACATTTGGCATATAGAAAACCATGTGTGCATCTGGGGTGGGGTGGGGAGGAGATGAGAGAGAGAGAGAGTGAAAGAATGAAAAAGCAGCCCAACAAAACAAAACAAAACAAAAAAAGGGGGGGGGGAATAATAGCTGCTCCACACAGATACTCCTCTCATAGGCAAAGACAGAAGCGGTGGTCTATTCCATCTATTTACTGAAGATTATTTAAGGAATCTTCTTTCCTTGCCCTCGTTATACTGAGTCTAACAGAAAAAGGAGAATGAGTTGTGTTGGAAGTATTAGATATTGACAGGATAGTTCTCCCTCTGCTCCTCTGTTTTGGATGGGAAGAATACTTGAATATGATTGGCTGGGCTCCCTGACAGCTCCCTATAAAAGGGCTGTCTGTCTGTAAATAGTTGCTGAATAAAGAGCTGTTGTCTGAAGCCTGTCTCCAGGCAAAGAACATCTAAGTCCCTTTCTATCTTCTTAGTGATTCCCATACAATGAAAAAGAATATGCTGAGAAAAATTGGGTGTGTTTTTTCTTTTCCTGAGGCTACCTTATCGCCCTATCTAAAGGTCAAGCTTCCAGATACCTCTTGACTCATTTGTTTCAAGCACTTTGGTTTCTTTATCAAAGCCTTTGGTGGGCCAGGGGAGATAGTTTCAAATTACAGTTTGAGTTTGAGTTTTAAGTTTTATTGCATTTATATACTGCCCTTCTCCCCGAGGAGACTCAGGGCGGTTTACAGCCATATTAAAACAATCACGTATAAAAATTAAAACTAATAAAATAATTAAACTATTTGGCCGTAAAATTTAAAACCCCTAAAAACCCCTATTAAAATTAACACAAATTTAAGTCAGAAATAAATAAACAGCTCATTCTTCTAAGATGAAGGAGAGGTCATTTGCCTGGCAGAGGAATTGCTCTGTAGACTGCTTTGAGCAAGAAGGAAACTCTTCAAGTCTTCACATATATTCCAAAAACCCGAATGAGTCAAATCCAAATAGCTTTTCTATGGAACTTTTATTGAATTGTATTTTTGATCCTATGGCATCTTTCAGGTCTGTTGTGAATATATAGTTATATAGCTGTGGTTCAGTGGTGAAATTTAAAAAAATTCCCTACCAGTTCTGTGGGCGTGGCTTGTTGTGGGAAGGTCATGTGACTGGATAGGCATGGCCAATTTGATATCACTCACATTGAGGGGCTCCTCACAGGCTCTTCCCCTCCCAGCCACTCCTTGAGCTAATGGCAGGAAAATGGGGAGGGAAATATTCCTGCCTACCATCCTTCCCTCAGTCTGTGCTGAGATTGAGGAATGGATGAAACAGGCAGGAAAATCCCCTTCCCTGTTTTCCTATCTTTCACGAAAACAGCTCCATACCAGCTTCTACCCTCTGTCCCCCTCCCTCCTGGGGACTACTTTAAAGGGACAGGCTGCAGCAGCTCTGTTCTGAATGGAGGGAGAAAATTTAGCATTCTCTATGCTGCATTTAATATTGAATTCTGTGGAATATCAAGCGGCCAGAAGAGGTGAGTGGCAACCGGCCCGGGCGTGGGTGGGGCCAATGAGGGTTGATTACTACTGGTTCAGTGAACTGATGCCAATAATCCCTAGTGGTTTGCCTGAAACTGGTCCAAACTGGTAGGATTTCATCCCTGCTGTGGTTCCAATTGAAAATCTGTATGTATTTATTTTGGTCAAACTTTATAGAAGGAAGTGAGGAATAAATGAATTGTGACCGCATAGGTGGAATTTTGCTGGTTTATAAACAGGGGCTATAAAATGGGGTAAGAATAGAAAAAGTACAATAATTCCCTGGATCTAATTTGAGAGAAAAGCTGCATCTGCCTGTCTTCTTCCATCCATCTCTTTAGAACAGGGCTGTCAAACTCCCGGTCTGCGGCCTGGATGTGTCACACTCTGGCCACATCTGGTTTAGCAAAGGAGAAAAAAGTCCCGATATGTCATGTGACACCACCATTACAACATGTTTGACATCCCTGTTCTAGAAATATCTCTACATTAATAAATATTTCATTATTAGAATCAGTTTTAACCAGAAATGTTAGTATCATTATCCTTCCATTTGAAAGAAATAAATTGATTCTGACTAAGGGTAGCAGTTTCAGTTACCGTGCAAAAAGGAGAAGAAAATGAGGAACCAAAGTGCTTATCATTGGAATTATTCACACCCATATAGAGCATATAAATAGACTTGCAATATTGCACTACAGTCAACCTGTCTCCAGAGATGATTTTCGGCTTTCAAATTCAATGGGCTTTTGAAATTTAGCTTGTATGAGTGCTTGTTGCCAGCCTTCCTCTGTAGGAATATGTATGTGTGGGTAAGTTTGTCTTGTGTATATGAACATAAATGGTAGACATTCATCCTCTGTGCTGAATGATTAGATGAAAATACCTGACAATAATTAAGGCAGGCAAGGAACAGGAAGAAATAGGACCTACTGTATATGCATAGTTGTAATCAACTCAGTAGGTGACAGATGATATTTTGTCATTTTGGAAGTAAAGCAGGGAGTAGGCCTGGTTAGTATTGGGGTAAAAGATCACCAGAAGACCACAGGTTAAAATGGAACTAAAAAAAAAAAAAACCAGCTAGCAATCATTTCCATGTTATTGTCAAGATAGAATAGAATAGAATAGAATAGAATAGAATAGAATAGAATAGAATAGAATAGAATAGAATAGAATAGAATAGAATAGAATAGAATAGAATAGAATAACAGAGTTGGAAGGGACCTTGGAGGTCTTCTAGTTCAACCCCCTGCCCAGGCAGGAAACACTGATGGGATTCACGTAATTTAACAGCTGGTTCTCTGCCTTAATGATTTCTTCCAACAACCAGTTTGCCAAACTGCTCAGAAAGTTAACAACCGGTTCTCCCAAAGTGGTGCGAACTGGCTGAATCCCACCACTGACACAACACCACTTCAGACAAATCGTTATCCAACATTTTCTTTAAAATTTCCAGCGTTGGAGCATTCACAACTTCTGCAGGCAAGTTATTCCACTTATTAATTGTTCTAACTGTCAGGAAATTTCTCTTTAGTTCTAAGTTGCTTCTCTCCTTGATTAGTTTCCACCCATTGCTTTTTGTTCTACCTTCAGGTGCTTTGGAGAATAGTTTGACTCCCTCTTCTTTGTGGCAACCCCTGAGATATTGGAACACTGCTATCAGGTCTCCCCTAGTCCTTCTTTTCATTAAACTAGACATACCTGCAACTGTTCTTCATATGTTTTAGCCTCCAGTCCCCTAATCGTCTTTGATAACCAAGGATTGTCCATAAAACCATCAGAAGAGTTATTTGATGTTTTATTTTTATAACTTATAAATCATGCCATCTAGCAGGACTCAGAAAGTGTGCCTTTTCTATTGGGGCATCTGCCAATCATTTGCCATTATACCCCCTGAAGCATGATGGTGCAGTGGTTAAAATATTGTACTGTATTGCAGGGTAATTTGGCTTACTGCCAGGAGTTCGATTCTCATGGGCTCAAGGTTGACTCAGCCTTCCATTGTTCCATTGCTGATAAAATGAGAACTTAGATTATTGGGGCAATATGCTGATCTATAAACTGCTCAGGGAGTGTTGTAAAGCACAATGAAGTGGTATATAAGTCTAAATGCTATTGATATTACTATTCTGTTGACTGTAACCCTGCTGGCATTTAGTAAAACCTTGAAGATCTGGATGTTTGCCTGAGCATGGGGTCTGAAGTTAGGTGAATGTGATTTTTGTTATAGTATGACTGTTGTATGTATTTGATTAGAATATCCTGGGGTGCCATTGAATTATTATTGTATTATTGGAGAGACACATACATACTGTTGCTTTCTTTTATTTAATTTTTTTAAAAAATAGTTTTTATTAAACAGTTTTCTTCATTTTATATCACAATTTCGATCTTTATAGTGCTCCGGTATCTCTTAAGTATATCTCCTAAGTACTGTATTTTTCTGAGTAAAAGACACACCGGAGTATAAAACACAGCTTAGTTTTTGGGGATGAAAATAGGAAAAAAAATCTGCCTACCAGCTAATCAACTGATGTCCTTAATCTGGTCAGCTTCAGCACATTAGTTTGCTATTTTTTATCCCCTGCTTGGGGGTAAAAAACAGCTTCTAAAGCACAACTGATCTCTGGAGAGAGAAGCAATGAGAAAAGCAGACAAACCATAGAGATCGCTTCACTCACTAGCACCTCGTTAGGGCTGAAAAAAAGCTTCACAGCTGAGAGTCGGAGGGAGCAGGCAAAGCAGGAAGATTGCTTCACTGAAAAAAAACTTAGCATGGAGATAGCTTCACTTGCTAGAGCCTCATTAGGGCTGAAAAAGAGCTTTGAAAAAGCTACATTCAGAGTATAAGATGCACCCAAATTTTCAGCCTCTTTTAGGAGGGAAAAAGGTGTGTCTTATACTCCGAAAAATACAGTACATACAAATTATTTTCATTATTCTTCCTTTCCTTTTGTGTACATATCTATTCTATACAATGCATCAATATTGCAATTACATATCTATATATATAAAACCCTGTATTGTCACAACTTAATTTACTTTTACATTCTTATTCTTTGCTTCTATTCTCTAACCAGTTATACCATGTGTCCCAAATCAAATAGTATTCTGTTTCATCTCTTCCTTTTATTTCCATTGTTAGCCTGCCATCTCCACACATTCTAATACTTTTTTTATTACCATTTCATCAGAAGGAGTACTATCGTTTTTCAGTATTGTGAGTTCACAGTTGCTCGCAACATTGTTTTCATAGCATTTAATCATGTTTGTAGATTACCTATGAAACTCGAGGATCATTTTCTGAATGGAGTCAGGACTTTTATGCATTCAAAAGGATAGTCAAGTTTGCTGAAGCTGTATGTTCCAGCCAATAATCTTCTTCTATGTTTGTTTAATGGATTGCAGTGCTATGTCAACCTTCCCAGGCTGAAAACTTAAATATTTACAAAGGAAATCTGCATAATGTTGGTCACAATTGCAATACAGCCGCAGATGCTGCCGTTTACACAATAAAAAATGAAAGACAAGAAACTAAATATATTCACTTAATTAGGGTCACTTTGTCAGTTTCATCAACCTAGTTTATAATGGCTGCTTTTTTCTTCACAGCTCAGGTTCGTTATCTTAACTGGGGGAAGGGGGAGGTCTCAAAGTATTCATCTATGGGATTAAAGGCAATAGAACCACTGTTGTATGTAAATAGGGGGAAATGTTTGTGTTCCTAACAGGCAGATTTATCTCTTCCTCTTAAGATCTTTCTCTTCCATGAACAAGTAGTCCTTGACTTACAACAGTTCATTTAATGACCATTCAAAGTTACAATGGCATTGAAAAAAATTGACTTATGAACATTTTTCACACTTACCACCATTGCATCATCCCCATGATCACACAATCAAAATTTAGATCAGGACTGTCAAACTGGTGGCATGTGGTCTGGATGCATCATATGCAGGCCACGCCCATCCCAGCTCCACGAAACATCATGTGATGGCAACATGACGCTGCAAGTTTGACACCCGTGATTTAGTTGCTTGGCAGCTGGTTCATATTTAAGATGGTTGCAATGTCCTGGGGTCATGTGATCAGTTTTTGCAACCTTCTGACAAGCAAAGTCAATGGGAAAGCCAGATTGACTTAATAACTGTGTTACTAATTTAACAAAGGCAGTGATTCACTTAACAACTGTGGCAAGAAAGGTCGTAAAATGGGGCAAAACTCACATAACAAATGTTTCAGTTAGCAACATAAATTTTGGGCTCAATTGTGGTTGTAACTTGAAGACTACCTGTATATGATGCCAGCTAGCAAACCTAGTATATTATAAATCTCTGAACTGAGCAAATCCTGGAAATTTATACAGACATCTTATTTCATCTATCTAAAGATATTTATGGTATCCTTGCCAGTATGGGATCCATTTCATTTTAAAGTATATTGATAGTACATTTCTCTTATTTTTGCTAAGTAGTGGTGAAACCTAATTGATATCATGCATACTATTGCAGTATGAACCCTCCCCCTAAGTAAACATGACAGGCGATAGGGAGTCCTGTGCAAGTTCTGAGAAAGCCAGTTTTTGGGTTCCCGGGCTCTGTTTAAAGCCCTTCAGCCTCAGTTCTATAGGAAGTTTAGAATGGGACTGGCCACCAAGAAGGAAAGGGCCCAGGGCTGACCTTTCCAATTTTTCTTTAGACAGCCTTGAGCACATTTTAAAAAACGAGCCCTTCTTCCCAGATGCTTCTGTCCACTTTCCCACATCCCACTTATTGCTCCTTCTCAATCCACCTGTGTATGTAGGATGTAGAGAGCACTTTTCTCTGTGCCTTTGCAGAAACAGGGCAGGCGGTTTGTACAGAGGATTGGCAGGGGGATGCGCGGCCCTCTGGGATGGCTAGCGGGGCAAGAGTCAAGCCAGATGGTGGAGGGAAACTCAAAGCATGGGGGCCTCAGAAGGACAGAATGTGTTTCAGAATGTGCAGCCCTTGGCTCTAACAGTGAGTGACGTGCATGATGTCAAGTTGGTCACGCCTACCATGACACACCCACAGAACTAGCTGCTATTATTACGTGTAATATGATATACTGAGTTTTTAAATTATAATTTCCCCTTAATATATCTAATAAGAATAGTTCTTAATATATCTAATAAGAATTTGTTGTTTAGTAATTTCCTCTAACCATTTTCTTATCTTTGACCAGTATTTCCTTGCATCTGGGCCTAGCCAACATATGTGTTCCTTGCCTCCTTTTACATTTTCAGCATTCTGCTGGATCAATTTAAATGAGTCACAATAGTTAGGTTACCCCTTCATGGATTACTGCCTTGTCGCGCTGAAGGGGCTTGTGTATTTCAGTGAAGCTATGAGTTATGCCATGCAGGGTCATCCAAGACAGACAGGTCATAGCAGAGAGTTCTGACAAAACGTCAGAGGGAGAAGGAAATGGCAACCAACTCCAGTATTTTTGCCATGAAAACCCCATGGACAGTACCAAAAGAAAAAAGATACGATGTTGGAAGATAAGCCCCTCAGGTCAGAAGGTGTCCAATATGCTACTGGGGAAGGGCTGAAGGCTAGTACCAGGGCTGGTTCACTCGAACTGGTAGTAAAAACGCTACTGGTTTGCCCGAACCTTAGTAAAAAAAATGCTTTAAAAAGTTTTTTAAAAGTTCCACAATTGCGCGGCACAACTGATTGCGCGGCACATTTTAAAGCATTTTTTTACTACTGGTTGGGGTGAATAGACAGTAAAAAAATGCTTTAAAAAGTAAAAAAAAACAATTCCTATGATCAGTGACAATCAGCGATGCCACACAATCATTGGAACTTTTAAAAAACTTCTTATGTGTCCGAACCGGTATTTTTGTGTAAAGTGTGATAGTTTGTTTTTGAGTTCTCTGTGACTCTGTGAGGTTCCTGCTTGTTGTAGGGGCCATTTTGTGTGAAGTCCAGCTGCTTTTCAATTGTGTGTGAGTCAGTTGTGTAGCTTTTGTGTTATTTTTATGTAAAGTGTGATAGTTCATTTTCCCGGTCCCGCCAAGCCACGCCCACAGAACTAGTAGGGAAAATTTTTGAATTTCACCACAGGCTACTACTAGTAGCCCCAGAAAGAGTGAAGCAACTGGGCCAAAATCAAAAGGATGCTCAGCTGTGGATGCATCTGGTCGGGAAAGGAAAATCTGATGCTATAAAGATCTACTCTCTATAGGAACCTGGATTATAAGATCCATGAATCAAGACAAGCTGGACGTGGTCAAACAAGAGATGACAAGATTAAACATTGACTTCTTAGGAATCAGCGAACTAAAATGGACAGGAATGGGAGAATTTAATTCAGGTGACCATAAGGTATACTACTGCAGGCAAGAATGCCTCAGAAGAAATGGAGTAGCCTTCATAGTCAATAAAAGAGTAGGAAAAGCAATATTGGGATACAATCCCCAAAACAACAGAATTAATATCAAAAAATGTTCAAACTATTGCACCATTGCACTCATTTCACATGCTGGTAAGGTTATGCTTAAAATCCTACAAGCTAGTATGTAGATCAAGAAGTACAAGAAGTTCAGGCATGATTTCGAAGAGGCAGAGGAACTAGAGATCAAATTGCCAACATAACATTGGATCATGGAGAAAGCTAGGGAATTCCAGAAAAACATCTATTTCTGCTTCATTGACTATGCTAAAGCCTTTGATTGTGTGGATCACAACAAATTGTGGCAAGTTCTTAAAGACATGGGAGTACCAGACCATCTTAATTGTCTCTTGAGAGACAATTGACAATATGTGGGTCAAGAAGCAACAGTGAGAACTGGACATGGAACCACTGATTGGATCAAAATTGGGAGAGGAGTTGGGCAAGGCTGTATACTGTCACCCTGCCTATTTAACTTATAGGCAGAGCACATCATGAATCAAAATGAATTAAAAGTTGGAATTAAGTTTGCTGGGAGATATATCAACAACCTAAGATATGCAGATGATATCATTTTAATGCCAGAAGGTGAAGAGGAACTAAAGAGCAGGTGAAGAAGGAGAATGCAAAAGTTGGCTTGAAACTCAACATTAAGAAAACTAAGATTATGGCATCCAGCCCTCTCAATTCCTGGCAAATAGATGGGGAAGAAATGGAGATAGTGACAGATTTTATTTTCCTGGGCTCCAAGATCACCGCAGATGGGAACTGCAGTCAAGAAATTAAAAGATTCTTACTTCTGGGGTGAAAAGCTATGGCAAATCTAGACTCTAAAAAGCAGAGACATTACCCTGCCAACAAAAGTGCATATAGTTAAGGCTATGGTTTTCCCAGTTGCAATGTATGGCTGTGAAAGTTGGACCACAAGAAAGGCTGAGCGCCAAAAATGGAGGCCTTTGAGCTATGGTGCTGGAGAAACCTCCTGCGAGTGCCTTGGACTGCAAGTTGATCAAACCAGTCAGTCCTAGAGGACATCAGCCTTAGAAGGCCAGATCCTGAAGATGAAACTCAAATTCCATCTAATGAGAAGGAAGGACTCCCTGGAGAAGAGCCTAATACCGGGAAAGATTGAGGGCAAAAGAAGAAGAGTGTCAGATCCCAAAAAATGCGATACTGCCATTCAAATGGAGAAGGGGGAGACTTGGATTCGATTTACTAGCACAGCCTGTGTCATCAGATGTTTTACACCCTATATCCTGGCACCAGGAATTTATATGATAGGGTTGTCTCACTTTAAAGAATACTGGTGGGAAGGCATGGTTGTTCCAGGTCTCAAAAGAAATAGTAAAGAAAATACCTTCACACTTGTGGATTGGCCAAAATCTGCATTCTGACTAAAAGGGAGGAGTCTCTACCACTTAATCCTACTGCTTTGCCTAAGGGTATTCAGATTATGCTTTAGCTGGATGACTTTCACTTTGGCTTAATAAAAGAATCCTTTTGAACAACTACGTTTCAAGAGTTCGTACTTTCTTAGGTTGGAAGGAGAGGCGATCCTTACAGAAAGCACAATCTGCAAAACGGTCAACCCAGAGAAGCAATCTTCGCTCTACTGAGGGGACCTTGCAAACCATGTCTGAACGAAGCAGAGAGCTGGGAAAAACTGATTGCTGGGGAGAGACAGTAACCGCCACCCAATCGGATTCCTGCCTCATGCACCCCATCAGAGAGGATGAGGTAACCCTGGGGAATCCGGAAAAGCCCCACTGGTCGATTGGCATCGGGAAGAAAGATTGCTGGGATGAGAGAACCAGAGGAGTCACCCTCAACTGTGACAACCGAAAACAGGGGTGGAAACTGGAACTAGAAGCCCTTGCTGACCGGGGGGGACTGACCGAAGCACCCCTGAGGGAGGACTATCTGAAGAGGCATATAACCCAATTGATGATGGAAACTTTGGAAAATCTGAACATCCGAAGGGAGCCAGGACAACAACCAAAGGGCGCGGAAAGGGCAGCATTCGCGGATGATCCCATGGGAGGCACTCTCCCTCTGGAGCCTGCCTATCAAGCAGAGGGTGCAGCGGCAGGGGGAGAAGACCCAGAAAACCCTCCCCCCCCAGGCAGCACGCACACTGGCACCCATTCCCAACCAACCCTGGGCTCCTCAACTGGAAAGAGAAACTCCCCCCCCTTGGAGTGAAGTTTGATGGGAATCCGCAACAATTAGGATACTTTATGGCACATGTGCTAACCTACATGCAAGAGTATGGGCGTGATTTCCAAACCCAAGGCTCCCGAGTGCAAGTGGTGACCCTAGCCCTAGAGGGTGCTGCGGCCAGGTGGATGGTGACCCTGCATAATGCTAACGCACCAGAACTGCAGGATTTTGACAGTTTCATGATGGCCCTACGACGTCGATTTGAGGACCCACTGGCAGACCGCAAAGCACGCGACCGGATTAAGGTGGTGAAGCAGGGGCGACGGCCAGTAGTAGAGTATACTGAAGAATTCCAGGACCTCACGTGCCGTGTGCACTGGCCGGAAGATATTTTGGTGAGCTGTTTCAAGGATGGGCTGAGTGATGATCTATACAATGCCTGCGTGGCCTGAGGGGCACCGAATGACCTACATGAATGGTATGTCACTGCTGAAGAAGCTGAGATCGATATGGCCAGAAACCAGTATTGAGCGGGGTGAGCATGGAAGAAATCCTCACCCCAATGGAAGCAAGAGCCCCTCACACCACAAACTGCATTCTCTCTGAGATCTTCAGCCTGTTTCAAGCGCGGAAAAGAAGGGCACCGAGCTGCAGAGTGTCGTTCGCAAACACCCACCCGGAACCACCCACCAGGGGAGGGTCCTGCAAAACCGGGTCGGCATGGGAAGGAGACTGCTCTGTGGAGCAGGCAGACCATAGAATTTCCATCCCCTCCCCTCTTTGAGGAAGAAATCCTGGCATCTGAACAGGAGGAATCACACTCATTTGGAAGTGATCCAGATGATGAACCACTGGTAAGCAAACCGATTAAACTGCTTATCCTCCCCTTAAGACTATTCATCCCAAGCCAAGACAGGGAGATAAGCATCTCCACTTTAGCAGATTCAGGGTGCACCCGTTGTTCGATCAGCCCAACCTTAGTAGGGAGATTAGGGATTAACGTAAGAAAGCTGAAAACCCCCATTGCTTTCTGCCAACTAGATGGGTCAATAGCAGGAGGGGAGCCAGCTTCTCTAGCCACCGAGCTTCTACATATAGGCATCAGCAGCCATGAGGAAAAGCTTATCTTTATAGTGGCACCTGGCATGGAATGGCCGTTGGTTCTGGGCCTTACATGGCTAAAAAAATGGAACCCACAAATCAATTGGAAACAAGGCATCATAAAATTTCAGAAGAAGGTGACTCTTGCTGAGTATCCACATAAAGGAATTGAGGGGGCAGAGAACCGAGAAACAGCCATGCCTGATCACGCCACACCAATTGAGAACATACCCATAGAATATAAGGATTTAGTTGAGGTTTTTAACGAAAAAGCCTCAGATGAGCTCCCCCCACACCACGCCACTGACTGTGCAATAGAAATCTTATCTGGCATGAAACTCCCTAAACCCAAGATGTACAGCATGTCACCGAAGGAGTTGGAAGAACTGAGAACATTCATTGACAAAAACCTAGCAAGGAGTTTCATTGAGCCAGCCCGACCAAAAATTGCAGCCCCTGTACTCTTTAGAGAGAAAAAGGATGGTTCAAAACATCTGTGTGTTGATTTTAGAAATTTAAATGCTATCAGTGTGCAGAACATGTATCCTCTCCCCCTTATGAAAGATGTGTTAGCATACCTCGCTAAAGGGAAATTTTTTTCAAAGCTGGACTTAAGGGAGGCTTACTACCGTGTCAGAATTAAGGAGGGGGATGAGTGGAAAACAGCATTTAACACCCCCCTCAGCTGCTATCAATTCAAGGTGCTCCCCTTTGGGTTGCAAGGAGCTCCTGCAGTGTTTATGCAGTTAATAAATGAAGTGCTGCATCAGCATTTATATAAGGGGGTTCTGGTCTATTTGGACGACATTTTAATCTATACCGAGACCAAAGCAGAACATGTGAAACTAGTCAGGGTAGTTTTAAACAAACTCTGCGCTGCCAAACTTAATGCCAAACTTTCCAAATGTGAATTCCATCAAGAGAAGATTGACTACTTGGGATACCGCATTTCCCACGAGAGGGTTGAGATGGATCCTCTGAAAGTGCAGTCTGTACTTGATTGGGACCCTCCACGCACACGTAAATAGTTACAGAGCTTCTTGGGGTTTGCCCAAGAAGTTGGCTTTCTGCCATTGCTTCGGGGCTGGGCCTCCACTTTGTCCAAACATCTGGCAGGGAGCTGGAGGTCTGGAGGTCTGCCAGGTTGGCTTGGAAAGGTGAGTGTTGACTGTCTGTCAGGCTATGATGTCATCTCAAAATAAATTGAATTTCCAAACAGCCAATCTTTGAGGACATTTTCTCTTTATTGAGCATAATTATCTGTCCCCAACTCCATTGCAGTCAGCACTAACCTTTGCCCCCCAAAACCTCCCTTTCCATTCCCCAATTCTCTGCGTCTCATTGGCCATCTTCCAAGCCACTCTCCTGATCCCTACTACTTCAGTTCACAGGAATGTCCCCCCACCCATCCCATCTCCTAGGAGGCTGTATCTTCGGGGGAATTAAGTAGGTGAAAAGTCAAGCTTCTTCTTTCCTTCCTTATGTCAGCACTGGAGCACTGACACTTATACACATAGCCACGGCCACCCGGTCACATGACCAGCTAGCTATGCCCACCCAGTAACATGACCTCCAAGCCACACCCACAAAATAAGCCACAGAACTGGTAGTAAAAAAATTTAGAACCCACCCCTGATTTGTAAGAGTGAATTTGTATCTTCAACATGATCACTCCTTCCATTTGCCCACACATTCGCTAATTAAATGCATGGTTTGTTAAATGCACATATGGTATTTCAGGGTGGGAAAGGTCATGGGGGCCTAGTGATGGAATAGGTCATTTGCTTAAGACCACCCAAGGCCTCCCTAACCCACTGAAATATCTCCCTCCAACCTGGTCTGCCAGATAACCCACAATTGCTTCTCCCTCCAATATGCTTTGCCAGATAACTTACTGTGTGAAGATATAACAAGCTGTCTGCTTTCCAGTCTCTCAGCCGCATGTACCCCTCTGCAGCTCTGCAACTCTGTTTTGGTATGTGCAGACCTCGCCTGGCACATTGCTGGCCAAAACAGAGGTTTGGAGGGGTGGGTCTGCCTGTCCGGCACTCCGTTTTGCCCTGCATAGGCCTCACCAAACATTTGAAGTTACGCGATAAGTGCCCACTAGTGTTTATGACCCCTTCATGGATTATTGCCTTGTTGTGGTGAAGCGGTTTGCATACCTCAATGAAGCTATGAGCTATGCCATACAGGGCCACCCAAGAGGGACAGGTCATAGCAGAGAGTTCTGACAAAATGTGATCCACTGGAGAAGGAAATGGCAACCCACTCCAGTATCTTTGCCATGAAAACCCCATAGACAGTACCAAAAGGCAAAAAGATATGACACCGGAAGATGAGCCCCTCAGGTCGGAAGGTGTCCAATATGCTACTGGGGAAGAGCAGAGCACAAGTATTAGTAGTGCCAGAAAGAGTGAAGCGACTAGGCCAAAGCCAAAAGGACTCTCAACTATGGATGCATCTGGTAGTGAAAGAGAAGTCCGATGCTGTAAACATCTATTCTCTATAGGAACCTGAAATGTAAGATCCATGAATCAAGGCAAGCTGGACATGATCAAACAAGAGATGACAAGACTGAACATTGACATCTTAGGAATCAGCGAACTAAAATGAACAGGAATGGGTAAATTTAATTCAGATGACCATCAGGTATACTATTGCAGGCAAGAATCCCTCAGAAGAGATGGAGTAGCCTTCATAGTCAATAAAAGAGTAGGAAAAGCAATACTGGGATACAATCCCCAAAATGTCAGAATGATCTCAGTTCAAATCCAAGGCAAACCATTCAATATCACAGTAGTCCACGTCTATGCCCCAACCACTGGTGCTGAAGAGGATGAAATTGACTGGTTCTATGAAGCCCTACAGCACCTTATAGAATTAAAACCAAAAAATGATGTCCTTATCATCATGAAGATTTGGAATGCTAAAGTAGGAAGCCAAAAGATAACTGGAATAACAGGCAAGTTTGGCCTTGGAGTACAAAATGAAGCAGGGCACAGGCTGATAGAATTCTGTCAAGATAATACGATGGTCATAGCAAACACTCTTTTCCAACAATGCAAGAGATGACTCTATGCATGGGCATCACCAGACCGTCAACACAGAAATCAGGTTGACTATGATTGATCAAAATTGGAAAAGAAGTCCAGAAAGGCAGTATACTGTCACCCTGCCTATTTAAAGAGCACATCATGAGAAAGGCAGGGCTAGATGAATCAAATGTTGGAATTAAGTTTACCAGGAGAAATATCAACAACCTCAGATATGCAGATCTCAGGTATGCAGATATGGCAGAAAGTGAAGAGGAGCTAAAGAGCCTCTTGATGCGGGTGAAGAAGGAGGATGCAAAGGTTGGCTTGAAACTCAACATTAAGAAAACTAAGATAATGGTATCCAGCCCTCTCAATTCCTGGCAAATAGATGGGGAAGAAAGATCACTGCAGCCAAGAAATTAAAAGACGCTTGCTTCTGGGGAGGAAAGCTATGGCAAATCTAGACAGCATACTAAAAAGCAGAGACATCACTCTGCTAACAAAAGTGCATATAGTCAAGGCTATGGTGTTCCCAGTTGCAATGTATGGCTGTGAAAGGTGGATCATAAGAAAGGCTGAGCATCAAAGAATTGAGGCCTTTGAACTATGGTGCTGGAGAATACTCCTGCGAGTCTTGGACTGCAAGGTGATCAAACCAGAGGAGATAAACCCTGACTGCTCTTTAGAAGGCCAGATCCTGAAGATGAAACTCAAATATTTTGGCCACCTAATGAGAAGGAAGGACTCACTGGAGAAGAGCCTAATGCCAGGAAAGAAGAAGGGGACGACAGAAAATGAGGTGGCTGGATGGAGTCACTGAAGCAGTAGGTGTGAGCTTAAATGGACTCCAGAGGATGGTAGAGGATAGGAAGGTCTG
Organism: Masticophis lateralis; assembly: GCA_030761175.1. Lineage (NCBI taxonomy): Eukaryota > Metazoa > Chordata > Lepidosauria > Squamata > Colubridae > Masticophis > Masticophis lateralis. The sequence continues at coordinate 617,546 of JAUDYJ010000008.1, forward strand.
GAGGAAAGTTGTCCATGGCATTGTGATGGGTTGGACACAACTTCACAACTAACAACAAAAGTTAGGCCTTCTATGATCTTCTCAGATATACAGTGATACCAATTCAGGGATTTGGAAAACAGCCCATTTAGGAACAATTCAAACCACAATGCTATCTTGGTATATGTCATTAATTGGTTCCAGGAAGTGCATCAAGTACTAAAAAGAAGCGTCTCAAACAAACCATATGACTTACCATATGACCCTTTGTTTTTGCCGGGAATAACTTTCTGTACCTTTTCTTATGTCAGTGACCTTCCCAGCATGGCTCCACAACCATTCCCCTTTTCTTATTGCAGCACATTAAGTGCTAAACAAATGCCAAGTGTGTTTCATGTCAAATGCATCCGGTACCAAATTTGACTAGTTTTGAAGTAGTCAAGTACTGAGATACCATTGTAATTAGTTTTGCCCCCAAATCTTTACATCTGCCCCTTTAAATCTGAAATCTATCAAGTTTTCAAAGTTACAGAAGCTCTGGCTACGCCTGAAATTTTCTAATGATTCCACAAATATTTACACATACTTCAAAAGGAATGGGGGTGGGGGAAGGAGTTGAAAATTGGTGGGGGGAAAATGACAAAGCCCCTGAATATATTTATCTGAAATCTCCAAATTACGTGTACTCAGAAAAAATAATTATCATAGAAACTTCATCTAATTATGTTTAAAACTGTGACAAGTTAATAGCTTATCATGGCTTACAATAATAGTGAAAATCATATGTCAGTCATTTGTGGTTGTCCATATTGGGAAGCAGAGTCCATTGAAAAACTAGAACTATATTTTAACACTGGAGGTGTTCACAAAAAAGAGACTGAACAGCCATCTGTCTGAAATAGTCTAATCCAACCCCCTGCTCGAGCAGGGGGTTTGATTAGATGACCTCCAAGGTCCCATTCAACTCTGTTATTCTGTTATATTCAGATATAATGGTGAAAAGGGAAGTCTGAATAGAAAGCAATAACAGATGAAAGAAGCATTCTGTCATTCAGAAGTTCATTGCTGCTAATATTCTGGAAATCTATCTCATTAAATGTCCTGCTTTATGGCAAGATAATGACATTCATTTTCAAATTAGCCAGAATTGCTCTTTCTGCCATGTGAATTTTCAGATTGTGCAGCTTCTGATGTTTGTTAGATTGAGAATTTTTTGAACTTAATGAGCTCCATCTAACTGATAGGGATCCAACAGCTTTCACTGTTCATAGAAAACAGCTTTCACTGTTCAACAGCTTTCACTGTTCATAGAAAAACAGAATATTCGCTTCCCTCTTGATTGTTTCTATCATAGGCCTGACAACTCAACACAGGCAGAACTGTCACACTGCTCCATGCCAATATCTATTAAAGATCAGGCAGTCAAGGAGATCATCTCCTGCTAGACTGAATATTCTTCAGCTATTAGACAGTGCCAAGGAGTGGGCATCATTTTTGGAAAAGAGGTATGTGCCTGATTACTATTTATTGGATTATCTGGTTATAGTAGGATTATCAAAAATCTGGAATTTTTTTTGTCTTCATGTCCACCATCCAAGAAATATAACCTTAAATCAAATATTGTTTGGCTTTTTGAGTGTCTTGGGGTGGTGGTGGTGGAAGGGAACTATTTCCCCAGTAGTAGTCTTTTGTGTACACTTTTGTGTATTGTGGCTTTGTAAATTGGCTACAGGTAGTTCTCGACTTATGACCACAGTTGAACCCAACATTTATGCTGCTAAGTGAAAAATTTGTAAAGTGAATCTTGCCCCATTTTATGACCTTTCTTGCTACTGTTGTTAAGCGAATCACTGCACTGATTAAGTTAGTAATATGGTTATTAAGTGAATGTTATTTTCCCCATTGACCTTACTTGTTAAAAGGGATCAGAGGGATGCGGTGGCGCAGTGGCTAAGACGCTGAGCTTTTCGATCAAAAAGTCAGCAATTCAGCGGCTCGAATCCCTAGTGCCACGTAACAGAGTGAGCTCCTGTTACTTGTCCCAGCTTCTGCCAACCTAGCAGTTCAAAAGCATGTAAAAAATGCAAGTAGAAAAATAGGGACCACCTTTAATGGGGAAGTGGTCCCTAGATTTACAATATTTAATTAATTTCCAGATTCTAGCAATTGGCTTCAATCCAGTCCCTTCAGATCATTATAATTTGTAAATCACATCAGTCATCATAAATTTCTATGATGAAATGTAAAAAGTGAGCCATTGTCGATTCTATATTACTGCTAAGCATATGTTCTTGAAAACAACAATTTGTTAGAAAAAAATGTTGCACTTGAAAAAAAAACAGTTTTTCTGAGGCTGGAAGATGCAATTTTATATATACAGGTAGTCCCCAAGTTACAACCATAACTGAGCTCAAACTTTCTGTTGCTAAGTGAAACATTTGTTAAGTGAATTTTGTTCCATTTTATAATCTTTCTTGCCATGCTTGTTAAGTGAATCACTGCAGTTGTCAAGTTAGTAGCATGGTTGTTAAGTGAACCTGACTTCATCATTAACTTTGCTTGTCAGAAGGTTGCAAAAGGTGATCACATGACCCTGGGGCTTTGCAACTGTCATAAAGATGAGTCAGTTGTCAGTTGTCTGAATTTTGATCATGTGATCATGGAGATGCTGTAATGTTCTTAAGTGTGAAAAATTGTGATCAGTACTACCTGTGTGTATATAGATAGATAGATAGTCCTTGATTTACAACAGTTCATTTAATGATCATTGAAAATTACAATGGCACTGAAAAGAATGACTTATCACCAGTTTTCACACTTAAGAACATTGCAGCATCCCTATGATCACATGATCAAAATTCAGACACTTGGCAACTGACTCATATTTATAACAGTTGCAAAGTCCCAGGTGTTGACTACTCATCAGTAAACAGAGTGAAGCCGAAGAAAGGAAGGTTTCACTCAGGTCCACCATCCAGGCGGAAAGAATAGTTTGAAATGATTGGTCAATTCATCTGGCAGCCCCTATAAAAGAGCAAGCTGCCAGACAGGCTTGGCTGGAGTTTCCATGTATATTAAAGATGTCACAATAGTTCTCTGCCTCTTCACTCCATCCACTATATAACAGTGGTGACGAGAATGGGATACTGAAGTGAAGAAACAAAGGAATGGATCATGATCCAACCAGGCATGAAAAAAGACAGTGAACAAAGACAGGCTACTGTATTGTTGAGGTCCACCAGCAGCCTGTGGAGCTGGCAGCTGAGTCGGACAGTGATGGGGCTGAGGAAGAACATGGGCCAGTTCTAGAGGCTGGGGAAAGCCCAGATGAGGGCTCTGTATCGGAGGCAGAGATGGGGCCAGGGCCATCGGGGAATGATGTGCAGACTTTGGAGCCTCCAGAGGCTGATAGTAGAGAGGCAGAGGAACAGGAGGAGCCTGTTCCTAGTGCACATGTGAGAAGAGCTGCCAGAAGGCAGGAGCAGATAAAGCAGAGAGGATGACTTGGGAGTAGGTCCAAGAGATGATTGGCCCCTCCCATAAGGCTTAAAAGACCAGCAAAGGCTCGTGGCCTCTTTGCTGGAAAACAACGTTGAGAGAATTGCTTCTTGTTTCACTGTATTCATTTCTTGTCAGCGTCTTCTGCTTTTCAACTTTTGCCAAGAAAACCCTATTGGCAGTTTGTCTAATTATCCCAAGGTTGGTGATAAACTGAAGAATGGTGTTTTGAAGAATTTGCTTTAATTTAGTTTGGACTATGCTGAGAATGAGTTAATTCTCAGCTGTTCTAATAAAGTCTGTTTGTTTTTGAACTGTTTGTATTTAATACTAACTACTTGGGTCTGGGTCACAACACGCATCAACAGAATCTCACTGACCATCAACACAGCCTCAATTGCATCAGTCCTCTCGAGATGACTATGCATGCACCACCTGAACACTTCAATCCAGCCACAGAAAACTGGGACTCTTGCATGACCCGATTTGAGTGTTTCCTAGAGGCTAATGACCTCTTGGGACTTTCGGACAACAGAAAGCAAGCATAATTTCTGAGCTACTGCTGGTCAAAAGTATTCAAGGTAGCCAAGGCATGCATGGCACCCGTAGTCTTGCAGACTATAGCATGGATGATTCTATAGTACTCTTCGGACACACTACATGCCCATGCCATCCAAGATCATCAGGAGGCAACGAATTCCATCGCTGGAACCAGAAGGAAGGCAAATCGATGAATGAATATGTTGTGGCATTGCAAATGGCTGCCTTATGCTGTGAGTTCCAAGAACACGATAAAATGCTCCTGGACCAAATAATTTGTGGGGTAAAAGACCTAAATCTCCAAAGACAACTACAAGCCAAACCCAATCTCACTCTGCAGACAGCACTAGACGAAGCCAGAGCTACACAAAACTCAATCAAATCTACAGCAGCCATTCAAAAATCTGCCAACCCAACAGTTTCATGCCAAAATGCTTCAGTCCATCAGGGCAGTTCTGAGCAGGAGGAACCAGTGGATGAAGAAAACAAAATCTGCCACCTCCAATTGGTAAGAAAAGGAATTTCAGAGGGTACAATGGTGGTTGAAAGGGATGCAATGGAAACCACCTGAGGTCAGCATGTCAATTCAAAGATGCCATTTGCTGGAACCATGATAGGAAGTGGCATTTGGCAAGAGTCTGTCATGCCAGGCAAACCACCAGATCCCATTCAAACCATTAACACGCCGATCTGCTCGGCAGACCCCAAAAGTTTGCAACCATGGAAGCCATGGCGAAGCAAGGGATGATACACAGAGCCCAAAAATACATATCAGACAACTATTGGGCAAGCAAACTCACCGCTAGTGAAAAAAATCCATGTCACAGTCCTCATCGAGAATTCACCATGCAACATGGAAATAGATATGGGATCCTTGATGTCAATTGTGTCCTGGGCAACCATTCAACAATTAGTGCCAGGAATCACCAAGAAACAACTGAGGCATCAGAGGACTCAGTTGAAGGACTATCAGGGGAACCAAATTCCCATCATAGGATGCAGAATATTCCGAGTAGTCTTCAAAGAATTTGTAGGACTGCTGGAACTGACAGTAGTAAGTGGCACTCTGCCAAGACTGCTTGAACTTGACTGATTTGCATCCCTGAGCCTGGGGGTGACTGGCATCCATGCCATCTGAGATGACAGCATTGAGGAACTGATCAAGGAATTTGCAGATGTATTCGACGACAGCTTAGGCAAGTATAATGGAATACCTATCACTTTCAACCTCGATCCCCAGATTGCTTCATTAAGAATGAAGCCACACAGGATCCCATTTGCCTTATGCCCGAAAATTGATAACCAATTGGATGAGCTAATCGCCCAAGGTATTTTAGAGCTGGTTGACCCTGCGAAGTGGGAAACACCCACAGTCACATCGGTCAAGCCAGACTGTTCAGTCTGCATCTGCGCAGTCTACAAATGCACAAATAACAAGGCATTACAGCAGAATGCCTATCTGGTGCCTGTCATGCATTCCCTTGGAAAGGGAAAAAAATGTGCAAAATTAGATTTGGCACAAGCATACCAATAGCTACTGGTGAACAATGCCACCACAGAAGTCCAAACAATAGTTACCAACCAGGGAGCCTTTAAATGCCACAGACTTCAATTTGGCATAAGTATGGCACCAGGACTATTCCAAAGCCTCATGGAACACCTTTTACAGGGCATTCCAGGGGTAATACCCTATTTTGATGATGTCTTAATTTCTGTCACCAACAACAAGGAATTTTTTGACTGCCTAAGGGTAGTCCTTAGCAGATTCCAGGAGGTGGGTCTTAAGGTGAAAAGGGGAAAAGTGTAAAATAGCTGTGCCCCAAGTAGAATTCTTAGGCTACCTGATAGATAGTTCAGGACTACACCCCACAAATGACAAGGTCAGAGCAATACAAGAAGCCCCCACCCCCAGGAATCAAATGGAACTACAGGCATTCCTGGGACTATTAAACTTTTACAGCGTTTTTCTACTGCAGAAGGCAATGGTGGCCGAACCACTGCACTGACTTCTAGATAGAAAAGCTACATGGACCTGGGGCTGAAAGGAAGCAACCTCATTCACTGCGGTTAAAAAAAAATCATCCGAAAGTGTTTTAGTACAATTTTGTGAGACCCTCCCAGTCATCCTTATTTGTGATGCTACTCTGTTTGGCGTTGAGGCTGTCCTTAGCCACCAAATGCCAAACAGGACCGAGGTGCCAATAGCTTTTTATTCAAGAACCTTATCGGCAGCTGAAAGGAACTACAGCCAGATGGACAAAGAGGCCTTGGCTGCTGTTGTGGGGGTGAAGCGGTTTCACAAATACCTATATGGTAGACATTTTGAACTAGTTGACTGACCATAAACTGCTCTTGGCATAATTGCTGGAGACTGTCCCACACCAACCATTTTGTCACCTTGAATGACAAGATGGACAATTTTTGCATATGACTACAAGCTAAGGCACCAACCTGGCAACCTCCTGAGCAACACTGATGCCCTCAGCAGGTGCTCATTGCCAGCCTTTGTAGAGGACCCAGGCCCCATCACACCAGTGCTCCTCATTGAGGAGTTACCCACCAGACCGACTACAGCAATAATCCAGAAAGATCCATTGGATAGCCAGGGAGCAGCAACAGGTCCAACTGACTTGACCACCGCTGATACACCAACTGAACTGTGCAGGTCGGAGCAAGTTACCCAACACCCCAACTATTTGCACAACTACATTAGCTAGATAAAACCTGATTGGTCAATGACTTATCCTGGTGGGGAGGGGTGTTGAATACTCATCAATAAACAGAGTGAAGCTGAAGAAAGGCAAGGCTGTACTAAGGTCCACCATCCAGGTGGGAAGAATAGTCTGAAATGATTGATCAATTCTGTTAGGATATGGTTTGAGCCTAACAGATTGTCCAGGCAATATATGTGTTCTGTGTCTTTAAGTTTTAATGCTGCATCATTGTAATGCTGGGTCATGCTGTAATTAGGTGTAAACGTATTTAAGAAAGCTACTGTAATGTATTCAGTTGATGATAAGCTACCATTATGCTATCATCATGTGTGTGGGTGGATCTGCTACCATTGTGGTTTGTGAACCAGAGTGGGCTTGTTATTCTAACCAACTACTGTTTGTGTGGTAAGAAGCTTTTTGTATTTAACTGGCAAAGGCTTGGACTGTTTAAAAGACTATGAGATTGTTTATTTTCCACTATAAAGAAAACTTTTGATAAACCAGTTTGCACATATCTCTCTGTGCACTATACTCTGCTGGTTGCTAACACAACAACAATATCCTTAACATTGGTTATGGGCCCAGAGCCAACCAGGACCAACCAGAACTAACTAGGATTTTTCAGAGTTAAACTGAGAGTTAATGTGAGTAGTACAAACTGTGTTTGTGATAAATAATCCAAGTGAAGATGGCACTAGAACAAGCAGCAAATTTTTCCATGATAACCTGGCTGGATGGAACAAACTATGTATCCTGGTCTACAAAATGTAATCTACTTTTGCATAGAGAAGGACTGTGAGACATAGTTAATAATCCACCGGATGTAACAGTATGGGATCCTGCTGATGAGGAAGATGCCAAAAAATTAGCCAAGTTTAACAGAGACAATGAACGAGCTCTTTGTATTATTGGACTGACACTGGGTGACCAGCAGCTTGTCCATATTTGTGGCAAAGAGTCTGCTGCTAGGTGTTGGATCAAGTTGAAGAGACTATATGTATATATGTATATGTAGGTCTTTGGTTATTCGGGTCTTCTCCCGCGTAAAATTGGAAGTATCTTGGCGATGTTTCGACGAAGTCTCATTCGTCATTTTCAGGCTGGTGTTCTCGGCTTCGTGCTTCCAGGAGCAATGTAAGATCACAGCTGTCTCTTCCTTTTAACTGCTAGTGGGGGTGTGGGCTGATTGGGTGGGAGCTTGGCTGTGTTCTGATTGGGTGGACGTGTGTTCTGATTGGTTAGGGGCTTGGCTGTGCTCTGATTGGATGGGGGGGTTGGTTGTGCTCTGATTGGCTGGGGTTGTGTTCTGTTTGGGTGGGGGCTTGGTTGTGCTTGGCTTAGTCTGAGTTGCAGGGGGATTTGAGCTGGTGAGCTGCGTTGTTGTTTGGCTTTGTGTTTGTGGCCGTGAGAGATCTTCATGATGGGTGTCAGTCTGCTTCATGTATGGATTGGAGGGGTTTAAAGTGGCTAATGATGCAGCTGTGGTCTGGCTTCTGATCCTTGGTCGTGCCTCATTATCAGTGTGGGTTTGAGTCTGCTTTCTGCATGGATGTGTGGTGGTGACATCCTGTGTGGCTCTTGTGACTGTGGGTCTGGTGTCATTCATCGTGTTAGGGACTCATTTGTCAATAAGGGCGGGTTTCCAAATGGCTGGTAGGCGGGAGGTATTGTCTCGTTTGTTCATGCTGTGTGGGCATTTTTCTATCTCGATGGCTTCTCTGATTATTCTGTTATTAAAGTGTTCAGTTTTGGCGATAGTTCTGGTCTTTTTAAAGTCAATAATGAGGCACGACCAAGGACCAGAAGCCAGACTGCAGCTGCATCATTAGCCACTTTAAACCCCTCCAATCCATACATGAAGCAGACTGACACCCATCATGAAGAGCTCTCACGACCACAAACACGAAGCCAAACAACAACAATGCAGCTCACCAGCTCAAATCCTCCTGCAACTCAGATTAAGCTGAGCACAACCAAGCCCCTACCCAAACAGAACACACCCCCATCCAATCAGAGCACAACCAACCCCCCATCCAATCAGAGCACAGCCAAGCCCCTAACCAATCAGAACACACCTCCACCCAATCAGAACACAGCCAAGCTCCCACCCAATCAGCCCACACCCCCACTAGCAGTTAAAAAGAAGAGACAGCTGTGATCTCACATTGCTCCTGGAAGCACAAAGCCGAGAACACCAGCCTGAAGATGACGAATGAGACTTCGTCAAAACATCGCCAAGATACTTCCAATTTTATGTGGGAGAAGACCCGAATAACCAAAGACCTACATACAAACACCCGCAAAAACCTCAGAAAGCAAATATATGTATATATGTATATATGTATGTAGGTCTTTGGTTATTCGGGTCTTCTCCCGCGTAGAATTGGAAGTATCTTGGTGACGTTTCGACGAAGTCTCATTCGTCATCTTCAGGCTGTTGTTCTCGGCTTCGTGCTCCCAGGAGCAATCTATACTCCCAGGAGTATATATGTATATATATATATATATATATATATATATATATATATATGTATATGTATATGTATATGTATATGTATATGTATATGTATATGTATATGTATATGTATATGTATATGTATATAGGTTTTGTCCAGAGATGAACTGACAATGGCTGGCATAACCAGTAAGTTATTGGAAGAATCCAAAAGAAGACAAGAAAGGGATCAATTGAGAGTGCAACAACCTAAAGAAGATAAAATGTACTCAACTGCTTATTTTGTAAAACGTTATTTTGCTTGTGGGGCTAAAGGGCATATAGCTAAGTATTGTAAAAATAAGAAAATGTCTGTTAGGGACAATAATAGACCCAAGAAGGGTTGTAATTTAGCTATATCCAGTTTACCTGCTGATATTAACCAGGATTGTTGGGTTGTTGATAGTGGTGTTTCTCAATCTATTACTAGAAATAGAAATTTTTTTGTTAAAATGGAGAAGAGTAATCAACATGTTAAACTAGCAAATGGCTGGAAGGTTAAGGTAGCTGGAGAGGGTGTTGCTCGTTGGTCATTTAGTAATGAACCATTGCCTATGTTATATATTCCTGGTTTAAAATTCAATTTATTATCTGTTAAATCTTTATTACAATTTGGGTTTACAGTAACATTTAAAAATGATAAGTGTTTAATTGAGAAAGATGGCAAAGTTGTTACTGCAATATTAGAAAATGATTTATTCATTTTAAGGGAGAACCCAGTATTGGTGGCTAAGTCTAAGTCTGTTTATAAGAATGTTAAATCACATGATGAATGTATTCATCTGTTACATCGGAGACTTGGGCACTTAAATTTCAAGATATTAAAGAAAACAGTTGAGTTATCTGAAGGGATAAAACTACAAGCATGTAGTAAATATCTGAATTGTAATCAGCAAAAAAGTAGGGTTACACCAGCAAACTGTGTTAATAGTTTTAAAACTACAAAGCCATTAGAGGTAGTGTTTGTAGACCTAATTGGACCCAAGAAACCCAGTATAGGAGGTGCCTGCTATATTCTAAGCATAGTAGACCATTACTCAAGATATGGATTCTGTTATCTTATGAAAACAAAATGTGAAACATTCCAGCATATAAACAACTGGCTGCCTTTTGTGGAAAGGAAACAGAAATTTAAAGTTAAATGCTTAGTGACTGATAATGGTACAGAATTCACTAACCAAAGGTTAGAAAAGTTTTTGCAGGATGCAGGGATCCAGCATAAACTGTCTGCAGACCATTAACTGTCTACAGACCACAACATAATTCCTATATTGAGAGACGAGGTCAAACATTACAAGCCATGAGTAGAACTATGTTTGCAGATTCTGGTTTGCCTGAAAATTTATGAGGTGAGGCTGTTATGTATGCTAACCATGTGCTAAACAACGTGGTTCATTCCTCTGCAGGTGAAATACCATTCACCTTATGGCATGGGAGGAAGCCAAATCTTAGTTACTTATACACATTTGGAGCCCCAGCTTGGGTACATATTCCATCTAGTGTTAGGAGAAAGGATCAACAGAGAACCAGAAAAATGTTTTTCGTTGGCTATGAATCAAATCATAGATCTTTTAGATTTTGGGCACAGGGAACTACTAGTATTTACTGTAGTGCAAGTGCTAAATTTCTAGAGCACGAAGGATGGGATAAACTACAGCGTGAAGATTTCAGACATGATAATAATACTGTTAGTATAGAGCATCATATCCCTGATGATATTCCTGAGGATATAGACACTGTAGAATCCTCTATTAAGGTTGAAGAACAGGAAGTAGGTTTAGGGGAGGATGAGACTGAAACATCTGCAATGATTCCTGTATTCCCTAGAAGATCTACTAGGGAAAGGCATCCATCAGATCGATATAAAGCAACCATAGTTTGCCAGGCTAACATAGAACCTTCAAGTTATGATGATATCAGGCTTTATCCTGAAAAGGAGCAGAAGGCTTGGAAGGAGGCAATGAATAAGGAAATTAATTCATTGATTGATCTAGATGTTTATGAAAATGTGAAATTGCCACCTGGTGAGAAATTAATAGGTTGTAGATGGGTTTACAAAATTAAGAAAAGTATAGATGGGACAGTAACCCATAAAGCTCGCCTTGTAGCTCAAGATTTTTCTCAGACTGAAAAAGATTTCGATGAGGTTTTTGCTCCTAGTTTATGTGCTAGTACTTTAAGAACAATGCTGGTATGGGCGGTTAAGAATAAATATAGTATTAACCATGTAGATGTGGAGACGGCATACTTGCATGCTCCATTAAGGCACACCATCTATATGAGGAAGCTTTAGGATTTGAAACACAAAACCAAACTGATTGTTGGAAGTTAAATAAAAGCCTTTATGGTTTGAAACAATCAGGGTTTGAGTGGAACCAATGTATAGTTAAAGAGCTAAATAAGATCGGTTTTCATGAAGGTGTAGCAGATAAATGTCTCTTTAAAAGAGAAAATAATGGGTTAGTTTCATTTTTGTTATTGTTTACAGATGACATAGCTATAATAACTAAAACTGACAAGGAAGCCATAGATATTGTTAAACAGTTACAAACTAAATTTAAGATCAGAAATTTAGGAAATATCAGGCATTATTTGGGACTAGATATTAGCTAGAGGTTATAAAATATCTCAATTTAGCAAAATAAGTCAGATGTTGAAACATTATGGTATGGAGCTACGTAAGCCAGCCAAGATACCTATGGCACAGGATTTTCAACAGGAAGAAATCCAAAGTCCTAAATTTAGTAAGGAGATCTAGCAGTCTCTTATAGGTAGTCTATCTTATATAAGCAGTTGGTCGAGACCTGATATATCATTTGGAGTAAACCAATTAGCGAGGTATAATGCAGAGCCAACTGATAGGCATTGGCAGGCCGCAAAGCGTATACTAAGATATCTGAAAATGACAATGCATTATGCATTGTATCTTGAACCTAACCAAGATTTAGTACTGAGCGCATATGCTGATGCCTGTTTCGCTACTGATGTGACCACTAGAAAGTCTACAGCGGGTATAGCTATAATGTTAGGCAATTGTTTGATTGGCTGGAAATCAATTCATCAAAAACATATTAGTCTATCTACTATGGAGGCAGAATTCTCGTGTTTATCACTGGTATGCATTGATCTGATTTATTACAAACAACTAATGATGGATATTGGTTTAAAGATGGATTATCCAATTGTAATACATGAGGATAACCAAGCTGCTATAAAAATGGCAACTAATTTAGCAGTTAAAACAAGATCTAAGTATACTGACATTCGGTATCTGAATGTTCGCCAAAGTATCCAAAACAACATGGTTAAACTGGAATATTGTATGACAGAAGACAATATTGCTGATAATTTTACCAAAGCTCAAGGTGCTATCAAACATAAAGCGTGTTGTGAAAGCTATGGATTGAGGATCTAAACTGTATATATTGGCCTGTCCAAAGGGGAGAATGTTAGGATATGGTTTGAGCCTAACAGATTGTCCAGGCAATATATGTGTTCTGTGACTTTAAGTTTTAATGCTGCATCATTGTAATGCTGAATCATGCTGTAATTAGTTGTAAACGTATTTAAGAAAGTAATGTATTCAGTTGATGATAAGCTACCATTGTGCTATCATCATGTGTGTGGGTGGATCTGCTACCATCATGGTTTGTGAACCAGAGTGGGCTTGTTATTCTAACCAACTACTGTTTGTGTGGTAAGAAGCTTTTTGTATTTAACTGGCAAAGACTTGGACTGTTTAAAAGACTACAAGATTGTTTATTTTCCACTATAAAGAAAACTTTTGATAAATCAGTTTGCACGTATCTCTTATTTCATTGCTCTCAGCAACATTTCTCTGTGCACTATACTCTGTTGGTTGCTAACACAACAACAATATCCTTAACAAATTCGTCTGACAGCCCCTATAAAAGGGCAAGCTGCCAGACAGGAGTTGGCTGGAGTTTCCTTGTACATTAAAGAGTTGAAATCCCAATAGTCTATGCCTCTTCACTCCACCCACTATATAACACCGGGGTCATGTGAAAATTAAACAGTTAGTGTGTTCTCCTCCCACCATCCATTTTTCTTCTTTCTAATTGACCATATCCGGATTTGCCTGTTCAATGTCTGGTTGGATTCTATATATAAAAATCGACATGTTGCACCCTTCCCTTCACATTTAGAACTGAATATGGTTTTCACTTCAAAATGTTCTAAACTAATTCTGCTCCATTTGTAGCTTTCCACAAGTTATGCTCTTTGAAAACCTATGCCTCATTCCCAAACTAGGTCTGGATGGCCATGTAGCTTGTTGATGTAAATTGAAAAGGTACAGGATGAACTTCAGAAGATCAGGTATTAATTTCTTCATTTATTCAAACATACAAAACTAAACCCATTTGGGAAGCCTGTGCAGTTGTCCAGAAAGATTATATTAAGCTATGTGTTGTTGCACATTGGCACCAAATTGCTTGCTAATTGCTTGAGAATGAATGCACCGCTACCAGCTCGCCTGAGCCAGATAGAACCATTTGAATTAAACCAAATGGTTCTATCTGGCTCAGGCGAGCTGGTAGCGGTGACTGCTGGAGGTTCCACCCACCTGCATGAACATCATGACGTCCCTTTTTGTGACATTTTAAGCCTCTGCGCATGCACAGAAGGTTTTGTGCATGTGCAGATGACAGTGTGCATGAGCGAAGCGAGCTCGTGCACGGCATGCACATATTTGCGAACCAGTAAGTGAATTTCACCCCTGGATGAAGGAGTTACTTTTCAACAGAGGTCCTCCTTTTGTGTTGCAAGTGAGTGTAGGTGGTGGATGTCCCAGAGTAATGGAGTACTCTGGGAGTAATGGAGTACTCTGGGAGTAACAGAGTAACCTTTAATTTCAACCCTCAACTTTATTTGTTCTTCCCCACTTTTTCCTTCCTACCAGTGCCTACTCAGTTGATGCCTTTGGGAATGACAGACTGCTGTGGTCTGATTTGATCAGTTGCAAAAGACACTTAACTGCCTTGAGCTAAGAACGAGATGGCACTCTCTTTGCTTCTTCCACTAGAAGAGCGGAACTAGCAATTATTTTTTTTTCATTCAATTCAGGGATGGGACAATTCTTTCCATTCATAATTTATAGGATTTTCTAGCATCTCCATCATCATCAAGGTGTTATGTTGTTGCTGTTTTGAGCAGGAATTTCAAACTAGGGGTTGTTTCTGATTGGTTGATGACCAGCAGCCAAACTGTATATAAAGAGTGCTGCTGCCTGCATACCTTCGCTGAAGTCTCACCATACAATAAAGAGCTGTTGTCACTATCCTGCCTGTGCTGCTCGTTATTGCCCAGCCACTTCATTTGGCGACGAAGGTGGGATAGCACACAGGAGGATCAAAAAGAGCTAACGATAAGACACGGTGCCCACCGGGACCGTAGACTTCAGCCATGGCAGTGTACGTTCTGCCTACGCCTTTTGATCCAGCCCGAAAAAATGGGGGTCCTACATGACTCGATTTGAGCCCTGTTCCTGAGCCATTGTGGACTGGATGTCTTCGAAATGGCCGAGTCGTTGTGTGAGCTGACCCCAGTGCAAACGGTTCCTTGGGATACACTCCAAGCAACCCTAAGGGCACACTACACCCCTGCACCTTCCAAGTTCGTCCAGCCCTATCAGCTGAGGCAACGAGTACAGAAAGAGGGGGAACCAGTGACCGCATATGTGGCAGCGCTTCGTAGAGCCGTGACACACTGTGACTACCGCGACCTGGACGATGCGCTGCTAGAACAGTTAATCTGCGGCGTTTGTGACACCCGGCTTCAGAGGCGGCTGCTCGCAAAGCTGGGTTTGACTCTTGCCAGTGCCTTAGACGAGGCCAGGGCACACGAGGCATCAACGAAGGCATCAGAGGCTTTACCGCATCCTCAGCCTGAGAAGAGCGGTCCTAAAGCGGTTCCAGTTCACCGTGAGGAGGCTAGAACAAGTTTGGAAGAAGAATCAGACGAAGACGTCTTCCAAACTGAAAAAAGAAAAAAAAAAGCGAGCCCAGCTGCTGCCGAGAGAGCTGCCTGAGTTGCAGCGGCCAACACGAAAGACAAGCCTGCAAATATCGTGATGCCATTTGCAGGCGCTGCGACAAGAGAGGTCACTTAGCCCGAGTACGCCAAGCGCAGCTTCCACGTTCTTCCAGACCATGTGACCAAGGCAGCCAATCAGAACCGCTGCCACCTTCAAAACGACCAATCCAGAACAATGGCGCCGAAAAGCGGCGCGAGATTCAAACTTACAGCACGAGAGTCGGCCAAGCCAGCACCTCAACCGAGGAAAAAGCCTTCACTACCATCAAGATCAATGGCCAACCCTGCAGCATGGAGATCGACACCGGATCTGCACTCTCCATCATGTCGTGGGCTATGTTACAGTCCCTGCTTCCGAACTACAGAAAGAGTCAGCTATTGAGACATCGAGTCCGCCTGCTAGACTACCAGGGGAACCGAGTTCCAGTCGAAGGTGTCGACACCTTCACCATCTCCTACCGCGACTTCGAGGAGAGACTACCGCTAACCATCTTTAGAGATCCGCTACCAAGCCTTATAGCTCTACGCTGGTTCTGAGCCCTTGGCATGGGCTTTACGGGGGTCCACAGCCTCAGCACAGCGTCGCTCAAAGAACAATTCCTGCACGAGTTCCGAGACGTATTCGAGGACAGCCTGGGCAAGTACGTGGGGACCCCAATTTCATTTAATTTGGATCCAGGGGTAGCCCCAATTAGGCTTAAGGCAAGGAGAGTCCTCTTTGCCCTGAAACCCAAGATCAATGCCAAATTAGATAAGCTAATTAGCCAGGGCATCTTAGTGCCGGTAGACCATGCTAAATGGGAAACCCCAATAGTGACCCCAATTAAGGCAGATGGGTCTATCAGGATCTGTGTCGATTACAAATGTTCTATCAACAAGGCGTTGCAGCAAAGCGCCTATCCTGTCCCAGTAGTTCACCACCTACTGCATTCCCTTGGCCCAGGGAAAATATTCGCAAAATTAGATCTTGCGCAAGCTTATCAGCAGCTGCCGGTAGACGACGCCATGGCAGAAGCGCAAATTATTGTGACACACAGAGGGGCTTTTAAATGCACTCGGTTGCAATTCGGGGTCAGCATCACCCCGGGATTATTTCAAAGCACAATGGAGCGCCTTTTACAAGGCCTACCCGGAGTCGTCCCATATTTTAACGACGTGCTAATTAGTGGCCATAACGAAAAACAACTGGCAGAAAGAATTAGGTTAACTGGCCTAAAGCTCAAGAGGTCGAAATGCAAAATTGGGGTTCCCTCAGTTGAGTTTTTAGGGTATAAGATTGATGGATCTGGGATCCACCCCACTGAAAGCAAGGTGAGAGCCATTAAGAGCGCTCCCACTCCCAAAACCAAGACCAAGACTGAGCTTCAGGCTTTCCTAGGCCTTCTTAATTTCTACACCATGTTTTTAAAAGACAAGGCAACGGTAACTGAGCCACTTCATAGACTCTTAGGCAAGAACATTCCGTGGGTTTGGGGCAAAGCAGAAGCGGCAGCATTTAACGCTGTTAAGAAGCTTCTCTCCAAGGACAGCTTCCTAATTCAATATAGCTCTGAACTGCCATTGGTCTTGGTTTGTGATGCCTCTCCGTTTGGCGTCGGCGCCGTGCTCAGCCATAGACTACCAAATGGCCTAGAGGCGCCCATTGCTTACTACTCCCGGACTCTGTCATGTGCAGAGCGCAACTATAGCCAATTTGACAGGGAAGCTTTAGCTGCTATTGCCGGCGTAAAAAAATTCCACGAGTACCTGTTTGGCCGAACATTTGACTTAGTTACCGACCACCAACCGTTACTGGGCCTCCTTGCTGGCGACAGGCCCAACCCTGCCGCACTTTCTCCACGAATGACTAGGTGGTCAATTTTTTTGGCCACATACTCTTACAAACTAATCCACCGACCTGGAAAAGCCATGGGCCATGCAGACGCCCTTAGCAGGTGTCCCCTGCCTGACATTTTAGACAACCCGACTCCCGAGGCCCCAATTCTTTTGCTGGATGCTGTGCCGCCAGGGCCTCTATCTTCGGCTGAGGTGGCCAAGGCTTCTAAAAGAGACGCTACTATCAGAACTGTGATGGGCTGGGTCCTGCGAGGCTGGCCTACACAAACTGACTCTGTTGTATTCAAACTGTTTTGTACTAAACGCAACGAATTATCTATGTTAGGGGGGTGTTTACTGTGGGGAGATCATGTTGTTGTACCTGAAAGTCTAAGACATAGAGTGCTAGAGATGTTGCATGTGGGTCACCTGGGCATGGTTAGAATGAAGGGTCTTGCCCGAAGTTACGTGGCCACATTTAGACCAAGACATTGCTGAGTGGGTGGGGAAGTGCAGACCCTGCCAGGAGTCCTGTCCAGATCCCCTGGTTGCCCCTGCTAGGGAATGGGAGAAACCCAAGGGCCCATGGGGACGACTCCACATAGATTTCGCTGGGCCGTTCCATGGCCAGTCTTTCCTAATAGTGGTAGATGCATTCTCTAAGTGGTTGGAGGTTTTTCTCATGCCATCGACCACTCTGGAGGCAGTAATTAGAGTCCTCTGCCGCCTTTTTGCTACGCACGGCCTGCCTGACACATTAGTTTCGGACAACGGGCCACAATTCACCTCAGTCCAATTCGAAAGCTACCTTGCCGAACTGGGCATTCGGCATGCCCTCTCGGCCCCTTTCCATCCAGCTTCGAATGGTCAGGCTGAACGATTCATTCAGACCACCGATTCATTCGGACCACCAAGGAGGCTTTGTCCCGACTAGATTCAGGCAGGCCAAGATAGATCAATTTCTGGTGGTGCAACATGCCATTCCCTGCACAGCCACTGGCCACAGTCTGGCCGAACTTTTGATGGGCCGTAAACTCAGATGTTGCATCCTAATTATTCGGCTGATACTTTTAAGGGGGAAGAGGGAGGTCTCAGGCATTTCCCAATTGGCACAACGGTCTATACGAGAAATTATGCCACTGGTCCCTTATGGGTAGAGGGCATTGTAACAGGGATGTCTGGGCCGAAATCGTATACGGTCGATATCGGCCAAGGTAGAATTTGGAGGCGTCACATCGACCAGTTAAGAAAAAGACTAGTCAGTGAAAAGTCAGACCTCAAGTACAAGCCAGTCCCTAACTACCAAAGTCCTTCCAGTACAGCTACCTCAACCCCGAGTGAGCCGGAATACTTATCTGGCAAGCCAGAGTTCCAGCGCTGCCCCAGCGAGCCACTTCCCCCAGCCGGGGAAAGTCAAACCTCTGAAAGGTTCCTGGAGGCTCCATTGGCAGAGCCAGGAGAGACGGGAGGTCCCTCTGACCGGCTCAATGCCCTGCCTGCAACTGAACTGCACAGGTCGACTCGGACTAAGACATGCCCAGGTCACCTGCGTGACTACATTTGTAAATAAGTAAATAATTGTGATAAAATGCATTCTGGGAGGGGAGGGGTGTTATGTTGTTGCTGTTTTGAGCGGGAATTTCAAACTAGGGGTTGTTTCTGATTGGTTGATGACCAGCAGCCAAACTGTATATAAAGAGTGCTGCTGCCTGCATACCTTCGCTGAAGTCTCACCATACAATAAAGAGCTGTTGTCACTATCCTGCCTGTGCTGCTCGTTACTGTCCAGCCACTTCATAAACCTATCCTCATTAGTGTTGCATCAGTACAACAATGGTTGAACGATGATAGAAAACTCCATAAATCACTGGGGAGAAAATGGTCCCAGTCACAGCCTGGGCTATTGTGTTGATCTCTCTTTTCCAGCCTCCGAACATCTGCTCCCTGCCTCATTTGCATCATAACAGTAGGACTGTGCGGATCTTGTTAAGATTGTGAAATAGTATTGTGGCTTGTTGTTTTTATTTGGGGATTGGTTTGGTTTGTTTGAAACCACCAAGCAGTTTTATTTGTGCTGCTGACAATGAAATGTATAGAAACTTTAGCTGATTTTGCCTCAGTAATTAGCTCATATTTAGAAATAACAGTAGTGCATTTCCAAATGCTTGAAAAGCAATTGAAGCAGACAATTCAACCTAGTCTTCACTTTACATCATTATCATTATAATTCTTCTCCTGTTTCCCTGGGTTTTTGTTTTCACTTATGTGAGCTAACAGCAACCTATGTTTGCATTTGTATTTACATGATTTCTATTACAGAAATATTTTCCATTTTTGACATTACTTTACTAAAGCTTTTAGGCTTCTTTGGCTTTTGTTTTATTTTGCTTATGAATTATTATCATCATCATTATCCATGTCCTATTCTCTTGTTTAGTAGATGAGATGCTTGCATTATGCATTTTTAATAGTACAAGGTGTTTCTGGTGAATGCAAGTTCATAGCTGTCAGATAAAATATTCAGAGCTAGTTTCTACTCTCAGGGACTTGTGCTTAAAGAATTTGAATCTGGGGTAAGATTAAAACAGTTTATGAGAAGAGCTGTTTTACTGTATGTTAACTCTTTTATTTAGAAGATGAATCTAGTGAGAATGAAACTGCTGGAATATTTTTCACTGATGGTAGAAATAGTTATGAAGACTCAATGTAAGAAATATCAGATAGATAGAAAGGCAATGAACTGAATAGAGACCATTCAACAAAAATAGAAGACATTTTCCTCGAAGATTGAGCCCCTTCAGAATGACAATATGACTATTTCTTGCAGTTTCCCATCGAAGGGACTACTTAGAATTAATAATAGAATCTATAGAGCACTTTGTATCAGGACATCATATTAATATAAACAAGATGTAAATTATCTCATAGAATTTATCTGAGGAAAAAAAATAATACCTGCAGCAAGCAACAGAGATTAATAACATTGTTAAACTACTTAAGTACATGGAAACATATTTTAACAAAAAGTAATTAAGAAATAATTACAGCCTGCGAGATTGGCGAGGATGTATGCAAATCTTAATCTAACATGCTGCAAATGCAAACAAGCACAGAGAACCTTCTTTTATGTCTGGTGGCTTTGCCCAAAAATTAAGAAATACTGGATAAAAATTAAAATATGGTTAACAGAAATAACTGAGCTAAAACCAGAAATCTTTTTGTTAGGAATGCTCAAACAAAACATTAGAAAAGAAATAAAATATATAACATTACATATAATCACGGCGGCTAGGATAGCCCTAACACAAGTCTGGAAAACAGATCAATTGCCAATCGAGCAGCAAATAATTCAAAAAATATACACATGTGCAGAAATGGATAGACTAACTTTGAAATTAAAAGATAAGGAAGACTCACAGTATTTTAAGATATGGGATCGTTCGTACGAGTGGATAAATCAATGGAAAAGAAGGTAAAACCAAAATTTAGTAAGAAATTAAAAGTAATGATCATACACCGTCATTAAGATAAAAGAGGAAATAAGTCACTGTGTATATTTGTACTTATATATATTACATATATTGATTTTGTTTGTTGTGATTAGCATTGCTGATTGTAGTTTTAGAGTTGTGAATGTTTTGTATAATTTTATCTTTTTAAATTTAATAAAGTTTGTTTTGAAAAAAAAGAAATAATTACAGCCTTGGCAAAACATAAAGACAGATATAATTTAAGATGAGGAAAGTTAAATTTGTCCTGGTTCGAAAGAATACCAGAATAAATATATTTTACCAAGAATCAATTTTCTGTTTCAAAGAAGTGAAGACAATGTCTTGAACTAATTGGAAGACAACTGGGATGTCTTCTTATTTTGTTGTACAAGATTGATATGAATAAGGAACAATTTATTCTTGCAAGCAGCTGTAATTTGTTGGATTGACTCACTACTTACCAAGCTCTAAGGAAAGTTATTCACAACCTGACCATTTACCATCCATGTTTTCTCCATTTCATTCATTGCAGCACAGCAGTGACCTCCAGGCCTATTGCAACTGCTGGGAAGACAATGTTTCAACAATAATAAATAACACATTAGTTCATTCAGCATAGTAAGAGTGGCGGGGGGGGGGGAGATACATTACAACTGAAAGGACTGTGATAGATTTTTTTTTAAAAAATCATGCTAACATAAATTAGGAAACTATCGAATAATTCAATCCTAGATTAAATGTTTACTTATTTTCTGGTTTTAAAACCAGCCAATGTAAGTATAATGTAAAATATAATCAAGCTCTAACTATTGAATTACTCAAGAAGTTAACTGGCCCCAATGAATTTCTTAATATGCCAATATGTGTATATAATTTAATTTTCCTGCAATGTTTCCTTTCTTTCAATAAGGGTCATGTTCACAGTGCACATTACATATGCTTATTGATAAATTTCAGTTTCTAGGTTTGTTAAGCCATTAATTAACAAAATGAACTGGGTTCATCTAAGAGACTAAGCCATGAAAAATCAAACTAAGTTTAGCCCTAACAAAACTTTCCCTATTGTGAAAATGCAATGGCTAGGTTTTTAGTTAGAGGTGTTCTGTGAAACCAAATAATATGAGCCTTTTAAAACTGGATATTATCAGCAAGGTCTCATGCCAGAAATAGCCAATTTTAAAAGGTTTGATCATTAAATCTATTGTTTTGTGAATAACCCTTTTTTTCTTTTAAAAGCCTCTGACGATCCAAGTTGAGTTGCAGCTTGGCAACCTCTTCGCCGAAGAGGTTGTAGAAAAAATGGTTTTAAAAGTTAAAAAAAAATTGGCCACACCCACCCAGTCACATTACCCCCTCCCCCACCAAGTCATGCCCACAGAATCGGTAGTAACAAATTTTAGATTTCACCACTGGGTAATACCTATTAATTCCCAATATTGTTGAATCTCTTAGTTCTCCAAGTTGCATAAAATATATACTTCCTGAATTCCCCTGGCTCAATCTAATCCTAGAGCAGTTTCTCCTATTCTACATTTGTGGGCATCTACATAAGGTTGACTAGCTCTGAAGCAACCCCTGATTTTCTATTCTTTCATTCTTCTGCTTTCCCTCCCCTCTTTCAACCACTACATATTTATTTTTTTAAAAGAAAAATCATCTAAACTTTTTATAAATTATTCTTCTAGAAGGTGGATTGATGCCTGAGAGTGTTTTGGAATTAGAAAAAGCAAAAGGGCAAACTGAGTTATTTTGCACTGCTATAGTCACTCATGGACTATTAAAAAAAAACAACCATCAAGATTATTAATTGTGTAGTCTTTAGTCCCCATTCTGCTGTTATGCTAATATGAATTCAGCAACTGCCATCTAAAAATCCATAAGACTGGAGATAAGCATGCCAGAATAAACCATTGTTTGAGGATCACCTTTACAATTATTAAGAAACTAATATAAAAATATATTAGTATATATTACTAATATAAAAAATGAAATTAATATAAAAAAGAGTGTTCAGAAGAGGGAGGAGAACGATGTAAGACAAAATATGAATATTTTCTCCTTAACAGTGGTACCTCAGTTCTTCTCATTAATTGGTTCTGGGAGACAAAATGAGTACCAAAAACTATGAGTACCAAACATTTTTTTCCCATAAGGAATACTTAGTGAGTCATAAAGCAGCCTACAAGTTCTAGCTTGTGAGTTGAGTACCAAACAAATGATCAGTACTGGGAAAATTTTCATGTCCAAAATGCATTGATTACCAAATCTGATGAGTTTCAAAGCAGTTGAATACCACTGTATTGTGGTAAGGAAATACTACTATGTTTTCCTGAAACTAAGACCCTGTCTTACATTTTTTTTGCCACCAAAAAAGGCACCAGGTCTTATTTTCAGAGGGATGTCATCTGTTGTGGCCCCGTCCTCTGAGCCTATCCCTTTGGAGGAAGGCAGCTCTGAGCAGGAGGAAGAGGAGCCAGCCAGATCTCCCAGCCCTCCCCCTCTGGCACCGGCTCAGGTGCCAGCTGAAAGAGAGCCAAGTAGTGGGGAAACAGGTGTCTCAGATGAGAGTGAGGGAGAGACGTCATTCCTGGACGCACGCCAAAGAAGGCGAGAGAAAAGGGTACTGCAGCTGCGGCGTATGAGGAAATCCTGAGTCATTGGATTGGAGTCACAGGATCAATGACTCACTGGACCACACCCAGAAACATATCTATATAAGACAGTACGGTGGGTCACGAAGTTCGTGACGAACAAAGCTAAACAAACGGAGCAACCTCGTAGTCTTGGAAGCTGGATGAACGGCAAAGCTACGTAGGTGATTTTCTTGTTTGTGTAAACCAATAAAGTCCTTGGCAGACGGTGTGCATATCGCTGCCAAGGTTGAGATAAGAACTGCGGAGTGTGCCAAGTGATTCTTAACCCTCGGCTGGCTGTGTTTTTGTGGGTCTCTGAAGGGGGGGGACAGATCAGTCATCCATTGACTTACCTCACTTGCGCACATGGTCCCCAGCCTTCTTTTCACTGTCAGAGGACTTCAGGAACTTCTTCTCTGGCTGGCAAGGCTTTCCTGAAGGTCTCTCCAGATCAATCCAGAGCTCCGTTATCAGCTGCAGAGGCCTTCAGGAAAGCCTTGATGGCTGCAGAAAAAATGGGCAAGTGTCGGGGTGTGCGAGGCCTGGCTGCAACTGTCCGAAGGTAAGTAGTAGGGTAGCTCCACTACCCCACCCTAGCTTAATTTTTACCTGTGAAACCTGGAGTGGGCAGGGGCTTAATTAGGGCTTATTTGGGGATAGGGCCTATATTGGACACATGTGTAAATATCAAGCTAGGATTTACTTTTGGGATAGGTCTCATTTTTTGGGAAACATTATACATTATAAAAATGACAGACTGTTATGAAGACAATGATGGAATCAAAATAAGAAGATTTTGATACGAATAATAATAAGATCCTTAAGGGAGATGAAATAAGAAAGAAAGAAAGAAAGAAAGAAGGAAGGAAGGAAGGAAGGAAGGAAGGAAGGAAGGAAGGAAGGAAGGAAGGAAGGAAGGAAGGAAGGAAGGATATATTTACCTACAAGGACACGGTCTTCACTCCTAATCACTCTGTTAGCTGAAAGCGAATAATAAGGAGCTCTTATAAAAATAAAAATAAGAAATGAAAACATCTCAGTCATTGTTAGATATTAAGAAAGCAAACATAGTGTCCATCAATTTGCTTAGTGAATTTAAGAACTGGTGACAAAGAAGACAAGTTGGTTTTCTTGGACTGAATAGATAAAGATAGGCAGTGTAGTAAAATAGAAATTTAAAAAAGATAACTCCTTGGGAGGAAGGTGTCAGATCTGTGTATCTGCCATTCTTTGTGGAAGAAGGGGGGGGGGGGATTTGAACATTTAGTTCTCTTTCCTATGTATCCTAAGTATCCTATTTCCTGCCAGGTCCTCTTTGTATAACCTTTAACCTGATTTATAACTGTTGCCTGGCACTAGGAATGCCTGGAGAATTTTCACTTCCTGGGAAATGGGAGGGGAGGTGGGGATGTGTGGATTGCAAGATGGCCCTGAGAAACTCTTCTATCTGCTTCTCAGAGAGGCTGGTATGATATCATTGTGACACTGGCAGATTGGTGGGAATCCACATCAGATGGTGGGGAGGGGTTCCTAATTTCCTTTATCCTGAACTGCATGCCCTGAGGGACCTCAGAACCTGCTTTGAGTTTTGACTTCCTTTCATCCCTTTCAATAAAAGGTTCCTTTTGAAATACAAAGTTCTCAAGAGTTCATACTTTCTTGGAAGTGGGGAAAGAAGCTGGTCCTTACATAAAGCAAGCTCTGCAATAGTGGTCAACCCAGAGAGGAAATCCCCCCCCCCCAATTTCCACTCTACCAAGGGGACCCTACAACAATGTCTGCATGAAGCAGCAAGTAATGGGAATCTGAGTGTTGGGGAGAAACCTCGACAACTACCCAGATAGACACTGGCTCCGTATGTCCCATCGAGGACATTGAAACTGTTCTCTAAAGCTCCATGAAGCCCCAATAGTTGATCGGCATAGGAAAGAGAGACAGTTGGGATGAAAGAGCCAAGGGGGTGTAGCCTTAAGCCTGGATGGAAAATGGAGCTGGAGGCCCTCTCCGATCAGGAAGAGCTGACCAAGGAATCACTGGCGGATGATCGACTGAAGTGGTACATCAACTGTATCATGATGGAAGACCTGGAAAATCTCAATGTTTGAGGCAAACAGGGTCACCCACAAAGGAGAACGGATGGACCAGCAGCCGGGGAAGCTCGAGCCATCACCCCTGACCCAGCTGCGACTGACTAAGCAGACGATTAAGCCATTAAAGCAGCAGCTATACCAGATATCCAACTTCCTGCCATCCCAGCCGAAGCAATCGTCCTCAGCCAACCCAGGGGGCCACAGCTAAAGAGGAAGGCCATAGCTAGAGAGGAATTTTACCCTTGGGAGTAAAATTGGACAGAGACCCACAAAAGTTGGGTTTTTTCCTGGCTCAAGTCCTCACTACATGCAAGAGTAAGAGCAGAATTTCCCAGCTCAGGGGGCACAAATCTGAATAGTTACCCTAGCCCTAGAAGGGGCAGTAGCCAGGTGGATGGTGAGCCTCCACAACACCGATGCTCCAGAGCTACGAAACTTTGATCAGTTCTTGACAGCCCTACACCATCCCTTTGAAGACCTCTCTCGATGATTGCAAAGCCTGTGACCGCATTATAGTAATAAAGCAAGGCTTCCATCCTGTAGCTGAATACACTGAAGAATTCTGGGACCTGGCCAGCCAAGTTGACTGGCCAGAAGATATCCTAATCTGCTGGTTCAAAGATGGACTCAATGACAACCTGTACATTGCCTGCCTGGCCCGTGGTCCCCTAACCACCTGCATGAAAGGTACTTGATGAAAGAGGAGGCAGAGATCGACATGACCTGAAACCAGTACCACACTGGCAAGGCTTGACAAAGATCCCCACCCCAGGTGAAGCAAGAGCCATTCAAGCCCCAAACTGCCATGGCACTGAGGCCATCAGGCTGCTTTAAGTGTGGGAAGGAGGGGCACTGCGCAGCAGAATGCTGGTTGAAAAAACCCACCAGAAAACCTGATCGCCCATCAGGGGGGAAGCCTGCAAAAACCACCTCCTGAAGAAAAGAAACCATGCTGAGAACCCAAGAAGCCATGGAATTCCATTCCCCTCCAAAATCAGAGGTAGGAACTCCGGTGATCTGAGAGGACCTGAGCCAGACCGAAAGCGATCCGGAAAATGACCCACTGGTAAGCAACCCAATCGAACTGCTCACTCTACCCCTAAGACTTTTTATCCGCAGCTGAGGGAAAGAGGAGGAAGTAGCAGCATTGCTGGACTCAAGGTGCACCTGATGCCTAATTAGCCCATCCCTGGCAGGGAGATTGGGAATTCACTTAAGAAAAATGAAAACCCCCATCATTTTTGCCAGCTAGACAAAACTGTAGTGGGGGGAGGGAGCCAGCCATTTTTTCCACAGAATCATTGCAAATGAAGTTGGGGGATCATAGTGAAATCCTCATGTTCATAGGATTTGTTAAAATGGTACACCTAATCAAAAGGCAGTTCTGGTGGCCATCCCTTAAAAAAGACATTGAAAGCTATGTGGCTAGCTGCCCCACCTGCACAGCTGCAAAAAATGACAAGGAAAGTCCTCTTACAAACTGTAGCAGACCGTTTAGCACCCTGAAGAGAGATTTCTATGGATTTTATAGTGGAGCTGTGTAGGAAGGGAACACCACTAAGACAGTACCAGGCCAATGAACCATAGTAAAACCCATAGCACAGGATCAACCCAGGAAGGAAAAGCCCTAGGCATGGGGAGATGACCTTCCCAAAATAGAACACATAAGCATCAGGGCCATTCAGGAATAAAAGATGACACATACAAAAGACCCAAGACAGGCCAGGAAATAAACTATTGAAACAGCAGAACAAATAAAGGAAATAGCAAAGGAGAAGATCTAATCAATACCCCAGACAATCTGATAAGGGTCAAGCCGGGTGTAAGGGCTTACCTGATAATAACATGATCAGCTTAAGGCAAGGGGGCAAATAATAGAGCAGAGGAAAACAAAGAATTTCCTGTGTACAGAAAGGTATAAAAAATGTATGCTTACCTTGTAAAGATGTCAGCTCACCCAGGAACGCTGGTTCGTGCTCTTGCTGGATCCATCTTCCTGAAACCAATAAAAGAATCCTGTTTTCACGCAGCTCGCTTCACTCATTAATTGGCTCATCGTGCCTGCAAGGGTTTTCCTGCTGGGAGACTTGAACCCTTTTGGGGAAAACCATTTGGAAGATTCAACAATTGGCGACAATCACGAAGGGACTCCCAGCGAACCTAGCCAACTGGACGGGGCCTGGAGATTGAACCCAGCCGGCACGGACCATTTTTGTCCAGGGAGAAATCCACAGACCCTGCCCAGGAGGAAGAAGGTAGCAAAAGGGAGAATATTGAGCTTTGCCCTCAACGAGCTGCTGGAAAACAGGTGAGTACCGCTCTAAATTTTAATATCCCTTAAATTGAAGGGGGAATGAAAGTGCGTGAGTGTGTGTGTGTGAATGTGGGATTTTTACCTGGATAACAGTCTGATTCCACCTCTTTGAGCAACCTCTAGCCGCACCTCTACCTACTGCTAGCTCCACCGAGCCGTGACCGGTAGGATAGAGAAAGCAAGGGGGGGAAGCCAAACGTGGAACTTTGTGTTTGAAGGGAGTGAAAGCCGAGCGAACGTAAGGAGAAAATGAAAAGAAGTGGGGTAAAAGAAGAAAGTAAAGGGAGTCCCCGGTGTTCAAAGGAAAAGCAGCCCGAGGTGCGTGTGCACGGGGAGGTACTGGTACTAACTGTAGGGGCAGTGAGGTCCTCCCGGATCCCCTTTTTGGATTCGAAAAACCCAGGCAGATTTCACAAAGAAATCTGCATCCTTCTCAGAACCTTTTTTTCTGAAAAACGAAGGAAAATCACCCGGCTGAGCCAAAGTGAGCCTTACATTTCAAGGATCATGGGAAGCTGTAGCTCAAGGGCAGTGGAAAATCCCCTGGAAGAGTTGATTATGGCCTGGGACGCCAGGCGGGTGCCAGTCTTAGCTGGCATGAGTAAAAGTAAATTGAGGAAATTGTGTAGAAAATGGGCTAGGCTAAGAGATAACACTGGGAGACAGATTTGGCCAGACAGCGGTACTCTTGAGATGAATACTTTAAAAGCACTTAGACCAAGGTTAAAGCCCAGCCATATACCCTACTGGTATTGCTGGGCCGAACTAGCTAGAAATAAGGAGTCCTTAATAGAAGACAACACACCTAAAATAGAGAAAGATAAAGAGGCAAAAATAATGGCCCCTTTAATAAGCAGACCTGTCCCTGGGAGACAGAGGGGCCAACCTGAATACGTCTTAACTCACACACCCTTTTCTGCCTCTGATTTAGTGATCTGGAAAAAAGACACCCCAACCTTCAGAGCAGACCCCCAAACTGTGATCAGGACCCTAAAAGCAATTATAGATAGTCACAATCCATCATGGGGGGACATGAATCAACTACTGCACGTTTTCTTAACCAAAGATGAATTATTAAAACTCTTTGAAAAAACAGACCAGATTGCTAAACAACCAATTATAAGGGTCCCGGGCCAGGTTGTTCACCCCAGAGTCGCCTGGCCCCTTGAACGCCCAGACTGGGATTATAACGATGGTAATCACTGGAATACCTATACTAGGGCAAAACAAAACCTAATGGAAGCCCTGGAAGAGATTGGGAAAAAACCCCTAAATTGGTCAGAGTTCCAACGAGTCACCCAGAGAGACCAGGAAAACCCCGATGCTTTCTGGGTCCGACTTTTAGAGGCAGCCACAACCTATGCCCACCTGGATGTGAACTGCCAGAAGGATCAGAGGATTTTAGCCTCAGCCTTTGTTGACCAATCTGCCCGAGATATTAAGGAGCATTTTTATAAGATCGTTTCTAACTGGTCCTCTTTAGATGTATCGGAATTGCGCAGAATTGCCAACTTCGTTTATGACCAAAGAGACAAAATAAAGGAGGAGGAAAAGGAAAAAAAGGAAAGAGAGAGAGAGAGGAGGAGGAGATCAGAAAGAGAGGAAGAACTACACATACTTGCTGCCATACATACTGATCTAAGACCCCCCCCAAGACAATTTAACAACAAAGCCCAATGCCAACGATGCAGAGAAACAAAAGACCCCTCATACATGTGCCAACACTGTTTTAATTGTGGGAAATGGGGACATTCGAGGAGGCGCTGTCTCCAAGATTCATCTCACCCTCGGTACCAGAGACAGATCAGAAACTTTAAACCGGGAAATAACTCATTTTATCCCGGGAATCATGGAAACAGCTACGCCAGAGAACCACCCACAGCCCCAGTCCAGAGCAGAAAACCATATCAATGCAATCAGCAAAACAGACCGGATAACCCTAACTGGGAACCGGAGAGAGACCTGTGTGACTCATGACTAGCACAGGAAAGTGATGAGTTCATGGCCACCTTTCAGGGACTTGCAATTCCCCTAAGGAATGGCCCGGAGGGAGAGCCCATGATTTCTCTGTTCATAAGGGGGAAAGAATATGACTGTTTGGTGGACACTGGGGCTACTGCCTCTTTAATTG
The DNA here is from genome assembly GCA_030761175.1 of Masticophis lateralis. Classification (NCBI taxonomy): domain Eukaryota; kingdom Metazoa; phylum Chordata; class Lepidosauria; order Squamata; family Colubridae; genus Masticophis; species Masticophis lateralis. Next base: position 647,299 of record JAUDYJ010000008.1, read on the forward strand.
TCCACCCACCACATAGAGACTCAATAAAACCTGGAGCTCACGATAATATAATGGGAGTAGGAGGGAAGGTTATTCCTGTACAATTCACAAACGATGTAACTGTGGAAGTGGGTCCCTTCTCACTGAAACATTCTTTCACCATATGCCCTCAATCTCCAGTCTCTCTCCTCGGAAGAGACCTCTGTAAACTAGGAGCAACCATCAGGTGTGGGAAAAAGGGTCTAGCCTTAGACATCCCACACAGGAAAACTTTTCTACTGGCCACTCAATACACAACATTACATGCGGATCTGGCCACCTTACCTTCCTCTTTATGGGGCTGGGACGCAACAGAGGTAGGACTTCTTAAAGGAGCCACACCTGTCACAATTAGGGTAAAAGCAGGGCCACCCCCCTGCATACCACAGTATAAAATCCCGACGGAAGCCATTCAACCCATACGCAAACTGGTCAAAGCCTACTTGGAACAGGGAGTTCTGCGTAAGTGCACCTCCCCGTGTAACACCCCAATATTCCCAGTAAAAAAACCTAGGGTAGACGAGGACGGAAACCCGGTTTACAGATTTGTTCACGACCTTCGCCTCATAAACAATCATGTGATACCCCGAGCACCAATAGTACCCAATCCGGCCACGATAATTACGGAGGTGCCGGCTTCAGCTACCCATTTCACTGTTATAGACTTGTGCTCTGCTTTTTTCAGTATTCCCGTGGATCATGCTTCCCAATATCTTTTTGCTTTTACCTGGGAAGATGAGCAGTATACTTGGACCCGCCTGCCACAGGGCTACACAGAATCCCCTACTCTATTTTCCCAGATCCTAAAGGCAGACTTATCCTCCATTACTTTGCCAAGGGGCTCCACCTTAATCCAATATGTGGATGATCTCTTGCTGGCCTCAAAGGACGAACAGGCATGTAAAATAGATACCTTTTATCTATTAAAATCCTTAGCAGAGAGGGGACATAAAGCCTCCCCCTCAAAACTGCAATACCTGAAACAAGAAGTGACATATTTAGGATACATTATTGGTCCTGGGGTAAGGAAACTGGCTCCAAGCCGAGTGGAAACCATATTGTCAATGAAAAGTCCTCGCACTAAAAGGCAAGTCAGGGCACTTTTGGGAGTCCTGGGATTTTGCCGCCCATGGATTCCATCTTTTGGGGAGCTGGCAAAACCCTTAACACAGTTAACAAAACAAGACATGCCAGATCCCATAACATGGACCAAGTCCCTAGAACAAACCCTCTTAACAATTAAAAAGACTCTAGCATCAGCTCCCACATTAGGTCTCCCTGATTACAATAAGCCTTTCACTTTATTCATCCACGAAAAATTAGGCATCGTGTCTGGAGTCCTGACCCAGCCTTTTGGTCCAGGAAACAGACCAGTAGCATATTACTCTATTAGACTAGATCCGGTAGCTCAAGGGACACTTCCATGCTTACGAGCAGTGGCGGCAACTGTTGAAATAGTAAAAAGAACCAAAGATCTAGTCCTGGGGCGACCTCTGACATTAAAAGTGCCTCATGAGGTTTTCGCCATTCTCCTCAAATCCCAGACTCAAGCCTTCACACAACAACGTCTAGCGCAATATGAGGCTGAATTGTTTACTTCAGATCACATAACATTTGAAAGGTGTAGCACCTTAAATCCTGCTACCTTGTTACCCACAGATCAAACAGATGATCCCCTACACGACTGCCTCCACCTAATACAGGATGCAGAACTACCACGCCCGGACTTAACTGACACCCCCTTGCAAAACCCAGACTTGGAAGTTTTCACAGATGGCTCCTCTTTTATCCATGAGGGAAACCGGGTTGCTGGAGCGGCGGTAGTGTCTCTTTACGAGATTGTTTGGGCAGAACCACTTTCCCCCTCCCTTAGCGCCCAGGCTGCCGAACTAATCGCTTTAACAAAAGCCTGTGAAGCAGCTAGGGATCTATCTGTTAACATCTATACTGACTCTAAATATGCATTTGGAGTCTGCCACGCTACGGGAGCCTTGTGGAAGCAAAGGGGATTCCTCACGTCAGCAGGGAAACGAATTACACATGCCACCCAAGTCTCCCAATTATTACTAGCCATCAAGATACCAAAAGCCATAGCAGTCATTCATTGTAAAGCCTATCAGACAGATGATTCTGCAGTCACTAAAGGAAACCACTATGCTGATGCAACCGCCAAATGGGTAGCAACAGAACCTCTCCCTTGTAATCTTGCTGCCCCAACAATGGCAGTTGAGCCCAAAATTCAGTATAAGGATTTCCTAGAGCAGGGAGAAGCGCAGATGTGGGAGAATAAATTGGGGGCAACATTCTCAGATGGGTTTTGGAGGATCCCAGATGGCAGACCTATTGCCCCACGACGCCTTATACGCTTAATTTGTCAAAGGCTACACGCAAAAGGGCATTGTGGGACACAGGCTATAGTTGATGCAGCTAGGAGAGTATGGCATGCGCCAGGTATATACACAGAGGCAACTAAAGTAACTAGCATCTGCCAGACATGCCAAGCCAATAATAACACATCCAGGAAGGCAATCTATGAGGGAGGAAGACCATGGGCGCAACGACCATTTGAGGCAATACAAATGGACTATATCCAACTGCCCAAGGCTAAGGGATACCAATACGCCCTCGTGTGTAGGGACCAGCTAACACACTGGGTGGAGGCTTTTCCATGTCGCCATGCCACAGCCTTGGAGACAGCCAGACACCTCATTAAGGACATAGTACCCAGATTCGGAGTACCACGAATCTTAGATACAGATAGAGGGAAACACTTTATAGCGCAGGTCCTCGAATATATTTACCAAACCTTGGGCATAACCCAGAACCTCCATTGTCCTTATTCTCCGCGTTCCTGTGGGGGGACAGAACGTGCAAACAAGGAGGTAAAAACACTACTAGGTAAGCTTTGCCAGGAAACGCACCTCTCCTGGCCCCAAGTCTTGCCCATTGCCCTATTTTATATAAGGACAAGACCTAGACGGGATATGGGAATCTCCCCCTTTGAAATTTTGTTTGGCCGCCCACCTGACATGCTACATGGTCTTGACCCACAGCCCCTCAGCCTAGAGAGGGGGGATATGGTCCTTTCTTCATACCTTTCAGCCTTGCATAAGAGACTACAGGAGCTGTGGACGCAGAGTGCCCTAACGCAGACGCTGCCCCTGGAAGAAAACCTGCACCCGTTCGAGCCAGGTGACTGGGTGTGGATAAAATCCTTCACGAGAACTTCACCGCTGCAACCCAGGTGGACAGGACCCTACCAAATTCTGCTGACAACCCAGACAGCCATCCGAATTGCAGAAAAAGACAGCTGGATACACTGGACACACGCCAAACCTGCAGTGGTGGACCACAGCCCAGCAGTCCCTCCAGTAAAATTGAAGAAAAATCCGGATACAGAAGAGTGGACCTTGCAAGCATTCTTTGAAAACAACAAACTTGACTAATAATACCTTTATTGACACCATTCCGGACTACCCGGATATACCTTTTTACCTTTTTTTTCCCCTTTTTTTTAATAATTACTTGAAAGGGGGGGGGGGTCGGACGGTACAATGGGAAAACAAAAACTGATTGTAAGCATGATATGTAACCTTTATTGTATATTATTGATTGTAACTCAGGTAACATCATTCCTAGAACCAAACCTCATCCCAGAGAAAGGGAACATATGGGAGTATTTAGCAAGAGAAATATTGAACACTACAGAATTTTGCTTAACAGGAGGGAACTCAGTGAAAGATATTCTGAAAACATGTTTAATGGGAGTAGCAATAGGACCTCAGGCTATACTTAACCACACATGGCTTAGACATTTCCCTATTACACAACCATACTCAACCATTTATGAATGGGGAAACATCTCCACGTCAAAGGATCTAGACATGTACACTCTCCAGGTAGCTGCTGTCTCCGCTTCACCTTGGTGCTTTGAAATCTATGGGTGCCACAAATTGACAAATGGGAACTGCCTCAGTTTAAGTAATACAGAATTAACATGCAATAAAACAGAGCAGATTCCCTTTTCTTACAGTTACCTAAGGCTGCCTCATGGCTGGTTCATACTGTGCGGACTACAAGCCTATTCCTACCTACCTGCCAACGCAACGGGAGGGCCATGCACCCTAGGGAAACTGACCATGCTAATGCCATTGCTACAGAGACGATACAGGAGGGCTTTCCACTCTTTAGAAGCAGACTGTGACTCTCAAGTAAGCCTACTCACCAAAGCAGAATATGTCTCATTGGCCGTTTCTCTAGTGGGAGTGCCAGGACTAGCTGTTCGGAATTCCAGAAACCTAAATAGCTTGGCATGCACCCTAGCCAAAAGTTTGAATTCGACTTCCCATGCATTGGATGCCCTAAATAGAGAATTAAGACAAGTCAGGGAGGCCACCCTTGAAAATCGGGCAGCGATAGACTACCTGCTATTAAAACACAACCATGGCTGCGAAGAATTTAAAGGGTTGTGCTGTTTTGACTTGGAGCAAAATTCAAAAATTGTAGATACAGAAGTCAAGCACCTAGAGGAACTAGCCCAAAACATTGGCCATAGCCAGTCATCTCTAGACTTCTCTTGGCTCTTCTCTTGGTTACCAGACTTCTCCTGGCTCAAAATTGCATTCACTGGCATTGTCACTATCTGCGTATTGGGAGGCTTTCTGTGTTGTCTCTGTCACTGCATCCCTCCCTGCCTCCGCTGCATAAGGGCATGTAAGCCAGACCTTTTGCGGCAGAAGGCAGGGCATAATCAAACTGCCCTCATGATGGTCCAGATTGAATCTACTCTGATTCAGAAATAACCCAAGAGGAGGAAGACGGAGAGACACCTATTTAACACATGCACACACACAGAAAAAGAGAGAAAAAGAAGTGGGGATTGTAGGAAGGGAACACCACTAAGACAGTACCAGGCCAATGAACCATAGTAAAACCCATAGCACAGGATCAACCCAGGAAGGAAAAGCCCTAGGCATGGGGAGATGACCTTCCCAAAATAGAACACATAAGCATCAGGGCCATTCAGGAATAAAAGATGACACATACAAAAGACCCAAGACAGGCCAGGAAATAAACTATTGAAACAGCAGAACAAATAAAGGAAATAGCAAAGGAGAAGATCTAATCAATACCCCAGACAATCTGATAAGGGTCAAGCCGGGTGTAAGGGCTTACCTGATAATAACATGATCAGCTTAAGGCAAGGGGGCAAATAATAGAGCAGAGGAAAACAAAGAATTTCCTGTGTACAGAAAGGTATAAAAAATGTATGCTTACCTTGTAAAGATGTCAGCTCACCCAGGAACACTGGTTCATGCTCTTGCTGGATCCATCTTCCTGAAACCAATAAAAGAATCCTGTTTTCACGCAGCTCGCTTCACTCATTAATTGGCTCATCGTGCCTGCAAGGGTTTCCCTGCTGGGAGACTTGAACCCTTTTGGGGAAAACCATTTGGAAGATTCAACAGCTGCCTGAAAGCATGGAGAAATACAGATATTTGGGTTGTAATGGACCTCTTTTCAAAACAGGTCCATTTCATACCCTGCCAGAAAATCCCAACAGCCAAGGCATTAACAAAAATGTTTTTAGTCCACATTTATTGCCTTCATGGAGCCTCCCAACCAATTATCTCAGACAGGGGTCTTCAATTCACCTCCAAATTTTGGTAGGCTTTCTTAAACCTGTTAGGTTCCACCCAGGGACTGTCCTCTTCACACCAAGACCAAATGAATGGTGGTGGGGTGGGGTGGAGAAAGCCAATGGTATATTGCAACAATATTTAAGATGCTTTATTAGCTACCAACAAGACAATTGGACTGACCTGTTACCTTTTGCTGAAGTAGCTTACAACAAACTTGTACACAGTAGCATTGATTTCACCCCATTTCAGGTAGCCACAGGACAAGAATTTAATCCCATGCCAGAGCTACCAGCTAAGGAACCTGATATCCCCTCCCTTAAGGAATGGATAAACAAACTACAAACCACTTGGCTAGTGGTCAGACTAGCTCTACAAGAGGCTAGAGCCACTTTTAAAGTTCAAGCTGACAAGAAATATTATGAACCCAAACCATTCAAGGTTGGGAACTGTGTATATCTATCCACAAAGTTTCTACAATCCTTACAACTGTCTAAGAAACTGGGACCAAAATTCATTGGCCCATTCCCCATCACCAGAATCACTAACCCTATCACAGTAGAACGCCTCTTTCCTGACACTTAGGCAGATTGATCCTGGGTTTCACTGCTGCATACTCAAGCCAGAAATCACTTCAAAAGTCAGACCTACCCCCTTGCCCACACCTCCAACCCCCTTTATGGTGGAAAGAGAACAACCTTTTGAAATCAAAGACATCCTTGACTCCCACACTCATCGCGGCTCCACACAATATTTAGTGGCATGGAAACACCTACCATCCTCTCAGAACGAATGGGTAGCCAAAAAACATGTAAAAGCCCCTACACTGTTAAGGAAATTCCACATGAAATATCCTCACAAACCATCCTAAATCTTAATGTATTTTATGTTTATGTCTTTCTAGGTGGAGTTTCCATTTTTCTGAGGAGGGCAATATGTCAGATCCACGTATTTGCCATTCTTCGGTGGAAGAGGAGAAGGATTTGGATTTGTCACATTTAGTTCTCTTTCTTATGTATCCTAAGTATCCTATTTCCTGCCTGGTCCTCTTTGTATAAACTTTAGCCTGATTTATAACCATTGCCTGGCACCAGGAATGCCTGGAGAATTCTCACCTCCTGGGAAATGAGAGGGGAGGGGGAAGGAATATGTTGTCAGAGTTTCTTGCAAAAATCAAATCCAGAAGCACACACAGATAACCTGATGCAGCAGGATTCATTAACTTCTTTATATTCACAATAATACATGAAGTAAGTACAATACCAACAGCAGATTCAGTTTCATTTCATCAGAGCAGACAACATGCACAGACTGCTTGGTTTCAGTTTCAATTCTCTGCACTGCATCAGAAGCTGCAGACTAAGGCTTGCCCTGGCTCCAGTCTGTCTCAGCTCCCAATTGGCTGAATTAGTTGCTATGCCTATTCTTTTTTTTAAGTAAAAGTTTTTTTTATTTTTAAAACACACAAACAAACATACAATGCATCTTTTCTTAACAGAATATTGGCCCAGTCATAAATTTATACAAAATTTTGTTCATCTTTAACACAATTTTATATATTTGTTTTTACCATAGTATTTATTCTTTCTAATTTTAATAAACCAATATTACCGTTCATCCTAACCTCTAATCTTGGTTTTCAATTTTTCTTTTTCCTCCCTAAGTTTGAACCCCTAAATTTAAATTCTCACAACATAATACAGTTCCCAATTATTTCCTTAAATTCCCTTATTCTGATCACAAAACCAATTAAGCATAAATCTTAACTCAGATGTTCCAACTATTAGAATCTTATATATTAAGCTTATTTATATTTCTGAATCTTGTTTCAATTCTTAAACACCCGTACATGTTATCCTTACTTCATGTTAGATTAATTCATTATTACTATTCAGTACCTTCTAAATATCACAATTTTTATCAGTTTATTTTTTAATTTACATTTTCATAAATCTTAAATTCAATTTTCAATTACTTCATCAAATATTTATATTCTTATCTCTTATCTTAAAAGTATTCTAATTGCTATAATTTCCCCAATTAATTAAGAATATTCAATAAAAAATCAGTTAAGTATAAACCTTAACTCAAATAATCCAACCATTGCAATACTTAATTAATTCCATTGTTACCATTCAATACCTTCCAAATATTACAATTGCTTACCAATTCATTTTTTAATTCACAATTTCATATATATTCCATCTGTCACAACTTATTCTCATTTCTAAGTCCTAATACCATTCATAATTTCTCAATTACTACCTTTTCTAACATTCATTTATATCTATAATTTTTCCATCAATTCATTTTAATTCTAAGTGCATACAACATATCACCATTCCTTACCAATTCATTTTTAATTCACAATTTCATAGATACTTTATCTTTCACAACTTATTCTTGTTTCTAAATAAATCATAATCTCAATTATTACCTTTTCTAACATTCATTTATTTCTATAACTTTTACATCAATTCATTTTAATTCTAAGTGCCTACACCATGTTTCTATCTTTCTCTCTTTCTTCCATTTTTTCCATTTTTTCCTTTTTCTTCTCCCATCTTTTTATTTGCATTTTATTTTTATTTGCATCTTTGAATTATGGATCTGGAGATCATTATGAATAGTACCGTGGATTGCAAAAGAACCAATCAATCAGGCTCAAACCCAATACAAATTGACTGCTCCCTTGAGATGAAGATCAACAAGCAAATGCACACATACTTTGGGCATGTGATGCATCCAATGATGGATTAACAAATGATTTGACTTGCCAAGGTTGAGGGAAATAGAAAGGGATGTGATTACAGGCTTGTCCTTGGATGAGTCTTTCATTATTATTACAGAAAATTTAAGGTAGTCCCCAGATAGCAAACTGTCTTGATGGCCCCTACTGACTAGTAGTTCAACTACTTTGGAAATTCATTTGTAAATCACATTGATGTGGCTGTATCCATCTTCTCCATCTTTATTTATTTTTAAAACCAAGATCTATGTAAAACAAAACACAATCATGCTTTACATAAGAATTCTGTTTGCCCAGTTTGAAGTGCAAGCTGTTGAACCTCTCAGCCTTAGGCAATAGAACTAACATTCTGAATGCTGCTTAGTGCTATTCTGCTTGGCTCAATGTTTACCTTGGGCCTCTTTTCAGCATTATACAATTTTAATTAATCCTTTATGATCTGGAGCAAGAGCTGACAGGCAGCATGATAGAACTCCTGCTGTCAGTTTCTGACTGTAACTGTTCAGCTAAATAGTCTGTCTGTTCCTATGTACAAAGAGGTTCTTCATCTACAAAAATGCTATACTGCTTAATTAAAATTATGCACCAGTATGTGGTTGGCTCCTTTTAAAAAACAAGGATGCTTTATGAGAGCAGCCAAGTCCTCCGTCCTGCTACTAAGGGAGCAAATTGCTTGCTTATGTATGTAATAATCCTGCTGACACAAATGCTCAGAATTGGTCTGCAGCTTTGCAAGCAAATATCTCTTTAAGCAGCTAAAGGAATGGATGGATGCATGGATGGATGCATGGATGGATGCATGGATGGGTGAGTGGATGGATGGGCATACAGATAGATAAGGAGACAGATTATAGGATTGTCCAAACTTTCAAACTGTGCTTTGCTTTAATGGTACTTCAAGCATACCCTTTCAAAGCTCCTTCTAAAGCAAGACAGTTTGATGCTTTCAAAATCCAAACAAAGGTTGATGGATATTCCATAGAGGGCTCCAGAAGTGATACAAACTTCCTTGATAAGCTGATTAATATCACAGAACTACAAAGAGTTACTGGTAATCCTTGTGGTATGACCACAATTGAGCCCAAAATGTATGTTGTTAAGTGAGAAATTTGTTAAGTGATTTTACTCCGTTTTACGACTTTTCTCTCCACATTTGTTAAATGAATCACTGCAGTTACTAATTTAGTAACATGATTATTAAGTGAATCTGGCTTGTCTATTGACTTTTCTTATCAGAAATTCATAAAAGGGGATCACATGATGCAAGGACACTGCAACTGTCATAAATATAAGCATCCGAATGTAAATCATGTGACCATGGGGATGCTGCAATGGTCATAAGTGTGAAAAATGGTCATACAGTAAGTCACTTTTTTCAGTGCCATTGTAACTTTGAATATTCACTAAATGAACTGTTGTAAGTCGAGGGCTACCTGTATATGGAATTGTCTCTGTGATACCAAATGCTGCACTGAAGAAGGTGATGATCATTGTCGTTTTAAGTTACCAACCTTACTAAGGATAGCTATATCAATAATGATAGATGGTAGAAGATAAGAGGATAGAGGATGAATGGATGAATACTGTAGATGGAGATGGGTAGGCAAACAAACAGAAAGATACTGCAATACTTTTAAAGTATCCAAGTAGCATGTCTGTCAAACTTGTTCAGGATTTTGGATAAGTGAACATATATGCTCAAAACTTTTAATTCATTAAACTAATTTAATAGGAGTACTAAAATTCTTAAAGCCAAAAACATTTATTTTCTAGTTACTTCAGTTTTTAGCCTGCAAATCAATAAAACTGTAGCCAAAGAGACTTGTTTTACAAATGGTTGGATAGTGGAGGTAGAAATTAGGAATGGGAAAAGTATTATTATATATAAATAAAATGATCCAGACAATGCGCTATTAATTAAGCACCTATGTATGTAATATGAAAATGTACAAATAAAATGTTTTTTAAAAAGAACTGTAGCCAAAGAGGCAGTTCATGAACACTGAGAGACAATATCCCGAAGTGTGGTTTTAGCTGGAGCACAGAGATATCTAAGATGACTTGTCTCAGTATTCAAAATCTTTCTCTTGTTTAAAGTACTCTGAAGTCAGATGACAACTCTATTGAATTAAATAGATGGGATTATCTGAATATGAGCATTTTGAGGTTAGTTGTCCCACTTTTCCCCCTTTAACTAATGGAATATGAAAGTTCTTAAGAATGTGAAAGAAATTTGACATGGATTTCTGAAGGCAATGGATTTGCAAGATCTACTGAAGTGGCATCAAATGTCCTTATCAGCATCTGTCTCCTGATTTTAAAAAAATGCATGCAAAGAGAGGGGGGGGGGTCATGAAAGAGGTTTTAAAAAATGGGTTTTCCTGAAAATTATATAAAAATGATAATTGTGCATGAAAGACAAACAGATATTACCTTAGGGAAATCTATTTTAAAAAGAACAAAATCAGCCAAATGTTTATTTAAAGGTAACTGGAGAAATTTCATATTAAGATTATATACAGTAGAGGATGTTAGGAATAGTTTTGAATAAAAAGAGATGCAGGTATTTATTTTCATGACTTAAAAATAAAACTAAACAATTAGTAAGGCCACACTTAGTACCGCATGAAGTTTTGATCCCCATTTTATAAAAAAGATGTAGAGACTCTGGAAAGAATGCACAAAAGAACAAAAAACAAATTAGGGGCTGGAAGCTAAAATATATGAAAAACAGTTGCAGGAATTAGATTTGTTTAGTTTACAGAAAAGAAGGACTGGGGTGACATGATAGTACTATTCCAATATTTGAGGGTCTGCCACAAAGAAGAGGGAGGTCAACTTATTTTCCAAAGCACCTGAAGACAAAACAAGAAATAATGGATGGAAACTAATCAAGCAAAGAAGCAATCTAGAACCAAGGACAAATTTCCTAACAATGAGAACAATTAATCAATGGAACAGCTTGCCTTCAGAAGTTATGGGTGCTTCATCACTGGAGGCTTTTAAGAAGGGACTGGACAGCCACTTGTCTGGAATGGTATAGGGTTTTCTGCTTGAGTAGGGGATTGGACTAGAAGACCTGTAAGGCAGGGATAGGTTCTAAATTTTTTTACTACCGGTTCTGTGGGCGTAGCTTATTTTGTGGGCATGTTTTGATGGTCATGTGACAATTCTTTAGGATTTAGCAGAGGTACTGGTCTACCAGGCTTTTAACTGCTTGCAGAGCTGTACCAGTCTACCCATTTGTTTTTGGACGCACCAGTCTACTCATTTGTTTTTGGAGGCACCAGTCTACTCTCATTTGTTTTTGGAGGCACCAGTCTACCCATTTGTTTTTGGAGACACCAGCCTACTCATTTGTTTTTGGAGGCACCGGTCTACCACCACACTGCCTTTTAACACTGATCAGCTGTAGGGCAGCCCTTTGAAGCCCCATGACAAGAGCTTAAACAGTTTTTTTCCTTCTAGCTGATCAGCTGGGGCTCGGGAGGCAGCAAATAGATTGGGGCCGGGGCCGAATAAAAGGTAAGAATAACACAGTGGCGGGCAGCTCCTGAACAAAGAGAACCAGTTCAGTGACGTCATATCATCACCTCTACCGGCTCGGCTGAACCAGGCCAAACCAGGAGGAACCCACCACTGCTGTAAGGTGTCTTGCAACTCTGTTATTTTGTTCAATATTTCTTGATTCTATCCTTTCAGTTTTTCCCAAGATTAAACATAGAAACATGGCAAATCATAGACGTTGCAGGGCTTGGAAATTATCGTTAGTTTTATTATGTATGTTCTACCCATCATACTGTAGATACACCGTTTATCTTTTAACGTAAAACAAATCTCTCTCCCTCTCTCTCTCTGCATGTGTGTGTGTGAAATTTTCTTGAAGGAGAAATATAAATCAATACAGAAAATGACATTTGAGAACAGAAACATAACCGGATATGTCAGAACAACCATTTTCTCATCCAGTCTTTGAAATCAAACACATTTTTTCAATTTGAAGAACTGACACATTAGAATAAAGAAAAATCAGGAAAATGTTATCTAAGAAAAAAAGGAGGAAATTATATATGGTTAAGGCTGATCATTCCATCAAGTTCAACACTCTAGACAATTTAGTACCCTCTAAGTATTTTGAACCTCAACCTTATGACATGGCAAATAGTTAAGGAGGGTAGAGTCACCTATTTTTTTTTTCTAGCCACCAGGATGTCCCCAGTGATTCTATGGACTTATCACTATCAAATTGCACTAAAGTAATATTAGCCTGCAATTGATTACTAGTTCTCAAAATGTTCATAGAACAAAATAGACATATTACCATAACAGTTGGAGACTAAGGGTAGAAAAAGCTGTGGTTTCTTCTTGATTACCTGGATTGCTTTGCTGTAACTGAAAGAATGATCATCTATACTGAAGGTTAAGCCAAAATTACATGTTAAAACTCCCTAAGGAACAGTAAGATCCAGATGAAGCAAAGGCAAATAAATGATAGTCAATTGAAGTAAAACCAGCAAGCTTTTGGCACCTGATAACTAGGATACTATGAAGCTCCTCAATAAACATCTGCTCTAGCTTTCATCCAGTTTCGCCCATATATTGCCTAATTCTAATGAGGTAATAAAAAGGCTATTAATTAGACCTTTTACTTTGCTTCTGGCCAAACACAAGGTTATTTAAAATTTGATTTCATTCATGCCTGCTTCCTGATTGTGACTTTTGGTTTTATTTAGCCCTGTGTTCACGAAGAACAGAACTACGGTAGAATCCTTCACAAAATGTCTGTGGGTTTTTGGCACAGCTATGCCTAATGTCAAAATAGGATGGTTTTCTTGTCAAAGGTTGAGCAAGCAGTGATTTTTTTTGAAGTGGAAAATCCTATTTTCTATTATCAGTGAATCCAAATGGGATTTTCCTATGATTTTATGTTTTATTTATTTCAAATATGGTTTGAATATAGAAAAAAGCAAATTTACATAGAATACTGAGGAAATTAACACAGAGCTTCAAACAATTCTGTAAATAATCAGATCTTTATTAGTCTAAAGATTGATCAGTCTAAAGACAGATCTTTCCAATTTCACATCCTAGTAAAACAATTCCAATTGATAAAATTACACTTCTAATTGTGGAACCTCACATAACTCTATTTTCCCTTAGTATATTTTACTTTCAATAGAGCAAAACCACTGTAGAATATCACTGCTAGATTTCTATTAAATGTGGGAATTGTGATGTGTTATAGAAAATACAAAACAGCTTCTCCGGGTTCCTGGAAAAGTATCTCATTAATTTGTAACTGGAGCCTGGCTACCTGTTACACTCAGCCCATGATGACTAGATAGGTCCAGAGCATTTAGCATTCCAAACGACTTTCCAGTCAGTCATCAATGAAGAAAAGATGATGGTATTTTCTTTGAGGTCATATTACTGATAGACAACAGGTTCTTACTTCTATTTACCTTGTCCAGTATATCTTTTCAGATAAAAAGAAAGGAAGAGGATGAGAGGGAAATGGTGGCATAATTCTATACTGAAATTACTTGATAAAGCCCCTGAAAGCTTCTACTCTAGCAATACTTTAGACAGTCATAATTTTTCATGTTTCTGGCATCTCTGGCTACTTGGGTAAAAAGACCAATTTTTATCAGGTCAGAAGTTTGCCAGATGCCTTTTTTCCTCCTTATTTGCAAAATATGTAATTAGATAATTAAGTGCTTGATGCAAAACGCAATTGCTGACTGCTGACTCTATCATCTATCTATCTATCTATATCTATCTATCTATCTATCTATCTATCTATCTATCTATCTATCTATCTATCTATCTATCTATCTATCTATCTATCTAACTACAATTGTGCTCATAAGTTTACATACCCTGGCAGAATTTATGATTTCCTGGCCGTTTTTCAGAGAATATGAATGATAACACGAAAACCTTTCTTTCACTCATGGTTAGTGTTTGGCTGAAGCCATTTATTATCAATCAACTGTGTTTACTCTTTTTCAATCATAATGACAACAGAAACTACCCAAATGACCCTGATCAAAAGTTTACCTATCCTGGTGATTGTGGCCTGATAACATGCACACAGGTTGACACAAAGGGGTGTAAATGGCTATTAAAGGTGACCATCCTCACCTGTGAACTGTTTGCATGTAATTAGTCTGTGTGTATAAAAGGTCAATAAGCTTCTGGCCTCCTGACAGACCCTTGCATCCTTTATCCAATGCTGCACTGATGTTTCTGGATTCTGAGTCATGGGGAAAGCAAAATAATTGTCAAAGGATCTGTGGGAAAAGGTAGTTGAACTGTATAAAACAGGAAAGGGATATAAAAAGATATCGAAGGAATTGAGAATGCCAATCAGCAGTGTTCAAACTCTAATCAAGAAGTAGAAAATGGGGGGTTCTGTTGAAACGGTCATGGTCAGGTAGATCAAGTAAACTTTCAGCCACAACTGCCAGGAAAATTGTTCAGGATGCAAAGAAAAACCCACAAATAACTTCAGATGAAATACAAGACTCTCTGAAAACATGTGGTGTGGCTGTTGCAAGATGTGGTGAGGCACTTGAAGAAAGATGGGCTGCATGGTCGAGTCACCAGAAGAAAGCTATTATTACGCAAATGCCACAAAGTATCCTGCTTACAATATGCTAAACGCCCCAAACCTTCTGGCACAAAGTCATTTGGAGTGATGAGACCAAAATTGAGCTTTTCCACCACAACCATAAATGCCACTTTTGGAGAGGAGTCAACAAGGCCTATGATGAAAAGTACACCATTCCTACTGTGAAACACGGAGGTGGATCGCTGATGTTTTGGGAATGTGTGCGCTACAAAGGCACAGGGAATTTGGTCAGAATTGATGGCACGATGAATGCCGTATATTATTAAAAGATACTGGAGGACAATTTGCATTCATCAGCCCGAAGCTGTGCATTGGGCATACTTGGACATTCCAATATGGCAATGATCCTAAACACAAGGCCAAGTCGACTTGTCATTGGCTACAGCAGAATAAAGTGAAGATTCTGGAGTGGCCATCGCAATCTCCTAACCTCAATATTATTGAGCCACTCTGAGGAAATCTCAAATGTGTAGTTCATGCAAGACAGCCCAAGAATTTAGAGGACCTGGAGGCTTTTTACCAGGAAGAATGGACAGCTTTACCATCTGAGAAGATAAAGAGGCTCATCCATACATACCACAAAAGACTTCGAGCTGTCATTGATGTTAAAGGGGGCAATACACCGTATTAAGAACTGGGGTATGTAAACTTGTGATCAGGGTCATTTGGGTAGTTTCTGTTGTCATTATGATTGAAAAAGAGTAAACATAGTTGATTGAAAATAAATGGCTTCAGCCAAACACTAACCATGAGTGACAGGAAAGTTTTTGTGTTATCATTCATATTCTCTGAAAAATGGCCAAGAAATCAAAAATTCTGCCAGGGTATGTAAACTTAGGAGCACAACTGTATCTCTCTCTCTCCCTCCCTCCCTCCCTCCCTCCCTCCCTTCCTCCTCCTCCTCCTCCTCCTCCTCCTCCTCCTCCTCCTCCTCCTCCTCCTCCTCCTCCTCCTTCTTCTTCTTCTTCTCAGATACATATAAACCTGCAAAATATTTTTTCTCATTGAATTTTGAATGAAAAAATGCATGCTCCCAAATAATGAAAAATAAATGTTGACTTGTGTTCCTTTTCCTGTTTAGCCATGAAACATGAGTGATTAAACCATAGAGAAAGGAATCTGATGCCCAAAGATTATGTCTGTCCTTGAAAGTTTTGTTTTCAACTGAAAACAAAAACAACCTTCCAAAGGTTGCTTACAAGCAATAAACTTTTAACATGACAGATAACTATATAAGTAGGAGTAATCATTTATTTGACATGATATTAGACTGCCCTCTTGCAAAGCTCAGGGTCCCAAACATGATGAAAAAGAAACAATTACAACCCTCATGTCCAATTCTCAGAAGCCTACTAAAATCAAGCATTTGTTAAATGCCACCCAGAAACATTTCTAGGTAATGTGTAATTAGATCCTGGCTACATGTTATATTCAACCATGATAACCAGATAGGTCACTGCCCTCTTGCAAAGCTCAGGGTCCCAAACATGATGAAAAAGAAACAATTACAACCCTCATGTCCAATTCTCAGAAGCCTACTAAAATCAAGCATTTGTTAAATGCCACCCAGAAACATTTCTAGGTAATGTGTAATTAGATATTTTAGCCTTTGCCTATTTAATTTATTACCACTGACAAATTGTTCTAGCCTCACCCTCTACTTTTTAGAATGCACTATTGGACTCTAAAACTAAATGAACCACCTTTCCAGGTTCAAGGAAACCTGCACTCTAAAGAGAGTGGATACACAAAGGTGTATCCTCAATGTTTTCTGAAAGCAGAGCTACCAAGCTATAAATGGATGCAACATCTGGCATGAGTGGCAAAACAGAAGGAGATTTCTGCTCATGCTTTCTTCTGAGAATCATTGGTCTTCTCTGAGCTCTAGAATCTGTTTAAATATTACTCATCATCTTCCCAAAATGCTGGTGACTGCAGGTTCTACTAAATCAGCTGGCACTGGGGGTTTCCTGCTGTGGTAGTAGCTGGATTTGCATACTCTTCTGGAGTTGGAACAGACAAAATTGTCTCTTCCCCAGGATATGTAATTGGTTTGTGTGGAATTGAAAGAGCAAACATGCAGATGGTCAAGTTCAAGTCCCTTTGGAATGAATATGCAGTCTGCAGATGGTCTCCATTTCAGCATACCACAGCAGCCTCCAGTGACAAATTCTGGTGCATCCAAACAGCAATAGTTTTTCCTCACTTTGAAAGTTTTGCACCCAAAATGAGAAAAGCAGTAACAACAAAAAATCCTCATTATATTTTTTATAGAATAGGCCAGGTCTCTCCACATCTTCCAATCTTGCAATTCTTCTTTGAGTTTTTCTATGCTCTGGATGGTGTCAGCTTGATGGTGTTCAGCCATTGTGTTATTTGGTGGCCAGGTTTCCTTTATCTCTAACTCTTCCAAACATAATTGTTTTCTCCAGTGAATTTCCCCATAAGACATGGCCAAAGTAAGCGAGATCCAGTTTCATAATTTTGCTTCAGAACATAAGAGAACCATTTTCAGCATCAGAAGTCAAGTGAGTAGGAAAGCAAAGCAAATTTGACTCTCTAACCAAAGAGAGTCAGATTTGCTATCCAAAGATTTGTTATTCAAAATAATCCAAGACTGGACAAATACAAAGAGTCCTAGAACACACATTTGCAACAAGATTGGAAAGCTGAACAGAGTTAAGGCTTTATTTTATACCTGCAGAGGAACCTTAATACACAAAGAATTTTAAGGCAACTCTTGGCTTGTGACAGCTCTTAGCAGTTTATGGATCTACAGGAATGTTTCTGGTTTTATGAAGACACTGCTGGAAGCAAAGACTGAGCCTGTGTTCTCAAGGCTTTGTCATACAAATGAATCCAGTGAAATCTGGTAGATCTGATGGAAGAGATTAATCTTTTTCATTAAGCTCAGCTGCATATTCTCTAGCATATGAGACATCTCCTCCTCCTCCTCCCAGATTTACAGAACATGCACATTGGCAGTAGGTCATACTAAACTGGCCATGCCCATTAATGAGATCTTTCACATCCTTGTTATATCAATAAAAAAGAATCAGCTTCTTAAAGTAGGAGGAGAATGTGCCATCCCATTCTTCATATTTGTACAGGCATAACTCTTCAAACTGTTGCCATTACCAGCTAGAAATGCCTAGCTCTGAAGATCCCCTCAGACTAGTACATAGAGGCTGCATTTGCACAACATGCTATACCTAGCTAAAATGGGACCTGGTTGTTTCTAGAAACCCAATCTCATTTTAGCATATTGTGTGAACCAGGTTAACATCTGTAATCATAGTAAAGTTTGGACACATTATACAATTACAGTCGTTGTATTGTGCACATTCAGGTATTGTTGCTTTTAGAGAGAGCCTTCCTTCCTTCCTTCCTTCCTTCCTTCCTTCCCTCCCTCCCTCCCTCCCTCCCTCTAACTGGAAACAGCACCTCTTTGTTATTTTAAGGTCATGATGATGAACATTAAAATGCAGGCAATTGCACCTAACAACTCCAGTCCCAGCTCTAATGATTTCAGATAATGAAGCAGCAAAAGAATATGATTAATGTCAGTGAGCATTTGGCCACTTCAGAGTGCATTAATCATACATTTGAAATGTAGGGAAACATAATACTGACAGCCAGGGAATAAGTATTCACTGGTGCTATTCAAATGGATCCTTAAAACCCTTAAAATATATGATGGTCCAAATGACAGAGGGGCTATGATCATGGAAGGCTGAGTGGATTGCATGTTGGGTATGCAAAACTTTGATTTGAAGATCTGATGGCAATTTGATCACATCAAACATTCAAATTGACCCTTCCAATTGAACTGCTGAAAAAGAGGACCAAGCTGCGTATTTTGGAGTTGATATCGCAATGATTTTGCTGCATAAACAAAGACCCTTTTTAGCAAATCAATCTGATTCAAACATTTGAATCAATGTATTGGTTTGAATTGGATCTTACATGATTTACCCATCCTTAATGGCCCCTAAACCTGTTCCTGGCTAGCCCAAATAATTTGTGTTGAATTTATGGTGCTTAAAACTTAATATTGAGCTTAAATGATCTCCAGGGGATGGTAGAGGACAGGAAGGCCTGATGGAAAGTTGTCCATGGGGTTGCAATGGGTCGGACACAACTTCGCAACTAACAACAAAACTTAATACAACAGAATTGAGCAACCTATGGCTCAGTGGTGGGTTGCTCCCGGTTCGCACTGGATCGCAAGAACCGGTAGTAAAAAAATTTAATAGTTTGGAGAACCAGTAATAAGATTGGCTGGCCACGCCCCCGAATCAGTTCCAGGCTGGTCGCCGTGCCCTTACCTCGCCCACTCCCAATCTATTGCTGCCTCCTGAGGCCCAGCATATAAGGAAAATCAATATAAAATGTTTTATAGATGGCTTATGCCACCGGAGAAGTTAGCAAAAACTTTTAAAGATAAATAAACTACCTGCTGGAAATGTCATCAAACACCAGGATCATATGTAGTTGGTAGTTGTTCTGAAGCAAAATGTTACTGGTACAAAATTAAAATCTGGTTGGAAGAAATGATACAGCAACGCATTGAATTTAAACCAGAGTTGTTCCTATTGGGCATCTTTCCAGAAAAAAATAGTAAGGAAAATGTATATTTGATCATACATGTAATAACAGCTGCAAGAGCTGCAACAGCTGTATACTTAAAATTGAAAATCAGAGAAAATAACTTTGGAAGAAGAAGTAATAAAAAAAATAGATTGTGCTGAAATGAATAGATTAACCTTGATGATTAAGGATAAGGAAGAATCAGAATATTTTAAGACATGGAATTATTTTTATAGTTGGTTGGAAAAGAGATATAAACTTATGGAAGATGGAGAAGAAGCCCAGAAGATACCACTAAGATGTCACTGGGAAAGGAAGATTGATGTATTAAATGTTTGTTTGTTTTTTTAAAAAATTTAAAAATATTCAAAAAAAAAGAAAAAAAAATTCTCCACTGATTCCTCCCCCCTTTTCTATGGCAGCAAGCAGCAGGCAAGCTGACATTTGGTCCCCATGAAAGAGGCTTTAGCCATACAGAGAAAATTTACACAAGTAAAACACACAATACATCACACCAAGTACAGCGATCCCTTCAGGATTTGTCGTGGTATTTTCTATGAAATGCCTGGAGGAGTTTAGGGGCCCAGATATGTTTAGCATCCAGCCATTCAGACTGCACAGGGGGAAAATGTTTCCAGGCCACGAGATTGGACCTTCCCTCTGTTTCTTGGAATCTAGAATTTCTTTAACTTCAAAATGCTGCTCCCCTTCAATCAGAGTGAGTACAGGAGGAGTGTCAGGTGCAGGGTGAAGGGGTGACATAGTTTCAGGTTTCAACAAACTGCAGTGAAACAAAGGGTGAACACGCTTAAGGTTCTTGGGTAATTCCAGTTGTACAGTGACTGGGTTAATTACTTTAACATTTGGGAATGGGCACATATATTTAGGACCAAGTTTCTTAGATGGTTGGGTGGACTGTAAATGGAGAGGCAAATTCTATCACCTAGTTTAAAATCTTTTGGCTTCACACATTTTTTGTCATCTTGCTTCTTATGTGCTTGACGCGCCTGCTCCAGTGCCTTACAGGCACCTGGCCAAGTGTTCTGCAGTTGGGCTATCCACTCTGCTAAGGAGAATTATGTGTGGTTTCTCTTGAGGCAACTCTGGCATAGCTACAAAATCCTGACCAGAAGCCCCCTTAAATAGGGTGAACCCTGTGCTACTATGCACAGAATTGTTATATGCCACTTCTGCAAAAGGCAAAACGTTAGCCCAATTGTCCTGATGGTAATTAATGTATCACCTGAGCAATAGAATATAAACTTTATTACGGTCATTGATCAGCAATAGACATACAATAAATTAAAAATAATGCTGACATTAATGGTGAACAATAACATCCCTGTGATGAAAATACATGATCTCAAACCGTTAGGGTCACTCCCTAATTAACATGAGTGGAGAGCCAATAAGTATGTGAGTAAATGTATTTTCCAAAAGTTGTTATAGGTAATGTCCAAAAAGTTGGCACCAGTTGACATCTATAATTCTGTAACCAATTCTTTTCTTATGGACATTGCAGCGACACAGAATTTTGCCACTGCACATGTGGTAGCTGGGTTTGAGTCTTGGAGGAGAAAGCCTACATAAAAGTCATCTGTCCTCCCTGGCAATCTCTCTAGTAAGGGAAGAATATATATTGACCTATATACTCTGTATAACTCACAGTACAATAAAACATGTGAGATATCTTTGACTTCTCCTTTTCCACATATACATATCGGTTCTGCTATTGGTGTTCTCTTGTACCTACCCTGGAGAAGTGCTGAGGGAAGAATATTAAATCTGGCTCTGAAGAAAGCTATTCTTTGTTTTGGGAAAATCAGATTATTTAGATATCTTGCTGATTCCCGTTCACCCTGCTTGATTCTGTCTCTACTGTGGAGAGGCAACCTATTTAGTTCTTCTTGGAACTCCATGTCCTTCAGTCTATCAATTACTACTTGCTTTGCTTTGTCAAAGTCTAGGGACATTAAGAATACCGATGAGGGACTTCCGCTGGCACCGCGGACATCGCTGACGACCTTTTTGAGGTCGCCGGCTCTGAGACTCCATAAAACCGCCCCGACAGCGAAAAACACCTGTCCGGTGGTTTTGCAGACCCCTCTTTGGGAGAAGAAGGGAGGCAGAGCAGTTTCCAACAGGTAGAGCTGCCAAAAAAGCCCCTGGGATTAATTCCAGGGGCTGGAAAGGTGGGCTCCCCAGGGAAATGAACTCCAGACTTGGAGCGCTGCTGCAAATGCAGCATTAGATGTCGCGACCAGCTCTGCAAGCAACTTGACAGTTTTAATGATTACAAGAGCAGACGGAGTGAAAGCAGGAGTACTTACAACAAAATTACAAAGCTTAACTCTGGAATACTTTGCTGCAAATGAAGTCAGTTGAAAGAGGAAGTGTTTAATCAAGAGTATCCTGGCTGTGCCGAGAAGGGGAAGTGAGTACTGAAAAAGTTTGCTGAGATCTTTTTTGCTTTTAAAGTTAAAATTAGCTGCTAGAAAGAAACAACTTGGGGAGGAAGATTATTTTTACATTGAAAGCAGCAGTTTAAACTGTTTGGAGCTGGTTTTGGTGACTTTTGAGACTTTATACTTGCAAAGTGGTGTGAAGAGGAGAAAAGTTTTTTTTGAAACAAAGAAATTAAAGTGGCTTCTAAACAGACCAAACCAGCAGCAGCTAAAACAGGAGGAGCTTCTCCTATAGTCCCCACTGTGACACAAAAGGCTCAACTTCCAGTTGAGATACAAAATAAGGAGAATTTCATGAATGAACTTAAAGACTTTATAAAACAAGCTATGACTACCCAAACAGTGATGATAGAGGGAAAAATAGAAGAGAAATTGGGGAAATTTGAGGATGAAATAAAAGAAATTAGGGATGTTGTTGCAAAGAAGCATGATGATATAAGAGAGGATATTGTGCTGGCTGTTTCAGGCTTGTCTAACCATCTTGTTCAGCTTGATGAAAGAGTGGAAGAAATTAATGAGGCTACTCTAGATCTGGAGGCTAAAATGGGTGAATTTATGACTAAATCTGAAAGGCGGAAAAATGAAGTGCTCATGATACAGTATAGATCTATGGAGTTTGTCTTGAGAGTGAGAGGCCGGGAGAACTTAAGAGACAAATGTGCTGAAGTTATCACATCAGTGGCTGGGTTGAAGAAGGAGGAAATAATTAGTCAGATGGACAAAGTCTACAGAGTTAATTCATGGATTGCAAAAAATAAAAACCTGCCAAGAGATGTGGTGATTTACTTTATTGACAGAAGAGTTAGAAATGATGTGTTGCAAGCTTCCTATAACAACAAGGTACAAGTGTCTGGACAGGACATCAAGGTACTGAAAGAGATTCCTCCCAAAATGTTGAGAGACAGAAAGGACTTTGGTTTGTTAGTGGATGAGCTGAGAAGACAACAAATAATGTACAGGTGGGATGTACCAACAGGCATAATAGTGAATTATACTGGAGAAAGATATCACTTGAACAATGTTGGGAAAGCAAGAGAATTTTACTACAACGTATTAAAAGTTGGACACCCACCTGAGGGGAATAAAAAAGGAACTGAAAAAGGAAAACAGCAGATGCAAACATATGCAGAGGCGGTGGCTAGAGAACCTAAGAAGCAAGATGACCAGACGCAATTGGACCTAGCCTCTCTCCCGTTTCCTTTAAGTCAACTGGAAGGAATGGCACCTGATTCATCAAAGTTGGAGGAACCGAGAAAACAATGAGAACAACGTGTGACAAGGTCAACTTTTAAACAACAACAACACCTAACTCCAAAAACAGAAGCAGTGGGGGGGGGGCAAGACCGAAGATAAAGGTGAAGGAAGATCTTCAACAAATGCTCTTTAAGCTTCAAGGAGGCAAAAATGCTGGTTAAATTTCTATCTTGGAATGTCAATGGTTTAAATTCACCACAAAAGAGAAAGAAAATATATCATTATTTGAAGCAATTTAAGAATGACATTATTTGCTTACAAGAGATACATATTAGATCGACTGATCAGAAATATCTAATTAACTCAAAATTAGGGACCCATTTTGTGGTATCATTTCCAGAGAAAAGGAATGGAATAGTTGTGTATATAAAGAAGGACCTAACAGCAAATTTAATAGAGGCAGATGATCAAGGAAGATATATAGCAGTTGAATTACAGACTCAAAATGGAATAATGCTTTTGATTGGGATCTATGCACCGAACCAGCAACAAGAAAATTTCTACAAACTTTTACACTCTAAAGTAACGCAATGGAATTATAAATCAATTATTTTAATGGGAGATTGGAATGGAGTAATTGATATTTTTAAAGACAAGAAGACTACATCTAAAATTTCCTCACATGCAAAATTACCTAAACCTTTTTTTGAGATCATGGATGACTTAGAATTGAGAGATGTCTGGAGGGAATGGAATCCTGATGAAAAAGATTTTACTTTTTTTCCCGACAGACATCAATCTTTTTCTAGGATTGATTTCATATTACTAACAAATGATTTCCTTTCTAGGGTGAAGAAAGTCAAGATATTTCCAAAGACTTTAGCTGATCATAGTCCTGTTTGGTTGGAATTAGGACAGGAGAAGGCAGAAAGGAGGTCTTGGAGGTTAAATAAAAATTTATTTAGATATGAAGAAAATGTGAATGAACTTAAAAAACAAATGAAAGAGTTTTTTGTTAATAATATGTATAAGGGTACTTCTATGGAAATGGTTTGGGATGCAAGTAAGGCTTAAATGAGAGGAGTGCTAATATACATGAATAATAGATATAGACAAAAACAGGTAAAGAGACGGAAAGATATTGAAGAGGAAATAAAGAAGAAGGAACAATTATTAATTGGTAACCCAGGAGATAAAAAAGTAAAAAAGGCAATAAATATATTAAGAGAGCAATTTAATATGCTAATGGCTGACCAAGCTGCAACTACTTTGCAATATGCCAAACATAATACATTTTGTAATGCTAATAAGCCAGGTAGATGGTTAGCTTATGTACTAAGGAAGAAGCAAAAATCACGAATTATTAGTAAGATGGAATATAAAGGTAAAGAAGTTTATCAACAAAATCTGATTAAGAAAGTTTTTCTAGAATACTACATGAAATTATATGCAGGAGATCTGATACAAGGTAAAGATATCGACAGATATCTTAAAGAGGTTGATATTCATGAGTTAACTTTGGAGCAAAGGGAAGGTTTGAATCAATCAATAACTTCAGAAGAGATTATGGTAGCAATTAAACAGTTAAAAGTAGGCAAAGCACCAGGAATGGATGGGTTGACGGCTACTTATTACAAGAATTTGCAACTGGAAATGGTAGAATCACTTAGGATTTTATTTAACAAGATTCAATCAGGGGGAGTAATCCCACCTTCATGGAGGACAGCTTTTATATCATTGATCCCCAAAGAAGATCAGAACTGTGTTAAATCTGAAAACTTTAGACCAGTATTTTTTTAAATACTGATTATAAGATTTTTGCTAAAGTATTAGTGAATAGACTAATGCCAGTCATGCAACAAATAATTCATAGTGATCAATCAGGGTTCATAAAAGGGAGATATATGAAATATAATTTGAGACAAATAATAAACCTGGTGGAATATTTGGAGAAAAACAATCAGATTTCTGCTGCTTTTTTCTTTTTGGATGCTGAGAAAGCTTTTGATCGATTGAATTGGCAATTTTTGTTTAAAGTAATAGACAAAATGCAATTTGGAGAGCAATTTATGAGCTCAATTAAAGCAATATATAGAGAGCAATCTGCACAAATAATTAATGGAAGTTTAACGGATCGTTTTAAAATAGAGAAGGGATCACGGCAGGCTTGCCCATTATCTCCACTGCTGTTTGTTTTATCTTTGGAAATTTTGTTGAAAAAGATAAGTGAATCTGAGGAACTTAAAGGAATAGTGATCCAACAGCAGGATTATAGATTAAGAGCGTTTGCGGATGATTTAGTTGTTACATTAACTGAACCTATAGCTACAGTCACATATATGTTGGAAATGATAGAACAATATGGTAAAGTCTCTGAATTTAAAATAAATCAATATAAAACTAAGATAATGACTAAAAATATGTCTCTTGATCAAAGAGAAGAATTAGAAAAAATAACGGGATTTGAAATAGTTAAAAAGGTCAAATATTTGGGTGTGATTGTCGCTGGATCTAATACGAAGTTATTTAAAAATAATTATACGGTCTTATGACAAAAAGTGCAGAAAAAAATGGAAAACTGGAAAAAATTACAATTATCTCTGTTAGGAAGAATAACAGCAATAAAAATGAATGTATTACCTAAATTTTTATTTTTGTTTCAAATGATACCGGTATTGAAGAAAGATGAACATTTGAGGGAATGGCAGAAAGGAGTTAATACTTTTATATGGTCAGGTAAAAAACCTAGAGTTAAATTAAAAATTATACAGGATGTTCAGGACAGAGGTGGTTTGAAAATGCCAAATTTAAGACTATACTATGAAGCATCTGTGTTAGCTCAGATTAGTGATTGGTTTAATTTAACTGAGGAAAGAATTTTAAATCTAGAAGGATATGATTTACTATATGGATGGCATGCTTATTTATTGTATGAAAAGAAAGTAGATAGAGCTTTTAGAAAACATATGCTTAGAAATGCTCTGCTGAGAGTCTGGAAGAAATACCAATATAAGTTAGATTACAAGATACCTATCTGGGCAAACCCTAGACATGCAATAGAAAATATAAGCATTGAACAAAAGATGGAGGTGATTACATATAAAGAACTTTTAGTTAATGAAAGGGGTAAATTACAACTTAAATCGTTAGAGGTTTTGAAGGAAGAAGGGGTAATTTATACGTGGTTTCAATATGGTCAACTTCAAGCAAGGTGGAGGGAGGATCAAAAAAATGGTCTTATGGACAATGAAGAAAATCTGGTAAAACAAATTAGGGACCAGGGTACTATGCATATTAAAAGATTATATAATGTATTATTAGAGATAGATTCTGAAACAGAGTTGGTTAAAGATTGTATGATTAAATGGGCTAGAAATTTTCAAGAACCAATAATGATGGAAACATGGGAAAAGATTTGGGTTAGAAATGTTAAATTTACTCAAGCACAAAATTTAAGAGAAAATTTTTATAAGATGTTTTATAGATGGCATTTAGATCCAAAAAAGTTATCATGTATGTATTCCAATGTACAAGCTAAATGTTGGTGGTGTGATTGTGAAGATGCAATGTATTTTCATATATGGTGGACTTGTAAGAAGATTAAAGCATTTTGGATAAAGATTTGGTGGGTAATGCAGAATATCTTGAAAAGGAGGTTGAAATTTATACCACAATTGTTTTTATTGGGTATTACAAATGATTGTACAGTAATACAGACGAAATTGCTTTTAAATTTAATAACAGCAGCTAGATTGTTGGTTGGGCAATATTGGAAGAAAGACTCTTTGCCCACTGTAGAAGAATGGACTTTAAAAGTAATGAATTTAGCCGAAATGGCAAAAATCTCGGCATATTTGAAAGATCATATGCAGGAAAAATATATTTTGGAGTGGAGGAAATGGATTGACTACATTCGGAATAAATATCAAATAAGAAGACATCAAATTGTGTATGAATGAAGAAGAATTATAGAAATGTATTGTTAATTACACTGGAGTTAAGATTACAGAGGGTGGTTTGTAAACTGGAAGTTTGATAGGTTAATGTAGAGGATTATTGTTTTTTTTTTTTTTAATACCCTGTATTTTACTCTGGGAAGTCGGGGGGAGAGGGGGAGGGAGGATGAGGGGGGGATGGGAGGGAGGGAAGGGTTTTTTTGTCATATATTTTGTATTGCTACAAAACTTTTCAATAAAAAAAAAAAGAATACCGATGAGATCCCATAAGAGCCCAGCTTGTGATCTATCACCTGTTTCCAGGGGAGGGGAAGTTGTCAGTCAGCACTAGTGGGGACAGTCCCTCTGGAAAGAAATGAATTTTTAGCCAATAAATGATAATCATCTTCCAGGCTCTTACCTGAATTTGAGGCATACCTGTCTCAATTCTATTAGTTATAAATGGCCGCCGTGGCTTGCTAAGGCTCCATTCGAGGTGAGGAAGCTCTGAGGAACTATGAGGCTTTAGGGGTTTTCTTCACTCTACCCCGATATGGACCGGATGGGGGGAGTACCTGGGGCATCACAGACCTCAGCTGGCTCCAGAAGCGGCATGCAGGAGAATAGGAGAGCAGAGGAGAATGGAGAATGCAGTGTCTAGCAGTCGGCGATCTGCATGGGCCGCAGTTTGCCACGGACCAGCTGTAGGAGCTTGAGAACCTGCATTCGGACAGACGCTGGCATCTTTAACAATGTTTAACATCTTATAACATCTACGTTCGCCTTTGCTATGCTTGGGGGAGAGCTGTCGAGCCAGGTGATTAAGGTGGAGCGTGTGCTGGACCCTGCCCTTGTTATCTTCCCTGCTTTTGCTATGGACCACGGCATTGGTTTGGATCTGCCGCAGGGTGGGGGGAAGCCAGCATTTGTTTCCTGAGCTATTATGCTCTTTATAGCTGGCTTGCCTCCCATTATGGCCGCTTCTATCTGGCATTATGCTGTGGATTGCAGGTTGTGGTGGAGTCAGAGGGTCTTGGATGCCCAGGGACTTTGTTGGACTTTGCCCTCTGGCTCCCTTCTGAACTTTCTGCCTTTTTACCACAACTGGAGATGTTATTGACTGCCCTGGACTTTTCTCTCTATGTCCTGGACTGGGCACCCCTGAGGCACTGATACCTGCCGCCGTGAGAGAGAGGTTGTGGAGGAAGCTTTTGTTTGCTGGTCTAAACCTCGCTGCTGTGAGAGGGCAGTGTGGACCAGCAGTTCTTGGCCTCGGGGGGCCCATTCAGTGCCTTAACAGTACCACGCCGCAGTGAGAGGATGGCGATGGTGGTCATCTCCTGGTACTCCTGAATGTTGTGAGAGAACATTGGGAATGGATGACTGACTGCTGGATTGGACTATTGGCTTTACATCTATTGTGCCCTCATTCTCCATTGTCATACCCACCTTTGTGATTGATGACGTTCTTACAGACCTACATGAGCGTGGAATTGGTTGCCCTCAGGAATGCCCCCCATTCCTGGATGTGGCTCACCGGCCTTGCCAAGAAATACCTCAAGGATGGATCCTGGGATCCCAAGAGTTAACACAAAGGCGTTAGGGTTTTTAAAAGGGGTTCTTTATATCATTTTTAATTAAGTTTTTAAGTGGATTGGGGAGTGGGGTGGGTTCTACCCAGCAGGTGGTGGGGAGGCTCCTCCAGTTTTTTGGCATAAGGTGAGTTGCAGCGAAGTTGGAGTGGGGTTGGGGTCCCAGGAATGCTGAGGGAGGGGGAACAGGTTTTGATCCTGGTTGCGATGGGGAATGACCAGAGGGAAGAACGGAGGGCCTTGTCAGGGTTTGGGAGCACACCCTCACTATCTTCAGATGGTGGCCTGCTCCTGCCCTCCAGTTTCCGCCTGCCTTCTTGGGGGTCTCCAAGAGAGGTCCCCTGGACTTAGGCTGGTTTATTTTAATGCCAGGTCCGTAGTTAACAAAGCTCCCCTCATCAGGAAAGTGATTGAGGAAGAAAATGCAGACATGGCTTGCATTACAGAAACCTGGCTGGGCCTGGAGGGAGGTGTCACTCTAACAGAACTTTGTCCACCAGGTTTCCGGGTGCTATACCAGCCGAGGGCCCTGGGGATGGGTGGGGGGGGGGAAGTGGTTATCAGGTAATCCCATGGTCCATGGGAGGTCACTGCTCCTCAGATAGATGGGTGTGAGTCCTTCCTCTTGAGATGGGGTCCACAAGGTCAGTGAGGTCTGTGGATTATGTACCTATCTCTCAGCTGCATATCATCGGCCCTGCCCAGGCTGCTGGACATCCTATCAGATTTGGTGGTGGAGTTCCCTAAACATATTGTTCTGGGGGACTTCAACTTACTGTCCCTGGGTGGGGCATCAGAAACAGCCTGGGAGTTCATGGCTTGCATGGCAGCCATGAATCTGACTCAAATAATTCTGGACCCAACTCATGTGAGGGGACACATGCCTGATCTGGTTTTATCTCAGAGCAGTGGCATAGTGAGTTCGGTGGGGATATGCCAGTCTACCTCATGTCATGGACCGATCACTATCTCCTTTGGCTGGGCTTCTATTATGCCAACCCCCACTGCCAAGAGTCGGAATTGACCATCTGGTTCCACTCCACGCGCCTGATGGACCCTGAGCGGTTCCAGATGGAGCTTGGGGATATTCTGTCTCACTTTCCCATGCCTTGGTTGAGACCCTGGTGGATGTCTGGGAAAAGGTGGCCACTGGGGCTCTCGACTAGGTCGTGCCTTTGTGGCCTCTGACCTGACATAGATCCCGGTTGGCTCCTTGGTTCACAGAGGAGCTCCAGGAGATGAAATGCCAGAGGAGGGGCCTAGAGAGCAGTTGGAGGTCCAGCCATTCTGAGTCTGACCAAGCCCAGTTGTGATCTTTTTCACGGTCTTATCTGGTGGCGATGGAGGGAGTGAAGCGTTCCTACTTTGCTGCCCTCATTGTGTCTGCAGAAATTTACCCGGCCACCCTGTTTAGGGTCTCCTGCTCTCTTTTGAACTGGAGGGAGGGAGAGGACCCTATGCAGGGACGGGCTGAGGAGTATAGCCAATTTCTGACAGAAAAGATCGCTCAGATCCGGGACGGGCTGGACTCTGACTGTATGGGGTTGATCAGAGAAGTGGCGATGGATCTGGTTGTTTGGGACGAGTTCGATCCTGTTACTCCTGAGGAAATGGACAGGATCATGGGGAAGTTGAGTACCACCACATGTTTGCTGGACCCGTTTCCCTTCTGGCTCATTTATTTGGCCAGGGAGGTTACACGTAGCTCGATCCAGACAGTGGTTACGGCGTCATTCACTGAGGGGAGTTTCCCCACCGCCTTGAAGGAGGTGGTGGTGAGGCCTCTCCTCAAGAAGCCCACCCTGGATCCAGTTATTTTAAACAACTTCCATCCTGTCTTCAACCTTCATTTTTTTGCGAAGGTTGTTGACAGCGTGGTGGTGCATCAGCTCCTGCTGGTCCTGGATGAAGCATCATACCTAGCCCCCTACCAGTTCAGGCCTGGGTACAGCACAGAGACAGCATTAGTCACACTGATGGATGATCTCTGGAAAGCTACGGACAGAGGATATTCCTCTGCCCTGGTCCTGTTAGATATCTCAGCGGCTTTTGATACCATCAACCATGGTATCTTGCTGCGATGCCTCAAGGGGTTGGGAGTGGGAGGCACTGTTTTATGGTGGTTCTCCTCCTACCTCTCTGGGCACTCACAAGCGGTGTTGGTGGGGAGGCAGAGGTCGACCCCAAGGCCCCTCACATGTGGGGTCCCCAGGGGTTGGTTCTGTCTCCCCTGCTGTTTAACATCTATATGAAGCCACTGGGGGAGATCATCTGTGGTTTTGGGGTGGGGTATCATCAATAAGCCGATGATACCCAAGTTTTTATATCCACCCCGAATCAGCCCAGTGATGCTCTTGATATAATGTCCCGTTACCTGGAGGCAGTGCAGCTCTGGATGGGAAGGAACAGGCTCCAACTCAACTCTGCCAAGATGGAATGGCTATAGGTACCGATCTCGGTTCCAAGGAAATATTCCATCTTTGGTCATAGGGGGAGAGGTGTTGCCCCCTGTGGACAGGGTGTGCAACTTAGGCATCCTCCTGGATGCACGGTTGACCTTAGAAGACCATGTTACAATTGTGACCAATTCGTCTGGTGCGCCAGTTGCACCCCTACTTGGACTGAGATGCCTTACGCACGGTCACCCATGTGCACATCACCTCCTGGATCGACTATTGCAATGCTTTCTACATGGGCTACCCTTGAAAACCATTTGGAGGCTCCAGCTGGTGCAGAATGTGGCTGCACTAGTAGTGATGGGATTTGTCCCAATGCTCCCTGCATTGTCACACCCCTCCTGTGTGACCTGCATTGGCTACCGGTTGCCCTCTGGATGAGGTTCAAGGTGTTGGTGATCACCTATAAAGCCCTACATTGCTTAGGTCTGGGGTATTTGGCAGAACACCTGTGGCCAGCAGCAGCTCCCCATCACCTGGGGCGCTCACATAGAGAGGGCCTGCTTGCGGTCCTGTTGGCCAGGCAATGTTGGCTAATGGCCCCTAGGGAGTGGGCCTTCTCTGTGGGCACACCTACCCTCTGGAATCAGCTCCCTTTGGAGCTCCGGGTAGTCCCTGACCTTCGCTCCTTCTGCCGTGACCTTAAAACATGGTTATTTCCTTAGGCTGGCCTGGACTGAATGGGGTTTTAATGGGAATTTTAGTTTTTAGTGTTTGAAATTTAATCTGGACTGGTTTTATTGTTGTGAGCTGCCCTGAGTCCTCGTGGAGAAGGGCGGTATATAAGTCTGATAATAGATAAATAAATAAATAAATAAATAAATAAATAAATAAATAAATAAATAAATAAATAAATAAATTCTTAGCTGGGCATTTGGAGTTCCTTTGGATGCAGCTAAAATAGCTCTCTGTCAACCTCGCTAGTTTTGCTTTGCCGCTTCGGTTGTCATAGAAACGGAGGGAGGGGGGTTTATGCTCACGCGGGCTTTCTAAATCTGGGAAAACGAAACCTTTCCTTAAGCTGTTATCAGTCCAACGGACACTGCATTCCTGGATGCTGACACGGCCAGACGTCTGCTCCCACCTGACCTCTGGAAGACCTGTGGATTGGATGATTTATGGTGCACAAGGGAGGGGGATGCTTTCTAATTGTAACTTTCGCGCGTTTTGCTTCAGAATCCTGCTTTCTATGGTTGCGTTCATTTCATATCTAGTAAAAGTACCAGTTAACCTCTCTAATGGAGTCTAGGTCCTCCTTTCCTGGATACTGAAGGAAGCATACCTGACAATAAGCAGGATTCTCATCACAGCCATCCCGGATCACACCGAGGGGGCTGAAAAACTACAGAATGTCTGATCAGGGAAGTGATACAGAACAGATGGGGGCATATGGTTCGGCAATGTCTTCATACCAGCAACCCGAAGAGGCTGCGATGTGGATGGAGAATTTATAGCTGAAGGAGCCGAGGGAAGAACCAGCCCGATGGTCGACAGGGGTCGGAAGGTTGCCGGACCTGAGAAAGACCCCCCGTGGAGTAACAACCTCCAGACCCCGAAAAGGCGTGTGGCTGCAGGAGCAGAAGGAATGCCTCAAAATGGAGCAAGCCCTTCAGCTCATTCGTGAGATTGATGAAAGCCGAAAAGCCCGTGAGTCTTATACATACCCTGGGGGGGGGGGAGAAGAAGACTCTAAAGTAGATCCTGAGGAAGGAGTCTGTGGGGGAGAGGAAGAGAGAGCTGACGAAGATACATCCCAGGCATTGGGTGGTCAAATGAGGGATGCAGCAGTCCAGGGGCCCCCAGCCTTACAGGCCCCACCCCGCAGGCGGAAAAAACCTAAAATTCCCCCCCTTCCTGGAAAGTATGATGGGAACCCAAAGACTTTGGGATTTTTCTTAACCCAAGTGTGGAATCACATGCAAGACTGGGGCGAGGACTATTCGTCAGATGCAGCCCGAGTGAGATGTGTCACCAGTGCTTTAGAGGGGGTGGCAGCCGAGTGGATGGTGGTACTCCACAATAACAATTCCCCCCTGCTGCGGAATTACAACCAGTTTATGGCGGCCCTTAGGAGGCGTTTCGAGGACCACCTAGCTGAGCGGAAGGCGAGGCTTCGTATGAAAAGTATCCAGCAAGGCCGGAGATCGGTGGCTGAATACACCCAAGAATTTCGGGAGCTAGCGCCATACATGACAGGGTGGTCAGAGGTAGCCTTGCTGGAAGGGTTCAAAGACAGGCTGAATGATGAAATCTACCATGACTGTAGAGCACGGGGGGTTCCCGAAGATCTGGACAGTTGGTACATAGCAGCTGAGGATGCAGAAATTGAGATAAGCCGTAGCCGACTATGGAGGGGGCGTGCCGGGGAACCCTCATTCTCCTACCACCGCAAGGAAGCCCCAAAGATGACTGGGGGAAGGCCAAAAACCAAACCCAAGCCGAAGCCTTTCACTTGTTTTAAGTGCGACATGGAAGGACATCGGGCCGCTGAGTGCTCCTCCAGGCCAGTGCCAAAACCTGCCAGCAGAGCGCCAAAGAAGATGGACAAAACACCCGCAAAAGTTCGTGAAGTCGCGCTGGAGGGGGAAGTCGTAGAGTTCGCTCCCCGGACCAAAGGGGAGTTGGGAACTCCAACCAACGTGGACGACAGCGAGACCGACTCCGACTCCGATGATCTGGTGAGTCACACTGAGGGGCCCCTACTCATCCCCATAGAACTTAAAGTACCATCCACAGGGGCCCATGCACAGATGCCAGCCTTATTAGACTCTGGGTGCACCAGGTGCATTATCAGCCCGAAAGTAGTAGAAAAGATGGGCCTGGGACTGAGGGAGCTGAAAAGGCCTATTGCATTCTGCCAGCTAGATGGATCGATGGCAGGCGGGGCCCCAACTAGTTCCATAACGGAACCCATTGAAATGAAATTAGGGGACCACGTAGAGACTCTCAGTTTTGTGGTGGCCCCTAGCATGGAACGACCCCTCATTCTCGGCTTGCCCTGGCTACGGAAATGGAACCCACGAATTAACTGGAAAACGGGGGTTCTGCGCATTCGTGCTAGTAAGCCACCACCTGAAGGGAAGGAGCCCCCCCTTGAAGACAGAGGGGGCCCTGAAGAAGCGGAGATGGCAATAGACCACATAGAGGGGGAGGAGAAAATTCCAAAAGAGTATTGGGATCTCCGTGAAGTTTTTAGCGAGAAGGCCTCGGATGTGCTGCCCCCCCACAGGGCTACAGACTGTGCTATTGAGATACTCCCGGGAGTGAAGCTCCCTAAGCCAAAGATTTATCCTATGACCCCTCGTGAACTGGGGGAACTACGAAATTTTATTGACAAAAACCTAGAACGGGGCTTCATCCAACCAGCCAGACCACGAGTGGCCGCACCAGTTTTATTCAGAGAAAAGAAAGATGGTTCCTTTCGTCTGGTAGTTGACTATAGGAACCTAAACGCGATTTACGTGGAAAACGTCTACCCCTTACCCCTCATGAAGGACATGTTGGCTCACTTAGGG
This sequence comes from Masticophis lateralis, assembly GCA_030761175.1. Classification (NCBI taxonomy): domain Eukaryota; kingdom Metazoa; phylum Chordata; class Lepidosauria; order Squamata; family Colubridae; genus Masticophis; species Masticophis lateralis. The sequence goes on from JAUDYJ010000008.1 coordinate 682,086, forward strand.
AAGGGGAAGATTTTTACCAAATTGGATTTACGGGAGGCTTATTACAGGGTGCGCATCAAGGAAGGGGATGAATGGAAAACTGCATTTAACTGTCCGCTGGGGTGTTTCCAGTTCCGAGTACTCCCGTTTGGACTACAAGGGGCTCCTGCAGTATTCATGCAATTAATCAATGAAATTTTGCATGAGCATTTGTATAAGGGGGTGCTCGTTTATTTGGATGACATTCTTATCTACTCTGACAACATGGCCGACCATGTGAGATTAGTACGCACCGTCCTGAAAAAACTTAGGGCTGCTGAATTGTATGCAAAGCTTTCTAAATGTGAGTTCCACCAAACCAAAATTGACTATCTTGGCTATCGCATCTCCCCGGAGGGAATAGAAATGGACCCTGCAAAGGTTCAGGCGGTGTTAGAATGGACAGCGCCATGCACCCGCAAGCAGTTACAGAGTTTTTTGGGATTTGCTAACTTTTATCGACAGTTCATCCCCTCGTTTGCCAAAATCGCATTGCCAATAACTAATCTCCTGAAAACCAAGGGTGAAGAAAAACCAAAACCCTCCAAACCTCTTGAATGGACTATGGACTGTCAGGCAGCATTCGAAAAACTGAAACGGCTATTTGCTGCTGAACCAGTCCTTAAACACCCAGATATGGACGAACCTTTCGTGGTACAGGCAGATGCCAGTGATGTTGCAGTAGGGGCCGTACTTCTGCAAAAGAATGCGGATGGAAAATTACAGCCTTGTGCCTACACGTCCCGGAAACTATCCGAAACCGAAAGGAGATGGGCCATATGGGAAAAGGAGGCTTTCGCCGTACGTTGGGCACTTCTAACCTGGAGACACTTTCTCGAAGGAGCTAAACATCCTTTTGAAGTTTGGACTGATCATAAAAATCTCGAGGCTTTGAAAACCCCACGTAAGCTGTCGCCAAAACAAGTGCGCTGGGCCCAACATTTCAACCGTTTTAACTTCACTTTGCGCTACCTTCCTGGCGGGAAGAATTTCATGGCAGATGCTTTGTCCAGATTGCCTCAATACAACAGCACCAGGGAGGAAGTTGTCCGTCCTATTGTCCCGTCAGCCCAACTGGCGGCACCAGTGACTACCCGAGCACAGTCGAAACGTGACCCAAGTCTGTCGGGTGAGTTGCTCCAGCAACTAAAAGAGACTTTAAAAACCGATGAGTGGTTCCAAGCCCACTCAAACGAATGTACACTTCGTGATGGACTAGCTTGGGTTGGAGCCAAATTGTATGTCCCAGCTAATTTACGAGTAACTATTTTGCAACACGCCCATGACTCCAAGGTGGCGGGACACTTTGGATTTGTCAAAACCTTACATCTCATCAAAAGACAGTTTTGGTGGCCCGCGCTCAAAGAGGACACAGAGGCATATGTCGCAAGCTGTCCAGTGTGTGCCTCAGCTAAGAGACCTCCCGGGAAGGCACCTGGTCTTCTCCAAAGTGTGGCCAGGCCCACTGCTCCTTGGAAAGAAATATCCATGGACTTCATTGTAGACCTTCCCGAGAGTGGGGGTTGCACAGTTATATGGGTAGTAACTGATCTGTTTTCCAAACAGGTGCATTTTATCCCATGCACTAAGATCCCATCAGCAAAAACCCTTGCTAAGATGTTCATTCAACATGTATATAGGCTACATGGAGCACCAAAACATATAATTTCAGACAGGGGAGTGCAGTTCACCTCCAGCTTTTGGAAAGAGTTCCTAATGTTGATAGGCTCCGCCCAAGGACTAAGCTCCGCCCACCACCCCCAGACCAATGGGGCCTGTGAAAGAACCAATGGCGTGCTAGAACAGTATTTGAGATGTTATATAAACTACCAACAAGACAACTGGGTGGAATTGCTGCCATTCGCAGAAGTGGCATATAATAATTCCGTCCATAGCAGCACAGGTTTCACTCCTTTCAAGGTGGCTTCTGGGCAAGAGTTTGTACCAATCCCAGAATTACCTCATGATGACCCACAAAACCCTTCTCTGATTGAGTGGATCGATCAACTACGAGCGACTTGGGCAGTGACTCGCAAAGCGTTAGATGATGCTCACCAAGCCCATAAAGCCCAAGCCGACAAAAGGAGATGCCCTGCACATGCTTATCAAGTGGGGGACATGGTCTATCTATCTACCAAGTATTTGCAAACTCCGCAGAAATCAAAAAAGCTTGGTCCTAAGTATGTGGGCCCTTTCCCTGTTACTCGGATCATTAACCCAGTCACGGTTGAATTAGATTTACCCAAGAACTTGCGATGAATCCATCCAGTGTTTCATGTTAGTTTACTGAAACTGGAACAATCATCCTCTCTACGTCCGTCCAAGGAACCTCCTCCTGTTCCCATCCTCATTGAAGGGGAACAACACTTTGAAGTAAAAGAGATTTTGGACTCTAGAAAACATCATGGGAAAGTACAGTATCTCGTAGCCTGGAAGCACTTCCCGTTATCACAAGCTGAGTGGGTGAATAAACGTGATGTTAGGGCACCTAGAAAAGTGCAGCTGTTCCACACCAAATACCCTGATAAACCTTGAGTCATGATAAGTATAAATTGTTGTGATATTACCTCTTCTTTTCTCTGTTTCAGGATTAGGAGCTGCCTCTTCTGAAGGGGGGCCGAATGTCAACCTCGCTAGTTTTGTTTTGCCGCTTCGGTTGTCATAGAAACGGAGGGAGGGGGGTTTATGCTCACGCGGGCTTTCTAGAAACTTTCTGAGAAGGTTTCTGAGAAAACGAAACCTTTCCTTAAGCTGTTATCAGTCCAACGGACACTGCATTCCTGGATGCTGACACGGCCAGACGTCTGCTCCCACCTGACCTCTGGAAGACCTGTGGATTGGATGATTTATGGTGCACAAGGGAGGGGGATGCTTTCTAATTGTAACTTTCGCGCGTTTTGCTTCAGAATCCTGCTTTCTATGGTTGCATTCATTTCATATCTAGTAAAAGTACCAGTCCCCTAATCCTCTTGGTTGCTCTTCTCTCACTTTTTCTAGAGTCTCAACATCTGTGTTTCCATGAAAATAAGATCAATTTTGTTGTTTTGCTCTGCAAACAATATGAAGGTTCTCCTTTTTACTCTCTATTTTTATCCTTTTTAAAAATACTCTACTTTTAAATCAATTTTTAACTTCTAACTTTGTTCTTTTTACTCTATTTTTTTTAAAACTACTCTTTAGTTTTAAATCAATTTTTTAACTTTAAATTTTAAAAAGTTTCAATTTCTTGGGAAGAAGTTTGGTCTAGTGGTTAAAGCACCAGGTGGGAAACCAGGAGACTATTTGGCTCCCTGTAAAGGATCTACTTCTTCAGCCCTGGAACCTCTAACCTGCCTCTTGAAACAAGCCAAGTGAGTCGAAGCGAGGAGTCCGGATGGCCTCTCCCAAGGGGAAGAAAAGAAAGACGGCATATTGCTCTCCAAACAGTAAAGAAGTTGGAACCATTCCTCAAAAGCAACAGAAGATTGATGGATTTTGCCAGCTTTTGCACTCAACAGTGGGTCGTGCATCCTCCCCCCTTTCCCTGCCGGTTAGCCGTGATGCTTTGGCATTGTTTGGGGATTCCCCCCTGGAGTGGGAATTGCAGGCAGAGGAGAATCAATCAGGAAGTCAGCTGGGAAGCTTGCGTACCCCTCTGCGTAATTTGACGACAAATGACTCAGCAACTATGGGTGAATCGGCTCCAGGCCAGGATAAGGGCTTACAGTCGGAGTTTTACAACCATAGTGAATTAGCTTTAGGACTTGAAAACCAACTAAATGTTAGTACAAGGGATTTCATTAGCCGACACAGTATGCTCACTTCTCAGACAGTCTTGGCCATTTTTGACCAATTTGCAGAGGTGCGTTTAAAGTTGGACTCTGTGATCAATTTTATTTCTGCGGCACAGACGAATAAGCCGCAGGTATGTTCAACTGGCTGTCAGACAGAACGACCTGGCCAGATGGTGCATTCGAGGGAAAGAACAAGCGGACAATATATTGACTGTAAGCATGGAAAAAAAGCAAGAGATGGTGAGCTGGTTGGATCTGAAATCCCACAGTACAAGAGTGGGGGGGGGGGGGGGAAACAGGCGATTATTGAAGGAGCAGATTGTATTGAATATATATAATTCTGAGATAAATGTGGGTAGATGGTCTTCAAAAAAACAGATAGTGACCTCTTTGTCACAGCTTACTCGGTGTGACAAGGGGGCAGTAGATTTGGCAGCATATGAACATCTTCCACAACGTGATAATTATATCAGAATTCTTTTTAAGTTCAAACAACAGCTCTTCCCAAGCCTGCTTATGCGAATGAGAGGATTCTTGACTTATTATCAAATTTTACCCACCCGAGTTTTTTCTAGTGATGAGGCCATTCTGCTAATTCAGAGAGCCCCGAGGGAGAGTGTGGCAGTGCATGGAACAGCTGTTTGGGAAAGCGGACTGAATAGGGAAAGCAGGCTGGCCAAGGTAGGGAGGAGATTTAGCGTTACAGAGGAAATGTCGGTTAGGGTTTTGGACTCAGCTGAAATGAAACTTCCTTCAATTGGTTTGGTACAAGATGAGACATTTGATTCTGCCTGTTTGGAAACTTTCTCTTCACTTTCACAAATGGAGCAGAAAGAAATACTTAAAAAACTTAAAGAGACGAGGAAGCTGCTGAAGCAGACTATTTCTTCTGCCGCTCCTTTAGCGTCGATAGCTCTACCCCCTTCAAGGCACGAGGCAGCTCCGGAGACCCAGCAGCCTATAAACCCAGGAAGCCTGATGCCCATGTCTATACAGCACAAGGTACCAGAGACAGCAGATTTGTTAACACAAAGTGATGTGGGACAAACATCGGAGATGGAAGGCACCCAGGAAGGAATCCCCCAAACCCCCTTAGCGGCAAAGACGATGCCAAGAAACGACACAAACGCGGTGCCTCATGCAAAATCATTTACCGTGGAGGCAGAGATTAATACAGCCCATAGACCTGCAAGCCCGAAAGTAACAGGCAGTGCAATGATGCCCAAACAGACGTCTATTGAACCCAGGCGATTAAATGGGGGTGTGTGTGTAAACGAGGGAGGAGGGGTAGGAGAGATGGTCCAAGAGGCCTGACTAGGAAATAGTGAGCAACCACGTCCTTTAAGAGTGCACTTCCTCTCTTGGAATGTGGCAGGATGGAGAGGAAGTTGGGGCACAGATGTTTGTATTAAATTTTTAAATAGGTACCATGTAATTGCTTTGCAGGAGACATGGGTTAGCAAAGATGAGACCCCAATTGAGCTCCCCGGGTTTAATATTTGGCAGCTGCCAGCAAAGAGAGTAGCTAAAAAAGGAAGAGCCTCTGGAGGATTGGGCATTCTGGTGAAAGCCGAACTAGGATGGAAGGGAAATGAGATATGCTTGGAGGATGGCCCTTTATTTTTTCAAGCAATCCATTTGGAATATGAAGAGAAGTCAATGATATTTGCAAATGTGTATGTCAACCCAGCACTGGGGGATTTGTGGGAGGCTCTAGAGGTAAAAATATTAGAAATACGGAAAAAATTCACAAAAACACCTCTAATTTTGGCAGGAGACTTCAACGCGCGTGTGGGTCCCTCGCTGGAACCTTTTATTGAAAACGGTACCATTCCTGAGGGATATTTACATAACCAACAATCATGGGTCTCCCAAGATAGGAAAAAGAATAAAGAAGGGGGGAAATTTCTAACTATGATATATAACTGTAACCTCCAAATTGTAGGCCAGTACTCGGAGCTTAGAAGGTACCCCATAACTTTTTTTGGCCCCAAGGCATGTAGTTCTATCGATTATTTTTGTGTCTCTCACAGCCTAGTAGCAGGGGCAACTTCAGTCTGGACGTTACCAAGGTCAGAAAGTGATCACCTTCCTATTGCGACGTCCATGATAATCCCTTCAGATTTAAGGAAAAGGAATAAATCAATCCAACAAGTAGGTCTCAACTTAGAAAGAGCCCAAGAGAAAAGATTAACATGGAAGAGGGTTGATAACAAAGCAGTGACTGAATTCATGAATTCACCATGTATGGAAGCCTTAGCGCATATATGCGCAAACAGTACGGGTGAACAAGAGCCTATAGTTTGTTTTGCGGAAATATGCTATAAATTGAAGCATTTTTCCATGACTACCAAGCCAACGGGCCTGTCTGATTCTAGTAACTCATCTTGGTTTGACAGCGACTGTAAGGAAAAGAAAAAACAGCTTAGAAAATCACTTAGGAGATACTTAAGCAGCCCAAACATGGAACTACAGAAGGAGTATATTACCATAAGGCAGAAATATAAGCAGCTACTGAAGAGAAAAAAGGCCTCCTATATCGACAACCTATGGGCTGGTCTAGAACAGGCAGCAAAGCTGGCCTCACCCACACTATTCTGGTTGGAGGTCTCAAAAATTATTAGAGATAGAAAACCAATAAGTGACCCAAACATTAGTGCAGAAAGATGGGAGAAGCATTTGGCCATGCCAGCAGCAGAGGAAAACTCTGATGAGCTTATATCCTCTCCGAGCTTGATACAGGAACATGAAGCCTTACCGCAGTGGGAAGAAGTGTCAATCACGGAGGTGAGGCATTTAATCTCCTCCCTGAAGACAAACAAAGCTCCAGGACAGGATGCACTCCCGGCAGCCTTATTTAAAGATAACATAGCCTGGTGGGTGCCTGTCCTGGCGGGTCTCTTTACTTTTATTAACAGAACAGGGCAAATTCCTGCTAGTTGGCGTTCATCAATAATTATCCCTTTACATAAAAAAGGTTCCAGAGACAATCCTGATAATTTTCGATTAATTAGTTTAATCGATATTTCAGCAAAAATTTATGCTAAGCATTTGCTTCATAAATTAGAGGACTGGATAATGAGAAATAACATCTTAGCTGAAGAGCAGTCAGGTTTCAGGAGCGGAAGATCTACTATGGATAATTGTTTTGTGCTGGACCATCTAATAACTAAGTTTAAGTCTTGGAAAAAACCTCTGTATGTGGCATTCATAGATTTGAAGGCAGCCTTTGATGCAATTGATAGGAAAATTTTATGGGATAAATTAGAGGCTATGGGAATAGAAAAGAAATTGTTATATTTAATTCGAATGTTATACACGGAAACCCAAGTAAGAGTTCGAGTGAATAGGTCAGGAGCGGTAACAAACGCAATCCCATTAAAAAAGGGCATCAGACAAGGTTGCATTTTAGCCCCAACACTTTTTAACCTATATTTAAATGACCTCCCAAAATGTCTGGAAGATACATCACTCCATGGGCCTAGTATAGGAACAAGACAGGTTAATTGCTTGTTATATGCCGATGATATAATTTTGTTGTCAGCCTCACAGGTGGGGCTGCGAAGGTCACTTGGGAGGTTGGCAGCATATTGTACAAAAAATCACCTGACAATTAATATAGAGAAATCAAAGGTAATGATATTTAGCAGGCAACAAAATATAAGGAGATGGGTTTTAAATGACAGAAGAATAGAACAAGTTCAGTCATTTACCTATTTAGGGCTAGTATTTCAGTCAAATGGCAAATGGAATAAGCAGGTAAAAGCTGGAGCTCGGAAGGCCATGGCTCGGATGGCTCAATTAAACAAACTTATTTTAGAGAAAACTCCATCTACATTAATCCCAGTGCTAAAGGTCTTCCAGGTGAAAATCGAACCAGTACTTACCTATGGGGCAGAAATATGGGGGTCAGTTAAGCTGCATGGGCTGGAAACCCCTCAAAATAAGTTCCTTAGGAGAATTTTGGCAGTGTCCCCCGGAACCCCAGCATGTGTAGTAAGGGCAGAAACAGGAGTCCATGCGACTGGCACTAGGGCTTTGTTGAAGACTGTTTATTACTGGTTGAGAATAATCGAGATGGAGGAAGGGAGGTTACCAAAATTAGCGCTAATGGAGCAGATTATCTCAAGTAATAAAAATAACTGGTTATCAAGAGTTCTGAAGCAGGTATCTAGCTCTGGTATCCCTTTAAATTGGCAGCAGTATGACTATAGGCAGATCCAAAATTGGATTGCACAGAGATTTAAGGACATAAGTGCCCAATCGGATATTGCACAGGTGACAGCAGTAAAAGTTTGCCCCTGGTTATCAGCCAATAAACAAATCTTCAAAATAGAAAAATATTTAGCTGTGCCTTTGTTTCCCGTCCTGAGAAGATTCTTTACAAAACTGAGGTTGGACCAACTCGGAACAAATATGCTCTGGGGTAGATATAAGGGCATTCCTGTAAGGGAAAGGGTCTGTCTATGTGGGACGGGGGAAGTCGAAACAACGTCCCACGTAATTTTTGATTGCCCCCTATATTCAGACCTGAGGGAACATCAACTGGGCAGGATCTTTTATACCAGCACCACTAAATCTAAAGAGCACTTTTTGCGACACTGTTTGTTAGGTTCCAACTTGCAGTTGGTAAAATGGATTGCTAAATTTGTGGTAAAGTTGATGGGAAGGAGGACAAAGTTGGTGCAGCAAAATGCGGTAGATTGTAAGAATGACCACTTGATCTAACAATGAAATTTTAATAGCAGTCAATACTGATTGGGCGACATTATAAATATAAATTTAAGTATATTTTAATGGTATTTTAAATTATTGTATTTATCCCGAATTTATTTTAGATCGTATTTTATTCTAATTGTATTTTAATTGTGAGTTATTCCAACCTTACTTAATTTGTTTTATCAAACCTTTGTAATGATTTGTCTTTGTAATTCTGCATTTGATATGGCCCAAAGGGCTAATCAATAAATAAAAAAAATACTACTAGTAAAAGTACCAGTTAACCTCTCTAATGGAGTCTGGGTCCTCCTTTCCTGGATACTGAAGGTATCAGTATCCAGGACAAACCAATGAATTTGGTTTGTATGGTTTCTAGCAAGTTTTTCTTTGCAAGGATTCCTGTTTGTGCCCCATAAAGAATCTGTGCCAATGTTTTGGCCTCAAAAAAGTTTTAGGCAGCAGGTACTCCACCTGTATAAAAGAAATGTTTAATTGTATTTGAGTACCTATTGGCTGCTTGCAATGTTTGCTCCAGGTGTGCCTTACATGTCCCTTGCAAGTGGAAGACCACTCCAAGGTATTTAAATGTCCTAACCTGTTCCAATCTGTGTCCTTCAATTTTCCAGGAGTATTGTCTGGGTCTTTTAGCAAAAACTAAATTTTTTGATTTATCTAAGTTTAAGAGTAGCACCTGAGGTATTTATAAATTGAAATAATAAATAAATAAATAAATAATAAATTGTTCCAGGACTGAGTTCTCTCATATGCCTCATTAATTTGGGGAGTGATGGGAGGAACTTAAATCCTGGGCGGTTCCCAACAGCTTCAAAAATTGTGATGTAATCTCAAGATTCATCTCAAGAAGTTAAAAAAACAGAAGCAGTGGGAGGGGCTAGGCTGAAGAGTAAGATGGAGGAGGATGCTCATGAAGCTTCGAGGGGCTAAAGATGGCAACTAAATTTCTATCTTGGAATGTTAATGGCTTAAATTCACCACAAAAAAGAAAGAAAGTATTTCAGTATTTGAAACAATTTAAGAATGATGTTTTTTGTTTGCAAGAAACATATATTAGATTAACAGACCAAAAATATTTGATAAATTCAAGATTAGGTACACATTTTGTGGCATCAGCACCAGCGAAGAAAAATGGGTTAGTTGTATATGTAAAGAAAGGACTACCAGTTAATTTAATTGAGGCAGATACCCAAGGAAGATATATCGCAATTGAATTATTAACTCAGAGTGGAAAAATGCTTTTAATTGGAATATATACACCTAATCAATGACAAGATAAATTTTATAAATTTTTACAGACCAAAATAATACAATGGGATTACAAATCTTTTATACTAATGGGTGATTGGAATGGAGTAATAGATACACTGAAAGATATAAAAAGTTTATCCAAGATTTCAACACATGCAAAATTATCTAAATCTTTTTTTGATATGATGGAAGATATGGAACTGAGAGACATTTGGAGAGAACAGAATGCTGAAGAAAGAGATTTTACTTTTTTTCCCGATAGACATCAATTCTTTTTCCAGGATTGATTTTATACTAATCACAAATAATTTTTTTTCTAGGGTGAAGAAGACGAAGTTTTGTCCAAGAACTTTAACTGATCATAGTCCGATCTGGGTGGAATTGGATCAGGAGAGGGGAGAAAGGAGGTCTTGGAGGTTAAATGAAAATTTATTTAAATATGAAGAAAAGGTGAATGAGCTTAAAAAACAAATGAAAGAATTTTTTGCTATTAACATGCATAAGAGTACTTCTATGGAAATGGTATGGGATGCAAGTAAGGCCTATATGAGAGGAATTTTAATACATATGAATAATAAATATAGATTATAACAACAAAAGAAGCGGAAAGAGATAGAGGAGGAAATAAAAAAGAAAGAACAGTTACTTATACTTAATCCAGGAAATAAGAAAGTAAAGGAAGCAATAAATATACTACGAGAGCAATTTAATATGTTAATGGCTGATCAAGTGGCAACTAGTTTACAATATGCTAAACACAATACATTCTGTAATGCTAATAAACCAGGTCGGTGGTTGGCCTATGTGTTGAGGAAAAAACAGAAGTCACGAGTTATTAGTAAGATAGAATTTAGAGGTAAGGAAGTTTATCAACAGAATATGATCAAAAAAGCTTTTTTAGAATTTTATACAAAGTTATATGCTAGTGATTCAAAAAAAGGCATAGATATAGATAGATACCTAAAGGATGAGAATATTCCTGAATTAATGTTAGAACAGAGGGAAGGATTGAATCAGCCAATAACTTCTGAGAAGATTATTGTAGCAATTAAACAGTTAAAAACAGGTAAAGCTCCAGGAACAGATGGATTAACAGCTGTTTATTACAAGAATTTACAGTATGAGATGGTAGAACCGCTTAGAGCTTTATTTTGTAAAATTCAATCAAGGGGAGGAGTTCCACCCTCTTGGAGCTTTTGTTTCACTGATTCTAAAAGAAGACCAAAACTGTACTAAACCTGATAATTTTAGGCCAATATCACTTTTGAATACTGATTACAAAGTTTTTGCCAAGATATTAGCGAATAGACTAATGTCAGTTATGCAACAAACAGTTCATAATGATCAATCAGGGTTTATAAAAAGGAGACAAATGAAATATAATGTTAGACAAATTGTAAACTTGTTGGAATATCTGGAAAAAAACAACCAAGTCCCTACAGCGTTCATATTTTTGGATGTGGAGAAGGCAGTTGATCGACTGAATTGGCAATTCCTGTTTAAGATAATAGAAAAAATGCATTTTGGAGAATATTTTACGCAATCAATCAGAGCAATATATCAGGAACAAACAGCACAAATAATAGTTAATGGAGGTTTAACAGATGTTTTTAAAATTGAGAAAGGAACAAGGCAGGGTTGCCCCTTGTCTCTACTGCTGTTTATTTTAACTCTAGAAGTTTTGTTGAATAAGATACGTGACTCTGAAAAAATAAAAGGAATTGTAATCAGACAGCAAGATTATAGACAAGAGCGTTTGCAGACGATTTGGTTGTTACTTTATTTCAACCTATAGAATTGGTTCCACATATGATGGACATAATAGGTCAATATGGTAAGGTATCTGGGTTTAAAGTAAACCAACATAAGACAAAGATGATAACTTAAAATATGTCTATATTTCAAAGAGAAGACTTAGGAAGAATAATGGGGTTTGAAATAGTTAAAAAGGTTAGATATCTAGGAGTAAATATTGCAGCCTTAAATACGAAATTATTTAAAAACAATTATGAAGTTCTTTGGCAAGTGCAGAAAGAAATGGAAAATTGGAAAAAGCTACAACTATCTCTATTGGGAAGGATAGCAGTAATAAAAATGAATGTGTTACCTAGGTTTTTATTTTTGTTTCAAATGATACCAGTGCTTAAGAAAGATGGAAATTTGATGGAGTGGCAGAAAGGGGTTAATACTTTTATTTGGGGTGGGGAAAAACCAAGAATAAAATTGAAAATTATACAGGATGTACGTGAGAGAGGAGGTCTTAAAATGCCTAATTTAAGATTGTATTATGAAGCATCTGTCTTATCACAAATTAGTGATTGGTTTAATCTAACTGAAGAGAGAATGTTAAATATAGAAGGTTATGATTTGTTATATGGATGGCATGCGTACTTGTTATATGAAAAAAAAGTGGATAAGGTGTTTAAAGGTCATATACTTAGAAATGCTTTGCTGAGGGTTTGGAAAAAGTATCAATATAAGTTAAACTACAAGATACCCATATGGGCAAATCCCGGACATGCAATAGAAAATATAAGTATAGAACAAAAATAGGAGGTGATTACTTATAAAGAGCTTCTTTTTATGGAAAGGGGCAAATTGCAATTGAAACCTTTAAATGTATTGAAAGAAGAATGGATAATTTATACTTGGTTTCAGTATAGTCAGCTTCAAGCTTAGATGGAGGGAAGATCAAAAAATTGGTGTTATGCAAAATGAGGAAAATTTGATAAAACAGATTAGAGATCAAAGTCAAATGCATATTAAAAGGTTGTATAATGCATTATTGGAAATAGATTCAGAAACGGAATTGGTTAATGATTGTATGATAAAATGGGCACAAAACTTTCAGGAACCAGTGATGATAGAAACATGGGAAAAGATTTGGGTTAGAAATGTTAAATTTACGCAAAGCACAAAACTTACGAGAAAACTTTGATAAAATGTTTATAGATGGCATTTAGATCCTAAAAAATTATCATATATGTACCCAAATTTACAAGCTAAATGTTGGAGATGTGACTGTGATGATGCAACTTATTATCATATATGGTAGACTTGTAAGAAAATCAAAGCATTTTGGATAAAAATCTGGTGGGTGATGCAGAATATTTTGAAAAAAAGGTTGAAATTTACTCCACAACTGTTTTTATTGGGTATAACTATGGATTGTACAGCATTAGAGACTAAATTGATATTAAATTTAATATCAGCAGCTAGGCTGTTGGTAGCGCAATACTGGAAGAAGGACTTTTTCCTACTATTGAAGAGTGGACATTGAACGTAGCGAACTTAGCGGAAATGGCAAAAATTTCAGCATATTTGAAAGACTATACACAAGAAAGATATATATCGGAATGGAGAAGATGGATTGACTATATTCAAAATAAGTATCATACAAGAAAATACCAAATAGCTTATTAATGAATGTTAAATTTTAGAAATATTATGTTATCTATAGTGGAGTTAAGGTTTCAGGGGGGGATTTGGTAGTTTAAGGATAGATAGGTTAATTTAGCTTATGATTGTTAATTGAAATACCCTGTATTTTGCTCTGGGAAGTCTGGGGGGGAGGGGGGAAGGGGTGTATGTGGGGGGGAAAGGGTGGGGGGAATATTGGGGAAAATTTTCTTTTTGTAAAACTTTTCAATTAAAAAAATTGTGATGAAAATTGCATCTTCTATCTGAAATAATGCACTCATGTGCAGTATGTATGCAATCTATACATGTGTTGTAGAAAAGATGTAGCTAACATTTATGTGGAGAGAATCTTGAGGCAGGAAACAAAGTGCACCTGTTTTGAAAAAAGATCAGTAACACCCCTAATAACAGTGTCCCCTCCCCCACTTTTAGGCAATTCCACAGTAAAGTCCATAGATATTTCTTTCAAATATAACCACTTGTACAAAAGACATGCAGCACTTAATTGATCAGTTGCATGAACACCACAGGAGCCCCCTGTAGGCTGAAAGGGAGCACCCAGAATTGGAAGTATCCCAGAGGGCAATTAAATGCAGTTTTCCATTCATCCTCCTCCTTGATTTGAACCCTGTAGTAAGCTTCCTGAAAATCTAACTTAGTGAAATTTTTTCCTTTGGCTAAATGCACCAACATGTTCTTCATCTGGGCTTCTCTCCTGGGGGGACCTTCCCTTTGCCCCATGCCCTTCACCCATCTGAACCTGATAGGCCTCTCATTGAAGTCCAGCTAGTTTCGCCATTCTGCCTCACCTTGAGCCTGGTGTGGTCTAATGGAGGAGCCGGCCATAGTTCCAGTTTCCTCTAACTCACTCCCATGGTTGGACAAAACTGAAAGTAAAGCAGGGTCTTTGCTGCAATGTGACAAAATGAGGCAGAGAGAGATTTCTTTTTCTTTTTCCTCACCAAAAAAGGTAGGTGCAAACAATATGACGATATGACCATATGACTATATTCTTACCTTTTATTTGGCTCCACCCCCAATCTATTGCTGCCTCCTGAATCCCAGCTGATGGTTAGAGGGAAAAAAACTGTTTAAACTCTTGCCCCGGGGCTTCAAAGGGCTGCCATACAGCTGATCAGTGTTAAAAGAAAACAGATGAGTAGACCGGTTGTTAAGTAGTTAAGTAGTTAAGCCAGTGGTTCTCAAAGTGGGAGGTACCATGCCTTAGGGGGGATGGTAAGAGGCAAGGGGGGCAGCAGGGGCGCTAGAGGCAAAAGGGGGTGACGGGGGTGCTAAGTGGCAAGGAGGGTGGCCCTTACCCTTTGGCCTGTGCCTTGCAGCAGTTACCTCCTTGCAAGCAAACAGCAAGAAAAAAGAACTCCTTTCAGCTTCAGCATAGGCTAATTAGCCCGTTGATTAGATCAGCCTCCCGACTCTCAGCTGATTTGCTCTCAGCTGTTTTGTGCTCGGTTGCTTGCTGCAAAGAGCTGAATTCCTGGAGCAGATTTTTTTCTCCTTATGCAAATGAAGCTGAAAACAAAACTGAAAGTAAAGCAGGGTGTTGGCTGTGTCGTTGGAAAATTAGGCAGAGGCAGATTTCTTTTCTTTTTCCTCTCAAAAAAGGTAAGTGCAAACAATGGAAAATTTAGGGCAAAAGAGGAGAGTTCAAGATTTTAAAACATGAAAGAAAAAAAGCTCTATTTAACTAGGGAATTGTAATAATTGAGATACTATTAATTGTATATTGAGTTGAAAGCAGAAATGGTTAAGTTGTGATTTGGAGGAATATATGGGGGAAATTATTTGGTTTATTGGTAAATATAATTAATTGATTGGTAAGAAATTGGATTGCATGGAAATAATTGGAATATTCATGTTCATATTGATTAATATACAAAAAAGATAGTTATATAACTAATTGATTTATATTAAAATGTTGGATTTGTATTAAACAACTGTAATATTACATAATTAACCAATGTGAGGATGGATATAAAAATAGATGACAATGGGTAGGGGTGTAATATAGAATAGAAGGGAAAATTGAATTTGATTAAGATTAGAGATGAGGATGAAGAGTAATATTGGTTTTTTTAAAAAAATAGATGAGGAATAAATATGGCAAAAAGGAAATATAGAAATTGTAAATTTAATTGAAATGACTAAACACTGTTTAAATTTGTGAACCGGCCAAATACTCTTTTCAAAGAAAATACATTGTATGTTTGTATGTGTGTTTCTAATTATTGCTCTTTATTAATATTTGTTCTCTTTTATTCTTTAAAGTTTAACAATTCATTCTTTATCTTAATATCTTTATGTTTATTTGGTGTTGTCTTTCTTCCCTTTCATTTTTTTTATTGTACAGCAATCTTTCTCCTCAAACCTTCCACCTCTCTCTTTTCTTTCCTTCTTACTTTCTCTTCTTCTCCTCCCTACTCCCTCTTCCTTTCTCCTTCTCCTCCTCTCTTCCTCCCTCTCTTATCCTCACTCCTACTCTAATTTCTCTTCCCTTCCTTCATCCCTCTCTATTGCTGTATCCTTTTATGCATATGGACTACTCAGAGGGCTGAAAAAGTTATTTTTGACTGGTCCTCGCACTTTTGACTAGTCCTCAAATTTACGACTGTCCTCACTTTTTACATTTTTGCCCTATCTTGTCACCATAGTGAAGAGAAGCAGTTGTGAAATGAGTGACATTAATGTATCTGATATAAATGGTTATATGAATGATATGAATAGTATAGGATCAACTACATCAACACTGAAGGACCCTCTCTATTCACATTAATTCTAAGAAAGAAAACTGCTTGTTAAAAATATACAAAGTCAGCTAAATACCATGCTAGCAATAAATATCTAAGGAGGAAGAGCTGTCAAGAATGCAAGGCCATACATGTGCAACAAAGTTACTTATTAATCTAAGGCCAGCTATGAATCTAGGCATCTTTGGATACAGAATTAGGGAGGATGCTTAGGTAAAATTATCTCATGTACTATAAATTAATGTAGGTATTTAGTAATTAAAAAGTGTCAATTCTCATGTAATGGATGTATGTTAACCATATATGGAAAGTTGCTGTGTTAGCAGAATCCTTTGTCTTGAAAAGTATAAGAACAGTCATGTCATCCCTGTCTCTTTGTTCAGAATTTTGAGATACAAATCTGATTTTGAAACTGCGCAAAAAAACTGACTCTAGCTGACCAAGGAATGTCATTTAGACTCTCATTCCACAACATTTTCTGGCAACCATGAAGGGACTGAAGGACAAAGACGCTTGAATCTGCCTGATTCTGCCCTGGCGGGACCGATGCCTTCCCAAGTGAAACATCCATCAGCCAGCCATTAGGACTCCATTGAAGTCCACAGAATCTTTCATTGGGGAAGTGCCATGAACCCGCTAGCGAAGCAGACCAGTCAAGGATCCTCACGGTCAGCCAGACCCAGAGACCTCAGCAAAAGTCCAAGAGGAAGATGCCTGCAGGCAAGTATAAGCCAGGAGTTCAAGTCTCCTGTGGGGGTACCCACCAATTTAGTGGTGGAAGAGGGGGCCCGATCATCCCCCTAGAAGACAAGGTGTTGTCCTAAAGTCTCCAGTGAGGAGTTCAAGTAAGGAGTTCGAGTCTCCTTGTTAGGATTGTGCCTCAGGGTCTTCAGAGAGCTCTGAAGATTTTGTGTCAAATCATGCTAGAAGTAAAACAAAGGTCTCTATACGGTTTGGAACTTTAAAATTAAAACCAGTGCCTGCTGGGAGATCCAAGCTAGAGAGAGCTGGACAGAATATCCCAGGGCAGAGTAAAAAGTGAGAAGTTCAAAAAAAAAAAAAAAGGCAAAGCCTGTCTAAATGGGAAGACTCAGATAATTTGATGTGATTTCTGTTAAAAATTATTTTGCTGATGTGTATCTATAATGAGAGTGTGTGGAATTGAATGGAATTGAATTGATTGCAATATATCTGGTCAGCCTGCAAATTAAGTGAATATCTTGGCTTGGAGCTGTGGGAAACAGAAAGTAGTTAGGGCCCACAATCATATTTATGATTTAAACTGCTTTCTGAGTGTTCCTCCTTTAAGAATAAGCTATAGGTTGCCCAAGGAAATAAAATTAAAACAAAAAACCAACCTCCACAGGTTTGAAAATGTTTGATGGTATGTGTGTGTATATGTATGTATGTAATCATTTCTAAACCTGCAGGAAGGATGAGACCCTCTAACAATAGTACACAAAATTATTTAAATAATAGAGCTCATTGGCTTGTGAAAAAGCTCCCTGAAATAATTGTAATGATTGGTTTGCATGGGGTGGAATTTTTGCATGAAGTGAGAAATTGGTGTACACAAGCAGTTTGATTGTAGCGCGAATGTGAGTGTGTTGAAGGTAAAAGTTGGTGTGAATGTACTTTGATTCTCTTTCATATAAAGAAGCAGTAAGTGGCAAGGTTTTGTTGTTGTGGAAAATGTCTGTGAATAGTGGAGGCTAGAGAAATGCAGAGAGTGGTGTTTGGTTGAAAGAATGCTGAGTGAAGGGGGGGAGTGAGTCTTGTCTGCTTGCTTTAAACATTTTTTTCCTTTCTCTTAATCTGTCTGAGAAAGGGAGGGGGAAATGGGGGATGCAGCCTTGCTGCTAGCTGTTTTGATCTCTTTCATCTGCATATAAAAGCTATGCAGATATATTTTCTTTTCTGCTCTGAATACAATTTTGATTTTATTTAAAAAATTTTTGGAAATTTTTGAGGTTTAAAATATTTAATTAAACCTATATAAAAGAAATGTTTTTGAAAGATTATCTGAATCTGATTGTATTTTACTAAAAGCAGAGATTGACACTAAAGTTTGATCCAAATATATTTCAGAGCATTGATCCAAAATACTTCATTTAAATTGTTTGTTTTATTTTTGAAGCTGTTCTTCTTAACCTCATTTTTAAAAAAACCAATGTCTTTATGTCTGTGTGCATTTTGAATGCTTGGGTGCTCCATCATATGGCATAGCAGCATAAGTTGTTGCCCTTTTAGGGCAGAGATGGGTTACAATAGTGGAAGGGAGAGAGGAAGTTTTAGTGGAAACCAGAAAGTTGCACCGACTTGTGCCTACTTGGAAGCCAGGATGGCAGTGATAGGAGGAATTGAATGTTTAGTGTTATAAGAAGAAGGAGTTAGAGGATCATAGGGAACCTTCGGACAGCGAAGGAAGAAAGGAATGTGAGGGTGGAACCAAGTGATAATGGGTAGAAGTGGTGGTGATACAGGCAGGGAAGATAGAGTTAAAGATTGCCCGATCCAAAGAAGGGAGGCATAAGTGTACAATATGATGGCAGAAGATGAAAGTCAATACTAGTGGCGTTGGGTGACTTCTTTTTGGGTTACACAGAGAGCCCTTGATAAATTTAGTAGTGGGACCTATGGAAGAGGAAGTGGTGTTTTTTTTTTTATTGAAAAAGTTTTACAATACAAAAAATTTTTCATTTTCACCCCCCTCCCCAATCCCCACCTCCCAACCCCTCCCGTTACCTCCCTCTACCCCAACCCCTTCCCTCCCCATCCCCCCTGACTTCCGCTACAAATTTTAAAAGACAAAATTTAAAACAAGAGAAAAGAAAAAATTATTAAGTATTTAAATTCTAAATTGAAAAAATTTCGAAAAAGGAAGAGAAAGAAGGAAAGGAAGAAAAAAAGAAAAAAAACACACGAACAAAAGAAACCCAATAACTATAACCAAAAAATAAAACAGTAGACCTATAAATATTAATATATTTCTAAAATTAACAATGTTATAATAAAGAAAACCAATAATAACCATTATAATTTTATCCCAACTACACCCCTAAACTAAAAAGCAAAAAAACATAAAACATACAATATAATTATAATCAGACAATTATATCATAAGAAAAAAAATTATCTTTTGTTTAATTCAACATTTGTTTTGTTCAACATTTATGTAAAGCCGCTGGGTGAGATCATCCGTGGTTTTGGGGTGGAATTCCATCAGTACGCTGATGACACTCAGCTGTACATTTCCACCCCAGACCACCCCAACGATGCCGTGGAAGTGATGTCCCAGTGCCTTGAAGCTGTGCGGGTCTGGATGGGGAGAAACAGGCTTCGACTCAACCCCTCCAAGACTGAGTGGCTGTGGCTGCCGGCGTCCCGATATAGCCAACTGACTCCATCGTTGGTTATTGGGGGCGAATCATTGGCCCCCACGGAAAGGGTGCGCAACTTGGGCATCCTCCTGGATCCACGGCTGTCTTTAGAGGAGCATACGACAGCTGTGGCCAGGGGAGCTTTTTATCAGGTCCGCCTGATACGCCAGTTGCGGCCCTTTCTAGATCGGGACTCCCTACGCACAGTCACTCAGGCGCTCGTCACGTCTCGTTTGGACTACTGTAATGCTCTCTACATGGGGCTCCCCTTGGGATGCATCCGGAGGCTTCAGCTGGTACAGAATGCGGCCACGCGGGGGATTATGGGAGCGACAGGGCGCTCCCATGTGACACCTCTCCTGCGTGAGCTGCATTGGTTGCCGGTTGATTTCCGGGTGCGTTTCAAGGTGTTGGTAATCACCTTTAAAGCGCTCCATGGCTTAGGACCAGGGTACTTACGGGACCGCCTTCTGCCACCTATTGCCTCCCACCGGCCGGTTCGCTCCCACAGAGAGGGCCTCCTCAGGGTGCCGTCAGCCAGACAGTGCCGGCTGGCGGCCCCCAGGGGGAGAGCATTCTCTGTGGTAGCCCCCACCCTCTGGAACGATCTCCCTCCAGATCTGAGAACTATCGCTGACCTCCGGACCTTTCGTCGGGCTTTGAAGACTCATCTCTTCCAACTTGCCGGACTTGCCTGATCCCTCCTATTTTTAAATATTTTAAATTATTTTAAATTTTAGAGTTTTAGAGTTTTTATTCGGTTTGTATTTTCAGCCTAAATTTATATTGATTTTAGTACGTTTTAACTTATTGTATTGCATTGGTTTTAATTGGCTGTTCACCGCCCTGAGTCTGGAAGGAGAAGGGCGGTATAGAAATTTAATAAATAAATAAATAAATAAATAAATAAATAAATAAATAAATTCATTTTTCAATGTCCATAATCCAAATTTCAGTTTTCTCTTCATCTTGATTGAAGTTGAATATATTTCCTCCAACATAAATCCAATTTCGATAAGCTTCATCTTCCAGTTGCCCCCATCAGCAAGGTAAAACATTTCTCCACACAACCCCCCAAGTGACTTTATATAAATAATATCCAACCATGAAGGTATTCACTCCTCTAGGTAGAATCATTCAAACTAGCTTAAACTGTAACACTTAAAAATAGGAAAAACCCTTTGCAGCTCCTCTTAAGATTCAGGCCTTGAAAAGAAAAAAACGAACTAGGAACCGCATTCCCAGATATTCCTTTAAAGCTCTTTCAAATCCTGCCACCCTTTGCAATTCATTCCTTCGGGTTGTAAGATGTTTTCAATTTCATTGTCTTCTCCTAGATGATGAATTCCACAAAAAGATGTATAATAGGGTAACCAGTGATCGCTGCTGATATTGCAGCAATCTATTGACACTCAGGATATTAAGTCCAATTCAGGATAAACTTTATGGTAAGATTCTTATAATCCATTTTGATATATAAGTTTAATGTCAGTCCAACTCAGGATGAACTTTTAACAAATTGTTATACATCTCCAAAGTTTTAACGGCTATCTGCCATAGCTCAAGTCTTCAAAATAAACTTCTTAAAAAATTTTTATAATCCATTTTTTCCAGATCTTTCGATGCTTTCTGTTACAATATCAAACAATTCATGATACTCCTTAAATTTATCATCTGTGGTTTCCAGTCAGATTTCCTCATTAACTTCTAGTTCCTGTTGATTAGCATCACCCCCCATTTCTTGAGTAGCACTGGGCCTCTGCTGCTGTTCATCTCGAAGTGTAGATTTATTTTTTAAATCTTCCTCCAGCAGTTCAAGGTCCTGCGCTCCCCCTCTAAGGTCACTGGGATGCTCAATTTTCTCATCCGAAGAGTCCATAATAGAATCCTCTGGACAACCACCTGATGGTCCTTTTTCTTTTAACACACTTTGAATTTCTTCTTTCTGTTTGCATTTTGTAAACTCTCTTTTTTGTTTTTTATTCTTGAGATATTCCGGGGCTCCCTTAAAAATATTTTGGTAAAAATATTCTGCTTTTTCAATGGTATTCAGACAATGTCTCACACCATGATATCTAAAAATTATACCAACTGGTAAATCCCATCTAAATGGAATATTGCTTCTCTTCAATTCCTTGACCAAAAAAGCAAACTCTTTTCTGTCCTTTAGAACCTTCGGTGGTAGCTCTTTAAAAATACTGATTTGTATACCTTCTACCTGCACTCCATCAGAGTAGGACTTTTGTAAAATATCATCTCTCAATCTTTTATCAGTAAAATAAACAACAACATCTCTAGGCAAATTCCTTTGTTTAGCTACACATGAGTTGACTCTGTAAACTTTCTCTATACAACCCAAAATTGGTTCATCTTCTAGCTTTAGTAATTCTGCAAAGGCCTTTGCACAAATTGTTCTTAAATTTTCTCTCTTGTTTTCTCTTATACCTCTTAATCTAATTGCAGATTCCATAGCTTTAATTTGAAGCATAATAACATCTTTCTGTAAATTCTGATTTTTGGCCTCAGCTTCCAGAAATTTTCATTGTAATTCTTGTATCTGGGATTCAAATTTACTACTAATCTCAGTCACTTTCTTCCCCATTGCAACCACCACACTTGAAAGATTTGAAGCTACTTGAGCAATAGTTTGACTTAATTGGTCATATTTTTTTTTTTAATTTGATTTATATGCCGCCCTTCTCCAGAGACTCAGGGCGGCTTACAATGCATTAAGCAATAGCCTATTTCCCAGAAACCAACTCCTCAAGGTCCTTCTGTGAACCTTTTATCTTGTCAACCACACTCTCTAGAGATCTTGTTATTAAATCTTTTAAATCCACATCTGTAAGTCTCTGCAGATGAGTCATTTCAGCTTTGTTCAACTGACTCATGAGGGAGCCCCCCCTTCCTTTAGGTTTAGGAGTCATCTTTACTTTTCAAAAAGACCAAAGAAATTCTTCTGACTTCAACAAAAAAAAAAAGCAGGAAAAATCCATTTAAATCAACCTTTGTTTCTTTAGTTCTATTCAATAGCAAAATGTTTCTTTTAAAATCTCTCGGCCCTAAGCTCTACTTTCACTTTCCGCTCGCAATTTTCCTTCAAGCAGAGCCGGTCACCATCTTAAAAACACTTTCACTCTTCATCCTCTCCTTCCCCTTTCTCTTCCTTCCTCCTCCAGAAAATCACTAAAAAAAAATCCATACTTGCATTACACTTGCCTTCTTCCTTGTCCAGCTTGTTTAAGTTGTCAGTTCAGTCGTGGTGTTGCTCACGATGTCTGGCTCCGCTAGTTAACTAATTAGCGGAGATCCCTCTCAGCGCGGAGCATCCTCTGGGGGTGGATAGGGAGCCATCGCTCTGAGCCTTCCCCAGGACAAAGGAGAAGTTCCTGGGGCGACTCAGGGGGCTCAACCTCACCCCCAGAATCTCTCCCCGCTCTTTAAAATAAAGAGCGGGTTTTTCGAGCCGCCTGCCTGTTGTGCGGCGGCTCTTAACGCGCCGGGAGGCCGGCGGTCATAAAGAGACCACCGACAACGATGGAGGCGCCACCGGAAGTCCTAGGAAGTGGTGTTTTTAATTGACAGAGATCAGATTAAGTGAACAAAGCATTAGAAGACACTTAATTAGTGAAGGGAGTAGGAAAATCATTCCTGATAAAATAGAAGGGGTGGCATCTCAACCTCTACCTAAAATCAAGCAAGAATTAAGGAAATTCTTAGGTTTGGTTGGACATTGCAGACTCTAGATTGATGGGTATGCTGATCTTACCAAACACCTGTATGCAAAATTAATTGAATCTGAACCTTGGAGTTTGAAATGGGAGGGGCACGAAAGAGGAAAATTTGAAAATTTGAAACAAGCTTTAACCAAGGCTCCTGTATTAAGTTTATCAAATTTGGAAAAGCCATTCCATCTCTTTGTAAACACAGAAAATAGAATTACACAAGGGGTGTTGGCTCAGGACTAGGCAGGACAAAAGAAACCTGTGGCATTAGGAAATTGACCTTTGGGAAAGCCCTTATTGTGAGCACCCCATCTAAAATATGAAGCAATTTTAATGCAGCAGACAGACTTAATTTTAACTACAGATCACAATTTGAATCCAGCACAGTTCTTAGCCAACACCAGATCAATAGATCTGTTTGGATTAAAACATTATTGTGCTGAAGTAATTGATTTACAAATGAAGATAAGACCTGATTTGGAGGAACACCCCCTGGAGAAAGGAGAAGCATTTTTTTTATTATAAATGGACACACTAAAGAGATCTGGAAGCAGGGGGTTTGCCTTGAAATTGGTCTGCTCAAACCTGTGAATTGTATGCACTAAATCAAGCTCTATGCATCTTGGATGGCAAAATTAGGCAAATTCCAAGTATGCATTTGGGATAATGCATACATCGGGCAAAATATGGGTGAAGTCATTGGGGAATTCAAGCTATTGTAAATGAACTTTTAAAATGCTATGGTTGTATTGGAATATATCCTTTAGCCAAGTCAATTATAAACAAATGTTTGATGTGTAAAAAGGTGAATAAACAAGCTATCAGGAAACATCAGATGGGTGGGAGACCACCAGCTTTAAGATGATTTCAATGTATTCAAGTGGATTTTACAGAATTACCAAAAGTGGGGAGAGTAAAATATTTATTGGTCACAGGGTGGGTTGAAGCCTTTCCCTGCAGTTAATGCTACAGCAACAGAAGTGTCAAGAATTTAGTTAGATCCAACCTAGAAAGAATATTGGAATATCATCATATGAATTGTTGTTTGGAGTAGCTTTCACTCCAGGAATTGAGTGCATTGATTCCCTGGAAACCAGAGACAAAGTATTGAAACAATATGTGTATAAACTGTCCAGATATTTTGAAGTTCTTAGGAAACAAGGACTATTAGTCCAAACACCACTTTTGGAGTTTCCAGTCCACAAATTCCACCACAATGATTGGGTGTTGATCCGGAGCTGGAAGGAAGTTAAACCTCAAGTGAAAGGGCCCGTGCCAGCCCCAAAGGAGTGGAAGGTGGAATCTCACCAAGGAGATCCATTGATGTTGATGATCCAAAGAACCCAAAGGACTGGTGGGCAGTAACCAGTGGGAATAGCATTCTTCATCATCTGGATTATTTTTGTATTTTTCTTTCTTAGGACTGAGTGGTTGCCTATGCTGTTTCCCCAACTGAAGAGGACTACAACTGATCAGATTCCATTGCGAGTTCTCCCAGATGTGTTGGTTTTGTAATTGTGCTTTTAAGACCTTAGAAGGAAGATCTTGGATCCACTGGACGAGACTGAAGCCTGCAGACCAGAGTGATCCGGTGACATATCAGGTAACAAAAGCTGACAAGCCATTGGTGTTGAAGTTCAAGAAGAATACACCCTGCTGAATCCTACCGGCAATGGACTCTCAACGCATGGTAGTGATCACCAGCCTTGTTGAACCACCCCAGAAGCTGGTTCCCAGCACACGGCCGAAGCTCAGAATGGAGGAAGACGACATTCCATAACTGTAATTTGTACTAACTGTGATAGAAACTAGTAAGGAATTCTTAAAATACCAAAGTTTGAGGAAGTTTGGGTGTGGGGACTCTGAGCAGTTACAGTCCTAGCCCTACTATTGGAATTGTGTTATATATCTAAGGACCAGTTCTGTGGGACACCTAGGATTGAGGGTGGTACTGCTCTTTCCTGAATTACATATATCCCTAACCCTCTTCCAGAAGTAGTGAGTGTGTAAACTAAGGGTGTCATGATAGTAAGGCCGTGTGTGTGTGTGTGTGTGTGTGTGTTGAAAGGAAGTGATTATGTTTCTTTTATGGCTTTGGATGTTTCTAGCAGAAGGTCTAATAAGTGATAATATGGTGAACAATAGTTCCCACTGTTGTGAGAATGCCCGAGAAATTCCCCTTGTCCTAGAGAAAGGATCCGGAAATATTGAGGACCCAGTGGAAACAACCAGCATCAGGACACTAAGTAGAGATACTGTAGGTCAAGTCTGCTCCCGCCAATGACATATCATCAGTAGGTGGGGTCATTACTTTAGACCTGAGCCAACTCCACAACCTAATGTCCAACAATTGACAATTCCAGTAGAGGGGGGAATACAAGAACACAGAGAGAATGGACCTTTGAAAAACAGGAATTACATGTCAAGGATAGTGGAATTAGGTCAAAGTCTTGTTATCAGTCTGATTCTGCCTTGGGTCAAAACTGCTGGTTGTGTTTGTTGGCTAGTCCTTCATCTTATCATGCTGTCCCTGTTGACCAAGATCTCTGGGAAAGGACAAAAGCTACCCTAGTCCTTAAAAAGGATCTTAGACACAAAGGAACAACATCAAAGTTGCAAGGAGATTTTTATAATGCATTCAAAAGACTGGGGATAAGCCACCTTCCAATAGCCGCCCCCTATAGCCACTGGTGTAGAAATCATAGGAACACCCACACTGTGTGTAAAGAGATATCACAAACCTGGTAGACCTGTAGGATCCCTGACAGAAGAACAATGTCTGTCAGAAATATACTTTGGCCCTAGAATGAACCTTATGGATGTAAAATTAACCAGAAGTATTTCTCCTTCTGCCCACCACTTATTTCAACAAAATGTCACTTTCTCCATACCACCAAATATGATCATTAAAAAGGGAAGGTGGGGAGGATGGAATATATATTTTGAAAAATGTCCAAGGCCATTTCAGCCAACACAATTTCCATTCTGGTTCACCTTAAAATCCAAATCGGGTTTGTGTACTCTCTTTCCCCCTGGAAATACAACCTCCCGCTATCTTCTTGAAGGCCCAACTGTCAGAGATAAGTGAAAAAAAAACCCCTCTCCTAGAAGTCCTATTACAGCCACTGACTGGAATGTTTGTGGCAGGGACCTTGGGGGTCTGGACTAATGAAAAGAACCACCGAACTCATGCCTTTTCCATAAATATAGGTGTATGTCTAGGAGAAAATGGAGTTTTCTTCTTGTGTGGAAAAAATGCGCTTTTGTGTTTACCAACAAACTGGACAGGAACATGCACATTAGTACACCTTTTTCCTAAAATAGGTGTTGTCAGTGGAGAATACACTCTCCCTGTTCCTCTCATGGGACACATTCAGAAACAGGTGCCCATCCTAGTTCCACTATTAGTAATCATGGGAATAGGGACTGCAGTTGGAACACGTATAGGTGGAAAAACACACTCTGTAATACAGTTTCAGCAATTGTCAGAAGAGCTTCAAGAGAGCTTGAACCAGATTGCTGGGACTTTGGTAGAAGTCCAGGACCAGATAGATTCTTTGGCAGCAGTGGTCCTACAAAATCGACATGTCATAGACCTCCTAACAGTAGAGAAAGGTGGTTTGTGTGTATTTCTGAGAGAAGATTGTTGTTTCTACATGAATAAATCAGGTGTGGATAGGGCTTCCAAGATAAGTCAGAGGTTACTATTAAGTCTGAAGCTGACAGAGGAACTGAGGCTTGAGTGCGAAACACCAACTTTATTAACATAACAACAATCCGCTTGAACAGCCGCGGAAAGTCAAAGAACACACTCAAAATCAGATAGCTGCTTAAGGGTATGCTCCGCGCCGAGAGGATCCTCCGCTAATTATTTAATTGGCGGAGCCAGACGTGGGAGCAACACCACGATTGAAATCACATTTGGAGCAAGCTGGAAAAGAGAAAAGAAAATCTCAAGCAAGTATGGATTTTTTCTTTAACGGAGTTTTTTTCGGAAGAGGAGGGGGGGAAGGGGGAAGGAGAGGAAGAAAATTGAAAGTCTTTAAGATGGCGACAGGCTCTGTCTGAAAGGAAAGTTTTAGTGGAAATGGAGTGCAGAGCTTAGTCTTGAAAGGAATATCCTGTTACAGACAAAGAATTCAAAGGAATAGAGGCTGATTTAAACAGATTTTTTCTACCCTTTTTTTTTCTTTTCTCTATTGAAGTAAGGAGGATTCTTTTTCTTGGTTTTTTTTAAAAAGGAAAAAAAAAAAAGCAAAGATGCCTAAACCTAAAGGAAGGGGGGGCTCCCCTTTGAATCAGATGAATAAAGTTGAAATGTCTCCTTTGCAGAGACTTACAGAACAGGAGTTAAAAGAGTTAATTACAAGGTCCTTAGAGAGTGTGGTAGATAAGATAAAAGGTTCACAGAAGGATTTTGAGGAACTGGTTTTTGGGAAATATGACCAATTAAATCAAATCATTGCTCAAGTAGCCTCAGATTTTTCAACAGCGCTGGCTGCAATGGGGAAGAAAATGATCGAGATGAGTAGTAAATTTGAATCTCAAATACAAGAGTTACAAATGAAACTTCTGGAAGCAGAGGCCAATAACCATAATATTCAGAATGATGTTATTATGCTTCAAATTAAGACTATGGAATCTGCAATTAGATTGAGAGGGATAAAAGAAGATAACAGAGAAAACCTAAGGACAACTTGTGCAAAGGCCTTTGCAGAATTATTAAAGTTACAAGATGAACTAATTCTGGGCTCTATTGTGAAAGTTTACAGAGTCAACTCACGTTTGGCTAAACAAAGGAATTTGCCTAGAGATGTCGTTGTCTATTTCACTGATAAAAGATTGAGAGATGATATTCTACAAAAGTCTTATTCTGATAGACTGCAGGTAGCTGGCACACAAATCAGGGTCTTCAAAGAGCTACCTTCGAAGGTTTTAAAAGACAGGAAAGATTTTGATTTTTTGGTCAAGGAATTGAAGAGAAGTAATATCCTATTCAGATGGGACTTTCCAACTGGTATAATTTTTAGATATCAAGGTGTGAGACACTGTTTGAATACTATTGAAAAAGCAGAATATTTTTATCAAAATATTTTTAAGGGAGCACCGAAACATCTCAAGAATAAAAAGTCAAAAACAGAGTTTGCAAAATGTGAAAAGAAAGAAGAAAATCAAAGTGTGTTAAAAGTAAAAGGAGATTTTGGTGGTTGTCCAGAGGATTCTATTATGGATTTTTTGGATGAGAAAACTGAACACCCCAGTGTTTCTGGGGGATTACAAGACCTTGAACTGCTGGAGGAAGATTCAAAAAACAAAGTTTTACATCGAGATGACCAGCAGCAGAGGTCCAATATTCTTCAAGACATGGGGGTTGATGCTAATCGACAGGAATTAGAATTCAACGAAGAAATCCGACTGGAAACCACAGGTGATAAATTCAAAGAGCATCGTGAACTGCTTGATACTGAATCTGAAAGCATTGAAAGATTTGGAAAAAATGGACTAAGCACAATAACTGGTTAAAAGTTCATTCTAAATTGGATTAATTTTAAACTCACATATTAAAATGGATTATAAAAACTTTTACTATGAAGTTTATCCTGGATTGGACATGATATCCTGAGTTTTGATAGATTGCTGCAAAACTAGCAGCGATCATTGGTTACCCAATTATATATTTTGGTGGAACATATCGTCTAGGAGAAGACTAAGAACTTGAAAACATCTTATAACCCGAAGGGTTGAATTGCAAAGGGTGGCAGGATTTGAACTAATTTCAAAGGAACATCTGGGAATGCAGCTTTTGTTTGAAAGGCTGCAAAAGCTTATTTTTAGGTATAGTATAAGCTAGTTGGAATGATTTTTTCCTAAAGGTGTGAATATCTTCGTGGTTGGATTTTACTTATATAAAGTCACTCGGGGGGTTGTGTGGAGAAATGTTTTACTTTGCTGAAGGGGGCAGCGGCAAGATGAAGATTATTGAAGCGGATTTATGAGAGGAAATATATTTGACATCAATCAAGTTGAAGAGAAGATCGAAATTTGGATTATATAGACTGAGAAATGAATTAAATAAAAGATAATCTTCTTTATGATATAACTGTATGATTATAATTACATATGCATATATATTTTTTGTGTTTTATGTTTTTGGGGGTTTTTTTTTCTCTTTAGTTAAGGGTGCAGTTAGGATAGAACTATAATGCTGTTTTTAACTATAACTATTTTTTTTATTATAATATTGTTTAAATATATTAATGTTTGTTCTTGCTAGTTTGTTTTTTACTTTTTTGCCCTCTTTCCTTCCTTCTCTTACTTTTCCTCTTTCGAAATTTGTCTAATTTAGAATTTGAATATTTAATAATCTTTTTCTTTTTCCCTTGTTCTAAATTTTGTTTTTTTTAAACTTGTAGCGGAAGTCAGGGGGGGATAGGGAGGGACAGGGTTGGGGAGGGATGATGGGAGGGGTAGGGGAGGGGGATTGGGGGGGGGAGAAAATGGAAAAATTTTTGTATTGTAAAACTTTTTCAATAAAAAAAAAAAAGAACTCGAGCTGTCAGGCAACTAGCCAATCCGCGAGCTAGGAAATTCCCACTTAATTCTATCCTGCGCGTAAACCAATCAGCATCGGCTTGCAACACAGCCACGAGGAGGGGAGTCGCAACTTCAAGGACTCAACACTCCTTCCCACCCGGACCGCTCATGCGTAATCTGCTAAATATGCTGGCCGACACCAACTCCACCCTGATCTGCGCAGTGACGGCTCGACCGATGAAGGAGGCGGAACCAGCCCCAGAACCTTTGATACCGCTGGAGCCACTCCAATATCTGGACTGACTGTTGCTGGTTCGTAGCCCGGAACTTCAGGTAAGTCCTCCGGTGGGGGGGGGGGGCTTGGTGTGGGTCGGCAGGCTGATGCAGGACCGGGTTGAAAGATATATAGCAGGCTGTTGAGCGGTGAACGGCGATCTTTCTGGAGTGGCGGAAGGGAGATCCCCATCATTACTCCTGCGCCGGAGCTGGTTTATATGTCGGCGCCACTTTTGGCCATCACTGAACAGAACCCTATAAGAATAGGGGCCGGTTAGTTGTACTATATGTCCCGGAATCCATCTTACTTTGGTCCCAAAGTTCATGGCATAGATGGGATCGCCAACTGTGAAAGTCCGCGACCGGGGAGGTGTTCCCCCAGACTGGTCCTGGGCATAACTAGGGTGCAAACGGTCCAGCGTGGTTCATAGGTGCCGACCTATAAGTAATCTGGGGGGCTGAATTTAGTGGTCGTGCATGGGGTAGCCAAGAGATATTGGCAGATCTTATGGTGCCAATTTGAGGGGCCCAGACGGCGTAATGCGTCCTTAGCCGATCTGACGGCTCTTTCAGCCAGGCCATTAGTGGCCGGATGGCAAGGCCCTGTCCATGCATGGCGGATGCCCAATTTGGATAGGAACAGCTGAAAGGGTGCCGAAGTGAACTGCGGCCCATTATCAGTAACTAATACGTCGGGCAACCCGTGGGACGCGAACCATCCCTCGAATACCCGCACCACGGCCTCAGTCATGGTAGATGACATAATGGCCAATTCCACCCACTTGGAATGGGCATCGACCAGGATTAAGAACATTTTTCCAAAGAAAGGGCCAGCTAAATCCACGTGCAACCTTGCCCATGGAGTGCTAGGTGTTTTCCACTCACGAATGGGGGCCGAAGGGGGAGCTGGCCAGGACAACTGACAGAGCTGACAATGTGCTACCCATACCTCAACATCCTGGTTAATCCCCGGCCACCACACGTAGCTGCGGGCCAAGGATTTCATGCGCACGATACCCGGATGGGCATCATGGAGCCGTGTCAGAACTCTAGTCCTCAGGCTGGAAGGCACAAGAACTCTATGACCCCACAAAAGGCAAC
Organism: Masticophis lateralis; assembly: GCA_030761175.1. Classification (NCBI taxonomy): domain Eukaryota; kingdom Metazoa; phylum Chordata; class Lepidosauria; order Squamata; family Colubridae; genus Masticophis; species Masticophis lateralis. The sequence continues at coordinate 713,063 of JAUDYJ010000008.1, forward strand.
CTTTCAGAACAGACAATTCATGCTGCCTCCGATAATAGGGCAACATTTCGGGGGACCCATCGAAAGTTGGCCAGCCCCTGCGCACCCAGTCCAGGAGCTTGGACAGAACAGAATTAGTAGCAGAGTGTGCCCAGATGTCAGCGGCCATGATTAACTCGGGAACCTCATCAATAAGCAGGACTGACGACACAGGGGTTGGGTCCACAATACTCAAAGGAAGTGGGCAGCGACTAAGGGCATCGGCATGCCCTATAGCCTTTCCCGAGCGATACAACAATTTGTGGTCATAAGCTGTTAAAAACTCCGCCCAGCGTGACATTCACGGTGAAAGTATCAGTGGAGTTTGCCTGTCCCCGGCCAAAAGACCCAAGAGGGGATTATGATCAGTGACAAGGTAAAAAAAAGGCCGTAAATGTAATTATGGAATCGCTTGATTCCAGCCACGGCGGCTAAAGCTTCTCTATCAAGCTGGCTATAATTACGTTCCGCGTTGGATAGTGTGCGGGAATAGTACGCTATCGGAGCCTCGGAACCATCAGGCAAGGTATGACTGAGGACAGCTCCCACCCCAAAGGGGGAAGCGTCGCATGTCAAGGACAGCAGCAGACTCTCGTTGTACTGTACCAGGACAGCATCCGAAGTCAAAACATCCTTGACCGCCTGGAAGGAGGCAGCCGCTCTGCGGTCCCAGTGCCACGGCATCCTAGCGTCCAACAAACGATGGAGGGGCTCTGCTAGGAATGCTTTATGTGGCACAAAAATAGCATAAAAATTCAGGAGACTGAGGAAAGACTGAAGCTCAGCCTTATTGGTGGGCATGGGAGTGAGTTTTATGGCTTCTACCTTGGCAGGGGCCAGCCGAATGCCCCAGGAGTTGATTAAAAACCCCAAAAGCTCGACTTGGGTCACTCCTATTCGACACTTCTCTTTTTTAACCTTTAACCCCGCCCGTCGGAAACAGTTGAGGACGGCTTTAATTCTGATGATGAGTTCGTCCTGATCCGCAGCTGCAATCAGGACATCATCAAAATAAGGGACTACCCCTGACAGTCCATGAAGCAACCGCTCCATGAGGCTTTGAAATATCCCAGGGGCAACTCTAACCCCGAACTGCAAGCGGGTGGCATTTGAATGCCCCGCGAAGGGTAATAAGGCCGTGGCTTCATCTACGGGAAGCTGTTGATAAGCTTGAGACTAATCCAGCTTCGCGAAGACCCGCCCTTGGCCCAAAGAGTGGAGGACAAGGCCGTGGCTTCATCTACGGGAAGCTGTTGATAAGCTTGAGCCAAATCCAGCTTCGCGAAGACCCGCCCTTGGCCCAAAGAGTGGAGGACATGCTGAACTACTGGAACTGGGTAGTTATTTGCCTGCAGCGCCCTATTTATGGTCGCCTTGTAATTGGCGCATATTCTAATAGAGCCATCTTGTTTGAAGGGAATTACAATAGGAGTTTCCCAATTAGAGTGGTCAATCGGCATGAGAACCCCTTGGGCAATCAATTTGTCTAATTCCCTATCTACTTTGGGCTGCAGCGCAAATGGCACCCTCCTGGGTTTCAGGTGTCTAGGCGCAACTTGGGGGTCCAAATTAAATGAAATTGGCTGGCCCTTATATTTACCCAGCTGACCATTGAACACATCAGCAAATTCATGCTCAAGTTGAGAGGAGACATCAGAACAAGTTGAATGGATTCCAGAGACGCTTAGACGAAGGGCAGTAAACCAGTTTAAACCTAGAAGACAGGGCAGGTTGTCCCTCACTATGACTAGCAGAAGGCGACCTGAAAACTCTTTGAAAGACACCTGGATGTCGCAGCAACCTAATGTGGGAATTACATTTTCTTGATAGTCCTTAAGTTTGACAGAACATGGCCACAACGATCGCCTTGGGAAGGCTGGCAATAACCCTTTAAGGGTAGACCATGCAATCAATGACTTAGAGGAGCCCGTGTCAAGCTCCATCTTACAGGGGACACCCTCCAAATAAACAGTCAGATACAGTTTGTTGGTTGGAACCGAGGAAGAGGAAAGACTAATTTCAACTGCCACAACCTCAGCATCCCAGTCAGCCAGGAAAACATCTTCACGGCCGCGGTTCCACCTAGCTCTTTGCCTCCGTGGTGCTGGCTCGATCTCCTCATCACGAACGGGCAGTGACGTGTGGCAAACCCTGGCCAGGTGTCCTCTCTTCCCACAAAGTCGGCACACAACAGACCTAAATCTGCATGCGGTGCGATTATGCACGCCCCCACAACCCAGGCAGGCATCCTGAGCCGGCTTGGGGACGGCTGACCGGTTCTTTCTTGGAGCTGTTTTAAGCTGCCTCACTTCTCCTTCCTCCTCGGAGACATCTTCCGGCTCAGACCCCTCATAATGGACGGTTTGGGGTGTACTCACGGCCAGGGAACTTCCCTCCCGCGAACGTTGAATGTCAGCGGAGGTCTTCACTGACATCTCGGCAGCCCTGGCCTCATCTAGAGCAGTTGATAGCGTTAGGTCTGCTCGAGCTAACAAACGTCATTGGAGCCTCATATCCCGCACCCTGCAAACCAGGCAGTCCAGGAGCCTATCGTCTAAATCGCTGAACTCGCAGTATAGCGCAGCTGATCTCAGGGAGGCTATGTATTTGTTCACGGACTCCCCCTCTCTCTGAGATCTCAGATGGAATGCATGCCGCCTCGCAATTCTTGAGGGTGCGGGAGAGTAATGGTTCCTTAACTTCTGCAACAACGTTTCCCACGGTACCGTGAACACTGGCTGGGGAGCTGCCAGAGCCCTAGCTGTCCCAAATATCTCTCGCCCACATGAGCTGAGGAAATAGCCCCTTTTTCTGGCACTGGGCAAATCGGCTAGATCGTTCGCTTGCAGAAAGCATTCGAAGCGCTCAAGATATTTGTCCCAAGACTCAGAGGTAGGCTCGAAAGGTGTGAATACCGGCAGCGCAGTAGCCATTTCACCACAAAAGGTTGGCATTTCCGCAATGTCGCCTCAGACAAATCCCATCCTCATCGCCAATATTAAGTCTGAAGCTGACAGAGGAACTGAGGCTTGGGTGCGAAATACCAACTTTATTAACATAACAACGATCCGCTTGAACAGCCGCGGAAAGTCAAAGGACACACTCAAAATCAGACAGCTGCTTAAGAACATGAACTGTCAGGCAACTAGCCAATCCACGAGCTAGGAAATTTCCACTTAATTCTATCCCGCACATAAACCAATCAGCACCGGCTGGCAACACAGCCGCGAGGAGGGGAGTCGCAACTTCGAGGACTCAACACTCACAAACAACTGACATGTGGTTTTCTTGGTTGCCTGGATCCGGCTGGATAAAGCAAATGTTATTTTTGTTAATATGTGCTGTGGCAGGTCTACTTTTATTCCTTGTATAATTCCTCTGCTCAAACAGCTATCAAAGAGAATGGTAAAGGAACTGCAATCTGAAAAGGAGTTAGTTTTGATGGAAAACCTCATCGATCATCAGGTTAGGTCTAATGCCTTTGATGAAAATAAAGACTCTGATACAGACACATAAGTAGAAATTGAACCTGGGGAAGAATGGAGAAGGTACCTCCAAAGATTAGGAGAGTAAAAAAAATCATGAAATGCTTATCCTTTGCCTAGATTAGTTATATTTTGCTAGATATTATATGTTTGCTTTATTAATTAATAAGTATGGAATGTTGTCTATTAGAGAATTGAACATGTATTGGAAGTTCATGCATAGAAAAACTTCCAGAGTGGGGAATAATGTATCTGATATAAATGGTTATATGAATGATATGAATAGTATAGGATTAGCTACATGAATACTGACTACTGAATACTGAAGCTACTGAATAAAGAATTAGCTACATGAATACTGAATATTGAAGCTACTGAATAAAGAATTAATTCACATTAATTCTAAGAAAGAAAACTGCTTGTTAGAAATATACAAAGTCAGCTAAATACCATGCTAGCAATAAATATCTAAGGAGGCAGAGCGGTCAAGGATGCAAGGCCATACATGTGCAACAAAGTTACTTATTAATCTAAGGCCAGCTATGAATCTAGGCATCAGTGGATACAGAATTAGGGAGGATGCTTAGGTAAAATTATCTCATGTACTATAAATTAATGTAGGAATTTAATAATTAAAAAGTGTGAATTCTCATGTAACGGATGTATGTTAACCATATATGGAAAGTTGCTGTGTTAGCAGAATCCTTTGTCTTGAAAAGTATAAGAACAGTCATGTTATCCCTGTCTCTTTGTTGAGAATTTTCAGATACAAATCTGATTCTGAAACTGCGCAAATAAACTGACTCTGGCTGACCAAGGAATGTTGTTCAGACTCTCATTCCACAACAACATGGTTGTTAAGAATGCTGCATGGGCATAAATGTGAGGTTGGTCGTAAGTGTGAGGACCAGTCATAAGTGCGAGGACCTGTCAGAAATGACTTTTTTCAGCCCTCTGAGTAGTCCCTATACACATTGCCATGGCCACCCAGTCACATGACCTCCAAGCCACACCCACAAAATAAGCCACGCCCACAGAACCGGTAGTCAAAAAATTTAGAACCCACCCCTGCATTGCATACCAGAGCAAGCAGAAATGCATACCAGAGCTAGCAGAAATGGCCTTGGAGAGATAGGCATAATCCAGGCCCTAGTTGCAAAATTGCAACGAAAAGTTCTCTACTGATTCCTCCCCTCTTTTCTATGGCAACAAGCAGCAGGCTAGCTGACAGCTACACATTTTAATAAAAGTACATTTTGGGAGCAAATAGGTAAGCACAAGAATATTTTTGCAATAGTGTAGAATATCTGAAGGTTGGGTGTAGGATGAGGGTTGTAAGGATCACCTCTCCTTCCAACCTAAGAAAGTACGAACTCTTGAAACGTAGTTGTTCAAAAGGATTTTTTTATTAAGCCGAAGTGAAAGCCATCCAGCTAAAGCACAATCTGAATACCTTTGGGCAAAACAATAGGATTAAAGTGGTAGAGACCCCTCCCTTTTAGTCAGAATGCAGATTTTGGCCAATCCACAAGTGTGAAGGTATTTCCTTTACTATTTCTTTTGAGACCCGGAACAACCATGCATTCCCACCCCTACCCTTTAAAGTGAGACAACCCACATGGCTGTCATATAAATTCCTGCAGGTAAAGTTCCCTTCTCAGGCCCCTTGGCGCCAGGATATAGGTTGTAAAATATCTGATGACATAGGCCGTGCTCCCCCTTCTCCACTTGAATGGCAGTATCACATTTTTTGGGGATCTGACATGGTACCCTCCTTAAAAAACAAAAGGGTCCACCTGTAAAAAAACCCAAACAAATATACACAAGATTTCAAGATTTCATGATAGTATACCAACAAGGTTTGTTCAGGTGTTGGGAGTGAAATTTTCTCAGCAAGATTGGAGCCCTAACATGGTGTTTAGTGACCCATTCATTGTGTGCTGATGGTAAATATTTCCAAGCAACTAAGTATTGGACTTTCCCTCTGTGTATCCTAGAGTCAAGGATTTCCTTGATTTCAAAGTGTTGTTCACCTTCAATCATGATGGGCACAGGTGGTGTAGATGGAGGTGGTCTGAGGGATGAGGTTACTTCTCATTTGAGTAAACTGATATGGAATACTGGGTGGATCTGCCTGAGTGTCTTTGGAAGGAGTAGTTCAGCTGCTACTGGATTGATGATTCTAGTGATGGGGAAAGGTCCCATGAACTTTGGCCCTAGTTTCTTTGAAGGTTGTAATGATTTCAAGAATTTTGTAGATAAGTATACTCTGTCACCAATATGAAAAGGTTTGGGTTCCATCCTTTTCTTATCAGCTTGAATCTTAAAAGCTTCTCTAGCTTCCTGTAAGACTAATCTAACCACTGGCCACGTGTTTTGCAAGTTATCTATCCACTCCTTAAGTGAGGGGATGGTGGGTTCTTCTGTGGGTAATTCAGGCATGGGGCTGAAATCCTGGCCTGTTGCTACTCTAAAAGGGGTAAAACCAGTGCTTGAATGTACAGCATTGTTAAATGCAACTTCAGCAAAAGGCAAAAGTTCAGTCCAGTTATCCTGTTGAAAATTAATGAAACATCTTAAATATTGTTCTAGCACCAAGTTCAAAATTTCAGAATTACCATTAGTACAAGGATGAAAGGATGTGCTCAACCCCTGGCCAGTACGTCTTTTTGCTGCTGCACCGATGGGGCAGCTAGCTACATAGCTTTCTATGTCCTTTTTTAGCGATGGCCACCAAAATTGTCTTTTAATAAAGTGTAAAGTTTTCACAAACCCAAAATGTCCAGCTAATTTGGAGTCATGGCACCATTCCATTAAGCATAGTCTTTGGCTTGCAGGGACATACAACTTCCCACCCACCCAAGCCAAGTCGTCTTTCATCAGACAGCTGGATTTGTTGTTCAAAAACCATTCATCAGTGTTCAAAGCTTGTTTAAAAGTTTGGGTGGTGTCATTGTCCGTCAATGTTTCTTGTTTAGCCTGGGATCTGGTGACTACTTTAGTGGCTAGTTGATTGTTTTGTACTATGGGTTTGATTACGTCTGGCTTTGCACTATTGTATTGTGGCTTTCTGGATAGCGCATCCTCCAGAAAGTTTTTCCCCCTGGGAGGTATTTTAGAGTAAAATCAAACCGTTTAAAGTACTGAGCCCATTGTACTTGTTTTGGGGAGAGTTTCCTTGGGGTCTTTAGGGCTTCTAGATTTTTGTGATCAGTCCAGATGTCAAAAGGGGTCTTACTGCCTTCTAAGAAGTGTTGCCAGGTCAACAAAGCCCAATGAACTGCATAAACCTCTTTCTCCCAAATAGCCCACCTTTGCTCAGTCTCATTCAACTTTTTGGATGTGTAAGCGCAAGGTTGTAGTTGGTCTTGCTCATTCTCCTGAAATAATATCGCTCCTATTGCCACATCGCTGGCATCTGCTTGTATGACAATGGTTTCTCCGTGTCTGGGTGTTTCAGAATTGGTTCTGCCGAGAACAGCCGTTTAAGTTTTTCAAATGCCGCCTGGCATTCCATCGTCTAGTTCAATGATTGCTTTGGTTTAGGGTTGTCCTCCCCCTTGGTTTTAAGAGCTTGGTGATGGGGAGGGCAATCTGAGTGAACGCAGGGATAAACTGGCGGTAAAAGTTGGCAAACCCCAGGAAGCTCTGTAACTGTTTACGTGTGCGTGGAGGGTCCCAATCAAGTACAGCCTGCACTTTTAGAGGATCCATCTCCACCCCCTGGTGTGAAATGTGGTACCCCAAATAGTCAATCTTCTCTTGGTGGAATTCACATTTGGACAGTTTGGCATAAAGTCTGGCAGCACGGAGTTTGTTTAAAACTGCCCTGACTAGTTTCACATGTTCTGCTTTGGTCTTGGTATAGATTAAAATGTTGTCCAAGTAGACCAGAACCCCCTTATATAAATGTTGATGCAGCACTTCATTTATTAACTTCATAAACACTGCAGGAGCTCCTTGCAACCCAAAGGGGAGCACCTTGAATTGGTAGCAGCCAAGGGGGGTGTTAAATGCTGTTTTCTACTCATCCCCTTCCTTAATTCTGACACGGTAGTAAGCCTCCCTTAAGTCCAGCTTTGAAAAAAATTTCCCTTTAGCAAGGTGTGCTAACATATCTTTCATAAGGGGGAGAGGATACATGTTCTGCACACTGATCGCATTTAAAGTCCAAAAATCAACACACAGGCATTTTGAACGGTCTTTTTTCTCTCTCAAGAGTACAGGAGCTTGCACAGTCAGTGGCACAGTGGGGAGGGAGCTCATCTTAGGCTTTCTCACTAAAAACCTCAGCTAAATCCTTGTATTCTATGGGTATGCTCTCAATTGGTGTGACGTGACAGGCATGGCTGTTTCTTGATTCTCTGCCCCCTCAATTCTTTTATTTGGGTACTTAGCAAGAGTCACCTTCTTCTGAAATTTTATGATGCCTTGTTCCCAATTAATTTGTGGGTTCCATTTTTTTAGCCATGTAAGGCCCAGAACCAACGGCCACTCCATGCCAGGTGCTACTATAAATGTAAGCTTTTCCTCATGGCTTCCGATGCCTATATGTAGAGGCTTAGTGACCAGAGAAGCTGGCTCCCCTCCTGCTATTGACCCATCCAGTTGACAGAAAGCAATGGGGTTTTTCAGCTTTCTTACATTAATCCCTAACTTCCCTACTAAGGTTGGGCTGATCAAACAATGAGTGCACCCTGAATTCACTAAAGTGCTTATCTCCCTTGTATTGGGATGAATAGTCTTAAGGGGAGGGCAAGCGGTTTAATAGGTTTGCTTACCAGTGGTTCATCCTCAGGATCACTTCCGAATGAGTGTGATTTCTCCTGTTCAGATGCCAGGATTTCCTCCCCAAAGATGGAACTTCTATGGTCTGCTTGCTCCACAGAGCAGTCTCTTTCCCATGCCGACCCGGTTTTGCAGGACCCTCCCCTGGTGGGTGGTTCCAGGCGGGTGTTTGCGAACGACACTCTGCAGCTCGGTGCCCTTCTTTTCCACACTTGAAACAGGCTGAAGATCTCGGAGAGAATGCAGTTTGTGGTTTGAGGGGCTCTTGCTTCCATTGGGATGAGGATTTCTTCCATGCTTACCCCACTTGATACTGGTTTCTGGCCATATCGATCTCAGTTTCTTCAGCGGTGACATACCATTCATGTAGGTCATTCGGTGCCCCTCGGGCCACGCAGGCATTGTATAGATCATCACTCAGCCTGTCCTTGAAATATTTCACCAAAATATCTTCCAGCCAGTGGACATGGCACGCAAGGTCCCGGAATTCTTCAGTATACTCTGTTACTGGCCGTCGCCCCTGCTTCACCACCTTAATACGGTTGCGTGCTTTGCGGTCTGCCAGTGGGTCCTCAAATCGGCATCGCAAGGCCATCATGAAACGGTCAAAATCCCATAGGTCTAGTGTGTTGGCATTATGCAAGGTCACCATCCATCTGACCGCGGCCCCCTCTAGGTCTAGGGTCACAACTCACACTCAGGAGCCTTGGGTTTGGAAATCATGCCCATACTCTTGCATGTAGGTTAGCACATGTGCCACAAAGAATCCTAATTGTTGTGGATTCCCATCAAGCTTCACCCCAAGGGGGGCAGTTTTTCTTTCCAGTTGAGGAGCCCGGGTTGGTTGGGAATGGGCGCTGGTGTGCACGCTGCCTGGGGGGGAGGATTTGCTGTGTCTTCTCCCCCTGCTGCTGCACCCTCTGCTTGATAGGCAGGCTCCAGAGGAAGGATGCCTCCCATGGCATCATCTGCGACTGCTGCCCTTTCCGTGCCTTTTGGTTGTTGTCCTGGCTCCCTTCGGATGTTGAGATTTTCCAAAGTTTCCATCACCAATTGGGTTATATGCGTGTTCAGATAGTCCTCCCTCAGGGGTGCTTCAGTCAGTCCCCCCTGGTCAGTAAGGGTTTCTAGTTCCAGTTTCCACCCCGGTTTTCGGTTGCCACGGTTGAGGGTGACTCCTCTGGTTCTTTCATCCCAGCCATCTTTCTTCCCGATGTCAATCGACCAGCAGGGCTTTTCCAGATTCCCCATGGTTACCTCATCCTCTCCGATGGGGTGCATGAGGCAGGCATCCTACTGGGTGGCAGTTACTGTCTCTCCCCAGCAATCGGTTTCTCCCAGCTCTCTGCTTCGTTCAATATGGTTTGCAAGGTCCCCTCAGTAGAGCGAAGATTGCTTCTCTGGGTTGATAGTTTTGCAGATTGTGCTTTCTGTAAGAATCGCCTCTCCTTCCAACCTAAGAAAGTACGAACTCTTGAAACCTAGTTGTTCAAAAGGATTCTTTTATTAAGCCGAAGTGAAAGCCATCCAGCTAAAGCACAATCTGAGTACCTTTGGGCAAAACAATAGGATTAAAGTGGTAGAGATCCCTTCCTTTTAGTCAGAATGCAGATTTTGGCCAATCCACAAGTGTGAAGGTATTTTCTTTACTATTTCTTTTGAGACCCGGAACAACCATGCATTCCCACCCCTACCCTTTAAAGTGAGACAACCCACATGGCTGTCATATAAATTCCTGCAGGTAAAGTTCCCTTCTCAGGCCCCTTGGCACCAGGATATAGGTTGTAAAATATCTGATGATACAGGCCATGCTCCCCCTTCTCCACTTGAATGGCAGTATCACATTTTTTGGGGATCTGGCAAGGGTGAAGTTTCACTCTGCAAGTTGGTCGGTTTGTTTCAAATATTTTAAATCTCAGAGATATATTTAAAATGCACAGACCCCTGGGTTCAAATGGGTTTTCTTCCAGATATGGGTTACCACCTTAAATGCATACTTAAATATTTCAGAATATCTGAATTATGAGATGTCTAAAAGACATCTCATAATATGTCATTTAATAGGCGCCATGAGGAAAATTATTTTCATGGATCAGGCATTTGCAGAATTGAATTATAGGTTAAGACATGCACAATAGACTTGGCTTAGAAAATGAGAGATTCTGCCAAACATAAAGGAAGGTAATTACATTTTAAAATAGAACAGTAATTAAGAAACAGCTCATTATTTGGCCAGTTTTAGGTTTATAGTATCAAAAGCTGGAAACCTAATGCAATGTTCATCAAAAAGTCATTTTGAACCACAGAAAAGAAGAAAAATATTTCATTACTTGAAGCAATATAAAAATGATGTCATTTGTTTGCAAGAAACTCATATTAGAACCCAGGACCAAAAATTCTTAATTTCAAAACTTGGATCACATTTTATATCTTCTAGTTCGGTGAAAAGGAATGGACTTGTTTTTTATATTTCTAAAAGAATACCAGCCAAACTTATAGAAGCGGATGATGAGGGGAGATATATTGCAGTCGAAATAAATATACAGAATGCTTTGATACTTCTAATTGGCATTTATGCCCCGAACCAGCAGCAGGAAATTTTCTATAAAGTGCTGAACAATAAAATACTGCAGTGGAACTATAAGTCTTTTCTGATTATGGGTGATTGGAACGGGGTGATTGATGCAACGCTTGATAAAAAGACATCTGCCAAGAAAGAGAATAAGTTACCACCGACTTTTTTTTCATTGAAAGAAGAATTGGAGTTGAAGGATGTTTGGAGAATTCATCATCCCAAGGAATTGGATTTCACCTTTTTTTCTGATAGACATAAATCTTTTTCGAGAATTGATTTTATGCTGGCTACTACTGATTTACTTACTATAGCGACTAAGACAAAAATATTTCCCAGAACTTTAACGGATCATAGTCCGGTGTGGATGGAGATAAATTTGGGTAAAAGAGAAAGGAGATCTTGGCGTATGAATGAAAATCTATTTAGATATGAAAAGAATATTATGGACCTTAAGAAATATGTTAAAGAATTTTTTGATATTAATTTGAATAAAGGTACACTTATTGAGATTGTATGGGATGCATGCAAGGCTTATATGAGGGGTGTACTGATCCACATGAATTCTAAATACAGATTAATACGTCAGAAGTCAAGAATAGAATTGGAGACAGAGATAAAGGAGAAAGAGCAATTGCTTATTAAGAATCCGACTGATGAAAAGGTACAATTAACGATAAAACTCCTGAAAGATCAATTTCAAATACTGATGGCGGATCAAACAGCAACTAATCTGCAATACGCTAAACATAATACTTTTTGTAACGCTAATAAACCTGGCAGATGATTGGCTTATACTTTGAGGAAACAACAAAGTTCTCGTATAATAAACACTATTGAGTATAAAGGGAAACAAGTGTATCAGCAAAATTTAATACATCAAGCCTTTCTAGCTTATTATTCTAAATTGTACCAAGCTGATAAAATTAAAGAGGACTTTATCGATGAATATCTGCAGAAGAAGAGAGTTACAAAAATCTCAAGTACACAAAGTGATAGATTGAATCGACCTATAACATCTGAAGAGATTTTATATGCAATAAAACAATTGAAATTATCTAAAGCTCCTGGGACAGATGGTTTGACGGCAGTATATTATAAGACTTTACAAGAGGAATTGGTTGAGCATCTTAAGGATTTGTTTTGTAATATTCAGCAGGGGGGTAAAATACCCCCCTCGTGGAAGATGGCTTTTATTTCACTGATACCTAAAGAAGAAGAATCTGTAAAACCTGAAAATTTTAGACCAATATCTCTCCTGAATACGGATTACAAAATTTACGCTAAAGTATTAGCCAACAGATTGATGCCAGTTATTCAAGATGTGATTCATGAAGACCAAGCAGGTTTTATAGAAGGTAGACATATGAAGGACAATGTCAGGCAACTCTAGATTTGTTGGAATATCTTGAGGAAAATAAACAGACTTCTGCGGTGCTGGTGTTTTTGGATGCGGAGAAGGCCTTTGATCGAGTCAACTGGGACTTTCTAAAAAAGACTTTGCACAAAATGGATTTTGGGGCACAGTTTATACAAGCGATTTCAGCAATTTATCAAGAACAGATGGCACAAATTATTATTAATGGCAGTTTAACTACCAATTTTAACATACAGAAAGGAACAAGACAAGGCTGTCCATTATCCCCATTACTGTTTATTTTGACTTTGGAAGTGCTGTTAAATGCTCTACGGGACTCGGACAAATTGAAGGGAATAGTTGTAAGGCAAAGAGATTACAGAACAAAGGCATTCGCAGATGATCTGGTCGTTACCCTAACACGACCTTTGGAATCAATTATCCAGATGAAAAACTTTATAGAGGAATATGGTCTGGTTTCAGGTTTTAGCCTGAACCAGAAAAAGACTAAGATGATAGTTAAAAACATGTTGGAACCACAAAGGAATGAACTTGAAAGGTTGGCAGGCTTTGAAATAGCTACAAAGATGAAATATCTAGGGGTCCAAGTTGCAGCATCCAATATAAAACTCTTTCAAAATAATTATGAGGAACTTTGGCATAAGATTCAAAAGGATCTTGAAACATGGAAGAAGCTGCAACTATCTTTGCTTGGTAGAATAGCAGCTGTTAAGATGAACGTTCTACCTAGATTTCTGTTTTTGTTTCAAATGATTCCGGTGCTTAAAAACGACAAGTTTTTGATGGAATGGCAAGCAGGTTTAAATAAATTTATCTGGAATGGGAAAAAACCAAGAGTTAAACTTAAAATTATGCAAGATGCTCATGAAAGAGGTGGCCTTAAAGTTCCAAATCTACGTCTATATTATGAAGCTGCAGTGTTGACACAAGTTGGAGATTGGATTGGAACAACCAATATAGAAATTTTGAATATAGAAGGCCATGACTTGCAATTTGGATGGCATGCATATTTACTTTATGAAGATAAGAGAGACAGTGTATTTAATAGACATATTTTAAGACATGCTTTGATGAGAGTTTGGAAGAAGCACCAGCTTCAATTGGATTACAAAATACCTTTGTGGTTGGATCTTGGGCAGATTATGCCAAGGGGTTTTAAAAACAAACTGTAATGTAAAACTTTTTCAATAAAAAAAAAAGTCATTTTGAAATAATCATTATTACCTTTCCTGGGCCTTTTGGGGGGGGGGGGTGTATTCTTTTGGAACACTTTCTTCCTGCCAGATAGATAAGAAAAATAGTGGTGAGTTGTCAGCAGATGTCAGTTCCATGTATCTACGATTCTTTGTGGAAGAAGAGGGGGATTTGGATTTGTCACATTTAGTTCTCTTTCCTAAGTATCCTAGGTATCCTAGTTCCTGCCTCGTCCTCTTTGTATAAACTTTAACCTGACTTATAACCATTGCCTGGCACCAGAAATGCCTGGAGAATTCTCACCTCCTGGGAAATGAGAGGGGAGGGGGTACATGTGGATTCCAAGATGGCCCTGGGAAGCTCTTCTTACCTGCTTTTCAGAGAGGCCGATACGATATCCTCTTCACAGGGTGAATGTGCAACAGGCACATAGGGAAGTAGCCTATGAAGATAATCTTCCCAACAGAAGATATAGGGAAACAATTTAAAGTTGGCAAAGAACAGACTTCCTTGCTATGACATCTCCGCAAAACCACCTAATCTGCTAATCTGTCTCCTAACCTAGAACATGGAACATTGCTCATGTTGAAGGAAAATGCAGATCCCTGTCCAATAATTGCTTCTACATGAAATATGACAGGGTCTTCTTGGGTATTGTCTCTCCCAGCAAAATGTTTTTTGACTGCTTTGTCATGGAGACAGTGAGATCCAGCTGGATTTGGTTCTTTGGGTTCTTCATATTCAGAACCTTCAGCATAGGACTCATTTCAAAACCAATTTGAGAGAAATGACATTTTGAACCGAATCATGTTGCCACTGATGAGTTAAGGAAAATATTGCATGGAAGCCAAATATAAAAACCTTCTACACCTATCTGTGTGATTTTAGTAGTATATCCCGATGGTCCAATATCTAGTAGATTGTTGGAGAACTTCTTCCATAGGCTTCTTAGTTTCTCAATAGCAAGGTACATTTCTAGTGATTCTAGTATAATCTAGTGATTATATGAACTCATCAATTGATCTAGTTCAGGGATCCCCAAACATGGTCACTTTAAGACTTGTGCACTTCAACTCCCAGAATTCCCCTGCCAGCACACACTGGCAGGAGAATTCTCAGAGTTGGTCCACCAGTCTTAAGTTTGCCAAGATTGGAGACACCTGGCCTACTTGGCAACAATATAGAAATGGATCGTAGCATTCTCTCTCTCTCAGTCCATCTGAGCACTGCCTAGGGCTTACATTGCTTAGCTTTTTCAAGATCAACCAAGGTCAGCTTGATGCTGTCAACTGCTTAATTTTAAAACATTTTTCATATTCTGACGCGCAAAGAATATTAGCGCCTAGATTGGATTGTTCCTATATGTTCCTTGTAGGAGCAGGACAATATGCTGTATAATGGTTACAGCCTCAGATAAGAACCGGGAAGAAGCAGGCTCTAAGCATGATTCAGCAATAAAATGTATTGGCTTAATTATTTGATTAGCTACTGTTTACCATCAGTATAACCTACTATAAAGGATAGTGTGTAAGTAAAGCAGTAAGATACAACTGTGTTCATTGCCCAACATTAAACAAACTAAAAAATAGTTTTGGAGCATCTAAAAAAATATAATGAAAAATGCTAATATATCCGTGTCCTTTTTTAGGAAAGAAACTTAGAATTATTACTAAAGAATACATCCTGGGGATATTTACTATAGACAGTGAGAGAAAATATTTTACAAAAAGTCAGGTGTTTTGATAAAACATAAATTGTATTTCTAGTTGACAAAAAAAATTAAAAGGCAAATTAATCTATGATTTTAATGTTCCAATGCTAAATTATATATATGTTAGCTTCAAATTATTATTTCTGTGGCTAATTAAACAAAATATAAAATAAAATTACAGTTTACCGCTGATAGCCCCAAGTCATACTAACTATGTGTTGGAAAGATTTGAAAAAGCTTTGCATAACATTTAAAACCAACCTAAAAAGACTGCAAATGAATCCTCTGTCAGCGTTCCAGAAAAACTCCCATTCCAAGTAAAGACGCGGAAGCAAGTATTTTCCAAAGTCCTCTTTACTAAAATAGACAAACTGGCACATCTGGGGAAACCCGAATCTGAAAAGCTATCTTTTTTTTCTTTAAACAGAACTGGGGTGGCCATGCTGGATTTTGCAGGTTCAATGAACCCTCTGGCTAGGTTGGTGTCAATGTACTTCCTCAATTCAGTCATCTCAGCAGGTGTTTCTAGGTTTTGGCAATTTTGCCCCTGGTTGTAGCACAGTGTGTGGGCCAATGAGGTGGGAGGAGGTTACTGTTGTGTGGTGGACAAAGTTAAGGATTGAGGCGACATGCGAGGGCTGTAACTATAACTCTTTATTAAACAACATGTCTTAACAAACAGAATGAAGCGAACGAACAACTAGAGCCTGACAGCTCTTTTATGTGCAGCTGTCAGAAGCCTCAACCAATCATGGAGCGCGGAACTCCTGCACTCCAGCCGGCTGCTAACCAACCAATCAGGAACAGGCATCTCAGCTGCTAGGGGAATGCACCCCTTTCTCCCCGGATAGAGGATGCGTAGTCCACAAGGATCGCAGGATGCCTGCAGATCTGCTCCAAACGTCGCAGGTTGGGCGCACCGGCCAATAATGCGGAATGCTGCTCCACTGGAGGATCAGCTGTCAACTTTTCTATAACCGTGGCTGGGATGGCCCTCTCTGGTAAGTCTGGTGGTAAAGAAACTTCGGGGTTTGCGGTGGCGTTGTGTGTTGTCGGGGTGTTTCGCATATGCCGGATGGCTCGCAGCTGGAATGGAGGGTGCGGTCCCTGGGAATGCCTGCGGAGAGACTCTCTCTTCCACCAATGGGTTAGCTAGAACTTGCCTTTGCAGCTGATCCACATGGCTCTGCCACACTTCCATCCTCAAGTTGGACTCTGTAAGAACAGAGGCCTGTTACTTGAGTCACCTGTCCCAGCAACCACCGAGGCTCGCCCCCATAATTACACGCATATACTAGGTGTCCTAGATGATTGGGCCTGATCCGTGGATGCTTCTGGTGAGAAGTTGGGGTGTAACCAGACAAGTGTTGTTCGCAGACTCCCATTATCATCTCGACCGGGCTACGGTTGGTGGATGGGCACGGCGTAGAATGTTGTGAGAATAGATAGATGGACACTCTTTCTTGCCATCTGACTGGACCTAGCCTGGCTAGTGCCTCCTTGGCTCACTTCACGGCTCTTTCAGCCAGGCCATTTCTAGCCAGGTAGAAAGGTATGACTTGCGCATGGCGTAAGAACAGTTGAAATGATGCAGAAGTCAACTGCGGCCCATTGTCCAAAACCAATAGGTCAGGAATGCCATGGGTTGCAAACAGTTGGCGCAAAATCTGGATAACGGCTTTGGACGTGGTGGAAGTAATCAATGCTAAATCAACCCACTTTGAATAAGCATCCACTACAACAAGGAAGGTGTGGCCCATATACGGGTCCACAAAATCCAGGTGAATGCATGACCAAGGGCCTCTAGGGCATTCCCACTCCTGGAGTGGGGGGTGACAGTGGCTCAGCTGGTCTAGACTGTTGGCATTTCTGGTAATTTGTGACCCATGCGGTAATATCTCAGTCTATCTGTGGCCACCAAACATAACTCCTATTCAACCTTTTCATCATGACAATGCCAGGGTGGCTCTTATGTAAACACTTGAGGACAATGCTTCACAAGGTTGTTGGTATTACCACCCAATGCCCTCATAACAAACACCCTGTCAGAATTTCGGTTTCATCCTCTAGAATAAAGTTAATTTCCAAGCATCAAACTTTAGGAAATATTCTCTTTATTGAGCAATGCAGTCGTGCCTGACAGCCATGGAGACAGTACTGGCCCCTTTATCCAAAATCCTCCTATTCCTTTCCCATTCTCTGCTCCCCATTAGCTGTCTTCCAGATCACTCTCTTCTTATCTGTCTCTTCAGCACACAGGAATGTTACCCCTCCCATACATCTCCCAGGAGACTGAATTCCCCAAAAAGCTTTTCTAGGTGAAATGTCAAACTTTTTCCTCATTACTTCTATGTCAGCGCTGGAACACTGACATCCGGCCCCTCTCCCTTCATTCTCTCAGTGAGGCCTGTGCAAGAGAAACAACAGGGTTAGTGCTGTCACCCCATCCGAGGAGGTGTTCCACCCCCTCCCGCCTTGCCCGGGTGATCTGCATGGAACTTAGCTATGAACCGGTCAGCTTGGATGTTGGTGCTCTTCACCCAGGAAGCTTCTGACAAAGGGTAACCCTTCCACTTAACTAAGTATTGGAGGCGCCCTCTACACCACCTCGCATCAAGAATTTCCTGCACTTCATAGTGAGTCTGGCCTCCGATGATCAAGGGCCCTGGAGGGTCCTGAGGTACCGGCCTTAAATTTGACCCCACCACCAGCTTCAGGAGGCTATTGTGAAAAACCGGGTATATCTTTCCTAGCAACCGGGGCAATTGCAATTGAACTGTAACTGGGTTTATTATCTTAACTATAGGAAAAGGACCTATAAATTTTGGGCCGAGTTTCCTAGTCAGGAGTCTGAGTTTTAAATACTTGGTGGAGAGGTAGACCTACTCGGAACTGTCTTTGAGGGGCTCGGTGCTTATCTGCTTGTTTCTTATAAGCCTGCACCGCCTTGTCTAACGCTTTCTTGACATTCTCCCAAGATTCTCTCAACATTGCCATCCAATCGGTCAAACTAACTGAAGAAGGAGGTTCCCTTGGGTACTCGGGCATGGGGATGAAATCCATGCTACTCACTATCTTAAATAGGGTTAGTCCTGTGCTACTATGAACAGCATCTGCAAAAGATAAGAGGTCCGCCCAGTTCGATTGTTGGTAGTCAACGTAGCACCTCAAGTACTGCTCTATCATGGCATTCAATCTCTCCGCCCCCCCATTGGTGCTCGAAACACTGAGCTGAGGCCTTGGGATGATCCTATGGATTGAAGGAATTCCCTCCAGAACTTCGCTGTAAATTGGACACCCCGATCGGAGTTGATTCTTCTGGGTGCTCCGTGCAGGCGGTAGATGTGTTTCACGAACAGTTTGGCCAATTGGCGGGCTGAAGGTAATCCACTGCAGGGTATGAAGTGTCCCTGTTTGGAGAATAAGTCTATTACAGTCCAGATCACCGTGTTCCCCCCGCTTCTGGGTAGCTCGATTATGAAGTCCATAGCAATCTCCTCCCATGGCCTTGACGGTTCAGCTACTGGCTGCAGCAGTCCCGGGGGGGGGTGTCTCCCTGGTCGGGTTTTCATTGTGGCACAGACGGTACAACTTTTTACATAACTGTCTACGTCTTTTCTCATGTGGGGCCACCAAAACTGTCTCCGTGCTAAATGCAGAGTCTTTAGGAACCCAAAATGTCCCGCTGGTTTAATGTCATGGCTCCTCTTGAGGACCAGGGTGCGTAGCATCTGTGGGATGTAAAGTTTTGTTCCTTTCCAGGCTAGGTCATATCTTTTTGTCAAAAGATGTTGATTGTCTCGGAACCAGGGGTCCGCCAATGTTTCTGCCTTGAGCTTTGTTGTTAGGTCACTCACTGGCTGGCCCTGCTGATCACGATGCTGCCATCTGGTGGTTACCTGGCCTACTCCTTGGGCAGAGGGGATGATGGCATTTACCACCTGCTCCCGTTCACGGTTGTATTGGGGCATTCGGGAGAGGGCGTCGGCCAGAAAGTTTTTCCCCCCTGGGATGTGCTTCAGCTTGAAGTTGAAATGATTGAAGTATTGGGCCCACCGGACCTGTCTGGGTGATAACTTCCTTGGAGTTTTGAGGGTCTCCAAGTTTTTATGTTCAGTCCAAACTTCGAATGGTGTTTGGCCTCCTTCTAGCAGATGTCGCCAGGTTAACAACGCCCACCTCACTGCGAACGCTTCCTTTTCCCATGCTGCCCATCGTCTCTCTGTGTCGGTGAGTTTGCGAGATGTGTAGGCACAGGGTTGTAAGTTCCCTTGGCTGTTTTTTGGGAGTAGGACCACCCCCACTGCCACGTCGCTGGCATCTCCTTGGATGACGAAGGGTTGTTCGGGGTAGGGGTGCTTTAAGATCGGTTCTTTTACAAACATTTCTTTTAGTGTCTCAAATGCGTGTTGGCAGGCCCGGTCCCACTGTAGAGGTTGTCCTGGGTGGGGTTTTGTTGCCGGACTCCCTGTTTTTAAGAGGTCCCTCAGAGGTTTGGCAATTCTCGCAAAGGAGGGGATGAATTGCCTGTAGAAGTTTGTGAACCCCAGGAAGCTTTGCAGTTGTCTTCGGGTGCGAGGGGGGCTCCAGTCTAGGACTGATTGTATTTTGGCTGGGCCCATTTCTATCCCCTCATTTGACACTCGGTAGCTCAAGTAATCCAACCGTGCCTGATGGAACTCGCATTTCGATAGTTTGACATAAAGGTCCGCCTTCAGCAGTTTCTCGAGCACTTTGCAGACGAGGGGTATGTGTTCGTCTATGGGTTCCGTGTAAATGAGAATGTCATCCAGGTAGACGAGGACCCCCTTGTAAAGGTGGTCATGAAGCATCTCATTTATAAGTTGCATGAATACCGCCGGCGCCCCCTGTAGTCCAAAAGGCATTACCTTAAATTGGAAGCTTCCTAGGGGGCAGTTGAATGCTGTCTTCCACTCGTCTCCTTCCCTGATGCGTATCCGGTAGTAGGCTTCGCAGAGGTCTAGTTTGGTGAAAATCTTTCCTTTGGCCAGGTGGGCTAAGATGTCTTTCATGAGGGGAATAGGATATAAATTGCGTACGCAGAAAACGTTGATACCTCGAAAGTCAACCACTAAACGCATGGAGCCGTCTTTCTTCTCTCTGAAAAAGATTGGTGCCGCTCTTCGGGGTTTGGCTGGCTCAATGAAACCCCTTTGTAGATTAGTGTCTATGTATTTTCACATTTCTTGCATTTCCCGGGGTGTCATAGCGTACAATTTAGGTTTAGGTAGTTTTGCCCCAGGGATGATTTCGATGGTGCAATCGGTCTTGCGGTGGGGTGGTAGAACATCACACTCGGTCTCGCTAAATACTTCTGCAAGGTCTTGATATTCTTTCGGGATCTGCTTTGTGTCATGGGGGCTGTCGGATGTGGCCACCAGTTATTTACCTGTACTCTTGATCAGGGGCGCTTGGGTTGGGGGCTTTTTTTGTCCCTCTGGTGGGAGGGGTTGGGGCCTCTGTGTGGGAGGTGTCCTCTCTAGCTGGGGCAGCAGGGGGTGAGTCCCCCTTGCTATTCTCAGTCTGCAAGTCCCCTCCTGCCACCAGATAGTTGGGACCCACTTGTCTAGCCAGGAGAGTCCCAGTATGACTGGGTTAGTCATCTTGGGGGCTATTATAAAACAAATCATCTCCCAGTGATCTGCTAGCTCCATTTTCACGGGCTTGGTTAAGTGTGTGCCCCCCCCCCACTAGGGATCTGTCAACTTGCTCAAATCGGATCGGGTGGCTGAGCTTTTTTGCTTGTATTCCCAGTTTTTGGACCATGGGTAGGTTGATCAGGCACCTCGTGCAGCCTGAATCTATTGGGGCTTGGAAAACCCCTTGTTTTTGGGGCCGTTAGGCATATGGGGAATAGGAAAGGGTGGATGGGTGCGCTCACCATTGTCTCGTCTTCTCCATCGTCATCACTGTCATACGTTTCAGGAGGCTGATTCGCATCATCTGGGCTCTCCCTTGCTTTGGTCAAGTGGTCGAAGACTTCTGAACCAGGGGGTAGCCTTCATGGTGTGTTGGTGGTGTGCCTGGGTCCTCGTTCTGGCCGTGTCTTGCCCGTTGGGTCTGGTCTCAGTCCTGGGGTTCCACATGCCACTGCCAAATGGCTAACTCCTCCACATCTGCAGCATCTCAGCAGATTCCGGAAAGCGGGTGGTCTCTGGGTGGCCTGTGGTGCTGTAGTTCCTCGTCTGGTAGACGGTTCCTGGTCCAGCTGGGCTTTCTCCTTTGCCTGTGGTTGCTTTAGCATGTCGTTGGCCCTTAGCCCTCTCTCGACTTGTGTTGCTATTCAGAACCAGTCGGTAAATCGGTTCGGAATATCACGATAAGCGGTCACTTGGACAATTTGTTTATCTAAGGTTGTTCTAAAGTACACTAGCAGTCATTCCGGCAAGGAGGTAAAGTCCCAACAACTCTCCTGAACTCACGGATATGCTCTTGGGTGGGCTTCCCCCTCTGCATTAAGTTTCTGAGCTTGTCTTCTACATAGGGGTCCTCCCCTTTTTCTTCAAAATGGGCTCACAGCAGTTGTAAGAAGCCATCTGCATCTTGCAGTTGGGGGGCCCTGTTTTTGTACAGGGCCCTGACCAGCTCCTTGCCTCTCCCTCCAGGCCTTCTACGATGGCACTGACTAGGGCCCTGGGGAACGGGTAAAGGTGTGCGTAGCGCTCGATGTAAATCTCAGCTGCATCGAGGAATTGTGCTAGCTGGTCTGGATCCCCATCGAATTTCCCTCTAAACCAGGGTGGTTCCACCCTTGATGGCCCCTCCTCCCATTGTGGGGCTCTCTGAGCCTGCCCATAATGTCATTGGAATTCTTCCTCATCTCTCATTCGGGGGCGGGGGGGTGATGTCCTACACAGACTGGTGTGCTTGCTGGGGTGAGGGGGAATCCATGGATGCAAGACAGGGCTATTTCTCCTTCTGGTGTGGGAGGGGGGAGGGCTGCACTCCTGTCTATGGTGACTCAGTTTAGTGGGCTGGGCTGGCCTCCCCCTCTCCTTGGGCCTGCAGGACGGCTCCTCCCCCATTCGGACAGCGTGGTCAAACTCTTCCTTCAACTTATCCATGGGGCTTTCGAGTGGCTGCTTTGAAGCTTTCGGCTGTCTGGCTTGCTGTCAGTGCCACATCCAATCTACTGTCCGAGCAGAGTTGTCTAAAAAGAAATGAAGTGCCTCTCACATTTTGTTAATAAAGAAAAAAAACTTTTATTTGTTAGAACAACGTCCTCACGAACTCATATATAGCCAGGAAATAACCTCTGCTCCAAATTCCCTCCCTTTCCTGGCTTGCTCCCTTATTCTTATTGGTCATTCTCTAAATCATTCTACTGCAGTTTCTCTTACTAATCCCACAGGAATTTAACCCCCCCCCCTTTACTATGTCAGCCCTGAATGAAATGCAACTTGAGAGTCTGACATCCGGCCCCTCTCCCTTCATTCTCTCAGCAAAACTTGCACAAGATAAAACAACAGGTCTAATACCATTACCCCATCTGGGACTGTGTCCCACCCCCTCCCAGCCTGTCCGGGTGATCTGCATGGAATTTAGCTATAGGGCGGTCAGCTTGAATGTTTGTGCTCTTCACCCATGATGCTTCTGACAAGGGATAACCCTTCCACTTAATTAAGTATTGGAGGCGGCCTCTGTGCCACCTCAAATCGAGAATTCACTCTACTTCATAATGAGTTTGGCCCCCAATGATCAAGGGTTCTGGGGGATCACATGGCACTGGCCTTAAAGTTGACCCCACCACAGGCTTCAGAAGACTACTGTGAAAAACGGGGTGTTTCTTTCCTAGTAACTGGGGCAACTGCAATTGTACCGTGACCGGGTTGATTATTTTTACTATAGGAAATGGTCCTATAAATTTCGGGCCCAATTTCCTAGTCAGGAGTTTGAGTCTCAAGTCCTTGGTGGAGAGGTAGACCTTCTCTCCTACTCGGAACGGTCTTTGAGGGGCTCGGTGCTTATCTGCTTGCTTCTTATAAGCCTGTGCCACCTTGTCTAATGCCTTCTTGATGTTCTCCCAGGATTTTCTTAGCATCGCCATCCAATCGTTCAAGCTGACTGAAGAAGGGGGTTCCCTGGGATATTCTGGCATGGGGACAAAATCCATACCACTCACTACCTTGAATGGGGTTAGTCCTGTACTACTGTGGACAGCATTGTAGTACGTGACCTCCGCAAAAGATAGGAGGTCCGCCCAGTTCGACTGTTGGTAGTCTACATAGCACCTCAACTACTGCTCTATCATGGCATTCAGTCTCTCTGCCCCACCATTGGTGCTCGGGTGAAATGCTGAGCTGAGACCTTGGGATGATCCTATGGATCGTAAGAATTCCCTCCAAAATTTCGCTGTGAACTGGACACCTCGGTCGGAGATGATTCTTCTGGGTACTCCATGCAAGCGGTAGATGTGTTTCACAAACAGCTTGGCCAATTGGCGGGCTGAGGGTAGCCCACTACAGGGTATGAAATGTGCCTGTTTGGAGAATAAGTCTATTACGGTCCAGATCACTGTGTTTCTGCCACTCCTCGGCAGCTCTACTATAAAGTCCATTGCAATCTCCTCCCATGGTCTTGTCGGTTCAGCTACTGGCTGCAGTAACCCAGGAGGTTTTTCTGGTCAGTTTTTCATCATGGCACAGATGATGCAGCTCTTCACATAGCTGTCCACGTCTTTCCTCATGTAAGGCCACCAAAATTGTCTTCGTACTAAGTACAGAGTCTTTAGAAAGCCGAAATAGTCTGCTGGTCTAACATCGTGGCTCCTTTTGAGGACTAGGGTGCGTAGAGTCTCTGGGACGTAAAGTTTCGTCCCTTTCCATGCTACGTCATCCTTCCTTGTCAAAAGATGCTGATTGTCTCGGAACCAGGGGTCCACCAATGTCTCTGTTTTGAGCCGTGTCATCAGGTCACCCGCTGATTGGCCCTGCTGGTCGCGATGCTGCCGTCTGGTGGTTACTTGACCCACTCCTTGAGGCGAGGGGATGATGGAACTCACCACCTGCTCCCATTTGCTGTTGTACTGGGGCATTCAGGAGAGGGCATCGGCCAGAAAATTCTTCCCCCCTAGGATGTGTTTCAGCTCGAAGTTGAACCGATTGAAGTATTGGGCCCATCAGACTTGTCTGGGTGATAACTTCCTTGGAGTTTTGAGGGCCTCCAGGTTTTTATGGTCAGTCCAAACCTCGAACAGTGTCTGGTTTCCTTCTAGCAGATGTTGCCAGGTCAACAGCGCCCACCTCACTGTGAACGCTTCCTTTTCCCATGCTGCCTAGCATCTCTCTGTGTCGGTGAATTTGCGGGAAGTATAAGTACAGGGCTGAAGGTTCCCTTGGCTGTTCTTTTGGAGTAGAACCGCTCCCACTGCCACGTCGCTGGTATCATAATTTTTTCCTTTTCTGAGGCAAACCTCCGGTGGAGAGTTTGCTTTCTTCCATGGCCTTTGAAAATGCCGTTTACCTTCAGAGACATCTGGAGGTCTGCCAACGTCGGCGTGAAGTAGCTTAGGAATGCATAAATATTCTTAGAAGAAAAGTTTTTGAAGAGACATTTTTTTCCTGGCTAACTATCCGAGCGGAGTTGTCTAAAAAGAAATAAAGTGCCTCTCACATTTTGATAATAAAGAAAAAAAAACTTTTATTTGTTAGAACAACGTCCTCACGAACTCATATGTAGCCAGGAAATGACCTCTGCTCCAAATTCCCTCCCTTTCCTGGCTTGCTCCCTTATTCTTATTGGTCATTCTCTAAATCATTCTACTGCAGTTTCTTTTACTAATCCCACAGGAATTTAAGCCCCCCCTTTACTATGTCAGCCCTGAATGAAATGCAACTTGAGAGGCTGACACTACCCTCGCTAATTCCCTTAGAGGTTTTCCCTTACCTTTCCCGCTTGGAAAAGGGAATTCCATTTCTGCCAACTTTGGCAAAGCCCACAAAGGTTCATTTTTCTTCTTCTCAGCTGGCAGCTTTGCTGGAGGAGGGAGGGGTTGAGACCCCTTTGTATCCACGTTTGCTTCTAGTATGGATGCTTGAAGTAAACTTTCAGTGGAGAGTTGGCTTTCAGCCATGGTTTCCGGACTCTCCCTCCACCGGGTCCAGACTTCTGGCAAAG
This sequence comes from Masticophis lateralis, assembly GCA_030761175.1. Lineage (NCBI taxonomy): Eukaryota > Metazoa > Chordata > Lepidosauria > Squamata > Colubridae > Masticophis > Masticophis lateralis. The sequence goes on from JAUDYJ010000008.1 coordinate 738,346, forward strand.
AACCAGAGCTCTGGAGGCTAGCCATATTGGCTTGTAGAGGGGGGAAAAAAAGAGTACTGTCTGTCTGTCAGAATTTCAGTTTCATCCTCTAGAATAAAGTTAATTTCCAAGTATCAAACTATAGGAAATATTCTTTTTGTTGAGTGATGCAGCTGTGCCTGACAACCATGCAGAGAGTGCTGGTCCCTCTATCCAAAACCCTCCTATTCCTTTCCCATTCTCTGCTCCCCATTGGCTGTCTTCCAGATCACTCTCTTCTTATCTGTCTCTTCAGCACACAGGAATGTCACCCCTCCCATACATCTCCCAGGAAACTGAATTCCCCGAAGTTTTTCTAGGTGAAATGTCAAACTTTTTCCTCATTGTTTCTATGTCAGCGTTGGAACACTGACACACCCCCATTGAACTGACAGTTCATGCTGTCTTAACTGGAACAGCAGGAAGGGGTTGGCCACCTGCCCTGACAGCCACCCCTTTTTCACTCAGTCAAGGACCTGTGTGAGGGTGTGGTCCCTTGCCGAATGCTTGACAATGTCATGGGCAGTCACAGGGCACTGCAGCTCTTCAGTGAGGAGAACTGAAAGGGCGGGGACAGGATCCTGAATAGAGACTGGTAAGGGGCATAGACTTAAAGCATCTGCATGAGCTATATGCTTGCCAGGGCAATAAAGTAGAGTGTAATTATAGGCCGACAGGAACCCCGCCCAGCAAGACATGTGGAGAGAGAGAATTTGAGGGGTCTGCCTGTCACCTGCCAAAAGACCTAAAAGAGGCTTATGATCTGTGATTAACTCAAACAGATGGCTGTAGACATAATCATGGAACCATTTAACAGAGACTACCACAGCCAAGGCTTCGTGGTCAATCTGACTGTACTTGCACTCTGTAGAGGACAAGTTTCTTGAATAATAAGCAATAGGAGCCTCCCAGCCATCAGAAAGCTTATGACTTAAAACTCCGCCGATGCTGTAAGGGGAAGCGTCGGCAGTTAAGGTAACGGGAAGATGAGGGGTATATTGGACTAAAACTGCTGATGATATGAGCAGGTCTTTGACCACTTGGAATGAGAGGCATTGAGCCCTACCCCAAATCCATGGTGTGTTCCTGTCCAAGAGGTGGTGAAGTGGCTCAGCCACACTGGCTTTATGGGGCAGGAACACACTGTAAAAATTCAAGAGCCCTAAAAAAGCTTGCAGTTCGGCTTTGCTGGTGGGGGTGGGGGCCTGCTTGATGGCAGCCACCTTTGAGGGAGTGGGGTGGATCCCTGTGGCATCAATAAGGTATCCCAAAAACTCAACTTTTGGAATGCCAATAAGACATTTATTTTTCTTTAATTTGAGGCCAGCTCCGCAGAAATGGAGCAGGACCATTCACACATGTTCAATGAGCTCACTCCTAGAATAAGCAGAAATGAGAACATCATCAAAATAGGGAACGACCCCGGGTAGCCCAAATAATAATCATTCCATCAAAAATTTGAAACAGGCCTGGGGCAATGCTAATCCCAAATTGCAGGCGTCTACATTTAAAAGCTCCATGGTGGGTCACGATGGTCTGTGCCTCAGCTCAGCTGCTGGTATGCCTTGGGAGCTGCTGTTACACCTGAGCTAAATCCAATTTGGCAAAAATGGAGCTCAGACCCAGTGTATAAAGTAATTGTTGGACTACAGATAGTGGGTATGGATTAGATTGCAAGGCCTTATTCAAGGTACTTTTAAAATCGGCGCAAATGTGAATTGAGCCATCTGGTTTAATGGGAATTATGATTGGTGTTTCCCACTTAGAATGATCAATGGGTTTTAACACGCCCTGAGCTAGCTCAACATCTATTCTTGGCTACAGGGCAAGGGGGACCCTCTCAGCTCCCTGTTGGTCTGTGTGCACAAACAGCCAAGGCTTCACATGCAGGTAAGCAAACTTGGTTAATTTCTGTGACAACAGCTCTTTTCGCGGAAGCTGGAATGCAAATGCAATAAAGACGCAGCGAGGGGGTGTTCTGCCTCGGCGTCCTTTATACTGGTCTTAACGAGGGACATATCTGCCCATGGGTGTGTCCCTACATTAACAGCCAGCTGGTTCCCCCGGGTTTAAAGCGCCCGCTGTTTTCTTCTGGGTGCGTTTTGTTGACGTCATGCCTGGAACTGTCTCCTTGCTCGCCCGCCGCCCATCCATCGGCGTGTCATGACCAGTGCCCCACCGCCCCACTGGTCATCCCTTCCACGTGCCGCTCAGCTATCCGAATCCCACCACCATGTGTTATAGAGTGCCTATTCGCCGCTACTAATCCCAGCACCCACACCCGTGCCCGACACCCCCCTGCTTCTGGTAGGCATTTGTGGTTGTAGGTTGTGTTTCATGTGTCAAGTGTTGACGCTCGACAGGCGGCATGACACTTGACAGGCGGCCCCCCTCACCAGGTCTCCGTCTACAGGAAAAGAACATAAAAGCGTTAGTGGTTACGTCACAGGTATGGGGGTTTGAGGATTTGCTTTGTGGAATTTACGTATTAATCGTGGAGCATTTATGTCCTCTACAGGAACCCAGGAAGCATCTGTGTCTGGATAGCCAGTCCAACGAACCAGGTAATATAGACGGCCCCGAAGGTATTTAGCATCAACAATGTCCAGTATCTCATAATGTGACCCTGCCACTGGCCCTGGAGAGGGTTGTACGTTCTGCGGAGTGGTCATCGGTTTCAATAAACTGGAATGAAATACTGGATGGATTCTACCCAGTAAGGGAGGCAGTTTCAACTTAACGGTTACTGGATTTATGACTTCGAGAATGGGAAATAGACCAATGTATTTGGGTCCCAGTTTCTTTTTTTTTTAATTGAAAAAGTTTTACAATGCAAAATTTTTTCATTTTTTCCCACCCCACCCCAACCCCCGCCACCCAGCCCCTCCCCCTACCTCCCTCTACCCCAGCCCCTTCCCTCCCCATCACCCCTGACTTCCGCTACAAATTTTAAAAGAAAAAAGTTTAAAACAAGAAAAGAAAATTTTTTTAAAGTATTCAAATTCTAAATTGAAAAAATTTCGAAAGAAGAAAAAAAGAAAGAAAAAAAGAAAAAACAAACAAAAGAAACCCCATACTTATAACCAAAAAGTATAACAATAGACCTATAAATATTAATATTTTTCTAATGTTAACAATGTTATAATAAAAAAACCCAATAATAATAACCATTGTAATATTCAAACCAATTTTAAAAATATCATACCTTTCTGTAACCCATTAATATTAACATTACTAATCATATACCAAACTCAATCCCCCTTATAATAAAATATAGTATATCACCTGCATATCCATATCAAATAATTTTATCCCAACTACACCCCTTAACTAAAAAACAAAAACATAAAACATGCAATATAATATATATAATTATGCATATATAATTATAATCATACAATTGTATCCAAAAAGAAATTTTTCTATCTCCATAATCCAAATTTCAATCTTCTCTTCGTCTTGATTGAAGTTAAATATACTTTCTCCAACATAAATCCAATTCCAATAAGCTTCGTCTTCCAGCTGCCCCCACCAGCAAAATAAAGCATCTCTCCACACAAACCCCCCGAGTGACTTTATATAAATAATATCCAACCATGAAGGTATTCACTCCTCTAGGTAGAATCATTCAAACTAGCTTATACTGTACCACCTAAAAGAAAGAAAAAACCAATGCAGCTCCTCCTAAGATTCAAACCTTGAAAAAAAAACAAACTAGAAACCGCATTCCCAGATGTTCCTTTAAAGCTCTTTCAAATCCTGTCGCCCTTTGCAATTCATTCCTTTGGGTTGTGAGATGTTTTCATTTTCATTCTCTTCTCCTAGATGATGAATTCCAAAAAAAAAAAAAAAAAACTATAATAGGGTAACCACAGATCGCTGCTACTATTGCAGCAATCTGTTGACCTTTCTCAGGATGTTAAGTCCAATTCAGGATAAACTTTGTAGTAAAATTTTTATAATCCATTTTAATATATAAGTCTAATATCAGTCCGAGGGTCCCAGCTTCTTACTGGGCAGCTGCTAGGGGAACACGCCGACATAACAGTTACACTCTTCCTCACTGAAAGCTTTGGCCAAGTCTGCATAAACTTTAGGGATTTGGTGTTCGCCTGGAAGCCCATCGGAACAAACTGCAACTGTCTCTGGCCCCTGGCTGTTATGGGTGGGTTGCTGTTTGGGGGAAGGGGTAAGGGGTGATGGGCCAACCACTATCCTGATTTTTTGGTATCCATCATCCCATGTGATGGGGAGGCCCCATTTGTCCAGCCAAGCCAGGCCCAGTATGATAGATTCTGACATTTTGGGGGTTACTATAAATCGTATAAATTCATGATGTTTCCCCATCTCTAATTTAATCAGTTCAGTAGTATGGGTGACAGGGACCCCCCCCCCAATTAATGTTCCAGCCACTTGGTGAAATTTAATTGGGTGCTTTAAAGGTGTTGTCTTAATCCCTAATTGTTCCACCACTTTAAGATGGATTAAACATCTGGTGCAGCCAGTACCTATTATTGCTGGTAGTTCTGCTTGTTTCCCTGTGACTGGCAGCACCAGTTTTACTTGGATTGAGAAGGGGGGGATGGGTGCAGTCACCATCGGGTCTTCATCCCCGTTAGCCATGCCGGGAGGGGCTTCTTTAACCGGAGGGTCATCCCTCTCTTCAGTGGGGAGGGGAATTTCCATAGCTTGTCTGGCAAATCGGCTGGTGTCTGGGGCTTTTCTTGGAGCCCTCCTGCCTTGTGCAGCTGGGGCAGGTTGTTGCTGTGGAACTGGGGCAGGGGCCAGGCATTCAGAAGCTTGATGTCCTGTTTGTCCACAACGATAGCAATTAATCACCCCCTCCAGTTGAGGGGGGCGGTGAAATTTGTAGCCTTTGAAATGGGCCATCTAGATAACAATCTCCGAGGCAGCTGCTTTGCTGGGGTTTGGCTTTGGAGGTTAACTTCTCTTTCTAGAGCAATGGACATGGTATACCAGTTATGGAGATGGTCAGGCACCCCCCAGAACCCACAGGCTTTTCTGACTTCTGAGTCAATAGCTTCTTTAAAGTAGTGCAGGAGTATGCGGTCAGGCCAATGGTCTAGATTTCCTGCAACTCGTCTAAAGTCCCATACAAAGTCTTTTATAGGTCGATTACCTTGCTTCATGACTTTTAATGTGGCTTCATTTTCATTTACACAGTCTGGGTCCTAAAATCAGGACCAGAGCAGTGTAATAAACCCATCGGCATCCTCCAGTTCTGCAGCGCCCTCATTGTGCAGCTGGGCTATCCATTCAGAAGCCTCCCCCTCATTCATTCCATCTGAGATTGCCGACACTAAGTCCCATTCTGATTCATATTGGTCCCCATACTGATCCACATGAGTTCAGACCTTGCTGAGGAAATAAGCTAACTTGCCTGGCATCCTGTCAAAGTTTGCTCTGAAACAGAGGGACGTTGGCCTCATGGGTGGTTGGGATAGAACTTGCTGTGGGGCTGCTCTTGGTTGCTGCATTCCAATGGGCTGCTGTGAGAGTTGCTGGGCTGGAAAGGAGGGGGGCAATGTCATCGGCCGCAGGGGGAGGAGGCCTGGCTGCTGAGCTATTTGCTGCATTGGAGGGGGTGGGGCATTCTAGCCGGCTGCCCCCTGCAGTGCCTGAATCGTTTGGCTATAGGAGGGGGGCCATGGGGAACCCTGGAAGCTTGGAACAGACAGCACAGAATACCACTGGCACTGGATCCATCTTTGGCCAGGACAGAAACCCCATCTGGGCTGTATATTCTCAGCAGGAGTTAACGTGAAGGCAGGCTGGCGAGGGGCCCCGAATGGGGGGTTTTGCATTCCGTATGCTGGCTGAGCCTGATGTCCCATTGCTGCAGGATTGGAATGCTGTGCTAATCCTGTTGTTTGGCCTCTGGGTGGGTAAGGGGGGGGGGTCTGCGTCCTACTAATTCCCCCTCCATGTCCTGAATCAGGGAGGGCAAATGTTGGGTTCACCAGCCTCCAGCTCAGCCTTCCAGGAGTGGGGAAGGGGGGGCAAAGCTCCCCACTTCCATCCACTCAAAACTCTCAGGGAGCCCAGTTAAGGACTGGCTCTGCGTTGGGTGCAGCTGGCCCCAGCCCTGGGAGTTTCTGGATTCCACAGCAGCCCCCATTCTCCAGTCTGGTTCACGGGGCAACTTCATTTCCCTTCCTGGACCTGTGTCGGACTGGCAACTCTTCCAGGAATCTGACACCTCGGCCCAAGCCCCAAGTCGAAGGGCTTCCTCTGCAGCCTTCATGGCTCATCCCATCTCTTCAGAAAGAGCAAGCAAGGGATCGGCAATTCCTTGAGCATCCGGGGCCCTGGCGGGCTTCCCTCCAATTTCTCCTTTCTCCTCCATCTTCACTGAGTCTTTCCATCACCTGGGGTTTAGGTAGATGCTGGGGCTCAGTACCCTTGACAGCCCCCTTACGGGGTACTGTTAGGTTTTAGAGATTCGGGTGAATGTCAGCCTTCCAGAAAAAACCCCATTCCAAGTAAAGACATGGAAGCAAGCATTTTCCAAAGTCCTCTTTACTAAAATAGGCAAACTGGCACATCTGGGAAAACCCGAATTTGAAAAGCCCGGGTTTTCCTTCAGTAAGTCAAAACTCCCAAAACCATCCCCTTTTCCAGGCAGTTAGTCACATGCTCCAATCAATGTCCATTCCATCCCAATCCAGCCCCCTGATCACTCCTTCTCCAGATGCAGGATTGCCCTGACCTTGACCAACAGGAAGAATGCTATTATGTCTATTAATCACCTCTCCTACTTTCCCACACATGAGAAGGTGGCAGCATTGGAGCTTCCGGCCTAATATGGCTTCCAAAGCTGACATCCTCACTTACCTTGTAATAATTCCCTTAAAGCTCAGCAAGTCTGACTTTTGAGTAGATGTATCCAGAATTGGTTCACTAATTGATCAAATGTATTTAGGGACCAGAAAAATCTAATGAAAGTATAACAACTGGATGGCAATTGTTTTAAGCTAAAAAAGGGGAAGGGAGCATTAAGACATCTATTACAATGCAGGGTTATCTTTGCACCAGTCTTCTGTTAGAAGTAATGAAATAACTGTAGGTTAAAAAAAAAGAAAATCTTTTTTTTAACCTACAGTTTTATATATATATATATATATATATATATATATATATATATATATATATATATATATATATATATATATATATATATATATATATATATGTGTGTGTGTGTGTGTAATAATAATAATAATAATAATAATAATAATAATAATAATAATAATACAATATAATAATAAAAAAACTCTGGAATACCTCTTTGGGCTATGCTGAGTTTCATAATCTTGCTGTTTTGTGCATTATTTGAAGTATCAGTCTAATAGTCAAAGAAAGAACTTTTCCGATGCATTGGCCTTAATCTCTCTTTGATTATTTCTTTGTACATGGTGTATATGTATGATGCCAAAACAGTATCCTTTCATTTCCCAAAGGTGGAATGATGGGAAAGTGAATTTGGAATGATGTCTGCTTGTAAACACCTGCACCTGCCCAGTGTGTCTAATTGGATTATACATGTGATTAATTCAAAAACTGAACCAATCTTGGGATATTCAGGATCATGCATTTCCTCCTGGAACCTGAGCTTGTTTGATACCTGACTGCCAGCTATAATCTGGCAATTAATTCTGTCAAACAATATTTGCATATATTCCTAATTAGGGACTGAGAAGGGTGGCTTGCTTTTGATAATTACATGAGGGTGTCCTGTCTATCAGCCACAGTTAAATTATTATATTAAAATAAAGCTTGTAACCAGAACTGTTCTAAATTGAATTGAATGTTCTCCTTGCAGTGCTTGGATGCCATTAATTGCCATAAGCTTCTGGAACCAATCTGAAAAACAATATACATCTTTGTTTGGAGATTCTGCTGGAAACAAGAGCAAGACAAAGGGCTGGCATAGCATTTGTCTTTTCTTGTGTTCTATTCTTACGGGCATCAAAGTAGATCATAAAACAATCAGTAAGTGTGGAAAAAACAGGCTCTCAAATGAAGATTGTAGACTCACTTTGTTTACCATCCACAGCTTGTGCTCACACAATCCCCCTTAATCACAAACCAAACCAGAATTTTTTTAATCCAGGCTTAGTTGTACAACCCATACTGTGGTTCAGTGTTAATGGTTCAGTGTGTGTTGCATATACATGGGAAATGGGTTGTGGGAATCTAATTAGCCATGGGCAAGAAGGCATCAATATGTGGCATGACTTGTCCCTGAATGAAATCAAGAAGGCACCACATGAGGACAGGAAAAATGAATTTCCTTTCTTGCGGGTGGTATATAAAGCATACTTACCTCCTTTAGATGTCTTCTTTTGGCTAACAGGTGTTGCTGAGGCTGGGCTACCTACTGCCAAGCTGATCAACAATACTATAGAGCAGTGTGAAGGCAAGAACTGTAAAGTTCAGAGGCAAAGGATCTTGAAATCTTTGAGCATGTGCCAATTGTTTCTCCTGCTGAAAAATAAATGGCTCTGTCTGTTACAATACATGACTCAGAGGAGACATAAGATTTTACTTGGAAGCCATTGTATGTAGGAATGGAATCCTCAAGGTTGCAGTAGCTGTTTTTCTTTCATTATTAAGTTTCTTCCTAGTATTTGCAATGAAGGAATAATATCAGAGTTGTCATATCTCTGGCTGTGAGCCTGGTAGTTTGGTCTGGGATCAGCTTGACAGAAGACCAAAAAGAAGAGACACATTTTATTTGAAGATTAAAAGTAAATTTTCAAGAGAGCATACCCAGAATGCTTAAATGATAATGCTTTAAATGAGAATTGTTGCTTTTGAATCGGTTTGGACATTTTCTGGTTCTTTGATTTGGCCAAAGAATGGCTTTTTCCAACTTAACCTAATTGTTCAGATCAGATTTTCAATTTACCATGGGGCTCAGTGCTGGACTGGACTTCTGCTTAAGAATTCTTTGCTCAACACCAAAGCAGGAAACAGGACACTTTTTTCAAAGAAAAGGAAATCTGAAGTTCAATTTTATCTTTCATCAAATAACCATCTCCTGGCAAAAGTAAACTCAATTTTTGAAGTTTCCCAAAGCATGTTCCTTGTCTCCATTCCATTTTGAGTGACAAATTTAAATCTATTCCATTTAAAGGAAGGCTTGTGCATTGGACGTCTGACACAATAATTGGTTACTGAAAGCTATAATGACTTTTACCTGTGTGTTGTCTTTCATTCTAAATGTATTCAGATACAACAGGAAGATGTTTTTGGTTGGTTGATTTATTGATAGTTGACGAAAGAGAAGAGAGAGTCTACTTTCCATCCACTCCACATTTCATGTCACCCTTTACATTTCTATAGAATGATGACAAATGAACAAGGAAAAAAACACAACATTCAGGAGATGGTTCTCATTTGCGTTTGGCATATAAATGAGTGGATAAACTTGTGAGGTTTAAGACCTTTTCATGAAACTGACAGTCTGGATGGGGAGAAACCGGCTCAAATTCAACCCTTCCAAGACTGAGTGGCTGTGGTTCCTGGCATCCCGATATAGTCAGATGACTCCATCTCTGACTATTGGGGGCAAGTCTTTGGCCCCCTCAGAGAGGGCTCACAATCTGGAAGTCCTCCTGGATATGCAGCTGTCCTTGGAGGAACATCTGACGGCTGTGGCCAGGGGGACTTTTTGTCAGGTTCGCCTGATACGCCAGTTGCGGTTCTTTCTTGATTGGGATTCCCTGCGCACAGTCACTCACGCCTTCGTCACCTCTCACCTGGACTACCGTAATGCTCTCTACATGGGGCTCCCCTTGAGGGGTACCCGGAGCCTCCAACTGCTCCAGAATGTGGCTGCGTGGGTAGTTACGGGAGCTGCTTGGAGCTCCCATACAAATCCCCTCCTGCGTGAGCTGCACTGGCTCCCAGTGGTCTTCCTGGTGTGCTTCAAGGTGTTGGTTATCACCTTTAAACTGCTCCATGGCATAGGACCTAGTTATCTTTGAGACTGCCTGCTGATACCAATGACCTCCAATTGACCTGTGCACTCCCATAGACAGGGCCTCCTCTGGGTGCCATCAGCCAAACAATGTAGGCTGGTGACCCCCAGGGGCAGGGCCTTCTCTGTGGGGGCACCTACCCTCTGGAACCAACTGCCACCAGAGATAAGGAGAATCCAAGACCTCGATGCCTTCCGCCGTGTCCTTAAAACTTTCTTTTTTCAGCAAGCCGGGCTGGCTTAACACTTTGAAATGTTTTAATTGGTTTATCATTGTTTTTTAATTATGGGGCCAAATTTATATATATCTTTTTAATAGTATTTTAATGTTTGTAGTCTATGTTTTTACTCAGCTGTACACCGCCCTGAGTCCCCAGGGAGAAGGGTGTTATATAAAATTGATATAAAATAAAAAAAAATAAAAATCCATTGTATCTTGGAAGATTGTATATTTTAGTTCAATACTGATGATATAGGAATAGGTAACTGTTCATATTGGCAACTTCTTCATTTGTCAACCACATGTTTTGTTTGGTTCCTTTCCCACTTCAAATTAGAGATGTAGAGAAAAGTGCTACCTGAATATTGTGGATACATTTCTAACATACTTTGTGCATGGATATGTCATCTGTGTTTACTACTGTAAACATTTTTTTTTCTCTAAGAAAATGCATTCTGGATCAAGTTTTCTTTTGTGCATAGCTTTCTTTATTATGTGCAACTATCATTTTTTCAGTTGCAAATCAAATTGCAGAATTCTGAAGAGTGCACATTTCAGTCTGGAACTTCACTTCAATTATTTCTGTACAGCTGTTGCTTTTCAGTGAAACTCCAATGTGTGAAGATGGAATGGGACAGCTCACCCAGCCAACTCACTATGGCCAACTCGCTGCTGGACAACTTGCCACAGCCAACTTGCCACAGGCCAACTTGCTGAAAAACAATTTAACAATTCTATTTAATTATTTAAAATAAATAAAAAAGTATTGTAATTTTTGCCATTCACATTTCTTTCTGTCCCTCCTTTTGCATCCTTTCTTTAATGATTCTATTACACTATTTGTTTAATTTTAGTTTAAGTCTTGTCCCACAGTGTTTTCCTGTGGCAAGGTTGCAAATGGTGAGTTGTACCATGGTGGGCTGGCTCTGGTGAGTTGGCTATGGCAATTTGGCTGTGGCAAAATGTCATAGACCGGGCATCCTCAAACTATGGCCCGCGGGATGGATACGGTCTGCCGAAGCCATTTATCTGGCCCGTTTTTGGCCAGCAGAGTGCTTCTGAGGAGTGGGGGAGGCCAAAAACAGGCTGCACCTTTTGCTAGCTGAGGAAAGAACTTGAAGATTTGCCAAAGACTTCAGTCCACTGTCGCTCCCCTGGGTGGGTGGGTGGAGATCCGAAGAGTCCCAATGGTTTTAGTTTCTTCACTAGCTCAAAAGGCTGACACTAAGATTCAGTCCAGATCTTATTGGAACCAATAGTTTAAGCTGAACCTATCTCAGATACTCCAGTGAAACTTCTTGGCCAAGCCTTTATCTCTGAACTTTCCTTCGATTAGGGCTGTGCAGATCCCGGAGTGGGTATTTTATCTTGGTTAAGGCTGAAGAGAAGCCTTTCCTCAATCTTGTGTTTCCAGAATAGCATGACCATGTTTTCTTGGTAGTGTAAAGAAAAACAGTCATGAGGCTTTGCTGCATTCTCCAGTACTTCTATGTTTGCTGTGTGCATGTACAGAACCCTCTTCTAATTACTGTAAGTGGTAGTTTATGAAGCGATACAACATTTATGAAGCGATACAAAGGGGTGAGGTATCATGCATTGCCCCTTTGCCTCAACAGGGAGAATGAAATCCAATCCGCAGATGTCTCTAAAGTGAATGAAAGGCAAATATGGCCAACACTGAGTGGACTGAACTTTTAAAAAATATGTATTTCAGTCTTGCATTGACCACTTGCCCAAAGTCAAGTAAAATCTAAAAGCAATATTTTACATTGACAGGTAAATGAAACAAAAAGTTAGTTAGTTAGTTAGTTTATTAAATTTGTATACCGCCCTTCTCCTGACGGACTCAGGGGGGATGAGCAGCCAAACATTAAAATACAAGCAATATAAAAGTTAAAATAATCTAAAACATAATTAAATCAAATTTTGGCTTTCCCAAAATTTTCCCTACACCTCTCCCTCACCAAATAACCCTCCCTCCTCCCCCGACCCCTTAAAAATTTAGCTAATGACAATTTTAAAAATCCCCTCAGCCCCCTCTTCACGGCATGCCAAAAAGGATGCCTCTCTCCCATTGATAAAAAAACATTGATGGATATTCTCATCTGGCCTAATGAGATTCCAATATGTTATAAAAAGTGTCTAATGATCCAACAGTAACAGTCTTGTCTAGAGTGATTAGTCTACAACTACTTAAAATGCATCATTTGATTCATGGTAAATGATTGTAATATGCCATTAGAACCTTGCCTAATTGTCTGCTCTGAATAATAATTTTTGAATACTGAGGGTAGCCTTTAATGCACCGTCCTAATTTCTGCATTCTTATCACTATATCACATTATATCCAGCTCCACGAAGATAAGGTTGATTTCATTGCCCTTCTTTGGGAATATTTATAGACCCAATAGTACAATATCTTAAATGAAGAAAGGCACATCCTTTCCAACTGTTGTAAAATTTAAATAGGGAGAAAGTTATTTTCAGACACACCCCAAAAGCCCCAGCTATCAATATGTTAATCTCACCATTTTGCATGCATTCATTTAACCTGTGCCAATCTACTTTGAATAGTTATTCCCTTGCAATATCATAGGCTAACAGCTGATTGCAGCCCCTACCTACAGCCTTTTTTATTTCTTGATGACCAAAGCAACAAATATACCACTGTTTTTGAGGAGGCTGGAAAAAATTTTATGCTCAGTCCATTACAGGTAACAATACAGGTAACCAAGAGATTGTTACAAAAGCATGGTATCCATTATTGGCTATTGGCAATTATGTAGTCATTAAAGTTGGCCAAACTCCTAAATCCATGTGACTTGGATGAGCACTTGTGCACTCCAAATAGTCTGAGTAAATAGTTTACAAGGAACCCAAAGTCCATAAAAGGTGCTCTTGATCTTGATCTGCAAATAGATTAATAAGTGTTATTCATCAGTCATATACTACAAGGACACCAACATGCCTGTGTGTGGCATAGGTTTCCATGGTACTGTAGAATCTCTGTAGAGGTTTCCCCAAAAAGGGTTTGAGTTTCCCAGCTGGGAAAGTGTCACAGGCTCGATAAGCTGATTAACAAGTAAAGCGAGCTGCGTGAAAACAGGATTCTCTTTATTTCATTTCAGAAAGACGGATCCAGCAAGTGCACGAACCAGCATTCCTGGGTGAGCTAACATTGATACAAGGTAAGCATACATTTTTATACTTTTCTGTACAAAGGAAATTCTTTGTTTCTTTTGTTACTTTTGTGGGTCTCCCTTTTGTGTGTGTGTTCATGGATCACCCTGTGTTTTCTTATTCTAGTTCTTCCCTATTTAGTTTAGTTTAGTTTAGTTTAGTTTATTAAATTTGTATACTGCCCTTCTGTTTGGCGGTGAACAGCCAAACATTAAAATATAAGCAATATAAAAGTTAAAATAATCTAAAACATAATTAAATCAAATTTTGGTTTTCCCAAATTTAAAACCCCTCATAAAATTCACCCATTAAAATCTACGTTAAGCCAGCCCGGCTTGCTGGAATAGAAAAGTCTTTAATGCCTTGCGGAAAGTGCGGAGGTCTGGGATTAATTGAATCCCTGGGTGTAACTCATTCCAGAAGGCACGGGCCCCCACAGAGAAGGCTTTCCCCCTGGGGGTCGCCAGTTGACATTGCCTGACCGATGGCACCCTGAGGAGAACCTCTCTATGAGACCGTATTGGCCGGTGGGAAGTTATTGGTGGCAGAAGGTGGTCTCGTAAGTACCCAGGTCCTAAGCCATGGAGCACTTTACAGATGAGAACCAAGACCTTGAAGCACACCCAGAAGACCACTGGAAGCCAGTGCAGCTCACACAGGAGAGGTGTCATGTGGGAGCACCAAGTTGCCCCCATAATCACCCTCGCGGCCACATTCTGGACCAGTTGGAGCCTCCGGGTGGTCCTCAAGGGGAGTCCCATGGAGAGAGCATTACAGTAGTCCAGGCGAGAAGTGACCAGGGCATGAGTGACTGTGCATAAGGAGTCCCGATCCAGAAAGGGATGCAACTGGCGTATCAGGCGAACCTGATAAAAAGCTCCCCTGGCCACGGCCATCATATGCTCTTCTAAAGACATCCATGGATCCAGGAGGATGCCCAAGTTACGAACCCTCTCCTTGGGGGCCAAAGACTCCCAATAGCCAGCGAAGGCACCAGCTGGCTATATCGGGATGCCGGCATCCACAGCCACTCGGTCTTGGAAGGGTTGAGTCGGAGCCTGTTCCTCCCTATCCAGACCCGTATGGCCTCCAGACACTGGGACCTCACTTCGAGGGCATCATTGGGGTGATCCGGGGTGGAGATGTACAGCTGTGTATCGTCAGCATACAGATGACACTGCACCCCGAAACCATGGATGATCTCACCCAGCGGCTTCACATAAATGTTGAACAGGAGCGGCAAGAGGACCGACCTTGTGGCACCCCGCAAGCAAGTCGCCTCGAGGTCAACCTCTGGCCCCCTGCCAACACGGACTGCGACCAGTCAGAGAGATAGGAGGAGAACCACAACAACACGGTGCCTCCCACCCCCAATCCCTCCAGCCAGTGCAGCATGATACCATGGTCGATGGTATCAAAAGCCGCTGAGAGGTCTAATAGGATCAGAACAGAGGAGCAACCCCTGTCCCGAGCCCTCCAGAGATCATCAACCAACGCGACCAATGCCATCTCCATGCTGTACCCAGGCCTGAAGCTGGAATGGAACGGATCTAGATAGACAGTGTCATCCAAGAAGTGAAGGTTGGAGACCGGATGATAATTTCCCAAAACAGCCGGGTCCAGAGAAGGCTTCTTGAGAAGGGGTCTCACGACTGCCTCTTTCAAGGCGGGAGGCAAGAAACCCTCACTCAAAGAAGCATTTATAATCCTCTGGAGCCAGCCTTATGTAACCTCCCAGGTAGCCAGCACTAGCTAGGAGGGACACAGGTCCAATAAACATGTGGTTGCGTTCAACCTCCCCAGGATCCTGTCCATGTCCTCAGGAGTCACAGGGTCAAACTCATCCCATATAACAGTCTCAAGACCTGCCCCAGACACCTTGCCGGAACCTACCCAGTCAGAGTCCAAGCCTTCCCGAATCTGAGCGATTTTATTGTGCAGATACTGTACAAAATCCTCAGCCCGTCCCTGCAAGGGGTCATCCCGCGCTCCCAAATGGAGGAGGGAATAGGTCACCCTAAACAGGGCAGCTGGGCGGTATCTGCTGATGCAATAAGAGAGGAAAAGTAATTACACTTTGCCGCTTTTATCGCCACTAAGTAGGTCTTAATATGAGACCTAACTAGTGTTCGGTCAGATTCAGAGCGACTGGCACTCCAACCACTCTCTAGGCATCTTTTCTGGTGCTTCATCTCCCCCAGCTCCTCAGAAAACCAAGGAGCTGGGCAGATGAGGCGCCAGATCAGAGGCCGCAAAGGCACGACTCGGTCCAAAGCCCTGGCAGCCATCCTATCTCAGGCGGCCACCAGGTCTTCAGTAGAGTCGTGAGCCAGAGACTCAGGAAATGTCCCAAGCTCCATCTGGAACCTATCAGGATCCATCTGGCACCTGAGGCGGAACCTGTTGTGGCCCCGTCCTCTGAGCCTATCCCTTTGGAGGAAGGCAGCTCTGAGCAGGAGGAAGAGGAGCCAGCCAGATCTCCCAGCCCTCCCCCTCTGGCACCGGCTCAGGTGCCAGCTGAAAGAGAGCCAAGTAGTGGGGAAACAGGTGTCTCAGATGAGAGTGAGGGAGAGACATCATTCCTGGACGCACGCCAAAGAAGGCGAGAGAAAAGGGTACTGCAGCTGCGGCGTATGAGGAAATCCTGAGTCATTGGATTGGAGTCACAGGATCAATGACTCACTGGACCACACCCAGAAACATATCTATATAAGACAGTACGGTGGGTCACGAAGTTCGTGACGAACAAAGCTAAACAAACGGAGCAACCTCGTAGTCTTGGAAGCTGGATGAACGGCAAAGCTACGTAGGTGATTTTCTTGTTTGTGTAAACCAATAAAGTCCTTGGCAGACGGTGTGCATATCGCTGCCAAGGTTGAGATAAGAACTGCCAAGTGATTCTTAACCCTCGGCTGGCTGTGTTTTTGTGGGTCTCTGAAGGGGGGGGACAGATCAGAACCATCTAATCAGTTCCGCCTCCCTGTGGTGGGGTGTAGCAGTCAGAAAGTCCAGCCTCAGGAGAGAATGGTCTGACCATGACAGGGGTTCAATAGCTATATCCCCTATAACCAGTCCATTCAACCACTGCCCAGAGACAAAAATCAAGTCCAGAGTGTGTCCTCCTATGTGAGTAGGGCCATGAATTACTTGAGTCAGGTCCATGGCTGTCATGGAAGCCATGAACTCCCGAGCCATCTCAGACATCTCACCGATGGACGGCAGGTTGAAATCTCCCATCACCAAAAGGTTGGGGGTGTCAACCGCCACCCCAGATATAACACCGAGGAGCTCGGGCAGGGCTGCTGTCACATGGTGTCAGGTAGGCTTCCTTCAGGTATCCAGGAAAGGAAGACCCAGACTTCATCATAGGTTAAAGACTGGTACTTTTACTAGATATGAAATGAACGCAACCATAGAAAGCAGGATTCTGAAGCAAAGCGCGGGAAAGTTACAATTAGAAAGCATCCCCTCCCCTGTGCACCATAAATCATCCAATCCACAGGTCTTCCAGAGGTCAGGTGGGAGCAAACGTCTGGTCCTGTCAGCATCCAGGAATGCAGTGTCCGTTGGTCTGATAACAGCTTAAGAAATGGTTTCGTTTCCCAGATTTAGAAAGCCCGCGTGAGCCTAAACCCCCCTCCCTCCGTTTCTATGACAACTGAAGCAGCAAGGCAAAAACTAGCGAGGTTGACACATGGCAGAGAGCCAGGTATGCAATCAGCAAGCCCACCTGCTTCCCATGACCCCAATTCACAAGGAGAGACTCACATCCGGCTATCTGAGGTACAGTGGTCTCCCTAGGATCAAGACCTTCCTTTATAATGACCACCACCTCCCCACCCCTCCCCTCCGCCCTCGGCTGATGAAATGCACGGAAGCCCGGTGGGCATAACTCTACCAGAGGGATCCCCTCCTCCTGGCCCAACCAGGTCTCTGTGATACCCGCCAGCTCCCCTCCTCCCTCCTGAATTAATTCACAGAGGAGGGGGGCCTTATTAACCACAGACCTGGCATTGCACAGCATCAGCCTAAGGCTCGGGCTCTGAGACTCCAGACAACCCAGGGAACGAGAGGAGCTTAGGGAGCCAAGGCACGCCACCGCTTGAAGACAGCGGGTGCGTGCCCCCACAACACGATCTGGCCTCCTGCTCCACCATATCTGCCCTTCCCGGCCACGGTCCTGATGGAATTGCCCTCTTCCCTACCAGTACTAACCCCCTCAACACCCCGTTCCGCACCTCCCGCAACATGCCCCTGTGCCAGGCCTGGCCTACACCCCTCCCTCGCCAAATAACCCTCCCTCCCCCACCCCTTAAAAATTTAGCTAACGACAATTTTAAAAATCCCCTCAGCCCCCTTTTCGTGGCATGCCACCTCTCAGGGTTCCAAAACCCGTCATCGAGGTAGGCCCTCGATAGAGTGGAGGGCCAATCCTGTGAGAGGGGAGAATCTCGCAGAACAAGAAGCTCCGCTGCCGAATACATCTTGCACAAGAGGATATGTCCTAAAGGGTCCAAGTTAAAAAAGTCCAGTGGAGAACAAATCATAGTATAATATAATATGATGGTATGATGATGGTATGATGGTGGTATAATGGGAGCATCTCAAAATCAGAGTAGAAGACCACTGTCCTCTCACAACAGAGCTCCAAAGTCTCTATCCAAGTCGACACAGCACAAGGGGGGGAATATAAAACTTAACCACCCTCTCACAATGGTTATCCGATGGACGGCCCCCTCTGCTGGTGAGATGGAAGTAGTAAACCAGTATAAACACCCCAGCGCAAAAGGTATAAGTCCAAAGCTGCCCTCTCACGGCGGTTGGGGTCGATAGTCGCTCCCTTCTGCTGGTAGGTGCAAAAAATGACATGTCAGCACAGCTCGAGAGGCTCAGGACCAACATCACCCTCTCACGGTGGTTAGTCTGATGGTCAGTTCCCTCTGCTGGTGAGATGGAGCTATGAACTGGCTCCCAGTCAAATATCCAGTCCTCCACATGGCTAGGGCAACAGGCTCGGATGGAAATGAGCCAATGAGTCAAGTAAGGTCCAAGCGGGGCATAGTGCCAAGGAGAAAAGTGACAAATGGGGGGGGGGGTATTTAATGTCCAACCCCCCTAGCCCCCAAAACTGCCCAGATGGAGGCCTTCCAATGTCTGTGAGAAGCTGACCCATCACTGGGCAGCCCTCACATCAGGTCTTAATCCGTCCCAGCACTAGGTGATCTTCAGCTGTGTTAATCCCCATCAACCATGTCAGTAAACTGACATCCGGTGCTCTCCTCCCCGCCATCGCCAGCCGGTCCTCATTGCAGCTGCCGCCGACCTCGCTGTTGCCGCTGTTGTCCCTGCTGCCAAACAAAAATTCTGGCAGCTTCCCAAGGTCTTCCTGGAAACCAGCAAGACCCATGGCCATCAAGGAAACCCCAAGGCTTGGGACTGTTGCTGTGCAGCAAGCGACCTCAGCGAGAGACGCCGCCACGCTGCCCTGACTTCCGAGCAGCTCCAGTTCAGGGGGCCACCGCCGCCACCCAGCTGGTGAGAGCCGTCAGCTCCGATGCTGTATTCGCTTCCTAGCCACGATTTCCAAGAGGGAGAAAATCCTTTCCAGGCTGGCAACAAGCTCTCCTAGCCGGGTTAGGGGTCAGAAAACATTAAAACAACCGCAGAAAGGGCCCTGAAGGCAAATAAGTCGCCATCTCTCAAGCCGCGATTTCGGCTAGCACTGCCATCTTGAGCATGCGCGTAAAGGCCTATTTGAAACTGGGTGGTGTCTTAGTTATCTGACTTTGTGTTCTTTTGTTTCCTTCTGCTCTTATTATTTGCCCCTTGCTTTAAGCTGATCATGTTGTTATCAGGTAAGCCCTTACCCCCCGGCTTGGCTCTTATCAGATTGCTTGGGCTATTGATTAAATCTTTTCCTTAATTAATCTTCTGTTGTTCCTTTTGTTTTGCTCTGCTGTTTCGATAGTTTCTTTCCTGGCATGTCCTGGGACTTCTGTGTGTGTCATTTCCCTGGGTCCTCTTTTATTCCTAAATGGCCCTAATGTTTATGTGTTCTATTTTGGGAAGGTCATCTTCCTATGCCTGTGACTTTTCCCTTCCTGAGTTGATCCTTTACTATGAGGTTTTACTATTTTTCACTGGACTTGTAGGAGGGTGGTGTTCCCCTCCTACAATCCCCACTTCTTTTTCTGTTGTTTTTTCTTTGTGTGTGCATGTGTTAAACAGGTGTTACTCCATCTTCCTTTTCTTTGGCTGGATCTTTGTCTGAACAAACTTGATATTCGTGGTCAATCTGGACCATTATGAGGGCTGTTTGATTATGTCCTGCCTTTTGCTGAGAAAGATCCAGCTTACAAGCTCTGATGCAGCTGAGGCAGGGAGGGATGCAGTGACAGAGACAACACAGAAGGCCTCCAAATACACAGATAGTCACAATACCTGTTAGAGCAATTTTTAGCCAGGAGAAGTCTGGTAACCAAGAAAAGAGCCATGAGAAGTCTAGAGACAACTGGCTATGGCCAATGTTTTGGGCCAGTTCCTCTAGATGCTTGACTTCTGTGTCTACAATTTTTGAGCTTTTTTCCCAAGTCAAAACAGCACAACCTTTTAATTTCTTCGCAGCCATGGTTGTGTTTTAATAGTAAATAATCAATTGCTGCTTGATTCTCAAGGATGGCCACCCTGACTTGTCTTAATTCTCTGTTTAGGGCATCAAATGCAAGAGAAGTTGAATTTAAACTTTTGGCTAGGGTGCATGCCAGGCTATTTAAGTTTCTGGAATTTCAGACTGTTAGTCCTGGCACTCCCACTAGTGAAACAGCCAGTGAGACGTATTCTGCTTTGGTGAGTAGGCTCACTTGAGAGTTACAGTCTGCCTCTAAAGAATGGAAAGTGCTCCTGTGTCATTTCTGTAGTGATGGCAACTAATTAAAAAAAGAAAGAAAGAAAAGAAAAAAAGATAATTATGTTTATCCAGGTAGTCTGGAATGGTGTCAATAAAAGGTATTAGGTATAAAAGGTCAAGTTCGTTGTGTTCAAAGAATGCTTGCAAGGTCCATTCTTCTGTGTCTGGGTTTTTCTTCAATTTGATTGGAGGGATTGCAGGTTTGGCATGTGTCCAGTGTATTCAGCTGTCTTTTTCTGTTACTCGGATGGCTGTCTGGTTGTTAGCAGAACTTGGTAGGGTCCTGTCCACTTGGGTTGCAGTGGTGAAGTCCTTATGAAGGATTTTATCCACACCCAATCACCTGGCTCGAATGGGTGCAGGTTTTCTTCCGGGGCAGCGTCTGTGTTAGGGGACTCTGCATCCACAGCTCCTGTAATGTCTTCTTATGCAAGGCTGAAAGGTATAAAGAAAGGACCACATCCCCCCTGTCTAGGCTGAGGGATTGTGGGTCAAGGCCTTGTAGTGTGTGAGATGGGCAGTCAAACAGGATCTCAAAAGGGGAGATCCCCATATCCCTTCTTGGTCTTGTCCTTATATAGAATAAGGCAATGGGCAAGACTTGTGGCCAGGAGAGGTGTGTTTCCTGGCAGAGCTTGCCCAGAAGTGTTTTTACCTCCCTGTTAGCCTCCTCTATCCCTGCACAAGAATGTGGTGAATAAGGACAATGGAGGTTCTGAGTTATGCCCAAGTATATGTATGTGAGGACCTGTGCTATGAAATGTTTTCTCTGACTGTATCTAAGATGGGATCCAGGGGCAGCAGAATCCCAGGACCCCCAAAAGCACTCTGACTTACCTTTTAGTGCAAGGGCTTTTCATTGATAATATGGTTTCCAACCAGCTTGGAGCCAATTTCCTTACTCCAGGACCAATGATGTAACCCAAGTATGTCACTTCCTGTTTCAGGTATTGTAGCTTTGAGGGGGAGGCTTTTTATCCCCTCTCTGCCAGGGATTTCAGCAGATGAAAAGTGTCAATTTTGCATGCCTGTTCACCTTTTGAGGCCAGTAATCCAATACATCATCCATGTATTGGATTAAGGTGGAGCCTTCTGGCAAAATGATGGAGGATATATCAGAATCGGGGAAAATAGAGTAGGGGATTCTGTGTACCCCTGAGGTAAGCAGGTCCAAGTATACTGCTGGTCTTCCCAGGTGAAAGCAAAAAGGTATTGGGATGCATGATCCACGGGGATACTAAAAAAAGCAGAGCACAAGTCTATAACAGTGAAATGAGTAGCTGAAGCCGGCACCTCCGTAATTATCGTGGCCAGATTGGGCACTATTGATGCTCGGGGTATTATGTGACTGTGGACAAGGCGCAGATCATGTACAAATCGATAAACTGGGTTGCCGTCTTTGTCTAACTTGGATTTCTTCATCGGGAATATCGGGGTATTGTATGGGGAGGTGCACTTACGCAGAACCCCCTGCTCCAAATAGGCTTTGATCAGTTTGCGTATAGGCTGAATGGCCTCAGTCTGGATTTTATATTGTGGTATGCGGGGGGGGGGGTAGCGGTCCTGGTTTTACTCTAATCGTGACTGGTGTGGCTCCTTTAAGGAGTCCTACTTCTGTTGCATCCCATCCCCATAAAGAGGAAGGTAGGGTGGCCATGTGTAATAGTGTGTATTGAGCTGCCAGTTGGAAAGTTTTCCTCCCTGGAATATCTAGGGAAGGACCCTCTTTTCAACACCTGATGGTTGCTCCTAGTTTACATAGGAGGTCTCTTCCAAGGAGAGAGACTGGAGATTGAGGGCATATGGTGAAAGAGTGTTTTAATGAGAAGGGACCTATTTCCACAGTTACATCATTTGTGAATTGTACAGGAATAACCTTTCCTCCTACTCCCATTATATTATCGTGAGCTCCAGGTTTTACTGAGTCGCTGTGCGTTGGTTTTAAAATCAAGGAGGCGGTAGCCCTGATGTCCACCAAGCAGTCATATTCTCTTCCCCCTGTAAGGAGGGAAATCATGGGTTCTCCTTCCGGACCGTTCCTTAAGGGAAGGGCTAGCCCTTGGAAGGTAGCAGAGAACTCTCCCTCGTCTGTCCCTAGTCATAGAGGTCGTGGGTTTCTAACTCCTTCCATTTCCCAGTGAGTATTATTTGGATTAAGTTGTTCATTGTGATAGAATGGGTTATTTTGTGGCATGGGCACTGTTGGTGGTTCTCTGTAGTAGTTGTTTCTCTGAACATCTTGATTAAATGAATTATCCCTTTGTCTAAAGTCCCGGGGTGGTCCTGGGTGTCGGTAGTGGAAGGAGGGTTGACTTGACTTGAATGTTCTAATTCCCCACACCTGAAACAGTGGTTGTATCTATATGGTGGGCATCTCGTCTTCTCACACCTCATATATCGTGGCCCATTAGCAGAAAACCATTTTTTGGTTTGCCTGTTGTTACTGTGTACAGCCAAGAATACTTGCAGTTCTTTGTGCCTTTCTGTCCTTCTCCTTCTCTCTCTCTCTCTATTTCTTTTCTTCCCTTTCTTCTTCCTTAAGTTTGTCTCTCTGGTCATAAATGAAATTCACAATCCTGTGCAATTCCGAGATATCTAAAGTGGACCAGTTAGAGACTATTTTATGAAAATGTTCCTTAATATCTCAGGCAGATTGGTCAACAAAGGCTAAAATCCTCTGGTCCTTCAGGCAGTTCAGATCCAGGTGGGCATAAACTGTGGCTGCCTCTGAAAGCCTGACCCAGAAAGCATCAGGGTTCTCTTGGTCTCTCTGGGTAACTCGCTGGAAATCTGACCAATTTAGGGGTTTTTTCCTGATCTCTTCCAGGGCTTCCATTAGGTTTTGTTTTGCCCTGGTATAAGTGGTCCAGTGATTATCATTGTTATAATTCCAGTCTGGGTGTTCAAGGGGCCAAGCGACCCTGGGGTGGATGGCCTGGCCTGGGATCCTTATGATTGGTTGCTTAGCAATCTGGTCCATTTTCTCAAAAAGTTTTAACAATTCATCTTTGGTTAGGAAAATGTGCAGTAATTGATTCATATCCCCTCATGAAGGATCGTGACTATCTATAATTGCTTTTAGGGTCCTGATCACAGTTTGGGGGTCTGCCCTGAAAGTTGGGGCATCTTTCTTCCAAATCACTAAATCTGAGGCAGAAAAAGGTGTGTGTGTTAAGACATATTCAGGTTGGCCCCTCTGTCTCCCTGGCATGGATCTGCTTATTAAGGAGGCCATTATTTTTGCCTCTTTATCTTTCTCTATCTTAGGTGTGTTGTCTTCTATTAAGGATTCCTTATTTCTAGCTAATTCAGCCCAGCAGTACCACTAGGGTATATGGCTGGGCTTTAATCTTGGTCTAAGTGCTTTCAGGGTTTTTACATCGAAGGTACTGCTATCAGGCCAAATTTGTTCCCCGGTTTCATCTCTAAGCAAAGCCCATTTTTGACACAATTTTCCTAATTTCTTTTTATCCATGCCCTTCAATATGAGCATCCTCCTGGCGTCCCAGGCCGCAAGCACTTCTCCTAAAGGGGTTCCTGCCACCTGCAAACTATCGCTACCCATGACCCTTTCTTTTTCTCCAGAAAAACTTCGACTTAGCTGGGTGGCGCACCTTGGTTTTCAGAGAAAAAACTCTGGGAAGGACTTCAACTCCCTTATAAAGTACGATCCCCTTCCGTAGGGAATCGCTGTTGTTTTTCAGATCCAAAAAGGGGATCTGGGAGGACCTGCTGACTCCAGCAGTGAGTACTGGCACCTCCTCACACATTCGCTTGCCCCCTGTCTAGGCTGGACAAACCGGGATTCCCTTTTACAATTTACAATTTTATTAACCCCCACCCCCTTCACATGCTTCTGTTTGCCCGGCTTTTGTTCCCTTTAGGCGGAAAGTCCTATGTTCGGCTTTCCCCACTTGCTTTTTCTATCCTACCGGTCACAGCTAGCAGTAGGTAGAGGTGCGGCTAGTGATCGCTCGAAGAGGTAGGATCAGGCTGCCATTTGAGTGAAATCCCACATACACACACTCATTCACGCACTCCCGTACTCCCCCTTATTTTAGGGATTTTATTATAATTTAACAAGTACTCACTTGTTTTCCAGCAGCTCGTTGAGGGCAATGCTCAAAAATCTCCTGTTAGTACCTTCTTCCTCCTGGGCAGGGTCCGTGGATTTTTCCCTGGACAAAGATGGTCCATGCTGGGTGGTTTAAATCTCCGGGCCCCATCCGGTTGGCTAGGTTTGCTGGGAGTCCCTTCGTGATTGTTGCCAATTGTAGAATCTCTGTAGAGGTTTCCCCAAAAAGGGGTTTGAGTTTCCCAGCTGGGAAAGTGTCACAGGCATGATGAGCTGATTAACAAGTAAAGCGAGCTGCATGAAAAAAGGATTCTCTTTATTTCATTTCAGGAAGACGGATCCGGCAAGTGCATGAAGCAGAGTTCTTGGGTGAGCTGACATTGTTACAAGGTAAGCATACATTTTTATACTTTTCTGTGCAAAGGAAATTCTTTGTTTCATTATTTTTGTGGGTCTCCCTTTTGTGTCTGTGTTCCTGGATCACCCTATTTTCTTATTCTACTTCAACCCTACTTGAAGCTGGGTGGTGTCTTAGTTATCTGACTTTGTGTTCTTTTGTTTCTTTCTGCTCTTATTATTTGCCCCTTGCCTTAAGATGATCATGTTGTTATCAGGCAAGCCCTTACCCCCCCTGGCTTGGCTCTTATCAGATTGCTTGGGCTATTGATTAAATCTTTTCCTTAGTTAATCTTCTGTCGTTCCTTTTGTTTTCCTCTGCTGTTTCAAAAGTTTCTTTCCTGGCATGTCCTGGGTCTTTTGTGTGTGTCATTTCCCTGGGTCCTCTTTTATTCCTAAATGGCCCTAATGTTTATGTGTTCTATTCTGGGAAGGTCATCTTCCTATGCCTGTGGCTTTTCCCTTCCTGAGTTGATCCTTTACTATGAGGTTTTACTATGTTTCACTGGCCTTGGCACTGTCTTGGTGGTCTTGGTGGTGTTCCCTTCCTACAGTACATAAGGTCACCTGTAGCTTCCACACCCACTTTGTTCTTGGAGCTTTATTTTTCCACACTTCTTCCAGCCCTATATAGATACTTTGTGACACACAAAGTGGAAGAACAAAGATAAGAATGCTAAAATCAGCTTTCGTAAGTTGAAAGTCAACTGAAAAACCTAGAATGTTTTCTGCTATATTTCCCAGGGGATGTTGAACCTAGGTTTCCATGAATCTAGGTAATGTGAGATAACGACAAATGTTGGAAAAGATAACGACAAATGTTGGAAAATTAGCCATATGAAAAGCCATAGAGATAGCAAAGGAGAAGTAAGGATTCAATAGGAATCCTAACCATTTTTAATATCTTTTTTAAACCTAATTTGAATATATATGAAATGGTTGGGGTTCTTTGTCTTTTGTTCTATAAGTTCTTAAGTGCTTAGCAGCATCCTTTGCCAAAAAAAAAACCCTCTTTTTTTTTTAGCACTTCCAAGAATAACTAGTTGACCGGACCTCATTTTAGAAAATTATGAAGAAGAATGCCTCCCTCCACCCCCCCAACAGAGTCCCAAATAGTTATAAGCATTTGAGACATTTGTATTACAAAAGGAGAGAAAAGTGGTGAGTTAAATTTTATTATTTTTTTTCTGAGGAATTAAAAATTCTAGATGGAGGGAGTCAATAGAGAAGCGAAATTTGTTTGTTATTATTACTAGTAAGAGTAATCATCATTGTAATGGGCCTTCTGAAGGGAAGGGTCCTTCTGAATTTTATACAGTATAGTCACATATTAGCTGTTATTATCCTACAAGAACTGGGATGAAAGAAAGTCTAAAAAAGGCCACTATTTTGAAATATCATGGTGAAATTTTGGGCATCACTGAACACATCTCTCCAATGTTCATTGGCTACAGGGGAACAAAAATGACACAGAGACACACACACTTGGGATGACTGTAAACATGTCTCTTCCAAGCACTTACAACCAGCAATAAAAATAAATGGTTATCACCAGCAGCAGTGTATCCCAGCAGCCCTACAGCTTCTTTTGAGATATGTGGATATAGAATTGCAGCTCAAAATTCTTGCTCAAGAAAGAGATGCAGGAGTCATATTTATTTCAATTTCCTTTCCATTTTAGCTGGAAATGATATCAGAAGAAAGAGTCCTCCGGTCATTTGCAGTTTCTATGGGTTTATGATGACATTAATTTCATTTCAAATTACAAACTCCTTCTCTTCCCTCAACTACTTCTTTGCAAATTTGAGCTGAACTTAGCAGAAGTGGAAACAGATTCATGACCTAACTTGTCAGAATCTATACAAGGAGGGGAAAAAGAAAGGGGTAGCAGGGAAGAAGAAATTCTAAATATTTCTTCTTGGTGACAGAGGGAGAAAAATGGACTGCATTATATTGTGTCCTAAGCATATGTCAAGCTGGTAGAGAGAGGTAAGCAGGGGGCTTCTTGGGGTCACTAGTCAGCTGTTAAAGTCATTAAAAAAGGCAAGGACAAAAGCACTGAAGGGAAACAAAAGTAGCAAAGGACAACAGTAATGGACAATATAGTCTTATTTTTATTTGAGAAAGATTTTAGAAGAATTACTTCCATCATAAACTCTCTTTCCTCTTTCAGTGCTTCAGTCTGTATTCTTCTTATTGTAAATTATGGATAAGGAGTCCTGATGATCCATCTACCTTATTCTTACAAAACTAAAGGTTATGCCACCAGAACTTTAAAAAGGGTAAAGTGATTAACTGCCCCAAGATTCTCACATGGAACAATCCTTAGTCAAGTTGATTGATATTTAAAATGATTGGATGAAGTTGTATTTTTCATCAAGGGCAATATGATTAATCAAATGCAGGTATAATAATTTTTCAAATATTTGGGACAGAGGGTATCATATCCCACATATTCTTGTTGGTCAGATGTTGGTAGCCTTTGATTTTAAGGGATATGGAGATGGGAGGGGAGGGGAGAGGAGGAGCGGAGAGAAGAGGAGTTTTCAATTTAGTGTAGCTTTACTTTACTGTCATTGCACAGCAAAATTAAGTGCCATTTTCAGTGCACATTATACATAAAAAATAAAACAAAAGTGCACATCCTTTACATTCTATACTGTATAATGACTGAAATCATCTACAATAGTTAAAAAGAATCTTTCTTTGTATTTAATAGAGGGTCTAAGTGGGCCTACTAGGTCCATATGTACTAATTGAAAAATAGAATCAGTGGTTCATCCTGACTTTTTTGGTCTTGGCTTTACCTTAAGTTTTGAACTTTTACAGACAGAGCATTCACAACTATTTACTTTCAGACCTTCAGTACAGTTAATCATCTTTTTTATAACTGGGAAACTAATGTGACCCAACCTTCTGTGAAGGAGATGGGCGCAATCGATGTGGATGGGTTTCCCAATAGAAAATTCATCATCTTTAGGTTGATTACATTCATTGTCAGTAATTTTTAGATCTACCCCCTCTATTTCTCTATTTCTTTTTTCATTGGTTAAGCTTACATATACACATTGTTGACTACTCATTTTTGGTACA
This sequence comes from Masticophis lateralis, assembly GCA_030761175.1. NCBI lineage: Eukaryota > Metazoa > Chordata > Lepidosauria > Squamata > Colubridae > Masticophis > Masticophis lateralis. The sequence goes on from JAUDYJ010000008.1 coordinate 766,241, forward strand.
AAATATGATAGCCCACCGTTTACTATGACATCTCAGATTCCTCCACCATTATTTGACATGAATACTTTACCATTTTTGAATACAACTTCTACATTGGTATCTTGGCATAGTTTTATGGGTGGCTAGTACATTGTATGGTATTTCAGGTACAAACAGTACCCCCTCTATTTCACCAATCCCTGGTACGAACACGTTCCCTTTACTATTACCCTGGCATTGTTGTGGTTTGCTACCTTTATCATGAAATTCATTTTAGTAAATGAAGTGAATAGTTTGATATTAAATGTTGTATGGCTAGTGGCTCCTGAGTCTGAGCCATATGTTCCCCTTCTTTTTTTGACTGAATATAAAATTTTCTTTTCTAAAATCATATATGGAACCCATATAGCTATCTTGTGAGTTGTCCCTGTGTTCTCTTACTTCTCTGGGGATAAGAGACCCTCTACGCCCTCTCCCGCCTGTGAGTTTGTGTTCTGGGGAATGCCTTCCCTGATACCTCTGTCTGGAATCAGATCTTTCTCTGTGTTGATTGTACCCTCTATTCCTGATGTTTCTAGGGCAGTCTCTTTTGAAGTGATTTCTAGAACCACATAGGAAGCATTCAGGAATGCTGTTTACCCTATCCTGAAATTCTACCCTCTTGGCTGGTCTGAGATCCTTGTGTGATAGGCCTCGGTCTCTCCTTAAGTTATCCTCAGTGATTAACCTATTGGTAAGGCTATCTAGTGAGATATTTTCCATATATAAACTATCTAATTGGGTGATGAAATTGTCCCAGCTGGGATCTAGAGAGTTAATGATGATACTCATCATGCTTTCTTCAGAAATTATTTCCCCCCTCTGTAATAATTCAACTCTAGTGGCATTTAATTTTAGTAGATGTTCACTGATGGACATACCAGTTCTGAGCCTAGTAAAGTAGAAATCCCTTGAGATTCTTGTAGTGGTAGTTCTGCTTTTGCTATAAAACAAACCATAATTTTTTTTTGTATAATTTCAGATACAGTCATGTGATTACCAAAACTGGGATATATGGCAGGTGCAATAGACAGTAAGCTTTGTGATTATGCAGTCAGTTTCAAATGACCATGGTTTCTTTGTTGGATTTAAGATCATGAACAATACATTTTCTTTCATGAATATGATCTGAAGTTGTTGGTACCACTCTAGAAGAGTTTTTCATCTATTTGTAATTTAGGAAAGTCAATTGATAGGGATCCAGATTGATGAGAATGATTATTTGCAGAAGGCAGCTGTCCATGGTCCTGGATGTGTGGGTATTCACAGTAAGGGATTGGTATTGCGATGGCTAGGTTAAACAGACAGACTCCGATTTGTTTTCTTCAGTCTCATTTGGAGGATTCTGCGCATGTGCAAAGCTTATTCTTCGCTGGAAGCTGTCGGGTGAGGAGCTCTTGGTCGCAGCCAAGCCCTGCCCTGCTAGGGAAAGTTCAGACTTACCCTTGGAGTGGGTCTGAGTCACTGGATCCTTACCATACATTGGCAGGAAGTCCGGAAGAACTGCGGTTGCTGGGTGTTGCTCCCAGAAGTTCGGCTGGGCAATTGGCATGTCGGTCTGCTCTGTATTGGAGGTATCAGTTGCAGAGAGAGTCTGGAAGCCCAGTGGAGGCTGTATTATTGGTAAGTAGTTGGCTTGGTTTCTGGACCTTAGATTTTGCGGTAGCAATGTGGCAGAAAGGTAATTCGAGGAGCTTTGTGGAGTTAGTATTGGAGCTGTGGATATTTTGTTCTTCAGAAGGTCTGCAGTTGGTGTTTGGATGTTATTTTGGGGTTTGAGAGTATTTTGTATATGCGGGAGGGATGATGGTAGTTCAAAATTAGAGCCAAATGCTGCAGTGAGAGTTTCTATGGCCTTTTGTATTTCAAGTTCATTGGGAGAGCTTATGGTATTTTGTGTTTGTTTTTCACTATTATTTTTGGTGAATTCATCGTTCTTTTTAATGTCAGGACTAATTCCCGCTGAATAATTTGAATCTTGTTTTCTTATTGGTTGCTGGTTTGTTGTCTTTTGTGGCAGTTCGTACAAAGATGGCTGCCGAAAAAAAGATGGGAAACTAGATCCTGTTGTGTTGTGACAAAATGGCGTTTACCTCAGTGACTTGGTGCTTACTTACTTGGGTTGATTTTTGTTCTTTGGTCGCTGTTTCGTGGCTTTTGACTAAGCTCTAGAGGTTCGCGACGAGATCTTTGCCAGTGACAGGTGACTCTAACATTTTAAAAATGGCTAGCCTGAGGTCTTCCCTTTCTTGCATTGTTGTTTTAGATTCATTCTTTCCTTCTTCTCATCGTTCTCCACTCTTGAGTGAGGCATATGGCCCAGGAGTCTGCTCGTTCTCTTCTGAGGTGATTTTTGGTAGGTTTCTATTTGGTGACAGCTGTGCAGCCATTTGTTTCATTAAGGCCCTGGTATTTATTCTATTTCTTTTTGTCAAACATTCAGTAGTCTCTGACATATTTCTATTTGGAGTTATGGGAAGTCATCCTTTGCTAACATATTTGTTGAATTTGTAGGATCTAACCCAATAACTCTCAGTACTTCTTCAATAACAGAAATAACTTATTTATTTATTTTTGATAATGTACCTTAACCTATTCATATATATCAATAACCTTGCTTCTGTATCTCTTAGGCATTCATCTAAATCTGAGTGAGAAGTAGAACAGACAAGGATTTATATACCAGGAGGGAGGAGTCAAAGGTAAGGCGGAGCTGGGAATGGGATGGGTTTAAGAGGTTTAACCCAGGTACTGTGGAATTCAGAATAAGTGCTAGAATTAGACATTTTATCTGACAAAACTCCCTCTAAATGTCTAACTGAGAGGTGAACTTTGAACATATTTACATATATACACACAATTTTGACATTAAATAAGCATGTTGTTTACGTTGTAAAGGCTTGGTGAGGATATCTGCAGTTTGTTTTTGGTTTCACAATGGACAGCTTTAATAAATTTGATATCTAATAGTTGTCTAATATGTTTGTATTTAATGTCAATGTGACATAATCTTTATCCAATGGCATCAGACTTGATATATCAATGGCAGCTTTATTGTCTTCGTGAATAATAATTGGATAAGAAGGTTCAGTCCAGATGTCGCAGAACAAATCGTTGAACCAGGTTAGGTTGTTAATAGCCATGGATAAACATATAAACTCTGCCTCTGTGGTGGAGTTGGATACAAGCTTCTGTTTACCCATATACCAGTGTATAGGGCTATTATTGAGGAAGAAGATGTAACCAGAAGTACTTTTTCTACTTTTGATGTCTCCTGCCCAGTCAGCGTCTGCATAGCAGGATAATTTTGGTTCCTTGGAGATAACTGGTTCAAGACACAAGTATGCATCAGAGCTGTATTTTAGGTATTTGAGTAGTTTCTTGATTGCATCCCAATGATAAATGGTGGGCTTACTGACATGCCTGGACAAAGGGTTGACTAGTAAAGCAATATCAGGTCTTGTCCAGTTTGCTATGTATAACAGTGCACCTATCGTGGATCTGTATAGTTTGTTGTCTGTGAATGGTTCTGATTCATTGAACATGTTGTTAATAAAATCAGGCTGCTTAGGAATCTCGCTGGGTTTGCTTTCCGTCATGTTGCATCTATGAAGCAGTTCTCTGATTTTTTCTTTTTGGGAGAGTCAAAAACCTTTATCATTCTTGAAGATATGGACTCCCAAATATTTGTTAATAGTCCCCAGGAATTTAAGTGAAAGGTGTTTTCTTAGTTCAGCAGCAAAAGCATCACATTTGGATTTATATTTAATATATAATATATCGTCTACATAAACAAGAATATTTTCAATTAAATTATTTTCTCTTTTTACAAAAAAAAATTTGTCAGCTGAGGTAGCCGTAAAACCCATTGATTTGAGAGTTCTAGCCAGGCAGTCATACCATCTCTTATCAGATTGTTTTAGACCATACAGACTCTTATTTAAGAGCCATGTTTTACCTTCTCTGTCATCGATTCCTGGTGGGGCTTTAATATATATTTTTTTGTCTAATCTAGTGTGCAGGTATGCTGTTTGTACATCAAACTGGTACACCTCAAGTCCTAATATGGAAGCTATTACTAGAGCGCTTTTAACGCCTTCTGCTCTGACTGTGGGTGAATAGGTGTCGGTGTAATCATCTGGATATTTTTGTGAAAAACTTTGGGCAACTAATCTTGCCTTGTATAATACCTTGTTGATCTCCTATGCGCTGCTTGGAGAGTCCAAGCAATGGGTTCAACTTTAGTTTGGTTGGCCAGAGACTGGGTTGAATTTGCCTAGCCATACCTCTTTCTCCCATGAGCCTTCAGTGTTTCAACTCAGTCGGCCTAAAGAGACTTTCTGTAAGGATCGCCTCTACTTCCAACCTAAGAAAGTATGAACTCTTGAAACGTAGTTGTTCAAAAGGATTCTTTTATTAAGCAGAAGTGAAAGCCATCCAGCTAAAGCACAATCTGAATACCCTTAGCCAAAGCAGTAGGATTAAAGTGATAGAGATCCCTCCCTTTAAGTCAGAATGCAGGTTTTAACCAATACACATGTGTGAAGATGTTTTCTTTACCATTTCCTTTAAGAACCCGAATAAACGTGCATTCCCAGCACTATCCTTTAAAGTAAGACAACCCACATGGCTATCACATAAATTCCTGGCGTCAGGATATAGATTGTAAAACATCTAATGACACAGGCCATGCTAGTAAATCGAATCCAAGTCTCCCCCTTCTCCACTTGAATGGCAGTATCACATTATTTGGGATCTGACATGCTACCCTCCTTAGAAAACAAAAGGGTCCACCTGTAAAAAAAACAAATATACACAAGATTTCAAAATTTCATGATAGCATATCAACAAGGTTTGTTAGGGTATTGGGAGTGAAATTTTCTCAGCAAGGTTGGAGGCCTAACATGGTGTTTAGCGACCCACTCATTGTGTGCTGATGGTAAATATTTCGAAGCAACTAAGTATTGGACTTTCCCTCTCTGTATCCTAGAGTCAAGGATTTCCTTGATTTCAAAGTGTTGTTCAGTTTCAATCATAATCGGCACAGATGGTGTAGATGGAGGTGGTCTGAGGGATGTAATCTCATCCCTCAGACCACCTGTGCCGATTATGAGATTACTTCTTGTTTGAGTAAACTGATATGGAATACTGGGTGGATCTGCCTTGAGTGTCTTTGGAAGGAGTAGTTCAACTGCTACTGGATTGATGATTCTAGTGACGGGGAAAGGTCCAATGAACTTTGGCCCTAGTTTCTTTGAAGGTTGTAATGATTTCTAGAATTTTGTAGATAAGCATACTCTGTCTCCAACATGAAAAGGTTTGGGTTCTATCCTTTTCTTGTCAGCTTGAATCTTAAAAGCTTCTCTAGCTTCCTGTAAGGATAATCTAAGCACTGGCCATGTATTTTGTAAGTTATCTATCCACTCCTTAAGTGAGGGGATGGTGGGTTCTTCTGTGGGTAGTTCAGGCATGGGGCTGAAATCCTGGCCTGTTGCTACTCTAAAAGGGATAAAACCAGTGCTTGAATGTACAGCATTATTAATCGCAACTTCAGCAAAAGGCAAAAGTTCAGTCCAGTTATCCTGTTGAAAATTAATGAAACATCTTAAATATTGTTCTAGCACCGAGTTCAAAATTTCAGAAATACCATTAGTACACGGATGAAAGGATGTGCTCAACCCCTGGCCAGTACCAAGTAAACCCAAAAACCCACAATTGATCCCCTTTGTCGGAGATGATCCTTTGTGGAGCACCATGAAGTCAATAAATATGTATTAGGAATAATTTGGCTTTACTTTTAGCAGTTGGGATCTTTTGGCAGGGTATAAAATGTGCCTGTTTTGAAAATAGGTCTGTCACAACCCAAATAACAGTATTTCCCTCACTGTTTGGCAATTCCACAATGAAATCTATAGCGATCTCTCTCCAAGGCGCTGAGGGTTCAGCCACCTTCTGCAATAGACCTCGGGATTTCCCCTGGCGTCTTTTTGCTGCTGCACAAATGGGGTAGCTAGCTACATAGCTTTCTATGTCCTTTTATAGTGATGGCCACCAAAATTGTCTTTTAATCAGGTGTAAAGTTTTTACAAACCAAAAATGTCCAGCTAATTTGGAGTCATGGCACCGTTCCATTAAGCAGAGTCCTTGGCTTGCAGGGACATACAATTTCCCACCCACCCAAGCCAAGTCGTCTTTCATCAGACAGCTGGATTTGGTGTTCAAAAACCATTCATCAGTGGTCAATGCTTGTTTAAAAGTTTGGGTGGTGTCATTGTCCATCAATGTTTCTTGTTTACCCTGGGATCTGGTGACTACTTTAGCGGCTAGTTGATTGTTTTGTACTATAGTTTTGATTACGTCTGGCTTTGCACTATTGTATTGTGGCTTTCTGGATAGCGCATCCGCCAGAAAGTTTTCCCCCCCGGGAGGTATTTTAGAATAAAATCAAACCATTTAAAGTACTGAGCCCATTGTACTTGTTTTGGGGAGAGTTTCCTTGAGGTCTTTAGGGCTTCTAGATTTTTGTGATCAGACCAGATTTCAAAAGGGGTCTTACTTCCTTCTAGGAAGTGCCGCCAGGTCAACAAAGCCTAAAAAACTGCAGAAGCCTCTTTCTCCCAAATAGCCCACCTTTGCTCAGTCTCATTCAACTTTTTGGATGTGTAAGCGCAGGGTTGTAGTTGGTCTTGCTCATTCTTCTGCAGTAATACCACTCCTATTGCCACATCATTGACATATGCTTGTATGACAAATGGTTTCTCCGTGTCTGGGTGTTTTAGAATTGGTTCTGCTGAGAACAGCCATTTAAGTTTTTCAAATGCTGTCTGGCATTCCATAGTCCAGTTCAATGGTTGCTTTGGTTTAGGGTTGTTCTCCCCCCCTTTTTTTAAGAGCTTGGTGGTGGGGAGGGCAATCTGAGCAAATGCAGGGATAAAAGTGGTAAAAGTTGGCAAACCCCAAGCAGCTTTGTAACTGTTTACGTGTGCGTGGAGGGTCCCAATCAAGTATAGCCTGCACTTTCAGAGGATCCATCTCAACCCCCTGGTGGGAAATGCGGTATCCCAAATAGTCAATCTTCTCTTGATGGAATTCACATTTGGAAAGTTTGGCATAAAGTTTGGCAGCACGGAGTTTGTTTAAGACTGCCCTGAATAGTTTCACATGTTGGGCTTTGGTCTCGGTATAGATTAAAATGTCGTCCAAATAGACCAGAACCCTCTTATATAAATGCTGATGCAGCACTTCATTTATTAACTGCATAAACACTGCAGGAGCTCCTTGCAACCCAAAGGGGAGCACCTTGAATTGGTAGCAACCGAGGGGGGGTGTTACATGCTGTTTTCCACTCATCCCCTTCCTTAATTCTGACATGGTAGTAAGCCTCCCTTAAGAATGCAGGTTTTAACCAATACACATGTGTGAAGTGTTTTCTTTACCATTTCCTTTGAGAATCCGAATAAACATGCATTCCCAGCACTATCCTTTAAAGTAAGACAACCCACATGGCTATCATATAAATTCCTGGCACCAGGATATAGGTTGTAAAACATCTGATGACACAGGCCATTCTAGTAAATCGAATCCAAGTCTCCCTCTTCTCCACTTGAATGGCAGTATCAAGTGTCAGATCCCACTTGCTTTAAATTTTTCCGTTTTAGAAAAATTCTTTAAAATCATTTAAAATATTCTGCCAGTCACAGAAGAAGCTGTCTTTCTCCCTTTGCTCCCTTTGTTCTTAACTCTAACAGCCTGAGGTGTTTTTCCAGGTGCTCTGTGGAGCTAATTAGCTCTGGAGCTAATCTCTTGCCTCAGGGACCAATCTTAATTGCCGCCATTAACAGCATAGCGGAGGCAATCCTTTTAAAGGCTAATTAGGCTCCTAACAGCTCAGAAATGCAGCGAAAAGCTTCAAATGCCTCAGAAACTTCTGGGGGATAATTAATTGCAGTCTTTCTTTACTGGAAAACACAGCAAGGAGCCACGTGAGTTTTGCTGATCAGGCCTAGAATTTCTGGCTGATTTACTGCTATTGCCTTTGTGGTTTGGGGACTGTTGTGTCTGTCCCGCACCATTTGAATACTGCTACTGTTTTCTCATAGCATTATTAGAGCTGGTCACTGATCAGTCTCATGCCTAATACCTAACAGCAGTGGAAAATTGCGCTTACAAGCTGTCAGTTTGGCACCATATTTACCAATTCAGGAGTGAGGAATAATATCATTATCATAATACATTGCTCTAGTAAGCCTTTCTGATTGAATTGTTTTTCTCTTGTCATTCCAAGATGGCGGATCGCAGCTCCTCTCACTCCAAAAATACTGCTTCTAAGAAAGCTATGTCTTCAGATCATAGTAAGGCAATTGGGGCTAAACCTGGGCCTTCCACCAGATCCAAGGCCTCTTCTTCCACAGCTGTTGAGAAGGATGCAGAAAGAAGGCACAAAGCTTTAGAGAAACAATTTGCAAAGGCAAAAAAGCAGGCAGAAGCCTCCTCAGGCCTAGGCCTTGTCATTGTTCACCCACAACCTAATATTCCTCCAATTCAGGATACTATATATAGTGGACATTATTCTATCATCATTGCTATGTTTTCTACATCGAAACACTGAAGGCTCATGGGAGAAAGAGGTATGGCTTGGCAAATTGAACCCAGTCTCTGGCCAACCAAACTAAAGTTGAACCCATTGCTTGGACTCTCCTGCAGCGCACATAGATTGAACATTCAGGTAAGATCCAATGTTCATTTTCTAAAGGTTTAATTTTATAAATCCACTTAGTTCCAATTATGTCTTGTACTTAGGCGCTTCAGCTGGTATATATACCTGTAAGTCTTTGAGGCTGTTCATTTCCCTTGCCATGGCCTGTTCCCAATTCTTTCTTTCTTCCTGTGGCAATTTGAGTATTTCCTCATATGAATTAGGAGTGGTGTTATATGTATGTATGTAAACAATATAGTCTTCAAATCTTTTGGGTGTTTTGCACCTATTTGTTCTGACTGGCCTGTCTGAGGGTGTATCTTCTTTGTGTAGGTTTCTTATCAGTAAGTTTGTCTAGCCTTAATGTGGGGTGTCCTTCCTTCCATTCTTTGATCTTAACTTCATGATGTTTAATTCTATATTTTTTGTGTTCTTTTGTTTTGTCTATGTCATGTTTTATGTTATCTTGTTTGAGTGTAGAATGTTCTTGTTTAAAAAAAATATCGTTTAAGTGTATTTTTGACCAGTTGGAGTGTTCGTGAAATTCTGCTGATCGTAATACTATGAATTTGTTGTAACTGTCTATGAATCTAAAACCTTTGGTTCCTGGTTCATATCCTATGAATCTCAGTCTCTTGGAGACTCTGTCTCCTTCTTAATTGTTTGGGTATGTGAACATCGGCAGTGACACCAAATACATGTAGGTGTGCTAGGTTGGGTTTCCTTTTGTGCATTACTTCATATGGTGTTTTGTTTATTGTGCTGGACCATAGTCTATTTAATGTATAATTAGAGTAAAAGAGGGCCTCTGACCAAAAAACCTGACTCATTCCTGCATCTTCCAGAATGCATCTCATCATGGTTTGGAGAATTCCATTTCTACGTTCTAACACCCCGTTCCGGAATGTTGAAAAAGGAGAAGATTTGAAATGCAACACACCATGTTCTTTTAGCCATTTTGAGAAATCTCTGGACATAAACTCTGAGCCTCTGTCTGTCATTATTTGTCTAATTCTAATGTTATGTTGGACTTCTATCCTTTTATAAAACTCTTTGAATTCTGGAATGTCTCGCTTTTCCGCTTAAGACTGTATATTCCTCTGCTACCATATTTGTTGAATTTGTAGGATCTAATCCAATAACTCTCAGTACTTCTTCAATAACAGAAATAACTTATATAATTGAATTAAAAAACCTTGTATTTGCATTAATATTGGACTATACAATAGAATTCAATATAGTTACTGCTCTGAGATAGAAGCTGTTTTTCAGCCCATTTGTTTTTATTATCCTGTACCATTTGCCAGATGGTAATACTTTTTTTAAAAAAAAGGGTGTCCAGGATGAGATGGATCTTTAAAAATGTTTTGAACTTTCTTAAGGCAGCAGGAGCTATAAAGCTCTTCCATAGAGGGGAGAGGGCAACCAATGATCCCTTGGGCAATGATGTTAACCCTCTGGAGTCCTGTCCTATCTGCCACTGTGCAACTGGCAAACCATTCACAGGTGTAGTAAGTTAAAATACTTTTTATGCTGCAACAGTAGAAGGTCACCAGCAGGAGAGGAGAGGAGATGAAGAAAGAAAGAAAGAAAGAAAGAAAGAAAGAAAGAAAGAAAGAAAGAAAGAAAGAAAGAAAGAAAGATCAGGCTAAAATAAATCCCAAATGTCCTAGGGACTTTGGTTATCTCCTCATAGTGATTATACTATCTTCTAACATCTTCTAACATCATTATGCTCACATAAGTATAAAAACATGGTTTATATCATCTTAAGAATAGCTGGGTAATGCCATAAAGATGTAAGTCTCTAATGAGGAAGAACATTTAAAAGTTCCTGCATGTCATTCTTCAATTTTCCATATTGTTGTTATTTTAATTTACCAGAATGATAAGTCTGTGAGGTGTGAGATGGGTAGCATCCTAGGCAGTAAGCATTTCTACTGTGTCTGTGTCTCTTCTCACTCTCTCAGAAAGCCCAGGGAGTTCTCATCGGGGCTCTTCGCTACTCCCTTTCTTTCTTGTTTTTGGAAATCTGGGCTGGCTGAGGAATGACCATGAACTGTAGCAGAGGCTTCCCTTCAGGTGCTCCTCCTCTTTCTTCTCCTCTCATGACTACCTGGACAGTTGTGGCAGGGCCAGAAGTGTGTGCACGAGGAAAGAGATCCTCCTCAAGCAAGATGACGAACTCAGCCAAAGAGCAGCAAAGAGGTGTGGGGGCAGGCAGCCACTCACTTGAGAGCCCTCCACAGCCAGCCAGGGGGTTGCACTCATTCCTCAGCAAGCCCAGATTTCCAAAAAGAAGAAAGAAAAGGAGTAGCAAAGAGTCTCAAGGAGAGCTCACTGGCTTGGCCCAGCCTCGGCTTTCCTGACCCCCGGATGGGCATGCAAGGTTCGGTGGGGCCAGTCCCCTTTTCCCATTGCCCTGGGCTTCTTAAAGCTGCAGTTGGGCACTGCGGGCCCATCCCCCTTTCCATCATATCCTTCTCCCAAGTCCCATTCCCAACCCGCCAGCCCTTGTGTTAGTGAGGCTGGAGTCAGTTGCGGCTGGGTCAGGCTAGTTTCTTGGGGCAGAGAGCAGGTTGCGTATCTCCCCAAACGACTGAGGCATGCCCAGCACCAACAAGGGCCAGAAGAATCTCCAGCAAAAGTCAGATGCCAGAGAATCAGCCCCAGCTGCTTCTCCACCCCCTGCCATCACCCTTACCTTCTCAGGCCAGGCAAGGAGTGACTGGGACAGGGATCTGCAGTAGTGGGTCCTAAGAGCCACGAGCGGCTCTGGAGCCATGGGTTGCCAACTGTTAGGAGTAAATGCCCTACCTGCTCTATGTTGTCTCTCTAACCTGGCACCCCAGGGGTTAACCCCAGAGTATCTGAACCCCTCCCCTCACCAGAAATGCCCCTTACCTGAGACCACTCCTCCTGGGTACTTAAGGTCACCACATGTTGATCCAGTAGTCCAGTCCTGAATGTACCTGCAAGGAACAAACAACAAAGAATAAAGATATGTTCTGATCAACATCCCACGTGTCTCTGTAAGTTATTGGGCCATCCATCGCATTTCAACATAACAGAATGGTAGCAGAGGATGGTTTGGCCATCCAATAACGAGGAGACACAGCTCCTGCAAGAAAAAGAAAGATGGTGGCCATCTTTGGACATGTGGTCTGAAAAGATGGCCGACCAACAACAACCCAGAAGGGAAAATCCAAAATGGCCAACCGCACAAAACTACACCCCCCAAAGTAGCAATGGGGGGGAAAGCTCAGAGGGGGAAAGGGCAGAAACGGAGTCATTGCCCTCCCCGAACAAAAGAGAGATTGAGAGGGCCATTCAAACACTCGCCGCCACCTTCGGGCCCAATCCTGACCCACCCCAGAGGCACAACAAAAGAAAAGAGAGCGCCAGATGAGAGAAGAGAGACCCCTGAGCCACCCAGATGCGAGAACCGAACAGCTGCAATGGAGGAAAGACCCAACGACCCACGCAGAGGACAAAGCACTGAGCCGCCGAGAAGCCCAGCACGACAGAGAGCGAGGACTGGAGCAGCTACTCACCGCCGCCGCCTTCGCCGCCACCGCGACCATGCCGGAGGGATCCAGGTATGCAGTCCAGCTGGGAAGCTGACCTTCGGGCCTCCCTGGACCATCGCTGGACTGCCAGGGACCTGACCAAGGCCCACGAGTCCAGGAGAGGCCTCTTCGTTGGAGCCGCCAGCAGGAGATCCTTCCCCAACGACTCCACAGGCAGAATGGACTTTGCGCATGTGCAGAGCGACCTGTGGAGGAAAGAAGAAAAAAAATGCATGGAGGGAATTTTAAACTGCCTGACAGCATCCCCATGCCATACTGTGACTTTCCCAACATCCCACATCATGGACAGACTCCAGCTGTAAGTACCAACAGCAATAACTCTGGGAACTTACCAAATGACTTCCCAAAATTAAAATCTGATGGTTTCAACTTGCTGGAGTGGTACCAACAACTACAAGTTGTATGTCTAAGGGAGAATGTTTTGTTGTATGTAACCAATCCCCCAAAGAGACCTTGGACCCTGGAGCAGGACTGCCTGCATCACAGGGCTTTTTGCATTTTAATATCTAGTTTGTCCCCTTCCATATACTACAGCATAGGACAGGACAGGACTGTATCAGAGATAGTACAACTATTGTTCACCCTGTTCTATAGTGAGAATGTAGCCAGCACGACCCAAATATCCAAAGACTTTTATTCCACCAGAATGAGACCTGGGGTACCAATGGGAGAGTACCTGCTAGCACTGAACGCAGTCAGGGCAGACCTATGACTTAGAGGGGAAACAGTCTCAGAACGAACAATGAAGAGCGTGATAGTCAATTCCCTAGACCCATCCTGGGAAACATTCATTAACCAGCTAGGGACAGACACCCTAGGTCACATATCCCTAGAAAGACTATCCAGTAAACTAATTGCAGAAGACAACTTCAGGAGGAGCCGCCAACACATATGCAGAGAGCCCAGACCCACAAAAAGGGTAGCATTCCAGGACAGGGTGCAAGACCCCGCTGAGTGTTTTGGCTGCGGCTCCAAGGGACATTACAGGAGGGATTGCCCCAGGACCCACAGGCAAGAGCACAGGGACAGGTACCCAGACAGATGCTCTCCCGATGGCAGGTACAGAGGCAGGGACTCCCCCACACCAAGGGACCACAGGGGGAACAGAGAGGGCTCCAGGGACAACAGGCCCAGGTCATCATATGGCGTAGGTGGACACACACACACACCACCAGAACAGAAAAGGGAGACACCATGTGGCTCATTGATTCCAGAGCCACCAACCACACCACCCCCAACAGGGATTTACTCTCATCATTCAAGGAGGAGGACTTCCCCATTAAAGTGGCCAACTAGAGCGAAGTACGAGTGACAGGCAGGGGGGACGTTACCCTCCCAGTGATAGGGAAAGTAGAGGGGGTACTACAGGTCCCAGAGATACCGCACAATATCCTAGCTGCCTTGAAACTAAGCAACGAGCTGGGGGTTGAGGTATCACTCAGAGGGGGTGAAATGCACATTAGCAAGGGCAACAAGAGCCTAGGGAAAGTAGACATCAGGGAAGGACTCCCATACCTATTCGCAGGAAAGGCTGACACCCCCTACACCAACACCAATGCAGAACCCAACACTAGCAAGGAAAACGCACAAAGCACAGGGAAGGTCACCATAGGCAGACCCATCCATGATGACTGCGCCCACCTCCTGCACCAGAAACTAGGGCACGCCAGTTTTCCTGTGATACAAAAAATGATAGACTGTACAGAAGGAACCAAAATAAAGAATTGTGAGAACTATCTGGACTGTTCAGTGTGCAAATGTTCTAAACTAAAAACAGCACCCAAACCAAAAAAGGGCTCCCGCACCACCAGCCACACCTTTGAGTTGGTGCACATGGACTTGGTAGGACCCCTAAGGCCATCTATAAAACACGGCAAGAGGTTCTTCCTCACCATAGTGGATGACCACAGCCGCTATGGTTATGTATACACATTAAAGCACAAAAGCGAGACCTACTTAAGGTTCAAAGAATTCTACAAGAGGATAGAGGTGCAGAATAACACACAAATCAAACAGATAATGACTGACAGGGGGTCAGAGTTCCTGTCAGGGGAATTCTCACGATGGTTAGGGTCAAAGGGCATCCTACTCTACACTTCCTCTCCGTTTTCGCCATTCCAAAACGACGTCGCGGAACGCAGGAACTCCACGCTGCAGACCATGGTGAGGTGCGCCCTAGAGGACTCTTGGTTGGGGCAGCAGTTTTGGGCAGATGCGCTGGCCTATTCAAACTATACCCTTAACAGGACCTGGTCCAGTGTAGTACGCAAGACACCCTACGAAATAATGCACGGCAAAAAGCCAAAAATATCACATCTGCACGTGTTTGGCGTGACCGCAGATGTGCACATCCCAAAACAGTTACGCCCGAAAGGGGACAAGGTATCTAAGTGCCTGAAGTTCATGGGTTATGAGACAGGGACCAAAGGGTTCAAATTCATAGACAATAACAACCGCTTTGTAGTATCCAGGACAGCTACCTTCCATGAACAGGCCAACTGGTCCAGGATACATCTGAACGAGATCTACCACCAACGCAAGACACCAACCGAGGACCCACCCAGCGAGGAGGCAGGAGGACCCAGCCACCTCAAGGCAAGCAACAACGCACCCAAAAGTGAACCACTGAAACTAAAGGTAGACACAGTAACCCAGAAGGAAGCAAGGTTCCTGCGCGACAGTGAGCCGCCCCCCAAGAGACCAGTCAGATCCACGAGGAACCAGCTACCTAAGCGCTTGGAAAATTACATCCTGCACCTGAGCTCCAGCCCCATCACACTAACTTCCTACGATGAGGTAATCTGACTCCCCAGGGAAGAAAGGTCCAGGTGGGAGGAGGCCATGGAGAAGGAGATGGAAAGCCTCAGAGGCCTAGATGTGTACAAACCCACCAAAGTATCAGAAGGGAAGACCCCCATAGGGACCAAGTGGGTGTTTAAGATTAAAACCCTGGAAGATGGCCAGACCCTTTACAAGGCGCAACTAGTGGCCCAGGGGTTCGCGCAGAGATATCTCGAAGATTATACAGACACCTACTCCCCAACCGTATGGACAGAGAGTGTCAAGAGCGCCCTGGTGATCGCATCCGTCATGGGCCTGGAAGTGCAGCAGTTCGATGTCCAGACCGCCTACCTGCACGCCAGGCTGGACAAGGAAATTTATGTCCGGGCCCCACCCTGCAAGGGCACACCCAATGGCGAGACCTGGCTGCTCAACAAAAGCTTATTGTCAGCCTCCAGTGCTGACATAGTAAAGAGGGGGTTAAATTCCTGTGAGATTAGTAAGAGAGAGTGCCGTAGAATGATTTAGATAATGACCAATAGGATAAGGAAGCAAGCCAGGAAAGGGAGGGATGATGGAGCAGAGGTCATTTCCTGACTGCATATGAGTCCGTGAAGACATTGTTCTAACAAATAAAAGTTTTTTTTCTTTATTATCAAAATGTGAGAGGCATCTTATTTCATCAGACAACTCCAGCTCGGAGAGACAGTCAGGAAAATCTGTTTTTTAAAACAAAAAGAAATGCTCTCTTCAAAAACTTTTCTTCTAAAAATATTTATGCATTCCTAATCTACTCCACGCCGACGTTGGCAGACCTTCAGATGTCTCCGTAGCAACCTTATCAGAGGCCATGGAAGAAAACTATCTCCACCGGAGGTTTGCCTCAGAAAAGGAAAAAATTATGATATCTTTTTGCTGGACTCCAATCAAGTGGCAAGTAAGGGGGGAAGGTTCTATGGCTCTCCAAATGGCAGCATAGCCCCCCCCCCCCCACTCACACACAAGGAAAAAAAAAAGATGAGAGAAGAAAGCTCCAAAATGCACTCAGGGTTTCACTCCCTGCTCAGCAAGCGACCCAGCCCAGCCACGGCATATCTCCCCTGCACCCAAATGGGAGATGATGAAGAAGCCCAAGGGCACCGTGGGTAGGCTCACAGACCCCCGCAATGGGAGGAGAGGCCACTGAGGGTGGAACCACCCCGATTCAGAGGGAAATTTGATGGGGATCCGGACCTGCTAGCTCAATTTCTTGATGCAGCTGAGATTTACATTGAGCGCTATGCACACCTTTACCCTTTCCCCAGGGCCCTGGTCAGTGCCATCGCAGAAGGTCTGGAGGGAGAAGCAAGGAGCTGGTCAGCAGCCCAGTACAAATACAGGGCCCCCCAACTGCAAGATGCAGATGGTTTCTTACAACTGCTGCGAGCCTGCTTCAAAGAAACAGGGGACAATCCCTATGTAGAAGATGAGCTCAGGCACCTAATGCAGAGGGGGAAGCCTATCCAAGAACATATCCGTGAGTTCAGGAAAGTTGTTGGGACTTTACCTCCTTTGCCTGAACGACTGCTAGTATACTTCTTTAGAACAAGCTTAGATAAGCAAATCACCCAAGTGACTGCTTATCGAGATATTCCGAACCGACTGTCTGACTGGTTCCGGATAGCGATGCAAGTTGAGAGAGGGCTACGTGCCAACAACATGCTAAAACAACCACAGGCAAAGGAGAAAACCCAGCTGGACCAGGAACCGTCTATCAGACCAGAAACTACAGCATCACGGGTCACCCAGAGGCCATCCACCCCATGGAGTCCACTGAGGTGCTACAGGTGTGGAGGAGTTGGGCATTTGGCAGCAGCGTGTGGAACCCCGGGGCCAAAAACAGAGCCCCCGGCCAAGGCACGACTGGAACGAGGACCCAGGCACACCACCAAGGCACCATTAAGACTTTCCCCGACTGCAGAAGTTTTTGCCCATCTGACTGAAAATAGGGGGAGCTCCGACGATGCGAATCGACCCCCCGAACTGTATGAGGGCGATGACGATAGTGAAAACGACCCAATGGTGAGTGCACCCATCCACCCTTTTCTTTTCCCCATATGCCTAACAGCCCCAAAAACAGGTACCCAAGGGACTTTCCAAGCCCTAGTAGATTCGGGTTGCACGAGGTGCCTGATTAACCTACCCACAGTCCTAAAACTGGGGATCCAGGCTAAAAGGCTCAGCCACCCAATCCGTTTTCAGCAAGTTGATGAAGGGGGGGGGCGGATGCCACACATTTGACCGAGCCGGTGAAGCTGGAGCTAGCGGATCACTGGGAAATGATTCGGTTCATAATAGCCTCCAAGATGACCAACCCAGTCATACTGGGACTCTCCTGGCTGGACAAGTGGGACACCACCATCTGGTGGCAAGAAGGGACCCACAGACTGAGGATAGCAAGGGGACCCCATCCCCTGCCACCACAACCAGAGAAAACGGCCCCTCCTTCCACCCAGGGGGTCCAACCCCTTCCTCTAGAGGGACAAAAGACGCCTCCAACACAGGTGCCCAACCCGCCCTGTAAAGGGACAACAGAGCAACTGGCGGCCACCTCCAGCACCTCCCACGGCCAGAACCAGATCCCAAAACAGTACCAAGACTTGGCAGAAGTATTTAGCGAGACCGAGTGTGACGTACTACCACCCCACCGTGACGCTGATTGCGCTATCGAAATCATCCCTGGTTCGAAACTACCAAAACCTAAATTGTACACCATGACACCCCATGAAATGCAAGAACTGCGAAAGTACATAGACAAGAACCTACAAAAGGGTTTTATCGAACCAGCCAAACCATGGGTAGTGGCACCAGTTTTCTTCAGGGAGAAGAAAGACGGCTCCATGTGTCTGGTGGTCGATTTTCGCAGGATAAACTGTGTCTCCATGCACAACTTATACCCCCTCCCCCTCATGAAAGACATGCTAGCTCACTTGGCCAAAGGGAAGGTTTTTACCAAACTAGACCTTCGTGAAGCCTACTATCGCATACGCATCAAGGAAGGAGACGAGTGGAAGACAGCATTTAATTGCCCCCTAGGAAGTTTTCAATTTAAAGTGATGCCTTTCGGACTACAGGGAGCACCAGCGGTGTTCATTCAACTGATAAATGAAGTTTTACATGATCACCTTTATAAGGGGGTCCTCGTCTACCTGGACGACATTCTCATTTACACAGAAACCATAGACGAACACATACCCCTCGTCCGCCAGGTGCTTGAAAAACTGCTGAAAGCAAACCTCTATGTCAAACTGTCGAAATGCGAGTTCCACCAGTCACGGCTAGACTACTTAGGCTACCGAGTGTCCAATGAGGGGGTAGAAATGGACCCAGCCAAAGTACAATCGGTCCTTGATTGGCGACCCCCACGCACCCGCAGACAACTGCAAAGCTTCTTGGGGTTTGCGAACTTCTACAGACAATTTACCCCCTCTTTTGCAAAAATTGCCAAACCTCTAACCGACCTCTTAAAAACAGGGAGTCCAGCAACAAAACCTCACCCAGGACAGCCTCTACAGTGGAGCCCGGCCTGCCTACAAGCCTTCGAAACACTAAAAGAAATGTTTGCAAAAGAACCAGTCTTGAAACATCCTGACCCCAACCAGTCTTTCGTCATCCAAACAGATGCCAGTGACGTGGCAGTGGGAGCGGTTCTACTCCAAAAGAACAGCCAAGGGAACCTTCAGCCCTGTGCTTACACTTCCCACAAATTCACCGACACAGAGAGATACTGGGCAGCATGGGAAAAGGAAGCGTTTGCAGTGAGGTGGGCGCTGTTGACCTGGCGACATCTGCTAGAAGGAAACCAGACACCGTTCGAGGTTTGGACTGACCATAAAAACCTGGAGGCCCTTAGGACCCCATGGAAATTATCACCCAGACAAGTCCGATGGGCCCAATACTTCAATCGGTTCAACTTCAAGCTGAAACACATCCCAGGGGGGAAGAATTTTCTGGCCGATGCCCTCTCCCGAATGCCCCAGTACAACAGTGAACGGGAGCAGGTGGTGAATGCCATCATCCCCTTGCCTCAAGGAGTGGGTCAAGTAACCACCAGACGCCAGCATCGTGACCAGCAGGGCCAACCAGCGGGTGACCTGACGACACAGCTCAAAACAGAGACATTGGCGGACCCCTGGTTCCGAGACAATCAGCATCTTTTGACAAGGAGGAACGACGTAGCATGGAAAGAGACGAAACTTTACGTCCCAGAAACTCTATACACCCTAGTCCTCAAAAGGAGCCACGACGTTAGACCAGCAGGCCATTTCGGTTTTCTAAAGACTTTGCACTTAGTACGAAGACAACTTTGGTGGCCTCACATGAGGAAAGACGTGGACAGCTATGTGAAGAGCTGCACCATCTGTGCCACGATGAAAAACTGACCAGGAAAACCTCCTGGGTTACTGCAGCCAGTAGCTGAACCGACAAGACCATGGGAGGAGATTGCAATGGACTTTATAGTAGAGCTGCCGAAGAGTGGTGGAAACACAGTGATCTGGACCGTAATAGACTTATTCTCCAAACAGGCACATTTCATACCCTGTAGTGGGCTACCCTCAGCCCGCCAATTGGCCAAGCTGTTTGTGAAACACATCTACCGCTTGCATGGAGTACCCAGAAGAATCATCTCCGAACGAGGTGTCCAGTTCACAGCGAAATTTTGGAGGGAATTCCTACGATCCATAGGATCATCCCAAGGTCTCAGCTCAGCATTTCACCCGAGCACCAATGGCGGGGCAGAGAGACTGAATGCCATGATAGAACAGTACTTGAGGTGCTATGTAGACTACCAACAGTCGAACTGAGCGGACCTCCTATCTTTTGCGGAGATCGCGTACAACAATGCTGTCCACAGTAGTACAGGACTAACCCCATTCAAGATAGTGAGCAGTATGGATTTTGTCCCCATGCCAGAATATCCCAGGGAACCCCCTTCTTCAGTCAGTTTGAACGATTGGATAGCAATGCTAAGAGAATCCTGGGAGAACATCAAAAAGGCATTAGACAAGGTGGCACAGGCTTATAAGAAGCAAGCAGATAAGCACCGAGCCCCTCAAAGACCATTCCGAGTAGGAGAAAAGGTCTACCTCTCCACCAAGTACTTGAGACTCAAACTCCCAACTAGGAAATTGGGCCTGAAATTTATAGGACCATTTCCTATAGTAAAAATAATCAACCCGGTCACACTACAATTGCAGTTGCCCCGGTTACTAGGAAAGATACACCCCATTTTTCACAGTAGTCTTCTGAAGCCTTTGGTGGGGTCAACTTTAAGGCTGGTGCCCCAGGGCCCTTGATCATTGGGGGCCAAACTCATTATGAAGTAGAGTGAATTCTCGATTTGAGGTGGCACAGAGGCCGCCTCCAATACTTAATTAAGTGGAAGGGTTATCCCTTGTCAGAAGCATCATGGGTGAAGAGCACAAACATTCAAGCTGACCGCCTTATAGCTAAATTCCATGCAGATCACCCGGACAGGCCGGGAGGGGGTGGGACACAGTCCCAGA
Source organism: Masticophis lateralis (assembly GCA_030761175.1). Lineage (NCBI taxonomy): Eukaryota > Metazoa > Chordata > Lepidosauria > Squamata > Colubridae > Masticophis > Masticophis lateralis. The sequence goes on from JAUDYJ010000008.1 coordinate 786,871, forward strand.
CGGGGTAATGGTATTAGACCTGTTGTTTTATCTTGTGCAAGTTTTGCTGAAGAATGAAGGGAGAGGGACCGGATGTCAGCCTCCAGTGCTGACATAGTAAAGAGGGGGTTAAATTCCTGTGAGATTAGTAAGAGAGAGTGCCGTAGAATGATTTAGATAATGACCAACAGGATAAGGAAGCAAGCCAGGAAAGGGAGGGATGATGGAGCAGAGGTCATTTCCTGACTGCATATGAGTCCGTGAAGACGTTGTTCTAACAAATAAAAGTTTTTTTTTTCCTTTATTATCAAAATGTGAGAGGCAGACAACTCCAGCTCAGACACTTATATGGACTTAAGCAGTCTGGGAAACACTGGTACGAGTGCCTGGCCAAGGTACTTGAATCCATAGCATTCAGGGCAACACCAGCAGACCACTGCTTTTTCATCAGAAAGAGCAGAGATCTACCAGAATATGTGCTCGTCTATGTGGATGACATTCTCTACATAGGCAAGGACAAAAAGGAGTGCAACAACTTCGCCAGCAAATTAAGTGAGCAGTTTACCCTGAAGTCCCTGGGGAACGTGAGCAAGTACCTTGGCGTGCAGGTGAGCAGAACCACCAAAGGCTTCCGACCGTCGCAAGAAGAAAAGATCTCGGAGCTAATTCATAAGTGTAATATGGCCGAAGCAAAACCGTGTGACACCCCAATGCAGGTGGACTTTGTAAAGAACATGTACTCCGAATCACCAGAATTCCCCAACAACACCCTGTACACGTCCATCATCGGCTCCCTACTCTACATTGCCAATTGGACCAGGCCTGATATCGCCCTCTCCGTAAACTTATTATCCAGGCACGTGAGTAAGCCCACCACCTACCACTGGGAAGCAGTAAAGAGGGTGCTAAGATACCTTAAGCACAGCACAAATGCATGCCTATTGTTAGAACCCGAACCCTCTGAGCAACCAGCACTCTCATGCTACGCCGATGCTGACTGGGCTGGCGATACGAAGAGCCGCAAGAGCACATCAGGGTACATATTCCTCTTAAACGGCAGTCCAGTGCATTGGTACACGGGCAAACAGAACCTAGTGGCCACCTCCACCACTGAAGCCGAATACATCTGCTTATCCAAGGCAGCCAACAACCTGATCTGGTTCAACGACCTGCTATCCAGCATTTGGGCCGACCCTGTCCTTCCCATAACCATCTTCGAAGACAATAAAGCTGCAATAGAGATCTCCACATCAAACACCATAGGTCAGAGGTCTAGGCACATAGACATCAAGCACAAACATGTGAGACAGCTGTCCAAGTCAGGGTTCATAAACGCCACTCACTGCGACACCAAGGAACAGGTAGCAGACATACTCACCAAACCACTACCATCCAAACAACACGATTACCTCACATCCAGGTTAGGCATACTCATTAACCCCACACCAACCTCACCAAACACACCCTCGCAGGTCAGACATTTAGAGGGGGATTTGTTAGGAGTAAATGCCCTACCTGCTCTATGTTGTCTCTCTAACCTGGCACCCCAGGGGTTAACCCCAGAGTATCTGAACCCCTCCCCTCACCAGGAATGCCCCTTACCTGAGACCACTCCTCCTGGGTACTTAAGATCACCACATGTTGATCCAGTAGTCCAGTCCTGAATGTACCTGCAAGGAACAAACAACAAAGAATAAAGATATGTTCTGATCAACATCCCACGTGTCTCTGTAAGTTATTGGGCCATCCATTGCATTTCAACATAACACCAACACCCATCCTAGGACCTAGATCAACAGATTTCTATGGAAAAATTCCTATGTTCAGTTTCACCAGCTCTTTCCACTTCTTATTTTGCTCTTATTAGCTGATTGTCAACCCTGAAGCTGGCTGAAGCCATCTTGGAGTTTCAGTGTTGCCACACTGGACCGAGGGATAGGGAGGGGGGGATTAGAGATAGCTGGGGATGTGTAGCTAAAATAAAATACTTTCTCTTGGGAACCAATGACATTCTGACACCTGGCCAGAGGAAGGAGGAGTAATGTCACCAGACCAGTGGACACTGCATTGATTGGGCCATGTCACTGATTGTTTGGGATTGGGGGGAAAGACTTTTACTGTTAATTAGGTGAAAACTTAAGAGTTGATTTTCACAAGATATATGCCAATTTGATATTTCCAATAAAGCTATTCTTTGAGAAATCTACTTCAAGGCAAGTAGATTCCTTAAAGAATAGCTTTATTGGAAATATCAAATTTCAAAGTTCTTGCTAACAATGGATTTATTACTTGGAACCCTGTCATTGATATTTGGGGGGGGGGGGTTATTTGGGTGTGATATTCAATAACATTTTTCTCTTTTTCTGAAGAATCCCTTTCCTGAGAAAGTTAGATGAATCAACCTGATTTTCTATATCATGTATACATCATTCCAGAATCAACTCAGAGTTTTCCTCTTCAACTTCATTTTTGAAGGCTGCACAAACATTTGCATAGGTATAATTATAGGTGACTTGTCTACAATAGTTCCTTTTACGTGGCTTTTTTGATCAGAGAAAATTTGGAAAGATTGAATGGTAAGGGAGAGTTTTCTTTCACATCATTTATGAAGTCAGGATCTGTAAATTATATTCATTTGCATTAAATTGTGCCCAATCCTTGTTCCTGATGGGCTTCAGAGATGCCTATGAAATGAAACTTCCTCCTAACTTTTCATTTTTTGAATTTCTTAAATTATTTTTATTGTTCTCAGATCAATCTCAAAGTGAGAAAAATCTTCCAAACATACCAGTGACTGTTAAGATAGGCACTCTAATTTCTAATTTAATTTTTCTTCTGGTAAAGCGGGAGTGGTAATACATCAAACTACAGGAGACAAGATGATTTTGGCATAAGCTTTTTTAAAAAATGCCCTTGTATCTTTTTTTTTTCATTTAAATTTTTTGATGCATTTAGTCAGCCTTAGGATAGAGGTATTACATGTTCACTCACTGAGAGTCGGGGGGTTTTTAGTTCCTGCTCCAGCAGCAGCTATATTTTCTTAGCACAATTTTCAGTCTCATATCTATTCTTCGCACTTTAATGGAATGGTGGCTTGCAAAAATTAGACTGGTCTCACATAATTCCTCTTTAAAAAAATCTATAACTAGCCCCATTGCTCTTCATGTATGTTGCTCTCACAACCCTCCAGAACCCTTCTAGGTAGAGAGGACTATTGGTATGAAAGAAGGGCAAATGGGTCCATCCATGTTAGAATTGAACAGTCCTCCCTTAACGGGGTGGGGGGGAAGAGGAGGGAGGAATTCAACACCACATATTACCAATTTACAATGAAATCCTTTTGGCTATTCCAAGAAGATTCCACACCTCTGAGTCAGGTGATCTTGAGGTCACAGATAAAATCCCAAGTAACCACAACAGCTCTCAGAGAGTCTTAAGACCAGTTGACTGCAAGAAAACACATTCTTTCCATTTCCCCGCACCCAACCATCCTGTCAGAACCTATCATTTCCCTTCCCCCAACTAAACCCAACTACCAATAACTGTCAAACTTCCACAACATCCAATACAACTGATGAAGCTTCCAGGATAAGAAGCGAAACATCTTTTTCTTCCTCAAAAAAATCAGTCTTGTTGCCTTTTCAAAAGTAAAAACCACTTTTGATACAACTATGACTTGAATCAGTCCAGCTTGAACTGGATCACCCAATCCAATAGCGATGGTTCGGAGAACTGGCAGTTAAAATTCCTGCGCCCCCCCCCCCAATGCCCAGCTGAGCCACGCAATCATCAGAGGCATTTTTATTTTATTTTTAAAAGCATCTTTTCTACAACCTCTTCAGCTGAAAAAATGCTTTTAAAAGTTAAAAAAAAAAGTTGGCCATGCCCACCCAGTCACATTCCCCCTCCCAAGCCATGCCCACAGAACCAGTAGTAACAAATTTTACGTTTCAACACTGACTTGAATGACTGAGAATCGTCATGGACACCCCTACTTCCAGGGTTCCTCCTGACACCTTCCTGTATAGATCACTTTCTTTCTCCCATAAATATTGATTGTCATCAGTTTCAGCCCCCTTGTCTTCCAGCCCCCTTCTTTACTAGCAGGGCCAAGAGGCAGTTGCTTCACTATAGAAATGGAGGCAGCAGCCTGCACCATGTCCCTCAGTCAACTGGACAATATCCTTCACTCAACTGGTCTACTAGATGACTGAGTGGGGTGGGGGGGGGCACAGAAGCGGCACTAGGACCTACAGGGGCTCCTGTTCTGCTTCAAAAGGCTACTTGCCATGGAATGTCACCCCAATAACAGAAAAACAGGTAGTTGTTTCTCTAAGCATGTTCAAAGGTCTTCGTCATCCAATCAAGGAAACTAATACTTGAGTAGTATGGAGCAACAGGATTTGTCACTAAGATAAAGGAATCTGGTTTATTTATAGGTTCTCACCAGCAAATGAGATGGATCCAATGGGGGAATAGTTTTTTCTTAAAAGATGGCTTCTTATCATGTTCTATTTTATCAGAGCAGGGTTTTCAAACTTAAGGCCCAGGAGGCCAGATCCGGCCTAGAGGGTACTTGGATCTGGCCCATGGGGCTGGCCTGAAAACAGTGAAGGACCAGTCCAGACTGCCTCTGCCAGTGAAAACGGAGCTCAGGAGGGCTGCATGCAGTCCTCCTGACTTTGTTTTCACTGGCAGAGAATTGCAGGAGGCCGTGGCAGGCAAAAATGGAGCTTGGGAGCGCATTTTTGCTGGTAGAGGTGCCACCACAGGTGCCCCCAACATGAGTGATGTTGATCTGGCCACACCCACCCCAGTCCACATAGGTCAAACACAATCCTGATGCAGCCTTCAATGAAATTGAGTTTGACACCCCTGCTCTAGAGATTGCCAGGCACCTGTTTTTTCTGCTATTTCTTTTTTTAATCCAGCCAAATGCATGAATGAATGAAGGAAGCACAAATTATGTTTGTATTCCTATGAATAGCATTGTCTTATATGTATATTATTGCTGATTGTGACAACCACTCTCCCCTCCCCCATCCCGAGACAGGCATGGACAAACTGGTACTAACCAAATATTTTAGACTACATTTTTCACAATCTTGTGCTGATGAGAGCCAAGGACAAAATATTTGGAGGGCACCAGTTTGATTAAACCTATCTGATGCAAATGAAGCTGGTGATTTATTGTACCAAATGCTTAGATATTCAAATGTAGAGAAATGGTTGGACAGCATAAAGAATCCTGTCTAGCCATGCAAATTTGTTTATTAACTTCAGCTAATTTAGAGATAGCTGTAGAATTCAGTATCTGTAAATTTCAGTAAAAAATGGCCTGACTAACCCACATGTCTCTAAATTATAACATATTTATCATATTTATTATTTGACTACTTTCTACCAGATCTCACTTTAAAAAAAACACTCTCGTGTAATTTTCAGCATCTTGAATCTATTAAAATAATTCATGTCTGGAGGAAAAAAAAACTTAAATATATTTAAGGAGAAAAAAAGGATGCATATTATGAAAAGGCAAATTTTAAAAGAAACAGAATTATGGTTTTAAGAGTGTGCATGGGTTGAACCTAAGAGATACGTCCATTGTGACAACATTTGTCTCCTGCAACTTGCTAAGTTATGTACAACACCCAAAGGAATTACATTTCATAACCAGTGGTGAAATTCAAATTTGTTTACTACCAGTTCTGTGGGGCACGGCTTGGTGAGCATGGCATGGTGGTCATGTGACTGGGTGGGTGTGGCCAACTCCACATCATTCACGTCAAGGGGCGCCTTGCCTCGCCCCACTTATGTGGCCTCCCAAGCTCTTCTGGTCTTTGTCTATTAATTTGTTTACTACTACAGTGTCTGATTGATTATCTAATGCCTGTCTGTCCTTCTGAATCCAGAACTCCCACAAATTCTTAGCTCTATTATTCTCCACAATCTTCTGTGGAAACTCCTTGATGGATGGATGGAAAATTCTGGGAGTTAAAGTCCATACATCTTTCAGCTGAGAAACACTGATCTACCCCTTGGGTTCTATCTAGTGTGGTAAATCCCTGCTTCTATGAATCTGGTGCTTAGTGCCTGTTCTTGTGTTGTTATGATCAGTGATCTGTGCTGCCTTTTATACACACATCACTTCAGGAATAATGATAAAAATGATGATTTCTCACTCATTTCTTTACTAGTAATAGAAACAAAATAAGCAGCCATAAATGTCACCTAAAGTTGGAACCCTATATTTGGATTCTGATGCATATTTATTGTTGTGAACGCTTTTGCAAAACAGTGGCTGGGAAGACTTGCCACAGATAAGTTTACAAAGCACCTTTTTCAAATAACATTTCTTAATTGTGTATTCTTACTTGCCCTCTTGTACTGCACTACTGCAGTTTGGATGCAAATGCAAAAAAATATATTTTGGAGAATACAGAGAAAAGAATGCTGCATCTTTTTGCAATTCTTTAAAGCAGCTGCATTTTTTTCCTGGGATAATGCAACTTTCTGGGATTATGCAGCTGACTTTCTTCCCCAGAAAAGGGCAAATTTTGTTTAAAGAATTGCAGACAAATGCATCCCTGTCCACCATAGAAATGCACAGTCCTACACTTATAATTTTTCTGCTTTTTCAAGACAGGTGGACGCACTTCTAAACAAAACACTGGCTGCAGATAGCTCTCTTTTTCACATTGCAGGAAAGTTCAGAAATGGCTCAGTGAGCTAACAACTGACTGGCTGATTTTCAGTGAGTCATTCCTTCTCTCAGCCCAGCCTACCTCACAGGACAAAATAGGAGGAGGAAGGATATTTGGAATGTTTGCTGCTTTGAATTACTTATACAAATAATGGTGAAATATAAATAAATAAATAAATGATTTTTTTGGAGGATGGTGTTTTGCTTTGTGGCAAGTCAGCTTCCCATTTTTAAAAAAGTTTAAACATATTTTGAAGAATATATAAATAAATATGGAGTAGATAAATTACCAAGCAACTAGCGAGATATGTACAGGCATACATTGGCCCTCTGGGTGGTACAAATGGGGACCCCCAGGCCTCAGATAATTGGTAGAGCATATAGATCAGTCATTAAATCACTATTCTCTGTCTTATTTTTTAACACTGCAAATCCACTCTTCTCGGAGGACCCTTTCTGCAAATTTAGAGAGCCTATCAAAATAGTCAACATGAACAGTTTGTAGGAAAAGTTATCACAGGAGGTTATTTAAATAATCGGACTTCCGGCGGGGACGTAGGATTGTGGCAACATGGAGAGAATCGCTCTCTCTCCAGTGTCAGATTTCTGAGCCTTTTTGGTGCCGTTTTGGCAAAGGCTGGTCCCGGAGAGACCAGCAATAAAGAGGGGAAACTTCGGAGGAGGCGGGGAGAGGTGTGATACCCCGCTGCACTAAGAAGACCCCTTAATCCAAGGCTTAGAAGAAACCAGCGGTGCGGCGCGTACAGCTGGTCCGGAGATCAGATGCTCCGATTGAGATCTTTGGGAATAGAGGAGTGAGTACAGTGCGAGAAATTGTGAGATTGAGCAGAAAATAGGAGAGCTGCTTGGACTATTTTGGCGTGACTGTGAAAAGACTAGAGAAATTTTTCCGGAGGGCAGCGAGTGAAAGGAAGGCTCAAAGTGCAAACGAGCGGCAAGCGAAGAGGTGAGCAAACTGGAAGAGAATGGAACGGAGAGAAATGGAGGGGACTAGAAACATTTAAACAATTGAATAAATAAAGGTGGAGAAAAAGTGGATTTAAAGACTAAGAGAAAGATCGGATAATATTTGTAACTCCTTTTTAGCTGCTCCAACGGAAGGAAAGAGGTAGTTTGGCAAAAGAGAAGTGCTTACAGGTGACTGTGCAGTTTTTTAAGATCGCCATATTGAATCTGGAAAAGACTGGTAATACAAAACAAACACTCTCTCTCCGTCTAAAACATAACAAGCAAGATCTACAGAACATTGTAAATATATAGACTGACTTTTATCGTTTTTTTTTTCTTGCTGGCCTTTTTTTTCTGTCTTTTTGTCTTGACTTTGACTTGGATTTTGTTATTTAGATATAAGAATATTATTAATAGTAATGTATCATAACTTATTAACTATAGCAATATCTTTCTTTTACCTACTATTTCTATCTGCTTTCTAAATGTACAAAATTTTATAATTAATTACTGAAAAATAGCTAAATATTTTAGAAACATTATTCTTTCTTTGTTTTTCTTTTTCTTTCCTTTTTTTGATATTATATAACTTTATTAGTAATATTCACTAGTAACCATTGTAACAATCATATATTGAAAAATTAAATATAAAATATTTTAGTATATTAGTATTAAGGATTAAGGATTAAGAACTGATTAACTAACTTCCCTTTTTTCTCTCTTTTTTCTTTTTTGAATATTTGAGTGCATTAACTATATATTTATATATCCTATCAAGAAATTTATAGAATTAATTGATTAAGTGAGTGATTAATTAAAAATATAACTGACAGTAGTCTCTCCCCGCCCCCCCGAGAGGGTGATTAAGGAAATCAGTAATTTGGAGGGGGGAAAATTAGAAAATTGAATAATATTGGAGAAAAGGGAAGAAATAATCTATAAGGAATTTGGATGGTGAATTGGGAGAAAATTGACAAAATAATAATGGAACAATATAGAATATTGGAAGAGATGACTAGCACCACTACAACAACCTTGAAGACAGGGAAGAAAGCAACATCAATATTGACGGGAACATTGGCATCCCCGGCGACACAGAAGACTTTGGAAGGAATGTTTGCAGCAGAGAAGCAGCCCACAACACCAAACATGCCAACAGTGCAGGACACGCTCATGACAATACAGGAAACAATGGTCAAAATGCAAGAATGTATGACCAGGAATCATGAAGAATCAAGAAAAGACATGGATGAAATAAAGAGAGAGGCCAAAAATGATATCCAGAAGATAGATGGGAAAATAGATCTGCTACAAGAAATCATCAAAAAGAACGACCAAAGGATAAAAGCAATAGAACAAAAAACCGAATTGACAGAAGAAAAGTTAGGAGCTTTGGATACAAAAATGATGGGACTCAATAAGGAAATGGAGAACACAGTGGCGCAATTGGAAATGGAAAAAGCAGCATTTTATTTGCGCTTTCAAAATGTAGTGGAGGAAAGAGAAGAAGATTTAACAATGATAACGGCGGAGATGATAGCAATAGCTCTAGAAAGAGAAAGAGAAGAAATAATAAATGAATTAGATGAAGTATACCGGGTCCACACTAATTACGCTAGACATAACAGACTCCCACGAGAGGTACACATCAGATTTGTGAGAAGGAAGGTGAGAGATATCGTTTACAAGATAACAAAAGACGAACCAATGTCTTATAGAAAAAAAGAGATAATTACTTTGAAACAAGTTCCAAAAAGAATAAGAGACCTTCGCAAAGAATATTGGTTTTTGGCCACATTGCTAAATAAAAAACATATACTTTTTAGATGGATAACACCAGAAGGAATGCTAGTAACGTGGCAGGGAAAGAAAATAAAAATAGATACCCTAAGCAAAGCAAGAGAACTATATGATCAAATGATGGGTACTGAGACAACAAATAACAGCAGAGAAGAGGGAGGTCGGAATGCCAAAGGGACACAGAGGCAAGAACGTGAACAAACTCTACAACAAGGAGAAGGAGAAGAGGAAGGAGAGATCCAGGAAGAAGAGAGAATCCAAACAAGGGGGAAAAAAAGAGAACAGGAAGAAGCAAAGAAGAAAAAACAAGAGAGTTAGTAAAACATGGAACAAAGTCTAAAAATTTTATCGTTAAATGTAAACGGCCTCAATTCACCATCCAAAAGACATCAATTTAAAAAAAAAATAGTGAAACAAAAACCAGATATTGTGTGCCTTCAAGAGGTACACATAAAAAAACAAGATATAAAATATGCACAGTACAAAAAACTAGGTAAATTGTATTCATCGTTGGCAGAAGAGAAAAAAAGAGGAGTGTTGGTATACATTAAAGAAGGAATAGATAGTGAAGTAAGAAATGTAGATCTGGAAGGTAGAATAGTGATGATAGAGTTAAAATTGTATTTCAAAAACATATTATTGGTAGTAGTATATGCCCCAAATAGTAGGCAATCAGAATTCTATAAAAAAGTCCATCAGGAAATCATTGATCAAAAATGGAAAATGTATGTTTAATTGGAGATCTCAATGCTATTGTGGATGTAAGAAAAGATTATAAAAGTAGTCGGAAAAATAAAAATAAGAAAAACCTATTGCCCAAAACTTTTATGGATATGGTGGAAGAACTAAATTTGACAGATAGTTGGAGATTTTATAACCCTGAAACTGAAGGCTTTACATATTATTCGAACCCACACAGGTCTTGGTCAAGGTTAGATATGGCATGGGTAACCAAAGTATTAATGATGGAAATAGAAAATGTACAAATACTATCAAATAATTGAGCAGACCACAACCCAATAATGATAACGTGGAAGGGGGAAAAAAGGAAAAATAATAGATGGACAATGAATACACAGGTTCTAAAAGAAAAAGAATATAAGAAATATATAGAAAAAGAGTTAGAACTCTTTTACAAGGAAAATACAAAACAACAAACATCCCTACAAAATTTATGGGATACAACCAAGGCATATATAAGAGGGCTTACAATAGCTTACAATGTAAAACGGAAAAAAGAGAGAGAGAACGAATATAATAAATTACAAGAAGAGGTACAAAATTGGGAAATTAAATTACAAAGGAACCCAGGGAACGAACAGATAAGAACAAATTGGATAGCAGCAAAACATAAAATTAATATATTGGAACAAGAGAAATATGTAAGGTCATTAAAATATATAAGGCAAAATTATTTTGAAAATGCAAATAAGCCAGGGAGATGGATGGCATACAGGCTCCGGAAAGAAAGAGAAAAAAGGGCAATTCAGAAAATACAGGACGAAGAGGGGAAGATTCAATATAGTTTAGAGAAGAAAAAAGAGATAATAGTCCAATACTATCAAAAACTTTATGAAAAAGAAATAGTAACAGAGGAGGAAATTGAACTATTTTTAAAAGAGAAAGGATTGGAAATGTTGACGGAGGAAGAAAAGGACCTATTAAATAAGGAGATTGCCATAGGGGAATTAAGAGAAGCCCTGAAGAGACAAAAAAATAATAAAACCCCTGGGACGGATGGGTTGCCAATGGAGTTTTATAAAACATTTGATGAATCACTAAGGGGAATCTTATTAGAGGTATACAATGAAGCTTTGATGGAGGCTAAGCTACCAAACACGTGGAAAGAAGCCTACATTTCCTTAATACCTAAAGAAGGGGCAGATACCACACTAATAAAAAACTATAGACCAATTTCTTTGTTAAATACCGATTATAAAATTTTTGCGAGTATAATTGCTAATAGGATGAAAAAAGTAATACAGAATAAAATACATCAGGATCAAAATGGTTTTTTGCCCTCCAGACAAATCCAAAACAATTTAAGAATAGTAATAGATGTTCTAAAATATTATGAGGTGCATCCAGAGAGACAGGCGGCACTGATCTTTCTGGATGCACAGAAGGCCTTTGACCAAGTAAACTGGACATTTATGATACACCAACTTCAAAATATGAATTTTGGAGACAAATTCACAAAAATGATAGCATCAATATATCAGAATCAAAAGGCAAGCATCTTGGTAAACGGGGAACAAACAAAATTTTTTGGAATAGATAAAGGAGTAAGACAGGGATGCCCATTATCGCCTTTACTGTTTATTTTGACCTTAGAAAACTTGTTAATTAGAGTTAGGGCAAATGAGGAAATTACAGGATTAAAGATTAAAAAAGAGGAATACAAGGTCCAAGCGTTTGCAGACGACCTTGTCTTCTTCATAGAAAACCCAATAGAAACAACTCCCAAATTAATAGAAGAAATCGAGAAATTCGGAAAAGTAGCAGGATTAAAAATTAATAAAGAAAAGATGAAAATGATGACGAAAAATATGACAGCTAAACAAGTAGACAAACTATCAAAAGATTCAGGATTACAGCTAACTAAAAAAGTAAAATACTTAGGGATAAATTTGACAACTAAAACTGTGACAATCAAAGAAAATAATTATGAACCTTTAGTTCAGAAAATAAGGGAAGATTTAAATAAATGGGGGAAATTGAATTTAACTTTGTTGGGGAGAATAGCGGCGATAAAATCAAACATACTTCCAAGACTCCTTTATCTATTCCAAACGATTCCAATAAAATTAGATAAGAAATTTTTTACCAATCTGGATAAAATAACTACTAAATTTGTGTGGGAGGGGAAAAAATCAAGAATAAAATTAAAGATATTACAAGATGATAAAATGAGGGGCAGATTTGGGTTCCCGGCATGGGAAAAATATTATAAGGCGGCATGTTTATCATGGATCAGGGAATGGATAACCTTAGATAACCCTAGACTTTTGAATTTGAAAGGACACGATTTATTGAAAGGATGGCATGCCTTTATATGGAGCCCTGGAAATAAAACATACAAACATTTCAACAACCATACAATCAGAAAATCCTTAATAAATATATGGCAACAGGTTAAATCTAAACATTACATGAAAATACCTGGTTGGCTATCAACAATAGAGGCAATAACACACCCGAACACATTGACGAAGCATAAAATTTTAATATATAGAGAAATATTAGATGCACAAGGACAATTGAAATCAAGAGAAGAACTTTATGATCAAGGAATAGCAATAGATTGGTGGCCCTATTCACAGATTAAGACAAGATACAGAAAAGACCAGGAGGAACAAGGAATTGACATAAAACCAAATCAATTGGATAAATTACTAGAATCTAAAGAAGCAAAACTGATCTCAAAAATCTACAGATATTTATTGGAATATGATTTGGCAGAAGAACTGGTCAAAGGTCAGATGATAGCCTGGGCGAGGAATATAGGACATAGTATACAATTAGAGGAATGGGAAAGGGTATGGGAAAGCAATTATAAGATGACAAAATCGGTAGCTTACAAAGAAAATCATTATAAAATGTGGTATCGGTGGTATCTGGCCCCGGTAAGTTTAGCTAAAATGTTTCCAAATGTAAACCCAACTTGCTGGAAATGTAAAAAAACGCAGGGGACTTTTTATCATGTTTGGTGGCTCTGCCCAGTAGTTAAGAAATTTTGGAGCAAAATTAAAACATGGATAATAGAAATAACAAAATATGAAATTGAATTAGAACCTGAGATTTTTCTATTAGGCATGATCAAAGGAAACATTAGGAAAGATATTAAGTATTTAATTTTACATATAATTACGGCGGCTAGGTTATCATTAGCACAACTATGGAAATGTGACCACATGCCAACAGAACAGGAAGTAATACAAAAAATATTTGCTTGTGCAGAAATGGATAAATTAACCTTACAATTAAAAGATAAGGAGGACTCGGACTATTACATTATATGGAATAAATGGTATCAATGGACAAAACAGAGAAAGAAGAAAAGTGAGTAAGATGGATTTTTGAAGGAATTGACTACAATCAAAAACAGCACTGTCAGATGAATATAGTTGGATCAATGTATATATGTATATATTTATATGTAATATATAAAAGGAAAAAAGATATAGAAATTAGTTAATATTTGTAATGGACTAATGGTATAAGTACATTTGTTTTTTGTCTTTTGGTTTTTTTTCTTTTTTTTCTTGTCTATCTTTTTTCTTTTGTCTGATTAAGAATTTGTGTGTTTTAAATATGTATTTTTTCTTAAGTCTTAATAAAGGTTGGATTTTAAAATTAAAAAAAAATAAAAAAAAATAAATAATCGGAAAATACAGTGCAAAGTAATTGTGTGGAAACAGGGTCCAATATTTTTATTTTCATAAAGCATTGTTACCAAAAATAGTTGTTTTCAATTTTAATGTACTTCTAATGTACTTCCATTACATATCTTTTGCTCTCAGTCATCAAAAGTGAATACTTCCAAAAGTTTCCAAGAATTTAATTCCAACATTTAAAATCTATAAAGTCACTAGGAGTTGCCATATAATCCATTCCAACACCACAAATATGCAGGGATTTCTCCTCAAAAGACCCTCATATTATTTTCTAATCTATTAAAATAATTTAATCTTCCCTTCCCCCTCACCATTCTCCCCCCACTTTCCCACCCACCCCGGGCCAAAACCCAGGTGATCACCCTATCTGCCAGGCTGTTGTAAGAGTTTGCCAGGCCAGTAGCCCCTGCAGAGAAGGCAGTTGAAGCGGCGTCCTCAGAGTCTTCCTGGGCCAGCAACAGTTCTTCAGCTCTAGCAACACTCTGTGATACTTGCTGATGGCTTCCTGGCACTTCTTCCTGTAGCACTGAACTCTTTGGCTTTTGAAATCCAGCACTCTTGGATCAGCTGCTTGGGCTTGGCAGCCAGAGAAGTGGCACTGGATTTCAAAAGCCAAGGAGCTCTTCTACAAGGAGAAGAAGTGCCGGGAAGCCATCAGCTAGAGGCCTGGGAGGAGAACATTCAGCTGGCAATCAGAGGCAAGCGGGAAATGGTAAGAAGTGGCGGGGGCCAGTGGCCTGCCTATGTACAGTGCGGGCAAGCAGGAAACAGCAGGAAATGGCAGGAAACGATGGGGGCCAGCTGCCTGCTTCCCAGACATTGCGGGCAAGCAGGAAATGGCGGGAAATGGTGGGGGCCAGCGGCCTGCCTCCTCAAGAGTGCAGGCAAATGGGGAAAGGCGGGAAATGGCACAAACCAGCAGCCAGCTTCCCAGACAGCATGGATGAAGGAAACGCCATGCATAGCTGGACATGCTTGGCAGCAGGAAGAGGCACAGGATGATGTGGCTATTTGTTCACTGCCGATGGAGCAACCTGATTGAAGCTGCTGCTGAACCCAATGTAGGGGGGACTCTGGGGTTAGTTTGGCCAGGTAAATTATCTCCCCCTTTTGCTATCAAAGTGGATCCTGGGTGCTGCACTGCAATGTAAAAACAGGAAACAGAGCAGCCAGCATGAGGGAAGGAGGAGAAGCAGGGAGAAGAGAAGGAAAGTAGCCTCCTCCTTACTTCATGCCGGCCGCTCCATTGCCTGTTTCACCATTGCAGTGCCGCGTCATGGAGCTTTCCCCACCCACCACCACCCAGATGCCCTCACTTTCCCCAAATTCCCCAAGTATTTCTTTGCCTACCTGATTTCCAGTTCCATCGCATTTCTTGCCATCATGTGCAGGGAAACAGAAGTTTGTGTGGAGCTAAAAAAAATCACTCAATCAATTCCAACTTCGTGCAATCTTTTTCTTTCATGAGAAGTTGGAATTGATTGATTGAACATTTTTTTTAGCCCCACACAAACTTCTGTTTTCCTGCACATGATGGTGAGAAATGCGATGGAACTGGAAATCAGGTAGGCAAAGAAATACTTGAGGAATTTGGGGAAAGCGAGGGTAACTGGGAGATGGTGGGTGGAGAAAACTCTTTTGCCCACAAAGAGAAGAACAGAAGGGGGAAGAGAAGAGAAGAGATGGCTGGAGGAGCTACATCTCACTCCATGTGTCCCAATGAAAGGCAGCAGTAGCTCAGCTGCTTCCCTTCCCCACAAAGAAGGCAAGAAAACATGTCGGGGCTGCGGGCCACGTGGAAGGGAGTAGAGAAGGCAGGCAGGGACAGGGGATGGGCAGCTAACTAGGCTGCAACTTGCAGACTTACTTACCCAGGCAGGCAGATCAGGGCTGCTCAGTTGGGCCACAGGCACTGCATGGGAAGGCAGGCAAGCCACAGAGATTTTGTGGTCAATGCAAGCGAGGAGCCACTCAGTGTGCTATGCTGGGGAGGTGAGATGAGGAGTGACTGGTTGGGGCAGGGCGGGGCGAGCAGGTGGCTGGGGCAGGGGTGAGTGGATGGGTGGGGCAAGCAGCAATCGGGTGGGGTGAGTGGCAACCTGGTGGGCAGGGCTAGTGGTGAGCTGGCGACTGGGAAGGGGCAGGGCCAGCTAGATTTGCCAGTCCTATTTGCCAGTTTCTGAACTACTCAAAATTTCCACTACCAGTACACCAGAACCAGTCCGAAACGGCTAAATAGCAATTCTGCTCATTAATCTCTGTTTGGAATAGTAGATGCTATGGCTCTTAGAAACTTGAATTTACAGAGTGCAAGAACTCTCCGGTATATTGCTACCTATTTTATATTCAGTCTGAATATGCACACAAAGAGAAACACAAAAACGCACACACCAAGCTTATGAAATAATTGTCCAGTGCTCTGCGGATAGAAACATGTAACAACTAATCTTAGCATCAGAGAAAGTGACAGAAAACTATGGTAGATAGATGATTGTGGCCTTGGTGTCAAAAAGAAAAAATGCACTCCACAGAAATGTGCATTGAGTTTACAGCCAATTAGAATCCCATCAGAGCATTCTCTTGCTTCTCTAGCCTAATACAACCCAGAAAGGACACAACCAGTTGTAACAAGCATCCATTATGTCCCAAACATTAATTATCACACCCCAAGTTGTTGTTTGATGACACACATTCCAGTTCCCTGCAGTCTTTGGATGGTTATGGAGAAATGGGCTGTGTATTGAAAAAAAAAATGGGGAGAGATACCAACTTTGTTAAGTTTTGGTTGGTTATTATACAATGGAGGGAGGTTATTTGTAAGAAAGTATAATAAGTAATTCTAAATTATGTATCACAATGATAAAAGAGGAAAGTATCCTGAGATTTATCCAATCACAGCTATCAAACTCTAAACTGGGGTATTGCCTTCTTAGAAAACAAGCATTTTAGGATTTCCCAGTGGTTTAATAGCTTCTCTAACCTATGTTAGAGCTTCATGTTTCTATAGGAATTATCTATGGATCTACCATACTTTTCAGAGCATAAAATGCACTTTTCCCCCCTAAAAGAGGGTGGAAATGTCCGTGTGTCTTATACACCGAATACAGCCATTTTTGGCCTCCCAAAACCCCACCCTGTGCCTGTTTTTCACAAAAATGGGACACGCAGAGGGTTTGGGAGGCCAAAAAGGGGCCCATTTTTTGCAAAAACGGGACACAGAGCGGGTTTGGGAGGCCTGCAGAGTGCTCCTATGGGCTGGGAGGGCAAAATCCAGATGCACAGAGGCCAAAAACTTTTTTTTTCATGTTTTCCTCTTCGAAATCTTGGTGCATCTTATACACCAGTGCATCTTATAGTCCAAAAAATACATTATTTTATAAGAAAAAATTCTTTGATCAGCTTAGACCTGATTGCATGAGTATTAGAGGTGTTATTGAGTCCAGTCTGTTTAAATTCTATAATGTTTTGTTATTTTAAAAAATGCAAGAAAAATCCCACAATCAAAATGATAGAGTTGGAAGGACTTTGGAGGGTTTCTAGTCCAACCCCCCGCTTGCGCAGGAGACCTTATACCATTTCAGAAAAGTTTTTTTTTGAAAGCCTCCGGTGATGGAGCACCCATAAATGGGGGGCAGTGCATATGTGGGAGGCCACATGCATGCGAGGGAGCAGGGGGGCAGGGGCATGTGCAGAGGGCTCACATTTGTGTGGGAGTGAGCCCCACACAAATGCGTGGGGCTCACTCACATGTGTGGGGTTGGGGTGCTTGCACAGGGAATGCACGCACAATGAATTTTGGGGGTTTGGGCACTCGGTCTGGAAAAGGTTAGCCATCACTGAGCTATAACATACATGGGGGGGGGGGACAAAACCAAAAGACATTCGCAGAAGAATACAAGAGACTGGAATTAGAACTACAGAAAGAACCAAAGAAGAATATTCTAAAAAATCAAATGGAACTAATAAAAAATAAACCTACTAGATAAAGAAGAACTGGCACAAAAAATAAAAAATGCTAAACAGAACTTTTCTGAAAACACAAAAAAGATGGTTGGCATATAAATTGAAAAAAGAGAAAGAAAAGAAATTGAAACATAGGCTGGTAGATGAGAAAGGAACTGGATAAAAGGAACTGGAGAAAGGAATGAGGATAAAAGAATAATAATTCAAGATTATTATGAAAAGAAGTATGAGCAAGAAAAAGTTTCAGAAGAGAAAATTAAGGACTATTTGGAAAAAGCCAAACTACCTAAAGTACTAGAAAAAGTAAAAGCTATGTTAAATGAATGAATATCAATGATGGAATTATGAGAAGCGATTAAGAGACAAAATAGCAGGGCTGGGTTCTAAAAATTTTACTACCGGTTCTGTGGGCGTGGCTTGGTAGTGGTGGGGTAATGGGACTGGGTGGGTATGGCCAACTTTTTTTAAAAAAAGTTTTAAAAGCATTTTTTTCTACAACCTTAAGAGGTTGCAGGAAAAAAATGCTTTTAGAAGCCTCTGATGATAAGGCAATTCAGTTGGGATCGGCAGAGGCTTTTAAAGGCTTTTTCCCCCCTACAACCTCTTTGGCCAAAGAGGTTGCAGAAAAAAATTACCAGTTCTCCGAACTACTACAAATTTTTACTACTGGTTCTTGCGAACCGGGAGCACCCCACCACTGCAAAAGAGCACTATAAAATATATGCTTCAATAATGCAGAGAGACTAAAACGGCTTCCAAATGAATGTATTCATTCAGAACAAAATGGCTTCTTGCCTAAGAGACAGATTAAAAACAATATGAGAATGATTTTAAATACATTGGAATATTATGAAGCACATCCTGGAAAACAAATGGTGTTGATCTTCTTAGATACGGAGAAAGCATTTGATAACATAAATTGGCAAGTTATGTTGTTACAACTAAAATCTATGGATTTTGGTGAGAGATTCATTAACATGATAAAGACAATATACCATAAACAAATGGCAAAGGTGATGGTAAATAGAGATACGACAGAGAATTTTAAAATACAAGAAGGCACAAGACAAGGATGTCCATCACGACGATCATATGACGGCCGTGGCCACGGGGGCTTTTTATCAGGTCCGCCTGATTGCCCAGTTGTGTCCCTTTCTGGATCGGGATGCCCTACGCACAGTCACTCACGCTCTCGTCACTTCCCGTTTGGACTACTGTAATGCTCTCTACATGGGGCTCCCCTTGAGGAGCATCCGGAGACTTCAGCTGGTCCAGAATGCGGCCGCGTGAGTGGTTATGGGAGCGATTCGTCGCTCCCGGGTAACTCCCCTCTTGCGCGAGCTGCACTGGCTTCCGGTGGTCTTCCGGGTGCGTTTCAAGGTGTTAATTACCATCTTCAAAGCGCTCCATGGCTTAGGACCGGGATATTTACAGGACTGTCTTCTGCCAATGAATACCTCCCACCGCCCAATACGCTCTCACAGAGAGGGCCTCCTCAGAGTGCCGTCTGTCAGACAATGCCGACGGGCGGCCCCCAGGGGGAGAGCATTCTCTGTGGGAGCCCCAGCCCTATGGAATGAACCACCCCCAGATATAAGAAAGATTCCTGACCTCCGTGCCTTCCGACGAGCCCTGAAGACCCTACTATTTCATCAAGCTGGTCTGACTTAAATTTGTGTTAATTTTAATAGGGGTTTTTAGGGGTTTTAAATTTTATGTCCAAATAGTTTAATTATTTTATTAGTTTTAATTTTTATATGTGATTGTTTTAATATGGCTGTAAACCGCCCTGAGTCCCCTCAGGGAGAAGGGCGGTATATAAATGCAATAAAACTCAAAACTCAAACTCCATTATCTCCATTATCTCCATTATCTCCATTATCTCCTATTGACATTGACATTGGAAGTACTAAATAGAAATATTAGACAAGTTATAAAATGTTTTTTAGATGGCATTTTCCACCCTCAAGATTAGCAAAGATGTTTAAGGATAAATCTTAAGTAAAATGTTGGAAATGTCACCAGAGGTAGGTGAACCTAGTTCATACTATCATATGTGGTGGACATGTCAAAAAGCAGAAAAATATTAGACAAAAATACACACATGGCTTGAAAATATGATAAAACAACATATAGATTTGAAACCAGAGACATTTTGATGGGCATTTTACCAGACAAGTATAACAAGGTGAATGTATATCTGATTTTACATGTATTGACTGCAGCGAGAATAGTATTTGCACAACAATGGAAAAGTGAAGAGATCCCAATGGAGCACCCATCACTTCTGAAGGCAATTTATTCCATTGGTTGATTGCTCTCACCATTAGGAGAATTCTAGGTTGCTTCTCTCCTTTTTTTTTTTTTGTAAATAGTTTTTATTTATTTTTTCCAAATTTAAACATAAAACAACTTTTCAGAGCAAAAATCTTGATCTGGGCATAGTTGGTTACCACGCTTCCATTCCTTTCACAAGCTCAATTCACAATTTCCATTACATCTTTTATAAGTAAAAGAAAAAAGAAAAGAAGATAAAAAAGAAATTCAAAATTTAAGAAAACCAATTTTAACTCAAACTTAACATTTTCATCTATATAAATCCATTATATCTATCCAAAATTAATTTCCAATTCACTTTCGCTCATTTTTGCATCTGCAAAACAATTCTAAACATATCTTTATTCTTCTTTACCTTATATCTTATACAAGTCATATTGAAATAATTTTTACAATATTCTAACCTCTTGTTAAGTGTTTACCTTACAATTTTATCACCATTACTCTTAATTTCAAATCAATACCACTCCATTTTTATTATATTCTATAGAACAACCTTTTGTCTAATTTTAATCCTTTGACCCTTATCCTCAAATGAGTTTACCTTAATTTTTTTCTCCCAATGTACATATTACACAGATTTATCACAAAGACATATTGTCAACTTTTGATGTTGTCTCAAATAAATTGCATTTCAACAAAAAGTCTTTGATAAAATCTCTCATTTATTAAGCACAACAACCGATATCCGACTCCGTCATAGCCAACAATGGCTTCCTGACCCAAAACCCTCCCTTTCCTTTCCCCACTCCTCTGCACTCATTGGCCATCTTCCAAGTCACTCTGCCCCTAATCTACTGCTCCATCTCAAAGGAACTTTCCCCCCTCCCCTCCCATCTCCTAGGGGATATCCTCTCCAGGGAAAATAAGTAGGTGAAAAGTCAAACGTCCCTTGCCAGATGCCTCTTCTTCTCGTTCTTATGTCAGCACTAGAGTAAATGCAGCTTGAAGTGCTGACATCTGGCCCCTCCCCCTTCATTTTTCCAGGGTGGCCTGTGTAAGACAAACAACAAGTTAAATACCGTTACCCCATCCGGGAGTGTGTGTCCCGCCCCCTCCCGCCTTAGCTGGGTGATCTGCATGGAATTTGGCTATAAGGTGGTCAGCTTGGAAGTTTCTGCTTTTCACCCAGGAAGCCTCTAACAAGGGGTAACTCTTCCACTTGATTAAGTATTGGAGGTGTCCCCTGTGCAACCTCAAATCGAGAATTCGCTGTACCTCATAGTGAGTGTGGCCCCCAATGACCAGGGGCTCTGGGGAATCATGTGGCAACGGCCTTAAAGTTGACCCCATCACAGGTTTCAGGAGGCTACTGTGGAAAACAGGATGTATCCTCCCTAGTAGTCAGGGCAGCTGCAGTTGTACTGTAACCGGGTTGATTACTTTTATTATAGGGAATGGTACTATAAATTTTGGGCCCACTGTCCTGCTTGGGAGTCTGAGTCTCAAATACTTGGTGAAGAGGTAGACTTTCTCTCCCACTTGGAATGGTCTTTGGGGAATTTGGTGCTTATCTGCTTGTTTCTAATAGGATTGTGCCACCTTGGCTAATGCCTTCTTGACGTTCTCCCAGGTTTCTCTCAACATTTCCATCCAATCGGTCAAACTGACTGAGGAAGGGGGCTCTCTTGGGTACTCTGGCATGGGGACAAAATCCATACCACTCACTTTCTTAAATGGGATTAGTCCTGTGCTACTGTGGACAGCATTATTCTTCGCGACGTCCGCAAAAGATAGGAGATCCACCCAGTTAGACTGTTGGTAGTCGACGTAGCATCTTAGGTATTGCTCTATCATGGCATTCAGTCTGTCTGCCCCCACAATGGTGTTCGGGTGAGCTGAGGCCTTGTGATGACCCTATGGACTGTAGGAATTCCCTCCAGAATTTTGCTATCAACTGGACACCTCGATCAGAGATGATTCTTCTTGGTACTCCATGCAGGCGGTAGATGTGTTTCAGGAACAGTTTGGACAACTGGAAGGCTGAGAGTAGCCCACTGCAGGGTATGAAATGTGCCTGTTTGGAGAATAAGTCTATTACAATCCAGATCACTGTGTTTCCACCACTCCTCGGCAGTTCTACTATGAAGTCCATTGCAATCTCCTCCCATGGTCTTGTCGGTTCAGCTACTGGCTGCAGCAGCCCTGGAGGTCTTCCTGGTCGGGTTTTCATTGTGGCACAGATGGTACAACTTTTTACATAACTGTCTATGTCTTTTCTCATGTGGGGCCACCAGAACTGTCTTCGTACTAAGTGCAGAGTCTTTAGGAAGCTGAAATGCCCTGCTGGTTTAACGTCGTGGCTCCTCTTGAGGATCAGGGTGCGTAGAGTCTCTGGGACATAGATTTTTGTCCCCTTCCATGCTAGGTCATCCCTTTTTGTCAAGAGATGTTGATTATCTCGGAACCAGGGATCCGCCAATGTTTCCTTTTTGAGTTTTGTCATTAAATCACTTGCTGATTGGCCATGCTGGTCGCGACATTACCGTCTGGTGACTACTTGACCCACTCCTTGGGCAGAGGGGATGATGGCATTCATCACCTGCTCCCTCTCACTGTAGTATTGGGGCATTCAGGAGAGGGCATCAGCCAGAAAGTTCTTCCCCCCTGGAATGTACTTCAGCTCAACGTTGAAACGATTGAAGTATTGGGCCCACTGGACTTGCCTGGGAGACAACTTCCATGGGGTCCTGAGGGCCTCCAGATTCTCATGGTCAGTCCAAACTTCGAACGGTCTCTGGCCTCCTTCTAGCAGGTGTCGCCAGGTCAATAGCACCCATCTCACTGTGAACGCTTTCTTTTCCCACGCTGCCCATCATCTTTCTATGTCAATGAGTTTGCGAGATGTGTAGGCACAAGGTTGTAGATTCCCTTGGCTGTTCTTTTGGAGTAGCACAGCCCCACTGCCACATCGCTGGCATCTGCTTGGCTGATGAAGGGTTGTTCGGGGTCAGGATGCTTTAAGACTGGTTCTTTTGCAAACATTTCTTTTAGTGTTTTGAATGCCTGTTGGCAGGCCAGGTCCCACTGTAGAGGTTTTCCTGGGCAGGGTTTTGTTGCTGGACTCCCTGTTTTTAGGAGGTCCATCAGAGGTTTGGCAATTCTTGCAAAAGAGGGGATGAATTGTCTGTAGAAGTTCACAAACCCCAGGAAGCTTTGCAGTTGTCTGTGGGTGTGAGGGGGTTGCCAGTTTAGGACTGATTGTACTTTGGCTGGGTCCATTTCTATCCC
The DNA here is from genome assembly GCA_030761175.1 of Masticophis lateralis. NCBI lineage: Eukaryota > Metazoa > Chordata > Lepidosauria > Squamata > Colubridae > Masticophis > Masticophis lateralis. The sequence goes on from JAUDYJ010000008.1 coordinate 810,250, forward strand.
CTCGTTTGACACTCAGTAGCCTAAGTAGTCTAGCTGTGATTGGTGGAACTTTTATTTTGATAGTTTGAGATATAGGTTCGCCCCCAGCAGTTTTTCCAGGACTTGGCGGATGAGGGGTATGTGTTCGTCTATGGTTTCTGTGTAAATGAGAATGTCGTCCAGGTAGACGAGGACCCCCTTATAGAGATGCTCAGGTAGGACCTCATTTATCAACTTCATGAATACTGCCGGGGCTCTCTGCAGTCCAAATGTCATCACCTTAAATTGGAAACTCCCTAGGGGGCAGTTGAATGCTGTTTTCCACTCATCTCCTTCCCTGATGCATATCTGGTGGTAGGCTTCATGGAGGTCTAGTTTGGTGAAAACTTTTCCTTTGGCCAGGTGGGCTAGCATGTCTTTCATGAGGGGAAGGGGGTATAAGTTGTGTACGCAGACAGCATTGATACCCGTAAAATCAACAACCAGGCGCATAGAGCCATCTTTCTTCTCTTTGAAGAGGACCGGTGCTCCGACCCAGGGTTTGGCTGGCTCAATGAAACCCCTTTGCAGGTTCTTGTCTATGTAGTTGCACATTTCTTGCATTTCACGGGGCGTCATAGCATACAATTTAGGTTTAGGTAGTTTTGCCCCAGGGATGATCTCGATGGCGCAATCAGCCTTGCGGTGTGGGGGTAGAATGTCACACTCAGCCTTCAAGGACTTGGTACTCCTTTGGGATCTGTTCTGTTTCATGGGAGCTGTTGGATGTGACCACCAGTTGCTCTGCTGTACCCTCAGAGAGAGACCCTTGTGTCAGTGGCGTCTTCTTTTGCTTAAGGTGGAGGGATTGGGGCCCCTGTGGTAAGGTGGGTCTCCCCTGGTTGGAGCAGCAGGAGTTGGAGCCCCTTTGCTATCCTCAATCTGTGGGTTCCCTCTTGCCACCAGATGATTGGGCCCCACTTGTCTAGCCAAGAGTGTCCCAGTATGACTGGATCTGCCATTTTGGGGGCTATTATGAATCAAATCGTTTCCCAGTGATCTGCTAGCTCCAGCTTCACTGGCTCGGTCAAGTGTGTGGCGTAAGTTCCCCCTACTAGAGATCCATCAACTTGCTCAAATCAAATTGGGTGGTTGAGCTTTTTAGCTTGGATCCCCAATTTTAGGACCGTGGGTAGGTTAATCAGGCACCTTGTGCAGCCCGAATCTATTAAGGCTTGGAAAGTCCCTTGGGTCCCTGTTTTTGGAGCCGTTAGGCATATGGGGAAGAGAAAAGGGTGGATGGGTCCACTCACCATTGAGTCACCTTGCTGTCATACGATTCGGGGGATTGATTTCCATCATCTGCGATCTCCCTTGTTTCAGTCAGGTGGGCAAAGACCTCTGTACCTGGGGGGAGTTTTCGTGACACTTTGGTGGTGCGCTTGGGCCCTCGTTCCGGTAGTGTCTTGGGCGGTGGGTCTGGCCTCGGCCTCAGGGTTCCACACACTGGTGCCAGGTGGCCAGTTTCCCCACATCTGTAGCATCTCAGTGGGCTTCATGGGACGGCTGGCCTCTGGGTAGGCCGTGGTGCTGTGGTTCCTCGTCTACTGTGTGGTCCCTGGTCTGGTTGGCCTCTCTCCTTGGCATCTGGTTGCTTTAACATATTGTTGGCATGCAGCCCTCTCTCGACTTGCATCGTTACCTGGAACCATTTGGAGAGTCAGTTTGGAATGTCCCAAAAAGTGGCCACTTGGGCGATTTGCTTATCTAGGCTTGTTCTGAAGAAATATACTAGTAATCGCCCTGGTACAGGAGGTAAGGTCCCAATGACTCTCCTGAATTCATGGATATGCTCTTTGATGGGCCTCCCCTTCTGTATTAGGTTCCTGAGTTCGTCCTCCACATAGGGGTCCTCCTCTGCCTCCTCGAACTGGGCTTGTAGTAGTTGTAAGAACCCATCTGCGTCTTGCAGTTGGGAGGCTGTTCTTGTAGAGGGCTGCTGACCTCCTGCTTGCTTCTCCCTCCAATCCTTCTGAAATGGCACTGACTAGGGATCTGGAGAAAGGGTAAAGGGGTCCATAGTGCTCGATGTAGATCTCAGCTGTGTCGAGGAATTGCACCAGCTGGTCTGGATCACCATCAAACTTTTCTCTGAACTGGAGTGGGTCCTCCCTCACTGCTCTCTCCTCCCACTGCGGAGCTCTGTGAGTCTGCCCTCGGTGCCCCCAGTTCTCTTCCTCATCTCTCATTCGAGGGCAGGGAGGTGATGCTCGCCGTAGGCTGCTCTGCTTGCTGTGTGTGGGGGGGAGGGGGAACCCATGGATACATCTTTGGGCTTCCTCTCCTTCTGCTATGGGGGGGAGGGCTGTGCTTCGGTCTATGGCCTCTCAGTTCAGCAGGCTCCCCCTTCTCTTTTGGCCTGCATAATGGCCCCTCCTCCTGAATCATGGCACAGTCAAATTCCTCCTTCAATTCATCTATGGGGCTCTCGAGTGGCTTCCTTGAAGCTTTTTGTTGCCTGGCTTGCTGCCAGTCCCACAGCGAGTCTGCCCTCCCCAATTCACTCAGGGGGTTTCCCCTTCCCTTGAGCGTTCGGGAAGGGGAACTCAGACTCTGTGGATTTTGGCAAAGCCCACCAATACTCATCTCTTTTCTTCTTGGTTTGTGGCACGATTGTCTGACCTTGGCCATCTTGCAGCTTTGCCGGAGGAGGGTGGGGTTGAGGCACCGTAGTATCCAAACTGGCTGAAATCACAACTGGCTCTTTTCCAGTTGCCTGAAGTAAGCTCTCTTCGGACAGCTTACTTTCTGCCATGACGTCCAGACTGCTTCTCCACTCGCTCCATACATCTGGAAGGGAGCTGGAGATCTGGAGGTCAGCCAGTTTGGCTTGGAAAGGAGTGTTGGGGGGGGGGGAGATGCCAGATTTTATGATGAAAGTCAGCAAAACCAGACACATTCCATTATCTGATTTCCTCTTCCTTTCCCCTCACCACTCATAATAATTTATTAACAAAATCATTTTTGTTATAATTTTTTTATTTCATTTTTATATATACATCAACATCAATACATGAACAGTGTGGCATCTGGGTATCATTCATTTTGATACAAATAATACTAATATTAATATTTGTTAGATTGATTAAGCTTATATACTCTTAGTATTAATACTCCTATTTGTATTAAGATATAAACATTCATTATGAAATTATTCAATATTTCAGTGTATCATTCTAATGCCAATCACATTGTTTAAGCATGCATTATAATACTATTTTTCAACCTCTAATCTTTCCATTTAATTCTTTAATTTATTCTATTTAATTAGGTCATCTTTACTAATCCTGATATATCTAATCCCCTTATTCCATTCTGACAATAATCACCATATTGTTTAAACATACATATTAAATCCATCTTTCAACCTCTAATCCTCCGTCTATTTATTTCTTTTTAAAAAATATATATATTTAAATTATTTACATATAAGTATATCGAACAGTGTGACCGTCCTGGCATTTCATCTGCTATAGGAAACCAAAGTGAAAAACAAATAATCTATATACAACTTTCACAGTGCTAGACTTATACAATTATTTTAACCAACATATTCATTCTAATACATATATAATATTTCATGTCTACTTAGCTTAATTTTTCCATGTTCTGACTCCCACCTCGTGTTTCCAGCTATTGATAAAATCTATTCCATATGTCATGATATTCTGTCTCTCCTTTGTTTTTTAATTCTAATGTCAGTCTATCCATTTCCGCACATGTTAATATCTTCCTTATTATCTCCTTTTCTGAAGGAGTGTTTTCACTTTTCAATTGCTGTATATACACCATTCTTGCTGCTGTTAGTATATGAAGTATTAGGTATATTGACCCTTTATTATATCCTTCTGTAATAATACCCAATAGAAATAGTTCTGGCTTGAATTCTATACATTGTCCAACCATTTTTCCTAGCCACTTCTAAATTGGTAACCAAAATTTCCTTGCTTTTTTACAATTCCACCACATGTGCCTGGTAATTGTTTACATTTCCAACATTTTGGGGATGTGTTACTAAACATTTTAGCCAATCTTGCCGGGGGAAGACGCCACTTGCAAAACATTTTATAAAGATTTTCTTTGTATGATGTGGCTAAGGTCAATTTCCGATTTCTTTCCCAGAGTTTTTGCCAATTGTCCAAATCAATATTGTATCCAAAATTTTTGGCCCATATGACCATTGTCTCCTTAACTTGTTCTTCCTCCATTTTTTAGTCTAGTAGATATTTATATATTACCCTTATCAATTTATCATCAATCTCTACTAATAATGTATCTAATATCATTAGTTCTCTATTGATACCCCATACTTTCACATCCTTCATGAAATCATTCCAACATGATTTTATTTGCAGGTATGACCACCCCCCCAATTCCACCCCTTTTCAAAAGTTCTAATCTAGTCTGGTTTTCAATTCACCCTTCTTATTTAATATATCCTTATATGTAACATTTTCCCCATATTTATAAGGTTTGGGTGTATCAGTGCTTCTAAGGTGGGGAGCCAGACTGGTATTTTCATATAATTTTATTGTTTGATTTTATTCCACACTACTAGTAATGCATTTCTTATATAATGCCGTTGAAGGTATTGATGTGCCATGCTTCTCCCATACCAAAGAAATGCATGCCATCCTATTTGAATATCATAACCCTCCAGTAGTAATAATCTCCTATTCCTTAGAACTATCGACTTTTACCCATGTAAGTACAGCAGCTAGATGGTACAATTCCCAGTCAGGCAGACTAAACACTCTTTTCTCTTTTGATTCTTGCAATAATTTCAATTTAATTCTCGGTTTCTTTCCTTGCCATATAAATTTCAGCATTGTTTTCAGGGGTGAGTTCTAAATTTTTTACTACCAGTTTTCTGGGCATGGCTTATTTTCTGGGCATGTCTTGATGGTCATGTGACTGGGTAGTCATGGCCAACTCAATGTCACTCATGTCAAGGGGTGCCTTGTCTGGCCTCTCCGCTCCCAGCCATTCCCTGTCACACCCAGCCTCAACATATCTATAGTTCTGTAAAAATGTTGTTCACCTTTTTTCAACTTCATTATCTACATACTATAGATGCACTTTCATGGACCATGGAAAGGAGGAAATGGCTCACATGCTTTGCCCAAGAGTGTGATAGGCAACAGGCTTTTAAGGGACTGCCAGAAAGAAGGGGCGGCAATGTATTTTCCAAAGCACCAGAAGGCAAAACAAGAAGCAATGGATGGAAACTGAATAAAGAGAGAAGCAATCAAAAACTAAGGAGAAACTTCCTGACAGTGTGTACCAATATAGGTGCAGAAATATTTCAGTCATAATTTCACGTATAAAATAGCCATATACAACCTGCATATTGTTCAGAACAGTCATTAATATTATGGCTGATGTTTGACAGCAAGTCTAAAAGACAAAGATTACAACAGTACTTCTTTCTCTGTATGTATACAAAACATTACATACTGGGAATAGCATATTAAGTTGGATTTATGCAGTGGTGGGTTTCAAAAACTTTTACTACCAGTTCTGTGGGTGTGGCTTGGTGGGTGTGGCATGGCTTAGTGGGTATGACAGGGGAAAGATACTGCAAATTCCTTCCCCATTCTCCATTCCCTCCCCACCCCACTAACCTGTTCTGGGAAGGAATCAAACTCCCCTCTCTTCATTTCCCCAAATAAAATATTACTCATGAGAAAAGCAAGGAAAAATCAAGCTGCTAACAAGGAACCTGCCTGATCCTCATTCCACATTCCTGCCAGCTGCATAAAGGAAACTTTGTAAGAAGAAAACAGCTACTGGTGCTTAGAGATAATAGAAAGTGGAAGCTGAAAGTTTGGCTCCATTTACAAGCAGGCAGAAAACTCATTCAAGACAGGATATTTCACAATGGAAATTGCCCAAATCTTTTTTAGAAACATAAAGCCCATGTTGCACAAACTCTAAAACTTCAAAAACAGAACCATATAAGAATCCCTCCTCTTATCCAGTTTGTTGTTCAGCTGACCCAGAAACGAATTGCTGAATGTCACTTCATTTCTGCAAGTAAAAACCTCCTTCCAGCAGCTGTTTCTTGGCTTGTCAATTTAAAGTGACAATGTCTTTTTTTTTTTCCGTTCTTCTTCTTTGCCAAGTGATCTCCTGGCTGAAAAGCGAGCCCTGATTTTTTTTTCCTTCTAGCTGATCAGTTGGGAGGCTTCTTGGCTTCTCAATTTAAAGTGATGGTGTCTTGTTTTTTTTCCCTCTTCTTTGTCAAGTGAACCCTGATTTTTTCCTTCTAGCTGATCAGCTGGGAGACTGGGAGGCACCAAGTAGATTGGGGGCAGGGCCAGGCAGAGGTGGTATTTACTGGTTCTCTGAACTACTCAAAATTTCCACTACTGGTTTGCAAGAACTGGGAAGAACCGGTAGCAACCCACCACTGATTGTTTTGTTCAGGTCTTCAAAATATTTTTTTCTGTAATTTTATGGGTATATTTTGAAATAAAAAGAGTACCTTTGACAGAATGCTCATTTTTATTGCAGCTATTCTGCTCTTTAAGGAAAGTTGCAGATTCTTCCATTTATCCATGTCTGATTTAATTTGATTTCTAAGCTTTGTGTAGCTGTCCTCTTTAATTGTTATACACTTTGCCCTTAAGTAAATTCTTAGATACTTCATTTTTTTCACTATCTGTATATTCATTTTCTTTGTTAATTCATCCTTCTATTTATATGTCATATTTGTGACTATCATTTTAGTATCTTCCTTGTTTATTTTTAGTCTGGCTACTTCTCGGTATTCTTTCAATTTCTCTATAAGTCTTGGAACCAATTTCAGTGGTTCCTCTAGAATAAAAACTAGATAGTCCACAAATGCTTGTAATTTACTGTATATTTTTCTCTTAACTCCCAGTCCCTTGATTTGCTCATCTTGTCAAATAATTCTAGTTGGCACTTCCAAAGTTAGAATAAAGAAGTGGACATATTGGGCAGCCTTGCCTTATGCCTTTTTGATTTGTGAAGTTTTTAGTCACCTCGCCATTCATGATCACTTTAGCCTCCTGCTTAGTGTATATTGCATTGAACATATTTATAAATTTGTTGCCAAAGTCCATGTGTCTTAATTGTTGAAGCATAGATTTCCAACTCACATTATCAAACACCTTTTGAGCATCTAAGAACAACAATGTCAATTGCTTTTCACTATGAACTTCATAGTATTCCAGTATGTCTAATATTATTCTCATGTTGTTTCTTATCTGCCTTTTGGGCAGAAAGCCATTTTGCTCAACATGTATGAACGCCTTCAAGAACCTTTTCAGTCTTTCAGTTACTACTGAGGTAAATATTTTGTAATCAGTGTTCAGTAAGGATATGGGTCTATAATTTTTAATTAGTGTTAAATCTGAATCTTCTTTTGGAATTAATGTGATGTTGGCTTCCACCCATTATGGTGGTATCTTCGCTTCAATTAAGACTGCATTATATACCTCTAATAATGGCTGGCTCAAGGTGTCTTGTAGTTCTTTGTATATTTCTGCTGGAAGCCCATCTGGGTCCGGTGTTTTGTTGTTGTTTTTTTGATTGCCTCTGTTAGTTCTGATATTGTTACAGTATCCTCTCATTTAACATGATCTTTGTTTCCTCTGTAACTTTAGGCAAGTTGGCTTTTTCTAGTATTGTAATACTTTTTCTTCTGGATATTGTTCGTTTTCTTTATATAATTTCTTATAAAAGTCCTGAATTATATTCTTCTTTTCCTCAATTTGGTGACATAAAATTCCATCTTTGTCCTACAGTTTGTTTATCCATTTTTTTCCTTTCTCCTTCTTCAATTTGTAGGCTAGCCACCTACTTGGTTTATTTGCATTCTCAAAAATGCATTCTCTTTATGTGTTGTGTCAAATCTTCTTTTTCAAGAATGTTCAATTTGTGTTTAATTAAATCCATATGTTGTTTTAAGTTTGTTTTTTGTGGTTCATTTTGTAACTCTATCAAATTTTCTATATTTTTCTTCCAAAATTTTTTGTTGTTGCTTCTTCCTTTTCTTTTTCTTCGCTGTATATGATATAGCAAGTCCCCTCGTATATGTTTTTGCTGTGTCCCACAAATTTGTAAAGATGTATCTTCTTTCTTATTTTCTTTAAAAAAGAATCCCATTTGTTTTTCCATCATCTCTCTAAATTCTCCATCATTTAAAATCGATCGATTTAAAGTTCATCTTGTATTTTTCTTTCATCCCTTCCAACTAATTCTCATCGGGTTGTGATCTGCCAATAAATTTGTATCTATTTCTACTTCATTTACATTAGAGTTTAATTCCATTGACATCCATACCATATCAATTCTAGACCAGGATTGGTATCTGTTTGAGTAAAATGTGTATTGGTTTTTTACTCTGGTTCCTCTCTCTCCATATTTCTTGTAGGTTTAGTTCTTCTGCCATTTTGAAGGTTTTGGGTAGTATCCTTCTAATTCCCTTCCTTTTTTTATTAGTTTTGTAGTCCAATTTGTTATCTATTATTGCATGAAAGTCTCCTAAAAGACAAAGATTGTCACACTTTATATCACATATAATATTATGTAATTTTTTATATAATTGTTCTTGTTCCCCATTTGGTGCATAAATTGCAACCAGGAGTACTCACTTTTGGTTTAGTATTATTTCTACAATCAAAATCCTTCCCTCTTCATCTTTATAAATTTGATTAGCCAGAATTGTTTCCTTAACATATAATACAACTCCTCTCTTCTTAATAATGACACAAATAGTTTTCTCAATTTGGGATGTTCCAATAATTGTTTGTGTTGTTCTTTTATATGAATTTCTTGCAGAGATATTATATTTAGATTCAATCTTTGTAGTTTATTGAGAGTTTTCTTCCTTTTCATGGGAAAGTTCAGTCCATTAATATTTAGTGATAGTATCTTAAGATCTTCTTGCATTATTCTATCTATATCTAGGTTTTATACTCCTTGTTGTTCTAATTTCTCTCAATTCTTTAGGTCTTGCTCCTTTGCTCTCTGGTCTACCTCCTTTCTCTTTTTCACTTTCCTTTTGCTGCAGTTTCTTTTCTTTTATCGCAGGAATTTTTTGATCTCTTTCTTCTATTCCCTCTCTTCTGGTTCCTCTTCATTACCAAAGTGCTGGTTGTAAAACTCAGATGTTTTTTCCAATGAGTCCACTCTGTATTTCTTATCATGCCATGAGACCAATATTTCTTCTGGAATCAACCATCTGAAATTGACATTGTATTTAATCAACAATGAAGTAAGAAATTGGTACGGCCTCCGCAACTCTGTCTCTTCTTGGAACCTGTTTAAAAACCACCAGTTCTTTCCCTTTATATTGTAATGGTTCATCTCTCATCCTATTAAGCATTTCATCTCACATCAATTTCTTCACAAATTTTTCATGTACCTCCCTTGGGAGACTGTGTCTCCTTGCATAATTTGCATGAATTCTGTATGTCTCATCTATTTCTGTCAATATTTCTTCCATTTCTGTCCCTAATGTCTTTGATAGTAACTCTGCCATGGTGTCTGGTAGGTCTTCTCCCTTCTCTTCTATCATATTCTGAAATCTCAGATAGTGTGCTGCTTTCTCTGACTCCAGAAATATACCGTATTTTCCGGCGTTTAAGACGACTTTCTAACACACAAAAATCTTCTCAAAAGTCGGGGGTCGTCTTATACGCCGGGTGTCAGTCTCCTGTAACCAGGCAGACCAGTCTGAAAGGCTTTGACGAGCCTTAAATGGCTCTAAGGAACCAAGCTGAATTGCCTGCTGAGTTGCCGCTAATCAGCTGAGTTACACGCAAGCCCCGTGTAAAAAGGAAAAACTTTCCTTTTACACAAGGCTGGCCATCCCAGCTGAGTGGCCTGATCGCCAGAGCTTGGATGGCCAAGCCCCGTTTAAAAGGGAAAAACTTTCATTTTATACAACGCTGGCCACCCCAGCTGCTAATTTTTGCCTGCTAATTGATACGTAGCAAAAATCCCCCCCCCCTCCAGCTTGCTTACCTTAGCTGCTAGCCGCAACGCTTGCCTTGCCTTGCCTGCAATCCATTGCATCAGTAAGCAACTAAATCTCCCTGCCTGCAATCAAGCAGGCAGGGAGTTGTGGACTTCAACTCCCAGAATTACTCAGCCAGCAAAGCAAAGCTGGCTGAGGAATTCTGGGAGTTGAAGTCTAAAAGTCTTAAAGTTGCCAAGGTTGGAGACCCTTATTCTATTGGGTAAGTTTTTTTCCCCCTTTGGGAGCTTTAAAAAAAATAGTTAATTGGGGGTTTTTTTAGTTGTTCTTTTTTAGACCTAGCCATTTAAAGGCTAGGTCTAAGTTTTAGGCTAGGAAGTTTTAAATTTAACTTTCATATAAAAATAAAATAAAATAAAATAAAATAAAATAAAATAAATAAAATAAAATAAAATAAAATAAAATAAAATAAAATAAAATAAAATAAAATAAAATAAAATAAAATAAAATAAAATAAAATAATAAAATAAAATAAAATAAAATAAAATAAAATAAAATAAAATAATAAAATAAAATAAAATAAAATAATAAAATAAAATAAAATAAAATAAAATTTGTGCAGCTTTCTGAGATTTAGTGTGTTTCTGTAGAGTTTCACTCTAACTACACAAACACACAAAATCTCACAAAGCTGTATGTGGAATTTTGTGTGTGTAAAGTGTGAAAGTTGGGTTTTGGGGGTTTTTGTGGCTGTGTGAGGTTCCTGCTTGTTGCAGGGGCCATTTTGGGTCTAGCACAGCTGCTTTTACATTGTGGGTGAGCCAGTTGATGTTTTTTAATTTTTATTTGGTGTGCATTGGAAGAGGGGTCGTCTTATACAGCAAGTATAGCCCAAACCCTATATTTTTACAGGAAAAGTCAGGGGTTGTCTTATACGCCCAGTCGTCTTATACGCCGGAAAATACGGTAACTGTGATCTCTAACTCCTTATTTGCCTGAATTAGTTTATCACTTATTTCATCTACTTTTTTTTCTTCTTTCTCCATTCTCTCTTCTATTTCCTATAATTTCTGTTCTTTTTTTTCTCTTTATAATCTGTTGCTGGAAACTTTCAATTTTTTCATCCATCTTTTGCATCTTTTCTTTTAGTTCTCCCATCTCATTTCTTACTTCTCCTATCTCTTTCTTCATTTTCTCATGATTTTTGGTCATGGATTCCTGCATTGATTGTCACATAGCCTGAAGGTCTTTGAATGAGTTTGACCTTTCCCTTTGTATCATATCTTCTATTGTCCTCTGATTGGATGAACTAGAGGTAGCAGATGATGGTTGAGAGGCAGGTTTCCTCCCTATCTTTGTTAGGTTAGTAGGATTTATCTTTGTTAGGTTAGTAGGATTTGTCATGTTTAACAATTTTACCACAACATTTTTAAATCCAACCCTTCCACCACTTTTTAACCTGTATATAACCCTCCAGTCCCCAATCACACTCAAGCTATACACACACACACACACACACACACACACACCAGGATTTAAAAGTTTAATCTCACTCTAATCTTCCCTTTAAACCACTCCTTTTATAATCTAGGATAGATTACCTATGGTTGGAGGGAGGGTTAGTAGTAAGAATAATAATAATGATAGTTCTAGAAGTAATGGTAGTAATACTAATAGTAATATTAACAATAACAATAACAATAACAACAATAGTACTACTAATAGTAATAGTAATGTTAGAAATAATAACAATGGTTTCCAGCTGAGGAATATAAATTGTGGTTCAATTCAAAAAAGTTCAAAAGGTACCACTCTATTTATCTTTTACTTTCTGTTTTATCTGTCCAAAGAATTTTTGTTTTAGGCTTATCAGGTGCATTTATAGTTCAGAGTCCATACTGTTTATAATCCACTACTAATCAACCAAGTTGTAAAATATAAGATATCCAAAGCCCCCTGCCCACCCCCAAAAAAACCCAAAGAGGAAAAAGCAAAACAGAGCTAATGTCACAAGGAGGTATTATTCCTCACTTTTACAATCTTTCAGTTATATATCTTCTTCCAGTAAATGCATCCCATTTCCCTTTTCAAAATGCTCTGTCAGTGCTGGAGGGAAGAGCCATTTTGTCTCCCTCTTTATAATAATGATAATAACAATTGTACAACTAATAATAATAGTAATGGTACTAGTAATGTTAGTAATAATAACACTGGGTCCCAGCTGGGAGATATAAATTGTGGTTCAGTACAAGAAAATTCAAAAGGTACCACTCTATTTATCTTTAACATTCCATTTTATCTGTCCAAATTTTTTTTTTTTTTGTTTAAGTCCATCAGGTACAAATAGTTCATAGCATTTGATATGTCCCTTCAGGAGCCTGGCAGTTTTTTGTTTAGTCTATATTGTTAACAATCCACTACTAGCTAACCAAATTGTAAAATATAAAATATCCAAAACCCAAAACAAAGAGGGAAAGACAAAACAAAGCTAATGTCACAAATGTCACTTTTACAATCCTTCAGTTATATATCCTCTTTGTCCAGTAGGTGTCTCCCTTGCATCTTGTTTTCCTTTTTAAAATGCACTGTCCAGCACCAAAATGACTCAGATTATTTCCAGCATTAATTCTATTCAACTCTTATTTCGTGAATTCCAGAAAACTCCAGTCTGGATCAATCTCTCTGTTTTTTCTTTTTTGCTACAACAGCTCTCCCTTTGCTCCTTCCTTATACTGTGGAACTGTGGCTGCTCCATTTTCATTTCCTCTCGCTGCTTCCATAATGGGAGAGAAAGAATCCCTCTCCTCCTTCTTTCTGGAGCCCCCTTTTCTTCTTAGATCAATTTGGGGAAATTCACTCACATTGTAAGAGTCAGAACAAAGCTACAGCCAGACATATCCACTGTTCTTTCCGCTTTTCTATTCTCATTCTGATCAGCTGTCAATGCTTAGATTCAGCCATTAAAGGCCTTCTCTGTCCTCTTTCAAGAAAGATAACTCTCAACCAGCAATACGGACCACCATCTGGATTCAATCAAAGGAATGTCCTTCCTCTCCTATTGCCCCTCCAGGGCAACTTCAGCTTCTAGAAGCCCCCCAGATGTACAGAAATTGACTGTGCTTCACAGAGTGCCCAACTCGCACACCCGTTCACAATGGCAGCTGACCCACTTCCCATCTATTTATTTCTTTTATAATATGTGTATCTTTATTTCTACTTCTATTCTAAATTTTAGTCAGGCCCTCATTTATTAAAGAAAGAAGAAAAAAACAAGAAAAAACATTTCCTTTATATTCATCATCTCTTGCCCATTTTAATATTTCAATTCTTATTTGTTTTTTGGCATACTTCCCATATTCCTCTCTTCGATCCTTGTCTCGATCTACCTCTGCATTTTTACTGTTTAGTCTAAGTATTCCTCCCATCTCTATCCTCTTATACTGCCAAGTCTCCAGGGTATCTGCCGAAATCCCTATCACTTTTTCAATGGTATCTTCCCATTCCATTTTTAAATCTCTTAAAATAATTTCCTCCTGATTTGTTTCATTAATCATTATAGTCTTTATTATTTTTTTCTTCTTCTTTGCTTGTTGATTTATCTGTTCTATCTTTTTCTCCATTCTTTCCATTGTCTCCTCCCTCTCCTGAGCATCTTGGTCTTTATTCATTGTCCCTTGTAAAATATTTTCTATTTTCCCATCTATCCTTTGCATTAAATTGTTTATCTCCCTGAAGTTCTTTGTCATAGAGTCCTTACTGCTTTTAAGCATCAACAATATTTCCTTTGAACTTCCACTTATTTTCCCTATATGGAGCATCTTGTCTTATTTTAATAAGGCCACTTTTACTCAATAGTTCAACAACCATACATTCAGGCCTAATGTTGCTCCTCAAAAAATAGTTTAGTCACAGTTTTTATATCCCAGGGTTATTCAATCAGTTGTCCAGGTAATCCTGGAAACTCTCCAAATATTTCCTTCTGTTCCCTCTATAAGTTTAATCATATATTTTAAAATTCAAAAATTGCTTTATTTAAGTATCTTCCTTGTTCTCACCATTGACCTCCCATAGTCATAAGGTAGATAAGTATAGAACAGTACTCCAAATAAATGTTGTCTATTTTTCTAATCAAATTTTTTTCCAAGATTGTAGAATATGGTATAGAGTAGAGTGGAGTGGAGTGGAGTGGAGTGGAGTGGAGTGGAAGGGAAGGGAAGGGAAGGGAACGGAATGGAACGGAACGGAACGGAACGGAACGGAACGGAACGGAACGGAACAGAACAGAACAGAACAGAACAGAACAGAACAGAACAGAATAGAATAGAATAGAATAGAATAGAATAGAATAACAGAGTTGGAAGGGACCTTGGAAGTCTTCTAGTCCAACCCCCTGCCCAGGCAGGAAACCCTACACCATTTCAGACAAATGGTTATCCAACATCTTCTTAAAAATTTCCAGTGTTGGAGCATTCACAATTTCTGCAGGCAAGTTGTTCCACTGATTAATTGTTCTAACTGTCAGGAAATTTTTCCTTAGTTCTAAATTGTTTCTCTCCTTGATTAGTTTCCACCCATCATATATTTTAGAGTATATTTTCTTTCATCAGTAGATAGCACTCTCAGCTTAGGTTTCAGCATTGTCTCAGTTCTAACAGCTATTCAATCCAATTTAAATTTGATTTATAAAAACAAAGTCAATTATTAAAGTAGATAGATCCAGCATTGTGAAATGCCTTTCCAAAATAATACCTACCCAATTTAGCCATCCAATTTTCTGTACTTTGAAATTTTTAACTTTTCATCTCTTTGTTCTTTTATTTCGGGTCTGCAGTTTTTCTCTATGTAATTATTTGCCACTTTAATAAATAGTTAAGAGTCTCTTTTGGGTTTTCTCCCTTTTTTCTTTTTAAAGTTAAGTTTGAGTAAAAAAGGAATCTCTTCATCCAGTTCCACTTTCTTTGTTGCCTCAGCTGTCCCAGCTTCACAGCAGCTTTTTTTGGCTGCCTCTTCTCCTTGTTATGAAGGAGAGTGGAAAAAAAAAACAACCTCTGGGTCAAGCAGGAGAAATTGTGACTCTTCACAACCTGCAGGGTGCCCCCTCTTTTCTTCACCACACCTCCAGGATAGCTTTAGCTCCTTTTAGAGAACTAACATGGAGAACTCAATGCAGGAGCATGGAGACCCTCTCCTCAGGTCCAATATCATCACAACAACTGCTGGAAGTAAAAAAAAATTAAAAACTGCTTTTCATTTATTCAGACTTCCTGCTGTCTAACCTTCACCCATCCCAGATCTCCTCCTTCCCCTTGCAATGGATAGTTTGTTGATCTGACCTAAGTAGCTTTGAACAGAAATATGAAAGAACAATAACTTGATTTTTATGGGTGCCAAGTCAATTTATGTTGCAAGTAATTTTTAAATTATAAAATGCTGATGGTTTGGAGAAAGAGAAACTACATCTGATATCACTACTTCCCAAGTTCCATTGTCAAGGTTCCAACTGATGAACCAATGAAGCAAGCATTGTTGAGATGTTCCAATCTTTGAATGCAAAACTTTATTGAGTACATCGGCACAGATTGTAAGCAAAGCCAACTTTAATTTCCACAGTTTTCACATAACTAGAATCTTCCTCCCCCTATTAGTTCTGGTCACATTGTCCAATTAGATGGGCAGGTATTGTATGGAAACTGTCCAAGTTTTGTTGAATATCTAGTTAGATAACTTTGGTTCCCATAGGATAATTTCTTGCTGCTGCCTGGAACTGGCATTCCAAAGGTGGCTTTCCCTCCCCCACTATTTTTGTGTCAAGCTGAAAAGCGTTAATGGCTTAATCACACTTTGACATTGACAGTCGCCCCACTTCACCCCACAAGCATGTGGAAGGTACCTGGAAAATAGTAAACACACTATTAATTACATCAGGGCTTCCCATTCCCCCTCTAGGAAGTGGTTTTGGGGGATATTTCTCATGGAATCTCTTTATTAACCAGTCTGCCTTCATGTTCTGAGTTTTAACCCACTGCACTTCTGACATTGGGTAACCTTTTTACTCTACTAAGTACTGAAGTTTCCCTTATATTATCTGGAATCCAGATGTCAGCCCCCCAAGCAGCACTTCATTCAGGGCTGACATAAAGAAGAAAGGGGGAGCAGCTGGCAAGAGACCGTTTGACACTTCACCCATTTATTTTCTATGGAGAGATTATCCCCTAGGAGATGAGATGGGAGGGGGGAAATTCCTGTGAGCTTAGTTAGCAGATAGAAGTAGAAGGATTTGGAAGTTGGCCAATCAGAACATGGGAGCAAGCCAGGAAAGGGATGGGCTGGGGGCAGGAGCTTATTGCTGGCTGCATTGAGTTGGGAACAGAATATTGTGCTAATAAATGAATAAATGAATGGATTTTTTCACCAAAGTATCTGGCTGAAATTTGATTTATTTTGAGATGACTTCGAAACTTGACAGACAGACAGCAATCCTTTCCAAACCAAACTGGCTGACTTCCAGATCTCCAGCTCCCTTCCAGATGTATGGAGTGAGTGGCAGGATAGTCCTGACATTATGGCGGAAAGCAAACTATCAAAAGAAAGTCTGATCCAAGCAGCAGGAGGACAGCCAGCATTGATCCCAGCCAGCTTGGACACCACGGAGCCCCTCCCTCCCCTGGCGAAGCCGCAAGATGGCCAAGTTCAGACGATCATTACACAAGCCAAGAAGAAAAAAAGATGAGTACTGGTGGGCTTTGCCAAAAGCGTCAGAGGCAGAATTTACTTTCCGAGCTCTCAAGGGAGGGGGAAACCCCTGAGTGAATTGGGGAAGGCAGAGTGGCTATGGGACTGGCAGCATGCCAGGCAGCAAAAAGCTTCAGGGAAGCCACTCGGGAGCCTGATAGACGAATTAAAGGAGGAATTTGACCATGCCACTATTACGGAGGAGGGGCCATCATACAGGCCAAAGATGAAGAGAGGACCTGCTGAATTGAGAGGGAATAGACCAAGGCACAGCCCTCCCCCTCCCCCTAACAGAAGTAGAGGAAGCCCAAAGACACATCCATGGGTTCCGCCCCCCCCCACATGACAGGCAAAGAAGCCCAGACCAGTCTCCACCTCCCCACCCTTGAATGAGAGATGAAGAAGAGGACAGGGGGCACCGAAGGCAGGCTCACAGAGCCCCGCAGTGGGAGGGGAGAGACACAAGGGAGGACCCATCCCGACTCAGAGGGAAGTTCGATGGTGATCCAGACCAGCTAGCGCAATTCCTTGACACAGCTGAGATCTACATCCAATGCTAAAGACACTTCTAGCTATTTCCCAGAGCCCTAGTCAGTGCATTTCAGAAAGCTTGGAGGGAGAGGCAAAGAGGTGGTCAGCAGCCCTCTACAAGAAAAATCTTGCAAAATGCAGATGGGTTTTTGCAACTACTACGAGCCCAGTTTGAGGAGGCAGGAGAGGACCCCTATGTGGAGGACGAGCTCAGGAACCTGAGGCAGAAGGGGAAACCCATCAAAGAGCATATCCGTGAATTCAGGAGAGTCATGGGAACCCTACTCCCCCTTACCAGAGCGACTACTGGTATACTTCTTCAGAACAAGCTTAGATAAGCAAATCACCCAAGTGACCGCTTATTGGGACATCCCGAACCGACTCTCTGAATGGTTCCGGGTAGCGACACAAGTCGAGAGAGGGTTGTGTGCCAACGACATGTTAAAGCAACCAGATGCCAAGGGGAGAGTCCAACCGAACCAGGAACCACACACTAGATGAGGAACCGCAGCACCACGGACTACAGAGGCCAGGTGTCCCAAGAAACCTGTTGAGGTGCTACAGATGTGGGGGAACTGGCCACCTGACAGCAGCGTGTGGAACCCCAAGGCCAGACCCATCACCCAAGACACATCCGGAATGAGGGCCCAAGCATGCCACCAATGCGCCATGAAAACTCCCCCTGGGCACAGGTGTTCACCCACCTGACTGAAGCAAGGAGGACCCCAGATGATGGAGATCAATCCCCCGAATCGTACGACAGCAAGGACGAGGTGAAGATGATCCAATGGTGAGTGGACCCATCCACCCTTTTCTCTTCCCCATATGCCTAACGGCCCCCAAAACCCGTACGCAAGGGGCTTTCCAAGCCTTAATAGATTCAGGATGCACAAGGTGCCTGATTAACCTATCCACAGTTCTAAAATTGGGGATCCGCACTAAAAAGCTCAGCCACCTAATTTGATTTGAGCAAGTTGATGGATCCCTAATGGGGGGGGGATTTACGCCACACACTTGACCGAGCCAGTGAAGCTGGAGCTAGCAGGTCACTGGGAAATGATCCGTTTCACAATAGCCCCCAAAATGACAGATCCAGTCATATTGGGACTCTCTTGGCTAGACAAGTGAGGCCGAATCATCTGGTGGCAAGAGGGGACCCGCAGATTGAGAATGGCAAAGGGACCCCACACCCTGCTGCTCCAACCAGGAGAGATGCCTCCCACACAAGGGCTCCAACCCCTCCTGCCAGAGAAACAAAAGACACCCCCAACCCAAGTGTCCCTCTCTAAGGGTACAGCCAAGCAACTGGCGGCCACATCCAACAACTCCCATGAAACAGAACAGATCCCAAGAGACTACCAAGACCTTGCAGAGATATTTAGCAAGGCCAAGTGTGACGCCCTATCTCCCCCCCCCCCCCCACCGTGAAGCTGATTGCACCATCGAAATCATCCCTGGGGCAAAACTACCTAAACCTAAATTGTATGCCATGACGCCCCGTGAAATGAAAGAAATGTGGAACTACATAGACAAGAACCTGCAAAGGGGTTTCATTGAGCCAGCCAAACCATGGGTCGTGGCACCAGTCCTCTTCAAAGAGAAGATGGCTCTATGCGCCTAGTAGTTGATTTTAGAGGTATCAACGCTGTCTGCGTACACAACTTATATCCCCTTCCCCTCATGAAAGACATGCTAGCCCACCTGGCCAAAGGAAAGGTTTTCACCAAACTAGACCTCCACGAAGCCTACTACCGGATACACAGCAGGGAAGGAGATGAGTGGAAGACAGCATTCAACTGTCCCCTAGGAGTTTCCAATTCAAGGTGATGCCATTTGGACTACAAGGAGCCCTGGTGATGTTCATGCAATTGATAAATCGGACGTTGTCCTTACCTGAACATCCCTTCTCTGCACGCTGATGGAGAATCCAAAAGGATGGGTAGTTCCTCAGCTTGCTTGCTAGACTGGGTGAATGTTTCTTTAAGAAACTTCCTTGGCCACTCCTCCCTCGCCCGACTGAGCTCCAGTTCATTCACGAAGTTAGCTAGAAGACTGTGCTGACCTAAAACGACAAAATCAACAAAAAAATCCCGGGAAAAAAGAAAGCAGCCGAAGGGATGGGTTGGATTCTCCATCAGCGTGCAGAGAAGGGACGTTCAGGTAAGGACAATGTCCGTTCTCCAGTGCGCTGCCTGGAGAATCCAAAAGGATGGGCTATGCCCAAGCTAGTCATTTGAAGGGCGGGAGGCTGCGTCGTCCCGGGCAGGAAATTCCAAAACAGACTGCAGCACACGTCAACCAAAGGAGGCTTCAGCCGAAGCGAAGGAGTCAATTTTGTAATGTCTCACAAAGGGTGTAAGTGAAGTCCAGGTAGCAGCTCTGCATATGTCCAGTATAGAGGCCTGGGTGGCCCAAGCCGCAGAAGTGGCTGCACTCCGAGTAGAATGTGGTAAAATTCTACGAGGTGGAACCTTCTTCTGTGAGTGATAAGCCGTGGCGATACAGGCCTTAATCCATCGCCCGATGGTGGCTGATGAGACCTTGTTGCCTAACGTCGCAGGATGGAAAGAAATAAATAAGGCCTCAGATTTTCGGAAATAAGAGGTCCGTTTTATGTACCGTCGAAGAGCTCTTCGAACGTCCAAGGTATGCCATTGTTGCTCGTGACGATGACTAGGAGCCGGGCAAAAATCAGGTAGGACCAACTCCTGAGCCCTATGAAAGGTGGAGTTCACTTTGGGCAAGAAGGATGGATCGGTGTGCAGCACGATTTTATTTGGATGGAAAATACAAAGATCGGCTCGCACCGACAATGCAGCCAATTCGGAAACTCGTCTCGCCGAGGTAATTGCAATAAGAAATGCAATCTTGAGAGTGAGATATCGAAGTGAGATCGAAGCCAGAGGTTCAAATGGAGAAGACATCAGAGCATAGAGGACCAACGACAAATCCCATGTGGGATACCTGTGAATCGTAGCAGGTCGTAGACGCCCCTCGTAGGAAAGTCAGGATATCTGGGTGAACAGTCAGGGACCTGCAGCCAGCCTCAGATAAAACGGTGCTAAGAGCAGCGACTTGACGCCTCAAGGTGTTGGGAGCCAGACCCCGGTCAAACCCATCTTGTAAGAAAACAAGGACATCCATGGAGCTTGTAACCGTGGGATCCCGATGTGTCTTGGAGCACCAGGAGCAAAAGGTGCGCCAAGTGGCGTCATATATGCGATTAGTCGATGGTCGCCTGGCTGACTGCATAGTGCGGATAACGTTGGCAGGCACATTGTTCTTCCTCAGACGTATCCTCTCAAGCGCCAGATGGTCAACTGCAACCATTGAGGATCAGGATGCAGTATGACCCCCTGGCTGAGAGATATCTGGTCGTTGGGGATGTGCCAAGGACGCTCTACAGACAGGTTTAATAGGTCCGCGTACCAGGCTCAACGAGACCAATTCGGAGCGACCAGGAGGAGATCTGCCTTCTCTGTCAGCATCTTGCGAATTACCCGGGGAATGAGTGGTAGAGGGGGAAAAGCGTACAGAAGGCCTGAAGGCCACTCGCTTCGAAGGGCGTCGCAGGCTTCTGCCCCCGGACAAGGATAACGACTGAAGAACCGGGGCAGTTGAGCATTCCGTGGCTGGGCGAATAGATCGACCTGTGGACGGCCGAACCTCCTCGACAACTCGTGAAATAAGGCTGGGTGGAGACGCCACTCTGCTGGATCTATTTGAGTCCGGCTTAGCCAATCTGCTTGGACATTGTCCACCCCTGATATGTGTTCCGCTGTTAGAGATAGTACATGTCTCTCCGCCCAGTGAAGCATCCTCAGAGTCTCGTCTAGTAAAGCCCTCGACCGGGTCCCTCCTTCTTTGTTCACGTGGGCCTTTGTGGTAACATTGTCCATGAGGACCAGAACGTGTTGACCCTCCACGGCCGGTTGGAAATGGCGGAGGGCGAGATGGATAGCCCGAAGCTCCAACCAATTGATGTCGTGCCTCAAGTCCCTCGGGGACCATTGGCCCTGAGCCACAGACAACTGCAGATGTGCTCCCCAGCCGAACTGGCTCGCGTCTGTTGTGATGGTTATCCGAGACGGATCCTGAAAATAACAGCCTTTTAGAATGGCTGGAGAAATCCACCACTTCAGGGCAAGACGAACTCGGGCAGGAAGGACTACTTTGGAAATGGAGCTGGCTCGGTGAGACCTCTGGTAGGGAAGGAGGAACCATTGGAGGGGGCGACAATGTAGCCGAGCCCACGGGACAATTGCGATGCACGATATCAGTTTCCCCAACAACTGTGACAGAGTGATCAGGGGGACCCGCCTGAGAGACAAGACATGTTTTACCAGAGAACGAATGCTGTGAATTCTGTCGGGAGACAGGAACACATGGCCGCTTACAGAGTCTATGACAGCGCCAAGGTGGAGGATTCGAGTGGTGGGCACTAATTGACTCTTGTCCAAGTTCAGGAGAAACCCATGTTGTTGCAGCAGGAGGATCACCCTGGAGAGGTCGGAAACCCCTTGATCTGGGGTAGCAGACAGAACAATGATGTCGTCCAAATAGCACATCACTCGTATCGGGATCCGTCGCAAGGCAGCTGCAATGGTAGCCAGGAACTTTGTGAAGGTCCGAGGGGCAGATGAGAGGCTGAAGGGCATCGCCCGATATTGGAAGTGTTGCTTTGAGTAGGCGAACCGAAGAAAGTGTCGTTGGCATTGACGGATCGGAACATGCAGATAAGCTTCTTTGATGTCTATCGAAGTCATAAGATCCCCTTTGCGGATCCCCTGCAGAATGGTTTTGAGAGAGTGCATCTTGAAATGATGAAGTCTGACAAATTGGTTTAAGGCCTTGAGATCTAAAATCCCCCTCCAGCCCCCGGAGGACTTCGGTACTAGGAAGAGTCGAGAGTAGAAACCTGAGCCCCTTTCCTCTGCAGGTACAGGCTCGATAGCGCAGATTTCTAGAAGGTGATGAACCTCTGCAGCCATCAAGGATCTCTTCTCCGGATTGCTGGGAACCGGACAAGTAAGGAAGCGCCTGGGAGGAATGGAGAGGAAGTCGATCGTAAGGCCGAACATCACAGTTTGGATGACCCAAGTATCCGTTGATGAGGAAACCCATTGGGGCAGAAAATGAAGAAGGCGACCTCCAATGGGAAGGGATGCGTGATAGTCACTTGCCCCGATGGAAAGACTTTCCGGGAGCGCCTCGGAACTGTCGCCGGGAAGAGGGTTGTTCCCTGCCCCTGTCACGGTAGACGGGTCTGTCAGATGATCTGTCACCGCCGTGGGAGAACTGCCTGGGGAAGAAGGACCCGCTGGGTCCGGCATCCGTCCGAAAGGGCTGTCTTGGAGGAAAGGGAGAGAACCTCCTGTCTTGATGCCGAAAGGAGGACGGCATGACTTTTCGTTTGTTCTTGTCCTCTACAAGTATGGGATCAAGGGCGTCACCAAAAAGAAGAGTTCCCTTATACAGAGCAGATGCCAGGCGCCATTTGGATTTGAGGTCTGCTCTCCAATGGCGGAGCCAAAGGAGGCGCCGTGAAGTAACATTTGATACCAGGGAACGTGATGCGAACTTGGCCGCATTCAAGGAAGCGTCAGCCATGTACTCAGTAGCCGCCAGGATTTTATTAACATCATGGTGAAGCCTGCTATCGTCAGGTGGTAATCGCTCCTGCAGTTGGCGGAGCCAAATGAGGTTAGCTCGAGCAAAAAAGGAAGTAGAGGTAGCAGCACGAATGGCCCAGGCGGCCGCTTGATGGGTCTTACGGAGAGACAGCTCAGCCTTCTTGTCCTCTGTTCTTAGGCCGTCAAGAACATCATTGGAGATGACTGAAGAAGAAGTTAGCTGAGCCACTGGGCCATCCACAGAAGGAAGCTGGATCAGATCCTGCAAGGAGGGATCTGAACAATAAAGCTTCTTGTCCAACCCGTTTGGAGCTGAAATGTACACCGGTTGGGACCAGGACACCTTAACCACGTCGGAGAATAAATCAGGGCACGGAATAAAATCTTGTTCCGGCTTGTTCAGTTTGAACAGATCACCGTGAGGTTGGGCCTCCGCCGATTGAGTAGAAGACGCAGTTGACAACCCCATATTTGTTGCGACCTTGGCTTTGTGGAGCAAGGATTTAAACATGGAAGGACGAAAAAGACCAGTGAAGGCAGGCCTCTCAGGTGGGAGGTCTTCGTCTTCTGACAACTCCATTTCATCAGGTTCTTCTTCGTCCCAGACAGAATCATTGGCTAAAACGGAATCAGCGTAATACGAACATTCACGGTGAGGGTCAACATACCCATGGGACACATGAGAATGTGAAGAAGACATGCAGTGAGCGTAACAGCTCTGCGAGTTGGATGACAAGATTCTGGACATGGTTTGAGAGACCAAGTCTTGGATATCTTTAGATAAGGTTGGTTGCAAACCCTCAGTAGGGCGGAGACCAGCAGCGGTAGGTGTAAACGTGGCCTCAGGGGCAGCACACCCCGTAGAAAGTGAAGCCTGAGCATGAGTAGGTGGAATAGCAGACGGGAAGGCAGCATCCCGAAGAAGTCCCATTTGAGCAGACTCACGAGTAGAGGCCGAGTGGTCTTGCGCAGTTGAAGTCCTCCTGTCAGGAGACAACTGAATCGTGGAAGCTTTGGCCCTCTGCTGGGCAAAGAGGTATTGCTTCTCAAAGGCCTTACGCTTCCTCTCCTCAGCCCTGTCAGAGGCAGAGGTGCGCCTGGTAGCATTAGGGCTGGCAGAGCGAGCCCTGAGCGAACTGTGCCTAGTGGCACGAGAAGGAGCCTTGGACCACTTTTTAGCCTCAGGTGGGCTGCAACCTTCCACATCTGATGACAAATCAGAATCAGCCATTGCTAGAGGAGGCGTTGAAGGATGGCTTGTAGTCAAGGCCTAGATCCTTATCTTTTTCCTTTTTTTTTGGAATCAATTAATCAATTAATTAGGTAACAATATAAATGACCGTATAAATTTATAGAACCGTAGATACAATATATATATATATATATATATATATATATATATATATATATATATATTGTTTTTTTTGATTGAAGATAAAAATTCAGAATCAATAAATCAGATGAATGTCTTTAACAATTAATTTTGTAATAAAAACTGTTTTCTTTTTTTTTTAATAAAAGAAACTGAAGCAACAAACAGCAGCTAATGAGGAAACGTCCTCCAGCCAGAAAGTTAGGCAGAAGGGTCATAAAATGGCGAGGGGGTGTCAAAACACCTCAACTAGCCGCTTCGCTAGGAGACAGTCAGTAATCAGCGCTGATGTCAAAAATGGCGGCTGCCCGACGATCAACGGGTTCGTGAGGCAAACAATAAGGCAAACGGCTGTTTGAACAAACAAAATGGCGCGCAGCTCGAAAAAACCGCCAAGCGCCAAAACTGAAGAGAACGGCCTCCAAAGACAGGCGCTGGCTAGAGGAACCGCCCAAAAGCGCCGCGAAGCTCTAAAAAATAAAAGGAGCTTGCCGATTGAAAGGCAGAGGCCCCTGGCCGCCAATTTAACGGAGAAGCGGTGTGGCGGGCGGAGGTGGCAAAATCGAAGTCCCGGAGCCAACACAACCGCCAGCGGCAGAAAGATCGCTCAGAGATGCCTAAAAAGGTATCGCTCCAAGGTATTTAAGCGGAGCGAAGGGGAGCCTCTGGACCTCCAGGGAACTCACCCGCCGCTCTATCCGATGAATAGCTGATCAGACAGTCAATCGGCCACACCGCCCGTTCGAAGATGCAGGAAAATTAAAATAAAAGGCAAAAAGGAAGAATAATTTCTCAGTTTGCTTTCTAAATTGTGCTAGAGCCAAGGAAAAACCCAGGCTCTTGCTCGACTGAGTGAATGAACTGGAGCTCAGTCGGGCGAGGGAGGAGTGGCCAAGGAAGTTTCTTAAAGAAACATTCACCCAGTCTAGCAAGCAAGCTGAGGAACTACCCATCCTTTTGGATTCTCCAGACAGCGTGCTGGAGAAGAAGTTCTACACAACCACTTCTATAAGGGGGTCCTCGTCTACCTAGATGACATCATCATTTACACAGAAACCATAGACGAACACATACCCCTCATCCGCCAAGTGCTAGAAAAGCTGCTGCATGCAAACCTATATGTTAAGCTATTGTTGTGGCCCCATCCTCTGAGCCTATCCCATTGGAGGAAGGGAGCTCTGAGCATGAGGAAGAGGAGCCAGCCAGATCTCCCAGACCCCCCCCCCCCGGCACCGTCTCAGGTGCCAGCTGAAAGAGAGCAAAGTAGTGGGGAAACAGGTGTCTCAGATGAGAGTGAGGGAGAGACGTCATTCCTGGACGCACATCAACGAAGGCGAGATAAGCGCTTGCAGCAGCTGAGGAGGCGCGCGAGGGAATAGACCTGAGTCACTGGACTTGAGTCACAGGACCAATGAGTCACTGGATCACACCCAGAGACTATATAAGAGAGGGTGGTGGTCAATGATCCCTGTGACAAACAAAACTCAATCTGGTAGTCATTGAGCCTGAAGCTGCTAAAAGAACAGATTTTGGCAAAGCTACGTATGTGTTTTTCTTTCTGTGAACAATTAAAGCACTTGGCAGACGGTGTGAATATCGCTGCCAAGTTGGAGATAAGTGCTTCTTTAACACTCTACTGGCTGTGCCAAGTGCGTGCCAAGTGCTTCTTTAACACTCTACTGGCTGTGTTTTTTTGGGTGTGTGTAGAGGGAGACAGATGTGGTGGTGTGTGCCAAGTGCTTCTTTAACACTCTACTGGCTGTGTTTTTTTGGGTGTGTGTAGAGGGAGACAGATCATCTATCAAAATGCGAGTTCCACCAATCACAGTTAGACTACTTAGGCTACCGAGTGTCAAACGAGGGGATAGAGATAGACCCAGCCAAAGTATAATCAGTCCTAAACTGGCAACCCCCTCGCACCCACAGACAACTGCAAAGCTTCCTGGGGTTCGCGAACTTCTACAGACAATTCATCCCCTCTTTTGCAAGAATCACCAAACCTCTAATGGACCTCCTAAAAACAGGGAGTCCAGCAACAAAACCCCACCCGGGACAACCTCTACAATGGAGCTTGGCCTGCCAATGGGCATTAGAAACACTAAAAGAAATGTTTGCTAAAGAACCTTTGTTATAGCATCCTGACCCCGAACAACCCTTCATCATCCAAGCAGATGCCAGCGATGTGGCAGTGGGGGCTGTACTACTCCAAAGGAACAGCCAAAGTAATCTACAACCTTGTGCCTACACATCCCGCAAACTCACCAACACGGAAAGACGATGGGCAGTGTGGGAAAAGGAAGTGTTCGCATAAAGATGGGCGCTGTTGACCTGGTGACACCTATTAGAAAGAGGCCAGAGACCGTTTGAAGTTTGGACTGACCATAAGAATCTGGAGGCCCTCAGAATCCCATGAAAGTTGTCACCTAGGCAAGTCCAGTGGGCTCAATACTTCAATCGTTTCAACTTCGAGCTAAAGCACATCCCAGGGGGGAAGAACTTTCTGGCCGATGCCCGCTCCCAGATGCCCCAATACAACAGTGAGCGGGAGCAGGTAGTGAATGCCATCATCCCCTCTGCCCAAGGAGTGAGTCAAGTAGTCACCAGACGGCAATGTTGCAACCAGCAAGGCCAATCGGCAAATGACTTAACTACAAGGCTTAAAACGGAAACATTGGCGGATCCCTGGTTTTCTGCGATAATCAACATCTCTTGACAAAAAGGGATGACTTAGCATGGAAGGGGACAAAACTCTATGTCCCAGAGACTCTACACACCTTGGTTCTCAAGAGGAGCCACGACGTTAAACCAGCGGGGCATTTCGGCTTCCTAAAAACTCTGCACTTAGTACAAAGACAGTTTTGGTGGCCCCACATGAGAAAAGACATAGACAGCTATGTAAAAAGTTGTACCATCTGTGCCACGATGAAAACCCAACCAGTAAGACCTCCGGGGCTGCTGCAGCCAGTATCTGAACCGACAAGACCATGGGAGGAGATTGCAATGGACTTCATAGTAGAACTGCCGAGGAGCGGCAGAAA
The DNA here is from genome assembly GCA_030761175.1 of Masticophis lateralis. NCBI lineage: Eukaryota > Metazoa > Chordata > Lepidosauria > Squamata > Colubridae > Masticophis > Masticophis lateralis. Next base: position 837,523 of record JAUDYJ010000008.1, read on the forward strand.
CACAGTGATCTGGACTGTCATAGACTTATTCTCCAAACAGGCACATTTCATACCTTGCAGCAGGCTACCCTCAGCCCGCCAATTAGCCAAACTGTTCAAAAACACATCTACCTCCTGCATGGAGTACCCAGAAGAATCATCTCCCATCATGGTGTTCAGTTCACAGCGAAATTCTGGAGGGAATTCCTATGATCCATAGGATCATTCCAAGGCCTCAGCTCAGTGTCTCATGCGAGCACCAGTGTGGGGGCGGAGAGACTGAATGCCATGATAGAGCAATACCTGAGGTGCTACATCGACTACCAACAGTCGAACTGAGCTGACCGCCTATCTTTTGCAGAGGTCGCGTATAACAATGCTGTCCACAGTAGCACAGGACTAACTCCATTTAAGATAGTGAGTGGTATGGATTTCGTCCCCATGCCAGAGTACCCAAAAGAACCCGCTTCCTCAGTCAGCTTGACCAAATGGATGGAAATGTTGAAAGAAACCTGGGAGAATGTCAAGAAGGCATTAGACAAGGCGGCACTGTCCTATAAGAAACAAGCAGATAAGCACTGAGCCCCTCAAAGACCATTCCGAGTAAGAGAGAAGGTCTACCTCTCCATCAAGTATTTGAGACTCAGACTCCTGACCAGGAAACTGGGCCCGAAATTTATAGGACCATTTCCTACTGTAAAAATAATCAACCCGGTTACAGTACAATTGCAGTTGCCACGATTACTAGGAAGAATACACCCCATTTTTCACAGTAGACTCCTGAAATCTGTGGTGGGGTCAGCTTTAAGGCCGGTGCCATGTGACCCCCCCAGAGCCCCTAGTCATTGGGGGCCAAACTCATTATGAGGTACAGCGAATTCTCAATTTGAGGTGGCACAGGGAACACCTCCAATATTTAATTAAATGGAAAGGGTATCCCTTGTCAGAAGCTTCCTGGGTGAAAAGCTGAAATATCCAAGCTGACCCCCTCATAGCCAAATTCCATGCAGATCACCCGGGCAAGGCGGGAGGGGGAGGGACACAACCCCAGACAGGGTAACTGTACTTAATTTGTTGTTTGTCTTACACAGGTCACCCTGGGAAAATGATGTCAGCCCCCCAAGCAGCACTTCGTTCAGGGCTGACATAAAGAAGAAAGGGGGAGCAGCTGGCAAGAGACCGTTTGACACTTCACCCATTTATTTTCTATGGAGAGATTATCCCCTAGGAGATGAGATGGGGGGGGGATTCCTGTGAGTTTAGTTAGCAGATAGAAGTAGAAGGACTTGGAAGTTGGCCAATCAAAACATGGGAGCAAGCCAGGGAAGGGATGGGCTGGGGGCAGGAGCTTATTGCTGGCTGCATTGAGTTGGGAACAGAATGTCATGCTGATAAATGAATAAATGAATGGATTTTTTCACCAAAGAATCTGGCCGAAATGTGATTTATTTTGAGACGACTTCGAAACTTGACACCAATATTCATTTGACTTCATAATGCTTTTCACCCCTCACCATGATGGGTTCTAGAGCCTCTCTCTCCACTAGCCTCAGCCTAGATCCCCCCACCACTTTGAGCAGGCTACAGTGGAACACGGGGTGCACTTCTCCTAATATCTTAGGTAGTTTAAACTCTACCATGACTGGGTTTATGACTTTTATAATAGGGAAAGGTTTTATGTATTTTGGACCCAGTTTCTTGCAAGTTATCCTCAATGTTAAATACTTTGTAGACAGGTACACCTTGTCTCCTATGTGGAATGACCCTTGGGGTGCTTGTCTCTTGGACTTTCTGACTCTCAGTGGCCTTAGCGACTCTTCACATTTTCCCAAGCATTTTGAAGGGTATTCTGGCTTGGGCAAAAACTCTATCCCTGTTGCCACCTTAAAGGAGGTAAGCCTGTTGTCCATCTGCTGAGAAGCCTGGCCGAGGCCTTGCTCACCACCTACTGAGGTACCTGGACTCCTGGTGATGGAGGGAGGGGCTGGAGTTACTAAAAAGGCAACCAAACTAAGTGCCTAAAGGACCCCATCCCATCACTGGAAAGCTCCAGCATTCCCCAGTGGAGGCAGCAGACATGGAGGAGACAAGCTGTTTGCTGTTTGCTGCAAGGACATTAGCCAGATGAATACCAGATGAATGCTGGGAGGCAGAGGCAGATTTTTCCCCCTTGTTTCCCTCCTCTAAAGCTAATTTGTGTCTTATAGTCTGGAGGATCTTTTAGTGTGAAAAATACGGTAACTAGAGAATAGAATCTCCCTCCCCCTATTAATGTAGGTCACATTGCCCAATTAGATGGCCAGGTATTGTTTGGAAACTATCCAAGTCTTTGCTGAATTAGATGACCTTGGCTCCCACGGGACAATTTCTTGCTGCTGTCTGGAACTGGCATTCCAAAGGTGGCTTTCCCTCCCCACCCCTATTTTTATGGCAAGCTGAAAAGCAGTATTCATGCTTTGAAGTTGACATCCTTTTTTTTAATAAAAAAAAGAGGAGGGGATATGAATTGAATCTGCTTATATTCAAATATTTCTGTCCATAGCAAACCATAGTAGGATTAAAAAAGTAAACATGTATGGCCATATCATCACACATGCCACAATTATGTTCTTTACCATGACATCTTACATTGGGATCATCATATAAAAGATGAGAAGTGTTGGGTTATACTAAAAAAAATTACCTTTAATTCAATTTGGGAAAGAGTTAATTTTTTATTTATTTATTTATTTATTTTTTTGCAGAATAGAATAGGCAAATTCTTCTTTTGGTTTACCCCAGTAAATACAAAAGTTGTTGGAATCTTGATTTTTTTTCTTGGATATTTTAAAATATGTTTATTAATTCCAGACTCACCCCAAATATTAGTGTGAGAGAAAGAGAGTGAAGACAGATTTTCTGTAATGGTTTCCAGAATATATTTTAGGTGCAGATAGTATAGTCCTCAGTCTGGAAAGATTCTTTCTACAGGAATGAAACAATAAAGAACTCAGTTTGAAAGATCCACCAATGTCATTCTTGGTTTGGTGTCTAACATTGTCTGAATTGTTTCCATTTTAGTTTGCAGTATTGCTTGTTCTACTGCAAGTTTCCTTATTTGCCATGAAATTTTCCATCCCCCACCCACAACTTATTCTTTTACTTTTATGTCACTCCTTATAATGTATAAGAGCAAGAGATGGTTTTAGGGTGTTTGTTTGTTTTAGCCATTGATCTTATATAAGCCTCTATGGAAACTGGCATGACTGGAAAGGATGATAAAAGTGTTATTAAATTAACATATTTTTACAATTGTGGGGAAAAACAAGAACAACTAAATTGAGCTTGAGACTTCTGTTTAAATTTAGATGTTCGCAATCAAGACTTTGTAGAAGGAATTCCATTTTACCACTCAGTGGATTTGTAATGCACAATTCATCATTTATCTTCTTTTCAATATTTAAATAACTGATTATCCCAGGCATAACAACAATAAATTATTATTATTATTATTATTATTATTATTATTATTATTATTATTATTATTTAATCTGTAGTGAGATCCACAGTCTTTGAGGCTGGTTAATAGCTCAGCAGCTCGAGTCCTAACCAAGGACCTAGGAACTGTTAAGGTATCGTTGGAGGATGTAAACTGTTCCAAGTAAGGTGGTTTTTTGTAGAGTCAAAATGTTCAAGTCTGGTAAATTTAGAATTTCTAAATAGCGGGGTAGCCCTTTGGGTATTGCTCCAAGGGCTCCAATTACAATTGGAACAACACATGATTTCTTTTTCCATAGTCGCTCAACTTCGATTATTATATATAAATATAATAATATTTTTTATTATTATTATTATTATTATTATTATTATTATTATTATTATTATAGAATAATCACATATTATTAAAGAAATAGCCATTGAAATGTTGAATTGCAAAGGGACAAGTCAGCTGCCCCAAATGATAAATCACAAATAAAAAGACCACTGGCCATTAAATCATTGCTCACCATAGAAATCAAGTTGTTGATTCACAGTCAAGATTTCATAGTTGGGGAAAAAGCTACTTTTAGAGAATGTATCAACAGTAAAAAATATTTAAATTGGAATATAAATTGAAAAGACCTTCTTCACCCTAGACTGGTTTTCTCCATGGATGAATTGGAAACTGATTTTTTTTATTTGAAAGGCTGAAGCAGTCCCTTACATTTTTATAGAAAAGTTAAAAAGTGCCCCAAAACTTAACTGTAATGCGTAATAACAGTCATACAGACTCTTCCTGCAAGCTTTTTGTGTTTGTCTGTAAATATTTAAAACATCTGACACAGCCAAGCCTGGAGGCAGTTTTAACTTTATTTTTTAAGGGTGACAGGAGACTTATTATTTCAAATAGCATCACCAAACAGAATTCTATTCAATACCTGGGCTTTGAGAGGGAGCTTTGAACCAAAATTTAAGACCAAATACTAATGATGTCAATGCGGCTCTACCTACATTTTATATGCCTGCTAGACAATGTAAATGTAACTTATTTTACTCTCTCCCAAACAGGACAGAGTAAATGACCCAGTACTGCAATATTGATAGAAATTATGAATAGTCCAAATATGCCCACTGCAATTATTCATTGTTGCACAACTTTTCTTATTAAACATATAAAGATTAGATAGTGCTGTACATGAGAAAGATGTACAAAATATTGCAAGATATAAGCAAAGTTAAATGTTTGTATGTTTGTTTGTTTTTTACATCACTTACATCATTGTGTGCTAAACCAAATGTAGTAGACATTGGGATAGAAAAGTCAGACATGTACACAAGGTGTCATGTGTTGAAGCCGTTGGAGTTTTCCCACTCTTCTCTATGAGTTTTCTAAACTTGTGAGTTTTTTTACAGGTAGTCTTCAACTTACAACCATTCATTTAGCAACTGTTCGATATTACAGAGGCACAGAAAAATGTGACTGACAACCACTGTAGCATATCCATGGTCATGTCATCAAAATTTGGCTGCTTGGCAATCTTGCATGTATTTACAATGGCTGAAACATCCTAGGGACATGTCATCATCACTTGCAATTTTCTCAGTGGTTTCCCACAAGCAAAGTGTCGGATATGCTTCCTTCAGTATCCAGGAAAGGAAAACCCAGACTTCATCATAGATTAAAGTATGGTACTTTTACTAGATATGAAATGAACGCAACCATGGAAAGCAGGAAAAAGCAGGAAAAAGCAGGAAAAAAGCGCGAAAGTTACATATAGAAAGCATCCCCTCCCACTGTCCACCGTAAATTATCCAATCCAAAGGTCTCCCAGAGGTCAGGTGGGAGCACACGTCTGGCCGTGTCAGCATCCAGGAATGCAGTATCTGTTGGCCTGATAACAGCTTAGGAATTGGTTTCGTTTCTTAGATTCATTCAAAGCTCAGTAGCCTAACCCCCCCTCCCTCCGTTACTATGACAGCCAAAGCAAGCGAGGCTGACACAAAGTTAATAGGGAAACTGAATTTGCTTAATGTGATTTGCTTAACAACCACAGTGATTTGTTTAACAACTAGGCAAAGAAGGCCATAAAGTTGGATGTGACTCACTTAACAACCACCTTGCTTAACAAAGGAAATTCTGATTCCAATTATAGTTGTAAAATGTATTCCTAAAAGCTTTAGATATATAATGTTCATCTTTTATCCTTGCAGAAATTCCTTTGAACATTTCTTTTATTTGATTCCAAGTAGGAAGATATAATTAGTCCTACTTCATTTCAGGTCATAATCTGAAGACACACTAAATTCACCCAGCCATTTTAAGAAAATAACTGCTTCCAGATATTATTTATGCACATTTTTTGAATGAGCTTTGTTTTTACTGTTTGTAGTTTATTGTCAGTCAGACATGAGGGTGATGGCCTTATTTAAGACTGTTTTTATTATTACCATATTAAGTTTTGTTCATTTATTTACTTGCCATATTTATAACTTGGACTCTGAGTTTGGAGACAGGAAGGCAGAAACAAGAAGCTTATCATCAGGCGTATTCTTTTGTAAACAGTGACCAGTTGCAACTAAAAATACAAGTTGAAAGTAATCCATTATGAAAGGGCAGAAGAAAGCATTGCAGAGTTTAAATATATACAACTAGATGTACATAATCTTTCTAGAAACCTTACTTTGTTACATCTATGGTTACTGTACTGCACCTGGAATAAAGTACCTATTATCAGCAAAAGCAGAATTCTTATTTTCTCAAGAGACAGTTGAATTCCAGAGGGGAAACAAAAGAGTATTGCAGAGGTCTTAAAGGCAACTTTTGATACTAAGGTCCTCTTGAAGGAAGAATGTTAACAACAAAACAAACAAACAAACAAACAAATACCAAGTCAGCCAAATAAATAAATAATGAGATTACATTCTCTTTAAAATAAGGGCAAATCCTGCTTCCCATTATGGTCTTAATGGTCTTAAGTTACTTAAATGCAGACTCAACCAAATGGTAGAGCAATATCTTAATAGTAGGGTAATTTGGTAGTATAGTCCATTATTTAGAAAAGTAAGATTTTCTCTTCACTGGATCTCTTCAACCAGTGATCGGAAGAAATATTTGTTGCAGATGTTTTAATTGGTATTCCTGCCTCAGCAGGAAGATTGATTCAGTTACTAACTGATTCTTTCCAATTCTATCATTTACTTGGAAATTCTACAGGAGAAGATGTCTCCAAAAATATTCTGAAATATAAAAAGGCATATATTCATATTTTGCACGTCATATAAAAGTGATCAATAGAAAGAAAAGAATTCGATATGTGTTTAACATTCTACAGGGGATAAAAATCAAGTCCTGTTCTCTCCCCAGTGGGTTCTCTTTCCACTTCAAAGTCCACAAAAATAAAATTCAATCAAATACTATCTCATTGATAAGGATGACTTCTCCCACCAGAAGGACTATCATCTAACTTAAAGATCTGCGTTATTTTATCTTTAATTTTTTATTTTCTTTCTAAAAGCAAGACTACAAAAGATTTGATTTTGCTTGCTTTGTTTAAAATAAGAATTATCCAATTGCAACATCTGACACATTTTGATTTGTTCAAAGCCAAACGAGAGAATGTTGCTGTTGCCAATAAATGTTGTACAAGAAAATGAGGTTCAATAAAAATTCAGAGGACTTGTGAATTTGTCTTACATAGTCAACTTGTAGCTTGTTGTTGTTCTTAGCTATCATCAAAATATGCCTCTTGGAAAAACAATTGTCATCTTTGAGTGTCTTCAGGGTTGCCACAACGAGGCTGGATGGAGCTCTGGGAAATGGAAGGGGAAGTAGAGATAGCTGGAGGAATATGTAGCCAAAATAACATTCTTTTTCTGGGAACAAGGACACTTTCACCAGCACCTGGAGGGGTATGGATGGGAGACTTCCAGGATGGAGAGAGAGACCTGATTGGGGTATGTGATGGTTGTGTATGATGGAGGGAGGAATTTTGGATTTTGAACTGGGTGGGGAAAACCTGGGGGATTTCAGATTCTGATTTTCACCAGCTGTGCCAATATGACATGCCTGATAAATCTATATTTTGAGGAAACCTGCCTTGGAGTTTTGATTTCATATGGGCTGTTACTTGGAACCCTGACAACAACTTTACATTGACCCAATTTAACATTTTCTGAATATCTCTGATATTCAGATAATTTGTATAGATTATGCAACTTCATTGTATGAATGAAGTTCATAAGTGAATAAGCATTCTCTAATAAACTTTCTGTAACTAATCAGTTATACTTATTTTCAGGACTAATTTTAATATATTCAAAAAATTAATTTCCTACTTGCTTGTGTATCCTCCAACTTCAGTTTAAAGACCACCCTAGAACATCTCCAGATTGTCAAAACGTTGTGACAAAAGCTGCTCATTTTCAACAGTTGTTAACGCTGAGGGTTGAAGTACCTTAAAGGGACAGATTGCAGCAGTTCTGCTGTGAATGAAGGGAGAAAACTTCAGATTCTCTCTGCCACAGCATTCACTATGAGCCCTTCTCATACTCATACACACATTTTTTCCTATCGGGTTCTGTGAGCATGGGTTGGTGGGGGTCATGTGACTGAGTGGGCATGGCCGTGTGACATCAGGTTGGCTATGCCCACTTAATCACAGGAAACCCCCCCCCCCCCACCAAGCTATGCCCACAGAACCGGTAGGAAAAAAATTCTAAAGTCACCACTTTATAATGAAACTCCTCCAAACAAATAGTCCTGGGTATGAATTAAAAAGAAATATTTAGTACACCTGAGCAAAAGAAAGATATCTAATTTCATGATCCAAAAGCATAAATTTAAGCCTTTAAAATTATCGGGACACAAATTATCATAATTTTTGTATTTGATTAGTTTAATTGCATGTATCTTATGACATTGGTGACTTTATCATGAGGTACCTTTGTGGTCTATTGGCCTTTTGTTTAGTAGGGGTGACAATTGTGAGAATACAGAGAACATTTTTCTTTTCACTGAGCAGAAATCCTGGGTCCTTCCTAGCGGACTTGGCTTTTAAACAATGGTGTAATAAATAATCATAAAGTTTAAAATGTGTTTTTTAACTTATACAAGCAACTTGTATAACTTATCAAGTAAAAATCTCATCACATGAATCTGATTATATTAAATCTATCTTTAATCAGGACATCACTTCAGCTGCAGGCATCTTTGGTGAGGCAGGGCAAGTGGGAGAAAATGAAATCCATTACTAAATAGGTATATCTATGTATGAAAATTTAAGTGGTTGTGTAATTCATTTATCATTAGACCAATCCTTATTTACTATAGTGGTCACTGTATATGGAGATTCTTAGTCCTCCAGGTCATGGTTGCCCCAAAGTTGTTTTTTCAAGAGGCAACTGGACTTTCTTGTTTTTCTTTGAAGTTGTTTCGCTTCTCATTCAAGAAGCTTCTTCAACTCTGCTCAATGGTGGGGAAGGATTTATATTCCTTGCAAACAGTTGGTCATTTGCATTCTTTTAGAGCAGGGGTGTCAAACTCAAGGCCCGTGGGCTAGATCTGGCCTGTTCTGTTCTCCAAGCCTCTGGCTCCACTGGGAACAGGCAGATAAACTCTAGCAAACAGGTTTCATACATATCGTTTATTAGGGTATCCTCAAACACAGACTTACAATCATGTTGAGATGCATCCTTATTTCATAATCTGTCCCATTTCCTACCGTACAAGGATGATAGTTTGTCTCCCTGTTCAGAAAGTATGTTCTCGCTTCTGAGGTAATTTAACATATAGCCAGGCCTTTGTTCTAAAACTCAGGCAGCAAGCCCTAGTGGCAATCAGACACACAGATATGGTGACATGTCCTGGATTACATTTCCCATAGTGCAATCTGTCACTACATCTCCCACAATGCAATCTCTTAAGGAGACAGCTCTTAATCCTTAAGGTAACTAACTCACCACAACTCACTATCTGTAACAGCACACTCCCTGCCTGGAATTATAAATTCCATTCCTAACTAACTACTTAACTAAGATAAACAAAGGCATAGCAGAAAACAATGCAATGTAACGATCTAATTGACTAAAGTAAACAAGGTAATAGCATCAAACAATGCAAGCAGTGAGGTAGACACAATTCCTGCAAAGCTTGAGGTTCAGTCTTCAAGGTCTTCTTCATAGTAATTCCAGGTCAGTGATTGTCTAGAACTACTTGGTAGAAGTCGGGTGTGTGTGTGTGTCTCGTAGCCGGTCAATACAAACAGGTCCTATGATGGGCCATCCAAGTTCTCTCTTGAGGGCATATGGAGAGCCTGCTGGGCCTTTGACCACTGCCTGGGGAGGGAAGGCTTCGGGGGTATCTACACCCAACAACAGCAGGATTTTGGCTTCAGGATCCAGGGCAGGGAAGAGATTAGCCATGTGTCTCAGGTGAGATATTGCTACTACCTCTGGTGTCCAATTTGACTGCGGTTGTCTGGTAAAGCATCACATTCTAGCAGTGGTGGCAATGTGAATTTAGCACTCCCATCTATTGATTCTATGCAGAATCTGGTAGCTTTCCTCCCCACTGTGCGCCATACCCCCATACATGTCGACATTGTGAAGTGTGTTTCGTTGGATTGAATGTCAGAATGGTAGAAGAAACCTGATTTGGCTAACGATTGGTTGCTCTGCGCGTCCACCACCACATACGTTTTCACTGCTTCTTCTGGGTGTCCAGCTGGATAAACTTTAGCTAGGCAGATCGGGTGGCATGAACAAGGTGATGGTGAGTCTCCACATACCGAAGTGCAGTTTACACTTGTTATCGTTTCTGGGTGTGTTTCATTGTCATTCTGAGACTCATTAGTCATAGGAGAGATGGAAGTCAACCGTGGAGTAGGAGTTGGTTGTGGTGTCGACTCACGCTCTAGATGAAGGGCAGTTGGGTGCTGGTCACTTTTGCATAGATAACCTTAACTGTGCAAGCTTTGGCCATGTGGTCTGTAGACTCACAGCATTTGAAGCAGACTTTGTACTCCCTGATCAATGCCTTTTTTTCATTCAGGGACTTCTTTCGGAATTCTCTGCATTTATTCAGAGTATGCGAGGTCTTGTGCACTGGACAGGTGGGTTCTTCCTTTGCTTTCTGAGGTTGATGTAGAGCACTCTTAGATGGCTTTACATCAGAGTTCCTCGTTGACAGGGGAACGACCTCTGTGCTGTGCACTGACACAGAGACTATTCCTCTTGTGACCTGCGCTGGGCTCTTGAGCGGACCAAGGTTTTGGTCGGTCCTTCTGCTGGCAGGGGTCTTTTGTATTATAAGGTCTTTATTTCGTGGATCATTGTACTTCTTCGACATGTGGGCAACAAATTTTTGAAGGGCGGCGAAGGGTGATTCTCTGCCAAGGTTCTTTTCCCTGTAATTATCAGCTAAGTCGATCCATGCATCAATCAGTTTCGTTGGTAGTTTTTTAATGATACGACCTTTGTGTCTTATACCGTTCAAGACAGCTAAGTCCTGGCAAGGTGGGATCCATTTGTGCTGATTGCAACTGTGTAAGGAGACCGGAGAAGTGCCATAGTTCTTGAGGGTTACTGAGGCCCATGGAAGGGAAAGTGTCAACCTGCTCTAGGAATGAGGATTCTGTCATCGTAGGTGCCCCATACTGCTCATCAAGTGTTTCCCATGATAGCCTGAGGGCTTCCACTGGCTCGTACATTTTTGATGCGTAGACCACCTTTACTGCTTGTATTGATTGTGGGCCTAGCCATGTGATCATATGACCGAGTTCCTCAGCTGGCTCCAATCATTTGCCTTTAATGGCATTTACAAAAAGAAGCTTCCATAGCATATAATCTATGCTTGACTTGTCGGAGAACTTGTGCATTCCCCTATGTGCCAGGTCCATCCTTCTCCAGGATGTTGTAGTATCCTTTTGGACTTCAGGAGACTTATACGATAGGGGTGGTGGCAAGGTGTGCCCTACGACGTTGGCTAGGGCAGGATTAACTGCCAACACCAGCTGGTAGTTCCCTATAGAGTGTTTATGGACAATTTTGTCTTCCCATGCACAGGTGATGATAGGTCTTTTTCCTGGCAGGCAAGTGGAATTGGGCTGGACGTCTGCACTCGGAATGCCTGGCAGGTTTGGCAAAAACTCTTTAGCCTCCACTTTGAGGTGGTGAGGTTGTTTGCGTGCTTGCATCCTGAGACGCCTTCACTGCTGCTGAAGGAGTACTCTGGTTGCCCCGCATGTCTTCGTTTGTCGGGGTAGGTTGTGCACTTTCAAAGGAGGAGTCTCGTGGTCTAGTTCTTATGATATCTGCTGTCTGAGTAGTTTGTAGAGCCAGTGGGTGAGGTTCTCCTCCTTGTCCCTGCTGTGGGGAGTACCGGTCCTCAACATAGGCTTTGACATATTCATCCGAGTCCTTCTCCTCTAACTGTCCAGGATTGAAGTTGCTTCTGCCATGATTGGACAAGACTTCACGGCATACAATGCTTCAGGCATGTCAAGATTAGCTGGGAGGTTCAACTCTGCTGAGACATTGGAGGTATCAGTCATGATTGGGAAAACTCAGGGAATTTCCTGCAAACTTTAGGAGATGTTGCTGCAGTTCGCCTTTTGACCACTGGGGTGCATTGCAAACTTTAGGAGACGTAGTTGCAGTTTGCCTTTTGGCCACTGGGGGTGATTGATGCAGTACACCTTTGGCCACGCGGGTGCTGTTACTTAACTAATGCTTGGGTTAAACTGGTTTCAGTGTGTTCCTTTGTATAGAACTGCAAAGCAACTGTCCGATTTGGAGACCCTAAGAGGCTTTCTTTGACTTGGGTTCCTTTGGGCTTTAGTTGCTTGCCCTGTAAAGGGGATTTAGCTTTCCAGTATTTCATTCAAGCAAGAGCATGCAGTGTCATTGAATTGTTTCTTTTCAAATGCACATTGAGTGGCCAGGCTGGAAAAGCAACTTGTACCATGCAAATTCAATCTCCATGTAGGCCATGTGGCTCGGATTGCTTTGTGTTAAAACAAGGCCTTTCTCATTTTACATCAGAGGTGAACTTCTAAAGCAACATACACACAAACTTTGCAAAGGTGATTCAAACATTCTGTCCTGGGCCCCCTTTATAACAGGGCAATCTGCTTAGCTAGCACAAGAACTGTCTTTCACTGCTGAGCAGAATAAATTACTCAGTTAAATCCAAATGGAGTTTGGGATGCAAAGAGAAGGAAAGCAGGTTTTGTCACATTTGTGGCTAAGGAAAGATCGCAATTAGATGCAAACAAAGTCTTTTTACAAGTTGTGCACAGAGAAAAGATGCATTTTTGTTTCTTTTGTTCACTCAAACAGAATGTCCATCAATGCTCCAAGAGAAAGAAAGGGAGGGGGGTCAGGCAATCTACATCCTTTTACTGTTCTGTTCCCCAGGCCTCTGGTTCCACCTGTGGGGTGCTTAAATCCAGCCCACGGAACCGGCCTGGAAATATCAAAGGACCAGCCCTATATATATATATATATATATATATATGTAGGTCTTTGGTTATTCAGGTCTTCTCCCGCGTAAAATTGGAAGTATCTTGGCGACGTTTCGACAAAGTCTCATTCGTCATCTTCAGGCTGGTGTTCTTGGCTTCGTGCTTCTCAGTTTTTTAATTCAGTACAATGAGACACTACCGCTTGTACTTGTCTGTGATGCATCCCCTTTTGGCATGGGAACCATCTTGAGCCATAGACTGTTGAATGGCCTAGAGGCGCCCATCACCTACTACTCATGAATCCTGTCCAGTGCAGAACGAAATTACAGCCAGCTGGACAGGGAAGCCTCACAGCCATGTTGGGGGTCAAGAAATTTCATAAGTACCTATTCGGCCGACATTTCGAATTGGTTACAGACCATCAGCCTCTGTTGGGCCTCCTGGCTGGGGATCAGGCCACCCCTGCTGCCTTGTCTCCATGCATGACACAATGGACTATCTTCCTGGTGGCTTACTCCTACCACCTTGTCCACCGACCGGGACTGATTTTGGGCCATGCTGACGCCCTCAGCCTTTGCCCACTACTGGACCTGTTAGAAGACATGACCCCGGAAGCACCAGTTCTCCTTATCGATGTTTTGGACTCAGGGCTTCTCACTTCAATGGAGGTAGTGAGAGCTTCAACTAAAGACCATGTGCTGAGAACTGTCATGAGTTGGATCATGAAGGGTTGGCCAGCAAAGACTGAGGGCAGGGAATTCAAAGCATTATTCACAAAGAAAAATGAACTGTCTATGCAAGGGGGTTGTTTGTTATGGGGTGATCGTATCATTGTACCCTTATGCTTAAGGAAGAAAGTTTTTAAAATGTTGCATGAAGGGCACCCTGGGATTATACGAATGAAGGGCCTAGCTAGCAGCTTTGTGCGGTGCCCCAAATGGATAACAACATCACCAAGTGGGTGGGGAAGTGTAACCCCTGTCAGGAATCCAGGCCAGATCCCCATTGCACCAATCAGGGAATGGGAGCATCCTCAGGGTCCCTGGTCACGAATACATGTAGATTTTGCAGGGCCATTCCATGGCCAAACCTTCATGGTGATCGTCGATGCCTTTTCAAGGTGGCTCAAGATCATCCTCATGCAATCCATGACTACCGAAGCAGTCATTAAGGCATTACGCAAAATCTTTGCCACCCATGGATTGCCCGATACCCTCGTATCGGATAAAAGGTCCCAATTCACTGCCACCCAGTTTGAGGGGTACCTGGCAGAGTTAAGCATCCAACATGCACTCTCTGCCCCATTTCATCTGGCCAGTAATGGACTGGTCAAAATATTTGTGAGAACAGCCAAGGAGGCCCTGGCCCGGCTGGACACGGGAGACTGGCAGGCCTGAGTGGACAAATTCTTAGCAGTCCAACAAGCCACCCCTTGTACAGTCACGGGGTGCAGTCCAGCCGAACTCCTTATGGATAAGCAGCTCAGGTGTACCTTGGACTGATTACACTCCAACTATTCCCTGGACAGATTTAAGGGAACCAACCAGCAGCAGCATTCTTTATTGTAGTCATAGACCAGAAAGACCAAAACATCCAAGACATATAGCTGGCACACGACCAGACTAAAGTGCAAAACAGCAGCAAGATCAGTGGTGGAAACCACTCCATCAAACTCACAGTAAAGTTGTACATAGGGAGAAAATACTATATTGCAATTTACATAAATCTGCACATCGCACTTTATATAGCCACCAGCTAGCTCAACTTCTGGTGATCAATAGGACTGACCTTAGTCAGTGAATCCAGCCCATCCCTTCTCCCGCCTCTTACATCTCAAGACTGCAGCAAAAAAATTTGCTATCTTTAGTGTAATCTTAGAATCAGTATCTTGAAATAAGAAGCAGAGACTAACAGTTTCAGATAATCCAGGAAATCTTTGGCAAATGGGAGAGATAAGTTCTGACCTTATCTCCTGATAGTGGGGACAAGTAAATATGATGTGGGCCAACGATTCCGAAGATAGACTGTCACATGAACAGTGGGTGGGTTTCCCACTTCCCGAGCACCTGCTATCCAAGACATTTGAGGGGATCACATTAAAACATGCCTTCAGAAAGGCCAATCTTTATTTAACAAAGGATAGCGTAGAAAGATATTTGGGGGGGGGGGGTGGATTCGGGGAGTAATACCGAAAGAAAATGGAGAACATACTCCCGCACCAAGTGCCAGATTCTGTTGTCTTTCAATATCATCCAATTGCTGGAATATCAGCGATTTAATTGCATCTGGGCCTGGAAACCAACCTGAAGTTATGGGAGTTCCAGATAGGGACACCAGTGTTCACGAGAAACTATTCAGAGGGTCCCCTATGGGTGGCCGGGAGGATATCTGATATCAAGCACCCAAAGTCTTACACAGTAGACATGGGAGACAGAAGGATATGGCACAGAGACATTAATCAACTTAGAAAGAGGTTGACTGGACAGCCAGAGAGGTTGGAAGACTTAGCTGCAACTCTGGGATCCAGCGCCGCCCCCGGCGAGACGCCTTCTCCCCTGAAGAAATCCAGGAGGTTCCATTGGCGGAGCCAGAGAAACAAAAGGCCCTCCAACCGGCTTGACACCATGCCTCAGACTGAATTGCGCAGGTCAACTAGGGCCCGGACACGACCTGGTCACCTGCGCGGTTTTGTATGTAAATGCATTGACTAAGTGCCTTCTGGGAGGGGAAGGGTGTTATGTATATAAGTTTTGGTGGGAGATTCAAACTACAATGGGTCAATTGTGATTGGTCAGTGCCTGGCCAGCAGAGTATAAAAGGAGGGCTATTTGCCTGTAACCTTTGCTGAACTCTCACTCTATATTAAAGAGCTTATCATTACCTTGCTTCTGCCTCCTCAATCTCCCAACCCAACAAATAGAAGTGAGTGTGTCCAGAGATATTTCACAAGAAGAGTCCTCCACTCCTCTGCTCACAACAGAATACCTTATGCCACCAGACTTGAAATTCTGGGCTTAGATAACTTAGAAGTACACCGCCTTTGGTATGACCTAAGCGTAGCTCATAAAATCATCTGCTACAATGTCCTACCTGTCAATGACTACTTCAGCTTCAACCACAGCAATACACAAGCACACGATAGATACAAACTTAAAGTGTACCACTCCAAACTCGATTGCAGAAAATATGACTTCAGCAATAGAGTGGTCAATGCCTGGAATGTACTACCTGGCTCTGTGGTTTCATCCCCAAACTCCCAAAATTTTAACCTAAGATTGTCTACTGTTGACCTCACCCCATTCCTAAAAGGTTTGTAAGGCACGTGCATAAGCGCACCAGCCCACCTATCGTCCCTGTCCTAATGTTCCCTTTATTTGTATTCATTTCATGTATTCAAATCATGTTTATACTTATATATATTATCTAATACATGCTTGACAAAATAAATAAATAACAAATAAATAAAATAGAATAGAATAGAGTTTTCCAAAGTGTGAGGTTGATCCCCTTGGAGAGGTGGGGGCAGAGTCCAGGGGAAGAGTGAAAAAAACTTTTAGTTGTCATTCTTGCAATAAATCCACCTTTCCCAAAGTTTCATTGTATTGTTCTAATTGTTCATTTGTGTTCAGTTTGATTTTTGAATTTTTAGGAGAGTTGTATAAATTAAGCTTGCAGTAAAAGAAGGTGTGATGACAAAGGATTTAGCCCTGCACCTCCTCCCCCCAACTCAATTGTATTTTTCTTATGGAGTTCTTCTTGCTATGATTGTCCAACTGAGGTTCTGCTTATATTGATATGAACTAACCCCAAGAAGTCCTCATCATCTGAGGTTTTTCAGGCAGAAAGATTGACTTTTCTTGGCTGCTTCTCTAGATTGCTTCTGAGCTATGGGATACAATCCTTCAGAGATGCTATCATTTTCCAATCTTTCTCTTTTCCAAAGACAGTCAGGCTGTTTCTGTTCAGCCTCATGATCTAATTTAATATTTAATATAAGATTTCTGTCAAAACTTGGCATTTGGGAAGGACCTAAAATTTAGCAGATCTAGTTCCTCTCTCTCTTTAAAAGAAGAATCTATAAAGTTACTGGCTATTTGGGAAACTCATTTTTATTCTTTCCTTCCTCCCCATTGTGAAGAAGAACCTGTGCTCTATGGAATGGAAGGGTTTAGACTCACAGAGGTAGAAGGCTGAGGAAAGAAGTCAACTATTCAATGCTCTTTGGTCATCAATGTTGATTGGTTCAGCTTCTGAGCTATTGCTATTTTTTGTCATGTGAAAATGAATTCTATTTCTATAAATGTAGTCTACATCTATTTCTATACATCTAGTCTATATAATTACAGTCTGTTAACATGCAGTCTCAGCACTCCCTCCTAGGTTTATTCAATTCCTGTTGTTCATAATTTCAAACTCCATTTTATGTTGCGATGCCAATCAACATTCTTCATAAGGACGGACATTATGAAAATTGGGTTGCATCTTTCTCCCTTTTTTTAAAAAAAATTTTTTTTTACAAGGCACACAAATATGATGGCTTTGGTCCCTTCAAAGTCCTCAGTGTACATACCAGGGTAAATCAGGAAATAATATGGTAGCATGTAACTGTCTTCCATATTCTAAATAAACTTTTGTTCTGGGTTGCTCTTTGTAGGATTTTTTAAAAAAGAAACATATTAAACTTCATTGATCTTCATTGATTAAAGTTTGCTGTTTTTAAAATGGCAATAAAATAATTATAAGTAAAAATTGCCCAAGATAACTACATTGGCTGAATAGATGCACAAAAATACTTTATATGGGGAAAGAATGCTTGCAGAAACCATGAACACTATGAAAATGCAGACAAAATCCCACTAATTAAAAAATACTTGTTTGGTTTTGTTGTTGGCAAATTTCAGTACTCACATGGGAATGAGGTCAAATATAGATAGTCCTTGACTTACAATTCATTTAGTGATCACTGAAAGTTACAACGGCACTGAAAAAGTGACTTATGACCATTTTTTACACTTATAACTATTATAGTATCCCCATAGTCACAGAATCAAAATTCAGACATTTGACGATTAACTCATATTTATGATGGTTGCAATGTCCTGTGGTCATGTGATTCCGTTTTGCGTTCGGTAACAAACTGAACAAAACAGGAATAAAACCCCAAAGAATCTGAATCATTAGATGTGTCTAATTTGACCTAAATATTTGACCTTGTGAGAATCGGGTGGTTATTAAGGCTCGTCTTAATCCCATTTGTATACTTAAGGGATATAAAAGCTGTTTTGATCCCATCATCACAAAAGACAATCTCAGAGCTTATTTCTGGAGAGGAATATTCCATGAGCATTTACAGTTTTAAAATTCATAAAATCTGGAACATCCTCAGACTCCTCCAGTGAGATTCACTATTTAAGGAGTAAAGACTGACAGCAGCCAGTCAAAATGTTACTTTAGTTTTTGTTCCTCAGTGCATGAAATAAAAGGAACATGACAAGAAGCTGAAGCAGATGATATTAAAGGAAGCTGGTCTAAAAAGCAGAGAGTAATCTAAGGAAATGAACACAGTGGAATTCTCATGGTCAGCTCTGAAAGAAGCATGGCTGTCAGGGAGAACAAAGAAATCAATTTTCCACTGTGACAAGAGAGTCTTATGTTGTTGTTCACACATTTTTTTGCTCTCAGGGAAGTAAAGGGAGGGAGGGAGGGAGGGAGGGAGGGAGGGAGGGAGGAAGGAAGGAAGGAAGGAAGGAAGGAAGGAAGGAAGGAAGGAAGGAAGGAAGGAAGGAAGGAGTCTTAAAAATTCATTTACGATTCATTTACAACAACTTTTCTCTTAATGGAGAGCTGGTTAGTAAAGCAAATATCGTATAGCACAAAAGGCAAAATATGGATAAAACACTACATATATAGGGAGCATTGCTGACTCCTCCCTCCCTCCCTCCCTCCCTCCCTCCTTCCTTCCTTCCTTCCTTCCTTCCTTCCTTCCTTCCTTCCTCCCTTCCTTCCTTTCTGCAGCGTGTAGGCAAACTCCTTCATTTTCCACAAGAGGCTTTCAGAAAGGAACTTCTCACAGTGAACATTTTCAGTAGCCAGGGAGGCTGTGGAGAGATGGATGAAATGTGTAACAAGAAATGACACCATCAGCACTCTCACCATCAGTCATCTTCAAAAAAAGTTGCCTGAAAAACAAAACTAGGAAAATTCAAAAGAAATACTCAGGTGACTTAAGAGTAAAATAGAAAAGCTGAGCCTCCTTCACAGGAGAAAATATTGTTGAGAAACTGAAAGATACAGCTTTAATTCCACATGCCAAGCCTTCTCCTGGATATAGTGGATAAAGAAAGCTCAATAAGATGAAGGGTCAAATTCCATAGTTCAATGAAATATTTATTACAGCTGAAAATGTGCCAAATGTTTCCATCTATGCACAAAGCAAACATAATTATATTCAAGTATTTCTGAATAATATTTTATATTATTAGCCGAACTCTTCTTCTGAAAGTTGGGAGAGTTGCCTAAAAAAAAAAGAAATTATCAGACTATATTTGAAAGGCAGGCAAAAAAAAAAAAAGTGAAACTCTTAGGAATTAATTCACTCAGTTACCAGTTGGTCTCCTTTAGGTCTTGGCTGCATCTAGATGACCTTAAGAAAACTGGGTTTAAAGTTAAATGGTAAATTTGTAAAAATTCCAAGAATAAATGTGTAAATTTCAAAAAAAAACATGCCTAAAGAAGCTCCGGACCTGGGCAAGCTTCTGTCATTGACAGAACAAGGTGCCGCGACCACCCCTGTGGACCTAATGAATTCAATGTTTTGACTGGACGCAGGCAGAGCAAAGACAGGAGAACTGGCAATAACTGCAAGTATTACTACTTTAATTCTAAAAACTATTACTTCCTTCAAGAAGTGAGAGAAAGTTAATAAAGATGGCGCTGGCTGGTTTCAGACTGTGAAAACGAAACTTAAAAGAAGAAAGTGATTGTTAACGCTTGTTAACACTTATTAATGCTGTTAACATTTTAAGACTTTTTTTTAATTGACAAAGTTTTACAATACAATTTTTATACCCCTTTCCCCCCCACTCCCCCCACCAAACTACCACCCCCTCCCTTTCCCCCTATCCCTCCCCCCTCCCCCCTGACTTCCACTATTAACCAATCATATATATCAATCAACATCAAACCCAAAAAAAATAGGTGAGATCCAGCTAAAAATATAACAAATTTAACCTTAAGTAATTAAAAAAAATTAATCTAGACTTCTAACATCTTTTACCCCCCTAATTCAAATATATAGTAACCATAAATCATTTATAAGAACTCATGACAATCTAACAAATATTACAAATATAACAAATATATAAAAAAACTAATTTTGAGCATTATAAGTTTTTAAAATAAAATATCATATAAATGTTTAACATTAAATATAATTCCCAATATTCAATCTTAATAATATTGTTTAAAAAAGTATAAAATGTATAGAATTCAAATAGTATATCATAAATTTCTTTTTTAAAATTAGATAATATAAGGCAATCTTTCAGATAATAAAAATATAAATTTAAATATATAATAAGATAATTAATAGATACAATTATGAGTCAAATGCTAGTTGAAACTTCTTACTTTGATATTTATTCTGTGTGTACTCTACCCATTTCTTCCACTCCTTAGCAAAGGCTTCATGGGTCCTATCTTTTAGGTATGCAGAAATCTTAGCCATTTCTGCAAAATTAGACATCTTCAATATCCATTCCTCTATAGTAGGTACACTATCTTTTTTCCAGTATTGACCAATCAGTAGCCTAGCTGCAGTAATCATATATAAGATCAATCTCGTTTCAGTCGGTGAGCAATCCTTGACTATCCCCAGCAAAAAAAACTGAGGAGAAAATTCAAGCTTCTTCTTCAAAATGTTCTGCATAACCCACCAAAGTTTAATCCAAAATGCTTTCAATTTTCTGCAAGTCCACCAAATATGAAGATATGTTGCATCCAAACAATCACACCTCCAACATTTAGGTTGAACATTTGGATACATACATGATAATTTTTGGGGATCTAGATGCCATCTATAAAACATCTTATAAAAATTTTCCCTCACATTCTGTGCTTGTGTAAATTTAACATTCTGGACCCAAATCTTTTCCCATGTTTCCAACATTACTGGTTCTGCAAAATTTTGTGCCCATTTTATCATACAATCCTTAACTAATTCACCCTCTGAATCTCTTTCTAACAATAAATTATACACTCACTTAATATGCATCGGCCCTTTACATTTTATCTGAGTCACCAAATCTTCTTCATGTAACATTAGTCCAATTTTCTGATCTTCTCTCCATCTCGCTTGAAGTTGAAGGTACTGCAACCAAGTTAAATTCGCCCCTTCTTCCAACAGAGTATTCAAAGGTATCACCCACTTGTGTCAAAACTGCTGCCTCATAGTATAAACGTAGATTTGGAACTTTCAGGCCACCTCTTTCACGAACATCTTGCATGATTTTAAGTTTAACTCTTGGTTTTTTCCCATTCCAAATACATTTATTTAGACCTGCTTGCCATTCCATCAAGGTCTTATCACTTTTAAGCACCGGAATCATTTGAAATAAAAACAGAAATCTAGGTAGAATGTTCATCTTAATAGCTGCTATTCTGCCAAGTAAAGATAGTTGCAGTTTCTTCCAGTTTTCAAGGTCCTTTTGAATCTTATGCCACAATTCCTCATAATTATTTTGAAAAAGTTTTATATTAGAAGCTGCAACCTGAACTCCTAGATATTTCACCTTTATAGCTATTTCAAAGCCTGCCAACCTTTCCAGTTCACTCCTTTGTGGTTCCAACATATTTTAACTATCATCTTAGTTTTTTTCTGGTTCAGACTAAAACCTGAAACCAGACCGTATTCCTCTATAATGTTTTTCATCTGTATGATTGATTCCAAAGGTCGTGTTAGGGTAACAACCAGATCATCTGCGAATGCTTTTGTTCTGTAATCTTTTTGCCTTACAACTATTCCATTCAAATTGTCCGAGTCCCGTAGAGCATTTAACAGCACTTCCAAAGTCAAAATAAACAGTAATGGGGATAATGGACAGCCTTGTCTTGTTCCTTTCTGTATGTTAAAATTGGTAGTTAAACTGCCATTAATAATAATTTGTGCCGTCTGTTCTTGATAAATTGCTGAAATCGCTTGTATAAACTGTGCCCCAAAATCCATTTTGTGCAAAGTCTTTTTTAGAAAGTCCCAGTTGACTCGATCAAAGGCCTTCTCCGCATCCAAAAACACCAGCACCGCAGAGGTCTGTTTATTTTCCTCAAGATATTCCAACAAATCTAGAGTTGCCTGACATTGTCCTTCATATGTCTACCTTCTATAAAACCTGCTTGGTCTTCATGAATCACATCTTGAATAACTGGCATCAATCTGTTGGCTAATACTTTAGTGTAAATTTTGTAATCCGTATTCAGGAGAGATATTGGTCTAAAATTTTCAGGTTTTACAGATTCTTCTTCTTTAGGTATCAGTGAAATAAAAGCCGTCTTCCACGAGGGGGGTATTTTACCCCCCTGCTGAATATTACAAAACAAATCCTTAAGATGCTCAACCAATTCCTCTTGTAAAGTCTTATAATATACTGCCGTCAAACCATCTGTCCCAGGAGCTTTAGATAATTTCAATTGTTTTATTGCATATAAAATCTCTTCAGATGTTATAGGTCGATTCAATCTATCACTTTGTGTACTTGAGATTTTTGTAACCCTCTTCTTCTCAAGATATTCATCAATAAGATCCTTTTTAATATTATCAGCATGATATAATTTAGAATAATAATCTAGAAAAGTTTGATGTATTAAATTCTGTTGAAAAACTTGTTTCCCTTTATACTCAATAGTGTTTATAGTACGAGAACTTTGTTGCTTTCTCAGGGTATAAGCCAACCATCTACCAGGTTTATTAGCATTACAAAAAGTATTATGTTTGGCATATTGCAAATTAATTGCCTTCTGATCAGCCATCAATATTTGAAATTGATCTTTCAAAAGTTTTATAGTTAGCTGTAATTTCTCATCAGTCGGATTTTTTATAAGCAATTGTTCTTTTTCCTTTATTTCTGACTCCAGTTCTATTCTAGACTTTTGTCGTATTGATCTATATTTAGAATTCATATAAATCAGTACACCTCTCATGTAAGCCTTACTTGCATCCCAAACAGTTTCAATGGGTGTACCCTTGTTCAAATTGATTTGGAAAAATTCATTAACATGTTTTTTAAGGTCCATGATATTCTTCTCATATCTAAATAAATTCTCATTCATTCTCCAAGATCTTCTCTCCCTCTTGCCAAAATCCATCTCCATCCATACCGGACTATGATCCGTTAAAGTTCTAGGAAATATTTTAGTCTTAACCACTTTAGTAAGTAAATCAGAAGTAACCAGCATGAAATCAATCCTAGAAAAAGATTTATGTCTATCAGAAAAAAATGTAAAATCCAATTCCTTCGGATGACGAATTCTCCATACATCCTTCAGTTCCAATTCTTCTTTCAGAACAAAAAACGTGTGTGGTAATTTATTCCCCCTCTTAGCCAAAGTCTTCTTATCAAGATTTGTATCAATCACTCCATTCCAGTCTCCCATAATCAAAAAAGACTTATAATTCCACTGCAGTATTTTAGTATTCAATAATTTATAAAAAATTTCCTGCTGTTGATTTGGGGCATAGATCCCAATAAGAAGCATCGAAACATTCTGTATATTTATTTCAACTGCAATATATCTTCCTTGATCATCCGTTTCTATCAGTTTAGCTAGTATTCTTTTGGAGATATATAAAACTAATCCATTCCTTTTCACAGAACTAGAAGATATGAAATGTAGTCCAAGTTTTGAATTTGTCAAAAATTTTTGGTCCTGGGTTCTAATATGAGTTTCTTGCAAACAAACAACATCATTTTTATATTGCTTCAAATAATGAAATATTTTCCTTCTTTTCTGTGGTGAATTCAGACCGTTCACGTTCCATGATAAAACTCTAACTGTCATTTTGGGGATTGCTGAAGCGATTCGAGCACTTGCCTAAGACGCTGTTCCACAGCAGATGTCTTTGGTCTCGCTCCTCCCACTGCTTCAGAGTACTGTTTCTTCCCATTTGCGCCATTCTCTTCTTGTGGCTTCCTGGACCTCTGTTGATTTTGTTTCTCTAGTCTTTGCTTCTCTGCTGCACGGGTTATACGTTGATCTTTCGGTTCTTGCAACAACAAGTCGAGGTCCGGCTCCACCTCTCTTGTGGCTCTAGACTGCTTTGGTTTAGACTCTAAGAGATCTGCAAAAAAATCCTCTGAGAGACCACCTACTGCTCCTAAAGTTTCTTACCTTACTGTTTCTTGAATTGCCTGTGGTTCTTTTTGCTTATCAATTCTTGAATCCGCTCTTCAAAATCCTTCTCTTTAGAAATTTCCTCTACAGATAAAAGTGTAGATGAATGTGGGGGTGTTGAAATTTTTTTAAGAACATTATAGTAAAAATATTCTGCTTTTTCCACCGAATTAATACGATATCTTACATCCTCATGTCTCAAAATAATGCCAAGAGGAGCATCCCATCTGAATGGAATCTGACGCTTTTTCAATTCATTTACCAAAAAACCAAAATCTTTCCGATCTCTTAACATCTTAGGTGGCAGCTCCTTGAAAACACCAATTTGACTACCCTCATGTTGAACCATGGTGTGGAAAGAGCTTTGCAAGATGTCATTTCTCAACCTTCTATCAGTAAAATAAATCACTACATCTCTTGGCAAATTCCTTTGTCTTGCCACACGCGAATTAACCCTGTAGATCTTATCAACTCTGTTAGCAATTAAATCTGGTTCAATTTTTAAAATCTTGGCCAATATTTCCACACAGGCTGCCCTCAGTTTCTATATAAATAATGAAAGATATTTCATTATTTAAAACAATTTAAAAATGATGTAATTTGTTTGCAAGAGACTCATATAAGGACAAATGATCAAAAATATCTGAGAAATGCTAGATTGGGGACACATTTTGTAGCAGCTGCACCAGAGAAGAAAAATGGAATAGTTATATATATTAGAAATGACTTAATGGCCAAATTAATTGAAGCAGACATACAAGGAAGGTGTATAGCAATTGAATTATTAATAGAAGGGAAGAAAGTCCTTTTAATGGGAATATATGCACCAAATCAACAACAAGAGAAATTTTATAAATTTTTGCATACAAAGTTAGTACAAATGGATTATACATCATGTATAATGATGAGTGATTGGAATGGGGTATTCGATACTAAGAAGGGCAAGAACAAAAATTGTGTCAAACTCGCATACATGGGCTAAACTCCCCCAATCCTTTTTCGACATGGTGGAAGACATGGAACTGAGAGATATATAGCGCAAAAGAAATTTTGATGAACAAGATTTTACTTTTTCTTCTGACAGACACCAATCATTTTCTAGAATTGATTTTATCTTAATCACTAATGATTTTCTTTCTAAGGTTAAGAAAACCAAGATTTGTCCAAGAATATTATCAGACTACAACCCGGTATGGATGGAACTAGGAGGAGGTTGGAGAAAAATCCAGGAGGTCTTGGAGGCTGAACGAGAATCTGTTTCGATATGAGGCAAATGTGAATGAATGTAAAAAATTAATGAAGGAGTTTTTTTGAACTAAATATGCATAAGGGTACATCTATGGAAATGGTTTGGGATGCAAGTAAAGCATATATGAGGGGAGTGTTAATAAATTTAAACAATGTATATAGGCGAAAACAGGGGAAAAATGGAGGGAATTGGAGGAGGAAATAAAAAAAGAAGGAACTAATAGGGAAACCAAATGATAAGAATATAAAAGAGGCTATTACAATATTGAGAGGGCAGTTCAATATATTGATGTCAGACCAAGTGGCAACAAATTTGCAATATGCTAAGCATAACACTTTTTGTAATGCAAATAAACCAGGCAGATTGTTAGCATATACGTTAAGGAAGAAACAAAAATCACGTATAGTAGAAAAAATACAATATAAAGGTAAAGAAGTATACCAACAGAGCATGATTTAAAAAGCCTTTTTAGATTTTTACACGAAGCTTTATGTTGGTGATAAAATACAGGGTAGTGATATACATAGATACTTGCAGAAGGAGAATATCCCTATAATTACTGATGAACAAAGAGGAAGACTGAATTCAATGATAACTATGGAGGAAATTCTCCTTGCAATTAAACAATTGAAAAGTGGAAAGGCTCCTGGAACAGATGGTCTGACATCGGCATATTATAAAAATCTCCAACTAGAAATGGTGGAACCACTTAAGGAGTTGTTTGTTAAAATACAAATGGGAGGAGAGGTACCACCATCTTGGAGAACAGCTTTTATATCTTTGATTTCAAAAGAAGACCAGGATCATACTCAGGCAAAGAATTATAGACCTATATCCTTACTTTATTAAGTAAGGATATAGGTCTATAATTCTTTGCAAAAATTTTAGCAAATAGGTTAATGTCAGTTTTGCAACGTGTGATTAATAATGATCAAACTGGGTTTATAAAAGGTAGACAAATGAAAGGCAATGTAAGGCAAATAGTTAACATACTGGAATATTTGGGAAAGAACAACCAGATCCCTGCAGTGCTCATGTTTTTGGATGCAGAGAAGGCGTTTGATCGATTGAATTGGCAGTTTTTAGAGAAGGTAGTTCAAAAGATGCAATTAGGGGAGTATTTTATAAAATCAATTCAAGCAATATATCAGAAACAAACAGCACAAATAATAGTGAATGGAAACTTAACTGAAACATTTAAAATTGAAAAAGGAACAAGACAGGGATTCCCCTGTCACCATTGTTGTTTGTTTTAACATTGGAAGTATTGTTGAATAAAATATGGGGGGCAGATAATTTACATGGTATTAAGATTAGACAACAAGATTATAGAGTATGAGCATTTGCAGATGACGTGGTTGTAACTTTAAGCCAACCAGTAAAATCAGCTGTAAGTTTAATGGATATAGTTAGGCAATACAGTCAAGTTTCAGGATTTAAAATAAACGTAGGGAAAACAAAGATGTTAACCAAAAATATAACTAAAAAAGAAAGAGAAGAGTTGGAGAGAGTTGGAGAGGCTGTGAGATAGTGAAGAAGGTTAAATACTTGGGAGTTTATATTGCAACATCAAATGGGAAGCTATACAAATATAATTATGAAGTGCTATGGCATAAAATACAGGCAGAGTGAGATAAGTGGAAAAAATTACAATTGTCATTGCTGGGAAGGATAGCAGCAGTTAAAATAAGTGTTTTGCCAAAATTTTTATTTCTCTTTCAGATGATACCAATACTTTAAAAAGATGCAAATCTGGAAGTATGGCAGAAAGGTATTAATAAGTTTATTTGGGTTGGAAATAAACCAAGTGTCAAATTAAAAATAATGCAAGATACACGTGAAAGAGGAGGCTTGAAAATGCCAAACTTAAAATTGTATTATGAAGCAGCTGTCTTATCAGCTATCAGTGACTGGATTAACCTAACAGAAGAAAGGATATTGAATATTGCGCGAGCTGCACTGGTTCCCAGTGGTCTTCTGGATGTGCTTCAAGATTCTGGTTACCACCTTTAGAGCGCTCCATGGCATAGGACCAGGGTATTTACGAGACTGCCTTCTGCCACCAATAACCTCTCACCAACCAGTACGCTCCCATAGAGAGGGGCTTCTCGGGGTGCCATCGGTCAAACAATGTCAGCTGCTGGCCCCCAGGGGGAGAGCCTTCTCTGTGGCTCCTACCTACCATCTGGAACGAGCTCCCACCAGAATGACGGAGGATCCTGGATCTGCGCACTTTCCGCCGTGCCCTTAAAACATTCTTATTTAAACAGACGGGCCTGGCCTAATCTTCCCTTTTAAAACTGTTTCAAATCTATCCTAAATTGGGTGTTTTAAATTATTAGGCCAAAATATTTATTATATTCTAAATGTTTTTAACATTATATTATATGCACTTCATCTGACTGTTCACCGCCCTGAGTCCTTTGGGAGTAGGGCGGTCTATAAATTTAATAAAATAAATAAATAAATAAATAATAAATATTGAGGGTTATGATTTGATATATGGCTGGCATGCTTATTTGATTTATGATAAAAAGATGGATAGGACTTTTAAAAGCCATATATTAAGGAATGCGTATGCATATATTTTGCGTGTCTGGAAAAAATATCAATATAAGTTAAATGATAAGATACCTTTGGGGATAGTTCCCAGACACGCAATAGGGAATATAAGCATAGAGCAAAGACAGGATATAATTACTTATAAAAAAACTATTGATTATAGAAAAGAATGTATTACAGTTAAAGTCTTTGAATATATTAAGAGAGGAAAGGGCAATTCAAACATCGTTCCAGTATGTTCAGTTGCAGAATAGGTGGAAAAAAGATCAAAAAATTGGTATTGCACAAAGTGAAGAGCATCTGATACAACAGATCAGAGATCAGAGGCCAATGCATATAAAAAGACTGTATAACATACTGATAGAAATTGATTCTGAGACAGAATTAGTTAAAGATTGCATGATAAAATGGGCGCAAAATTTTGAAGAACTAGTAATGATGGAAACTTGGGAAACAATCTGGGTTAGAAATGTAAAATTTGCACAAGCACAAAATTTACGAGAGAATTTTTATAAAATGTTTTATAAATGGCATATGGATCCAAAAAAATTAGCTTGTATGTATCCGAACTTGCAATCTAAATGTTGGAGATTTGATTGTGTTGATGCTACTTATTTTCATATCTGGTGGACATGTAAAAAAGTTAAAGCATTTTGGATAAAAATATGGTGGATTATACAGAACGTTCTGAAAAAACGGATAAAATTTACTCCACAGTTGTTTTTGTTAGGTATTGTACAAAACTTCACGGTAATAGAAATTAAGTTGATTTTGAATTTAATAACTGCAGCAAGATTTCTGGTGGCACAGTATTGGAAGAAGGAAGACCTACCATCTACTAAACAATGGATATTAAAAGTAATGAACTTAGCAGAAATGGTGAAAATTTCAGCATATCTAAAAGACCATTCAAATGAAAAGTTTAGGTTGGAATGGAAAAAATGGATAGAATATACTCAAGGCAAATATAAGACTAAAAAATTTCAAATAGCTTTTGAATAAGGAATGGGTTAAGAGAGTTTTATAAAGTACTTAAGGTTAGATTAGTTAAAGGGAGTTAAAAGTACAAAAGGGTGATAAGAGACTATAGATTATTATCTTAAATTAGTTTATGATTGTTAAATGTGATACCCTGTATTTTGCTTTGGGAAGCGGGGGTGGGGTTAGGGAGGGCATGGGGGGAATGGGTGGGGGGAAGGAGAAATATATGTAAAACTTTTTAAAATTTTTCAATAAAAAAAAAAGAAAACTGGATTTAAAGTTAAATGGTAAATTTGTAAAAATTCCAAGAATTAAAAAAAAAAAATCCAAGATAGAGATTTGCTTATAGCTATCTCTGAAACAGATCCTGAAGAATTTAATCCCTATATGTCTTTGTGTAAATGTGCATGTTTGAAATGATTTATGCACCTCCCTCCCTATACGAATATAGCTAAAAGGAAGTTGTATAGCTAGCATGAGGTCTAATAAATCATGTATGGGAAACCTCTGTCTCCAAGGGGAATTCAGTATGTAAATTCTAGCTATCCAGCTGTGTTGTCTAAAGTATGATTGTCAGCAGGGAGATAGACTCACAGCCACTTCAGTAAATAGTCCAGGGTCATACACAAATGATCAGACAGAATCTTAAAGCAAAGGTGGTTTTCAAGAATAAGTCACCAGGCAGTTTTACAGAGGCTGGAGAGCAATAAATAACATCAAAGAAACATGATGAAATTGGCAACCAAGAAGGTCAGTATGAAAGATGGGTTAGGAAAATAAGTTAGAAAATGGAGATTTTTGCAAACAGCTGGTTGCAGATGCTTTTTCCAGCCAGAATTGATTGGAATTGAAAGATTCCAATTTTAATCTGTGAAAGTTGAATCCTTTAGGCAAACATAGTTCTCGGGGAACCCTGTTCCCTTAGTGTTGTACTGTGAAGTTGTTCCTTTTTTTATTTCCTTTGTCTTGGATGTAGGAGAATCCCAGCTTCTTCTTCTGATAGGGAAGGACCCATGTCACCTGATGGTTCTATGTCACCTACATTTAATCTAGATGAAGAAATAGATAGAACCAATATTTCCTTATTGCTGTTGTTAGTTGCAAAGTCATGTCCAACCCATTGTGATCCCATGGACAACGTTCCTCCAGGCCTTCCTGTCCTCTACCATCCTCTGGAGTCAATTTAAGCTCACTCCTACTGCTTTGATGACTCCATCCAGCCACCTTATTCTATGTTGTCTCCTTCTTTTGCCTTCAATCTTTCCCAGCATTAGGCTCTTCTCCAGTGAGTCCTTCCTTCTCATTAGGTGACCAATATATTTAAGTTTTATCTTCAGAATCTGGCCTTCTAAAGAGCAGTCAGGGTTGATCTCCTCTAAGACTGACCGGTCCAAGGGACTCGCAGGAGTCTTCTCCAGCACCATAGTTCAAAGGCCTCAATTCTTTGGTGCCTTTCTTATGGTCCAACTTTCACAGCCATATATTGCAACTGGGAAAACATAGCCTTGACTATATACACTTTTCTTGACAGGGTGATGTCTCTGCTTTTTAGTATGCTGTCTAGATTTGCCATAGCTTTCCTCCCCAGGAGTAAGCATCTTTTAATTTCCTGGCTGCAGACCCCATCTGCAGTGATCTTCGAGCCCAGGAAAATAAAATCTGTCAGTACCTCCATTTCTTCCTCATCTATTTCCAAGAATTGAGAGGGCCATGATCTTAGTTTTTTTTTAATGTTGAGTTTCAAACCAACTTTTGCACTCTCCTTCTTCACCCGCATCAAGAGGTTCTTTAGTTCCTCTTCACTTTCTGCCATTAGAGTGGTATCATCTGCATATCTGAGGTTGTTGATATTTCTCCTGGAAATCTTAATTCCAACTTTTGATTCATCTAGCCCCACCTTTCTCATGATGTGCTCTGCATATAAGTTAAATAGGCAGCCTTGCCAGACTCCTTTCCCAATTTTGAACCTTTTTTTCCCCATTTTTCAACAAATCCAACTTAATTTTAAGGATATTTGTAAAACTTAGTAAACCTAAAAGGTTAGTAAATAGTTATTCACCAATTTACAGAGAAGAGATCCAACAGGTATAGCCTATATCAGAGGTGGGTTCTACTTATCTTTACTACCGGTTCGCAATGGGGATGTGCGCACATACTCTTCTGCGCATGTGCAGAAACATTCTGATGACATCAGGGTCAGTAGGCGGAGCCTCCCACTGGTTTTTAGCCACCCAGTGGCTTAATGATCAGAAGAAGATGCTTAGAAAGAACCCATCCTAATGAAACAAGCAGGTAAAATTCACAAGATTCTATTAATATAGCCTTACAATACAGTAGAATTACTCCACCAGTCATGCTTTCTGTCTGGTTTACCTAGGAAGGCTGACAAGAAGAGGATTTGGCCCCATTTCTAGCCACTTTCCAGAAACTTCTGAAGAGAGAACACAGCAAGAAACAGGGTATTCTGCCCAGCATTCAACATAAAAAATAATGATTTTGTTAGAGAGAAAAGAAATAGATGATGTCTATGCCTGTTCATGGAAAACTCTGCCCTGCGCATCTTTGACATCCATATCAGTTTGGGTGCATGCATTCCACCCACAAGCCTTTGCTGTGAAGTGGGGGCTAATAAAGGGAGATTGGGCTTGGTTGACCTTTTCAGTATGCTGGATTGTGACTAGCTATGCTATTCCATTCATTTTACTGTTTTACTACTGTGTGGTATTCCAGAGAGCCTGGTAGAATGGCCACCCCCCATCCAAATACAAAATGATAAAAGGTCAGCATAGTAAAACTCAAGAGTCTATTTCAGCGAACATAATGCTTTGCAATACAGAGATCTTACCCTTGAACCAAAGCTTGTGATGAGAAAGAAATCAGAGTGAAATTGCCCTCGCCACATATACGGGATGGGCTAATGAAAGATCTATCATTAACTGACTGCCAACGGCGAGCAGTTTGATTCTCACTGGCTCAAGGATGACTCAGCCTTCCATCCCTCTGAGGTCGGTAAAATGAGGACCCAGATAGTTTGGGGGCAATATGCTGACTCTGTAAACTGCTTAGAGAGGGCTGTAAAGCATGGTGAAGCAGTATATAAGTCTAAGCGCTATTGCAATTGCTATTGCTATTTCTATATTAGTGCTTCATTGAGTGTGCTTCACACCAACAGAACCAAGACTCTGTGAAAACATTGAATTAGATGCAGTGGAATCTTGCTGTGGGAAGAAAAAAAGAGAGAGAAATGTAAAATGATAGTTAGCCTGCTACTTTATAAAATGCATTAATAAATATCTTTGCAATCTCTGCTCAGAATTCTAAGTAAACCCACCAACCCCAAATCTTCAGGATTTCTGCTACTCGCCAACAGACAAATGCTGCAGTGTGCTGAAACTACATTGAAAACAACAGATCTGTGGTGGCAGCATTATATTTTGGTTTTTTAAAGTTCTCCTTGCTAGATTGTCTTCTGGATACTAATTTAATTATGGGACTTTTATCTCATTTATGTCTGGCTAAATATGCCCCTTTTCTCTTTTAGCTTCTGCTGGCCTTTTTTTTTTCAATACTCATATTATCATTTTTCTTCCTTAGTCTTCTTTGCATATTTGTTTCTGGAAAGGCAGAGTAGACATTATTCCAATAAAAACTTTAAAATACCTGCCTCTTCCTACTTCTATATTCTCCAGTTCAAGGACAAAATATTCACTTGCAGTTTCTTGAATCAATTTCCAAGCTTCTGGCCCCAGATTTAGATCAAACTAATAATGCTATTTTAGGATCCTAAGATCTGTATCTAATTATTTTCTCATTTATTTTGGGAGATGCATGCTAACTGGTTGATTGGTAATGTAAATAGCCTCCTGCTGTGGATGCATTAAATGGTAGCAGTTTTTCATTTAATTGAGGAACTATTCAATTATAGGCAATAATCATTTGTTACTAATAAGGTCATCTATAACCCTCAAGTCTCAACAAACAAGCGGAGCTCTAAAATGAAATCACTAGCACTAGCCTGATGATGCAAAACCACAGAATAATTTATTTTTTAAAAATAATAAAGAAGGAAAGAAGGTTAGGAGGAAAGAAGACTAGGCCATAATACATGACTGTTTGCATCAAGGCTCTCTTCAGAAAACAGGATAAAGAAATCAATAGAAGTCTGATCAAAGTTATCTTTTTACTTTTGTATGGTTTCAAAAGAGGCTTTCAGAGCTGAAAAAAAGCTTGCCAGTGATATTTCTCTTGAATAATAATGTTTTTAATCAAAATGATCAAATCTGACATCTAAAGTATATAGCCGAGATCAGAGTTGAACAAACTATTTGCCAAAAGCAAATTCTTCCTAATAAACTTATCTGCAGTGTTTCTTCAATCCCTTGAATTCCTGTCTGTATGATATTGGTGATAATTCCCAGAAATGTATCTCTTTGAAGGACACCATACCTTTTCCCCCACTGTACAAAATCAATCTCCATCAAAGGGTGGGAAAGGAAGATAAAACAATGTCATCCTGGATCAAGAAGGTTTTGGTTTTTACTATTATTATTATTATACTTTCTTTTTGCTTTTTGGCCTACATTTCCTGTCCATGACAGGAAAATTAGTTGCGGGAACCAAGTCAAGCTAGCTTTCATACTTCCCCATGTTGTGGAATGAAGGGACCAAACAACATTCCTGGGTCAGCCAGAGTGGGCATTGACTTACCTGAATGCTCCTTCTGGTTGTCCTGGAGACAGCGGTCAGGATTGGGTATTCCAGCTTCGATATGCAGGATTGAGTCAGGAGATTGAGAAGCTCCGCCCACCTTCTCTCTGCTTCCCAGTTTTCTGATGAAATACGATAGTGCTGACTGATACGCTGAGCTGAGAAGATAGAACGGA
Organism: Masticophis lateralis; assembly: GCA_030761175.1. Lineage (NCBI taxonomy): Eukaryota > Metazoa > Chordata > Lepidosauria > Squamata > Colubridae > Masticophis > Masticophis lateralis. The sequence goes on from JAUDYJ010000008.1 coordinate 871,482, forward strand.
AAGCCGCAGGAACCACCTGACCAGCGAGGGCCAAAAAACAGGGAGGGGCTGACCGCTGTCTCCAGGACAACCAGAAGGAGCATTCAGGTAAGTCAATGCCCATTCTCGTTGTCCCTGGAGCCAGCGGTCAGGATTGGGACATGCCAAAGCATAACCTACAGGGAGGGACCCGCCTGAGCCGGGGAAGGTGGGGCATGGATCACCTGCTGCAGGACCCTACGGCCAAAGGAAGCCTCCACAGAGGCGAAACGGTCAAGACGGTAGTGACGGATGAAAGGAGTAGGGGATTGCCAGGCGGCAGCCCTGCACACCTCTTCTAAGGATGCCTGAGTAGCTCAGGCCGCGGAAGTGGCCGCACTACGTGTAGAATGGGCAGTGACATGACGGGGCACCGGGAGTGACTGACTTTCATATGCCCTGGCGATGGTGGCCTTAATCCAGCGGCCTATGGTAGAGGCAGATACCTTCCGGCCCAGAGAAGCTGGCAGGAAGGAAACGAGGAGAGACTCTGAATGTCTGAAGGGGGAGGTTCTTCGCAAGTAGATGCGAAGAGCTCTCCGAACATCTAAGGAGTGCCAAACCCGTTCCCTCGGATGGGAAGGGTGAGGGCAAAAATCAGGGAGGACTAGATCCAGAGACCTGTGGTAAGGGGAATTGACCTTGGGGAGGAAGGTGGGGTCCAACCTAAGAACTACTCTATAAGGATAGAAAACACACAGGTCTTCCCTCATGGACAAGGCGGCCAATTCCGAGACTCTCCTGGCAGAGGTGATGGCCAAGAGGAAAGCCACCTTGTAAGTCAGAAACCTTAGCCCAGCTTCATGCAGGGGTTCAAAGGGAGGCTTGGTGAGGGAGTCTAGCACCCTGGGGAGGTCCCAGGAGGGATAACGATGGACAGGGGGTGGGCGAATGTTGGAAGCCCCTCTGAGAAACTGTCTAATGAGAGGCCTGGAAGAGAGGGGTCGCCTAGCCCCGCAACAGAGGATAGAAGACAGAGCGGCCACTTGCCTACAAAGGGTGTTGGGGGCCAAGCCCGCCTCCAGATGATTTTGGAGGAATATCAGGACGTGCTCTGTAGATGCAGAGGTGGGGGAAATGGAGTTCTCATTGCACCATGAAGAGAAGGTCCGCCAGGTGGAGTTGTAGATTCGTGTAGTGGAAGGTCTACGAGATGCCTGAATAGTGGAGATCACCGAAGGAGGAAGCCGATGGTCGGTCAGCAGTCGCCGCTCAACCTCCAGACGGTTAATTGTAGCCACTCTGCGTCTGGATGTAGAATGGACCCTTGACAAAGTATCACCTTGGCTGCCGGGAGCCGCCATGGAGGCCGCACAGACAGGGACATCAGGTCGGCGAACCAGGGACGTCGAGGCCAGTGAGGGGCGATGAGGATCAGCTCTGCTCTCTCCAGGATCAGCTTCCGAATGACCTTGGCCATCAAGGGCAGGGGGGGGGGAAGGCGTAGAGCAGACCGGGAGGCCAAATGCTGTGGAGAGCATCCACGGCCTCCGCCTCCGGAAACCTGGAGAAGAATCTCTGTACCTGGCGATTGGCCCTGGTCGCGAAGAGATCCACTAAGGGAACCCCCAGGAGAGCTGTGATTTCCTGGAATAGGACTGAATCTAGGGACCACTCCCTGGGGTCTAGGGTCGAGCGACTCAACCAATCCGCTTGTGCATTGTCCACCCCGGATATGTGAACCGCTTGGATGGACCTCACATTGGCCTCGGCCCAGGTGGCCGAGCCCTGAGCTTCCCTCATGAGGTGGCTGGAGCGGGTACCCCCTAGACGATTTATGTGTGCCTTGGCTGCCACATTGTCTGTCCTGACAAGAACGTGTTTGTCCTGAACCTTGTCCTTGAATGCTCGAAGGGCTAAATGAATGGCACGGAGTTCCAACCAATTTATATTGTGCGATAGGTCGGTCCTGGACCAGCGGCCCTGAGCTAGGGAGGAGGACAAGAGAGCCCCCCAGCCGTGGAGGCTGGTGTCCGTGGTTATGATCACCCTCCGGGACACATGGAACTCCCTCCCCTGAAGCACTGCTGGGGAGATCCACCACTTGAGAGACTGGAGAACTTCGCCTGGAAGGGGAACAACTCGGGCGGAGGAGCCTAATCGCTGCTTCTGGAACGGAAGGAGGAACCACTGCAGGGGTCTGCAGTGAAGATGAGCCCAGGGGACAATGCCTATGCAAGACACCATCTTTCCCAGGAGATGGGCGAGTGAGGCCAGGGAGGAGCCCCTCCCTGCCTTCACTGACCTGACCAGAGACCGCAGACTAGTCAGGCGGTCCTGAGAAAGATAGACCTTGCAGACAGCCGTGTCTATGATGGAGCCCAGATGGTGAATGCGGGTGGTCGGAACCAGGTGGCTCTTGGCCCAGTTGACTGAAAACCCGTGGCTCTCCAGAACTTGGACAGTGGAAGCCAAGTCCTGGAGCGCTAGCTGTTCCAAGACAGACTGGATGAGATCGTCCAGGTAGAACTGCATCCTCACCGGGAGAGTCCGGAGGTGGGCCGCCAGAGCAGCCATCAATTTTGTAAACACACGAGGAGACGAATGGGAGAGCCCGGTATTGGTAATGGCTGTTCGCAAAGCAAAACCTGAGGAACCGCCGGTGTTCTGGGAGGATGGGAACGTGGAGGTATGCCTCCGTCAGGTCGATTGACGTGAGGTAATCCCCCCGCCTGATGCCCTCCAGGATGGATTGGAGGGACTGCATCTTGAACCGCCGGTAAACGATCCGGCGGTTCAAGGCCTTGAGGTCCAGAATTGCTCTCCATCCCCCCGAAGACTTTTGGATGACAAACAGGTGAGAATAAAAGCCGAGTCCGAGCTGTCCCGGAGGGACAGGCTCGATAGCTTGAATCTCTAAGAGGTGACCTATGGCGGATTTCATGAGAAGTCTCGAGGTTTTGTTCCGGGAGATGGGGCAGCGAAGGAACCTGTCTGGGGGAATGGAGGTAAATTCGAGAGAGAGGCCAAACCTGATAGTCTCTCTCACCCAAGCGTCCGATGAGGTAGCCTCCCATTGGCTGGCGAAGAACGCCAGGCGGCCACCAATGGGAAGTGGACCCAGACCGTCAGCGGGGCCTACGGGGACCCCTCCCCCTGTTGCCTCGAAAGGGCCGATGGGAAAACCCCCTGGACGAGGACGGGCCCGGGCGGTCCAGAGGCAGGGACTGTCTGGGAGGGGGAAAACGTGTTCTGCGGCTTCCAGAATAGGAAGCGACAGGGTTCCTGAAGGGGTGAAAGGAGGAACGGGATCTGAAATCAGAACGCCGGGACAAGGCCGGAAGAACTCGGCGCTTGTCTTTAGACTCCACAAGGAGAGGCTCTAAGGAGGCTCCAAAAAGGTTAGGGCCAGCAAAAGGAGAGGATGCTAAGCGCCATTTAGATTTAGCATCCGCTTGCCACTGGCATAGCCAGAGCAGCCTGCGGGCACTTAAGGACGAACCAATGGCCTTGGCAGCGAAGCGGGAAGAATTTAAAGTAGCGTCCGCTGAAATTCTAAGGCCGCAATGATTTTACTGATATCTTGTTGGGCTCGCAAATCTGATACGGGGAGCCTCACCTGCAATTGCCTAAGCCATAGAAGTGTGGCCCTGTTAAAGAAGGAGGCCGCCATGGAAGCTTTGACCGACTAGGCAGTGGCCTGGTGGGATCTTACCAAGGAATGCTCCATGCGCCTGTCCTCTGGGCGGAGGCTCTCTTCCGGGGGTCCCGTAAGGTTAGAGGAAGATGACAATTCTGCCACTGGCTGATCTATGGAAGGTATCTGCAAAAGAGAAGACAACTCGGGCGCCAAATTATAAATTCTCTTATCCAACCCATTAGGGCAAGGGCCCGAAGCCGGGAGAGACCACTGTCGTAAAAGAACCTCTCTAAAAAGTTTAGGGCCAGGAATTCCCTCCATTTCCACAGTAGGGACCTCAAAGAGAGGGACAGAGGCTGAAGCGGAAGGGGCCCCTTCCAGCTGAAGTGATGGGGCAGGGGGGCTAATCCCTAGGCCCGTGGTGATCTTAGCCTTGTGTAACAAGGAACGGAACAATTGTGGCTTGAAGAGACCCACAAAGGCCGGCTGGTCTGGTCCCAGGTCTTCATCCTCTGACATTTCCTGATCCAGAGGGTCAGGCATAGAGATGGAATCGCCTATAGAGCGATCCGGTGAACAAGTTCTGTGGGACCTAGCTTCAGTGAGATCCTCCTGCAGGCATTCCCCTTCACTGAGAACAGAGCCCTCTACATCTGCCAGGGACTGAGATTGACTAGAACCCCATGAAGAAGTTCGGTGACGGAGTTCCTGCCTAATACCCATCCTTATAGCCTCCCGGATATAAGAAGCCAGGCCAGCGGGCACAGGGGCACCTGCTTCCCCAAGGGGCTGAGTAGGAGGAGAGAGGGAGGAGGAGTGGGAGGAGGAGGAGGAGGAGGGGGGGCAAGGAAGAGACAGCCAAGGTAGGGGGATCCTCAACAGGATTCCCACCAGGGGTGGGGGGGGGGGATCAGATTGGGTCCCAAAAAGAGTCTCATCAACCCTCTCGAGCACCTTGGGGGAGAGGCCTTCCCTATCTGGTGAGAGGGTCGGAGAAATAGTTTTGTTGGCAGCCGGGCGCTCCAAAGGAGCAGCAACAGGCTCAGGGAGATCAGATCTTGAGGAAACACTGGGGGCTGAGAGACACCCCTTCTTGAAATGAAACAGACTTGAGAGCCTTTTGGATGGCCTTTTCCATGGCCAGTTGTCTCCTTTGTTCCTCCTTAGAAAGAGGCTTAGGCTGAGAGGCCTTAGAGGCCTTGGAAGTATGGTGAGTCTTTCTGCTTCTCTTTGCAGGGACAGGATCAGCCTCCTTAGATGATTCCCTGGGGCTCCGAAGGGAAGAGGACCTAGGGTTCCTTCTGGATGCCATAAAGAGGCTTCAATCAAAGGTGAAGAGGCCTGCAAAAAGCCTACAATTAAGGGAACCCGAATTAATTATCTCCACCATGTTCAAACAAACAACACCCTCCTAAGGTGTGCAGAAAGCCCCCCCCTCCAAAGGAAAAACCTTGCCAGGGAGGAGGAATGGAGGATCCTGGGCCCTGTAGACCAAGGGCCAGAGCAGCCACGAGGAGGCCACCCAAGGCCTGGAAGGGCCTGCGCAGGAAACAAGGGGCCAGAGCACCAAGGGCAAAAAACGCCCAAAAAGGCTTGTCTCCACTGCCAGGGGAGGCTTAAAGGCCTACAATAATGGTAGCCAGCAACTAAGGGCCTAGGAGGCCACGAGGTTGAAAACAAAATGGCCGCCGGAACATTCAAAATGGCGGCCGGGAGGATTCGCATCCAGAGCCCGGCCAGGAGGAGGACTCCCAACCTCCCAAAATTAGCCAGATGAAAGGGCAGGGGCTGAGAACCCTAGAGCCCCCCCCCCCCCCCGATGCCAGAAAGGTCCCAGATACAGACCTGAAGACCTGGGAGAAGCAGTGGTAATGGCTGTTCGCTGGCAAAGGAGGCTTGAAATGGCAGTGGAGGGAGGTTCTGGCTGGCGGGGCCCCGTCCAGCACAATCCTCCTAGCTGGAGCTCTTGTGAGCTAAAGAAGCTCTTTAGAAGCAATGTGAGGCCAGGCTCAACCAGCTGGGAACCTACAGCCTCACAGCAGTGGATTCGGGAGCGAATCCCTTCGCGCTGCTATAATCACCAGCAAAAGCCGGGAAATTCAAAAAGGCAAGCAAAGTCTTGCTGGAGCTCAGCTCAGCGTGTCCTGCTCGATCGATTGAGTCAGGAAACTGGGAAGCAGAGAGAAGGTGGGCGGAGCTTCTCAATCTCCTGACTCAATCCTGCATATCGAAGCTGGAATACCCAATCCTGACCGCTGGCTCCAGGGACAACGAGAAAGAGTTTATTTCCGGAGGTTCAAAGCCAAATTCGTACCTGAAACTTTGAACAAAGAAAACAGCTCTGATAGACAGTTTATATATGTTTCCAAGACAAAGGATTTGGTGAGATCATGCATTTTCCATATATGGTTAACATGAGCTCATACATTTTCTATATATGGCTAACATACATTTGTTATATGATAATTGACATTTCCTAATTACTAAACCATTAGTAAACCATTATTTTTGGTTTATAAGATTATCTTAGTTTAGACAACCTTCCTTAAGTGCTTGTAGTTGCTAATGGGAAATATACTGCTATCCTTGGGTCATAAGTGACTCTTTGTAACATACTTGTCTTTGTGTCTTTGACAGTGATGCCCATCAAATTTTTTCAATATGGCTTTTCCTTCCTTGATAGCTAGCTGAACTTTCCTTATCAGAAAATATATTTACCAATAATGGCTTTTAGCTGATTTTTAATATAATCTCCAAGCCCTTTTCTTCCTTATAATAATGTGAATAGAGAGTGTCCTTTAACTGACCCTTTCTCCCTTAGAATAAAAGTGAATAAAGAGTGTCTTTTAGAGTTCATATAACTGATTCTGTATGATTCCTACTTTATTCACTTTTATTCCCATTTATCTTATTCCCATTATTATTTTATTCACTTTTATTTACTTTACCCAGAACAAAACCCCACTCAATTTTGAAACAATGAAGTGACTTCAGGCATTTTCTTTCATATTATAGCAAAAATATTTTGTGCACCATGTTCACAGTGGGGTACCACTTTCCTGGGAAGTTGATTCTCACATGTAACACTACCTAAAATGACCACAGAACCACAGAGCAATGTGATGGGAACCCACAGTTAAATGTTTTAAAACAAATCACTGATAACTTCACGAGAAAGCTTCGCTTGTTGTATAGGGCCCTAATAATTCATGAAAGTTTTAATATGGTTTGGCAATCCAAGAAAGTTTAGATTCGCCTTAAACTTAAAGAACTAGGCAAGAGAGAGAGAGGATTATGTCAGATAAGGGATTTAGTTGAAAGAACCATTTATACAATAAAGTTTTGGATCTAAAAAAAAAAAGAAACTCAAGACACTCAGATTGACATGGTGAATTGACCACAGAAGAGGCCAACTAATACTAGTTTTGTTTGCTTGTTTTTACTGTGTGAAAAGTGAAAAAAATATTACATATATATATATATGTATGTATGTATGTTCAGATAATTATACTTTAGCCTTGTGTTTCCAAACAAACGTGCAGAGTTGCATGTTTCTTTGGAAATAATTATCTCCAAATCTGTAAATATAATGCCAACAACTCCATATGTAGGAGTTGTTGGCATTATATTTATAGGGGATTATTTTGTATTACTATCAAAACCAAAACATTTGGAGGGCACAGCATATTCATTTTTCTTGCAACATTTGTGGTGCTTCTGGTTCTTATAATAAAAAGGTAGTAATTTAGATTTTGATTATCTATAGGGGGGGGGGCACAATTTCAGGCTTTATTCATTCAAAACTAAATTTGTATAGCATTTGGTAAAGTTGTGGATAAATTGCCTGATTCTCCTAGCAAATAGCAATCACAAGTTATTTTTAATTTGAATATGCTAATGAGTTGGGGTGCTGAAGATAAGTCCTAGAACAAATTGTATTAAATGAAATCAGGCAGTTAGTTGTCTGTTCCGATTTATCTCATTACATTTGTCTCCTGGTGCTTATGGATTGCTATAATGCTTCCCATTGTATAAAGACACAATAAATAAGTGATTAAAGGGAGGGAGGATTAACATGCTGTTTCCATTCATTCACCCACCCCCAACCATAACTCCTTCATCCCTCCATCAGTTAATTTTCTCTCCATAGAAATGTGGGAACTGACACAAAAAAGATGCAGCTCTGTCACTTCCAGTATTGAAAATGTATGAGGTGCAGTGACCTCAGGCTCTGGAGATTATGTGCCAACCATTTATATATGCAGCTGTGCAAATTGCTAGAGTTTAATGTTAAATTTGATGGAAAATCATCTTTGCTGCTCTGCATTTGAGTAGAGGACAAGGTTTAAATATTTAATGGGTTTCCTTCCTGTTTGAACAGATTTAGTATTGTAGTTAAGCAGCTGCAATATCTCTGAATCTACTCTCTGGAATTTCCCATCAGGTTATTGACACTTTAGATTTGGGATGACTTGCATTGATCTCAAAAGAGAGAAGTAGACTAGGTCTCATAAATCCAGTGATTGGTTTCCATAGATTGGTTTCTTGGGATGTATTCTACAAATGGAGCAAAACCCTGTCTTCTTTCACTGAGTCACAACTCTCCTAATTTGTATTAGCATCCTTAATTCAGATAGAAGCTGCTGTGGTTGAGACCTTTTGTGTCATCTGGGATAGAAAAAAACTGTTTCCAACTCCATCTTCTTGAGTACAGGTTCCCTACAGGGCTGTGTCTTCAGTCTGCTACTGTTCACCTTGATGACCCACTACTGCTGTGGCAAATCTGCTACAAATCATATTGTGAAGTATGGGGATGACATGGCAGTAGTCCATCTTACCTGGGATGATAATGAAGATGCTTGTAAGAAAGTGGTGAAGGCTCTGGTGGACTGGTGCAATAAAAGTAACCTGGTTTTAAATGTTGATTAATAAAGGAGATCATTGTAGATTTTAGAAAGAGCCGACATAGTTATACTCCACTCAGTATCAACAATGCAGCTGTAGAGGTGCTCAATAGTATTAAGTATCTGGGGGTGCAGATAATTAACAATCTGATTTGGTCTCTCCACACACCATCCTTAGTGAAGCGGACAAACCAGTGTCTGCATTTCTTGCATTGGATGAGGAGAGCACATCTTTCTCCTTCTGCTCTGGACACTTTTTACAGAGACACAATTGAGAGCATTTTAACAAATTGAATCAGTGTTTGGTTTGGTGGTAGCAATGCTTCAGATCAAAGATCTATACAGAGAGAGATAAGGATAGCTCAGAAGATTATACAAAGTTTGCTTTCTAGTGTTCAGGATACTGCTTATAAGTGCTCTGTGCTTAGAGGCCAAAGCATTGTGAGAGATCCCATGGTCCCACTTTATGGTCTGTTTCTGTTACTCCCCTCTGGGAGGAGGTTTTGAAGTATTTCTAGCAGCCCATAATTTTATATTTGTTTGTTTGTTTGTCTGTTTTTATTTATTTTTCTGTCATGATTTATGTAGTGTATATTGGAGGTGGTGACCTTTGAGAGCTATATGCAATGAAATTTCATTTTAATGTATGCTGATTAGTGTACATTCAAAATGACAATAACTTCATTCTATTCTATTCATATTGTTTTGGAGAGCCAATTTAGCATAGTAGTTAAGGTCTAGAAACCAGGAGATCATGAGTTCTGGTCCCACCTTAGGCCAACTGAGTGATTTTGGGCCAATCATTCTCTCTCAGTCCAATCCATTCAAAGGGTTGTTGTTATGGGGAAAATATGAGGAGGAAAGAGTATTAGGCATGTTTGCTGCCTTGAGTTACTTATAAAATAATGTGGTGGAATAAAAATCAAATAAATAAATACCGTAAAAGACATGAAACACAGAGAAGACCTGGTAGTTCACAATCAGGCCAGTTCCTCTACATCTGTATAAAATGTCCAAATCTTGTTAGATTAGGTAGAAGTCAATTGGGACCCATAAAAAAAATGGGCAAGGAGTGCTCTTCGCAAATTAGTATTAATTGATGTATTGCCTTTGCCTTCCAAAAGTCAGATGTACTTTGCTTTCCTCTCACGAAAAAAACCCTGTAAAGTGGATTAGGTTTAGAGCCAATACCTCGTAATGAACTCATAATTCAGTTGGGATTTGAAGCTGGGTATTCCTGAATCTATCCCAACACATTACCCATTACACCCATTAGCTTCAGAGCAGAGAGTATCTTGTCATGTTCTTCACTCAATAAATACAAGTCCAGGATTCCTTAGTCCTCACAACCAGAAGCCTGTGCCAGCCACAGAGATGAGAAAAAGGCATATGATGAACACTTTCAAGGTATAATGCAGCAGTCTTCTACCACCTGGGCATGCTTCAGATATATGAACTACCACTCCCAGAATTCCCCAGTCAACATGAATATTTTCAGCCTCATTGAAAATTCTGAGATTTGAAGTCTTCTTAGCTGGAGGAGATCCATACTGAGATCTATACTACATTAACATAGTAACTAGGAATTAAGATCCTGCTTTTGTTATGCAGAAGAAACATCCATTGAAGAAAGAAAGAAAGAGAGAGAGAGAGAGAGAGAGAGAGAGAGAGAGAGAGAGAGAGAGAGAGAGAGAGAGAGAGAGAGAAAGAAATCTCTCATGACATCTCTCCATGAACTCTAACTCTGACAAAACTACATGATTGAAAAATGGAATTGTAGAATAAAATTCACTCATTAACAGGCAAGCAACCTTTTAATTAAACCTAAATCAGGACTGCACCTCTTCCTATATGCAGTACCACCAGTGGTGGGATTCAAATTTTTAACAACTGGTTCTGTGGACATGGCTTGGTGGGCATGGCTTGGTGATCATATGACTGGGTGGCCATGTGACTGGGTGGTTGTGACTAGGTGGGCAAGGCTTGGTGGGTATGTGACTGGATGGGCATGGCTGGGTGGGCCATCACTCACATTGAGGGGCACCTCACCCAGCCCCCTCCCCTCCCAGCCACTCCTTGTCATGCCTGGCCCCAACATATCTGTAAAATGTTCTGTAAAAATGTTGGTCTGCTTTTTTCGACTTTATTATCTGCATCAAGGGTGAAATGCTCTCGGTTCGGACCTGACTGGGCGATCTGGTAGCGATCGTGGTGGGTGGTTCTGCAAACCGGTAGCAATGGTGGCACGAGGCTCCGTCCACCCACCCAGTTGTCATTACTTCCTTTAACCAGGAAGTAATGTGTTTTTTAAGTAATGTGTTTTTACTGTTTTACTATTGGTTCTCCGGAACTGGTAGTTAAAAATGCTTTAAAAAGTAAAAAAAAAAAAAATTCCGACCATCAGCTGAGCAACTTTTTAAGCATTTGTTTTACTACCGGTTCTCTGCTTTTAAAAGATAAAAGAAAGAGAAAGAAAGAAATGCACCTAGAAACACTCATAAATTGCTTTTGGTAAATAACTTAAAATGTGTTCTAGATGGAAAAACAGCCACGTGGCTATTGATCTGAAAGCCAATTTCTGAAATCCTACTATCACTTACAAGAGAACAATGCCATTATCAAGCGAAACTGGAAAAGTGAGAGACTTGCTCCAATTTCTATCCATTGCATATAATTCTCCCTCTGGTCTTTTCCTGCCATTGTTTACAAGCCTGCAACTTCCCCCTTTCTGATGCAATTGATTTGCTCCTGGTGATCCCGCCCCTTAAGGTTAGAAAAGGGGGCAGATTGGAAGACATGATTTTTTCCGACTTGAGACTTACAGTAGAAGCCTGAAAGCCCAAACTTCTGTTGTTGCTCTTTCTTTGGGAAACACCATAATGAAGCCGCTTCTCAGCAGCCTCCTGCAGCTTTGGCCTCAAGGATCTGTGTCAGTGAGTGTTACCCTGCATTTAGCCACTTCTGCAGGACTTGATCATCCCCAGTTAGCTTTCCTTGTCAAGCGAGAATTTCCCCCCAAATGTCCTGTTTGCTCCGGTTCTCTTATACGCTCTTCCCAAACTCCCTTCCAGATTGAAAATCTTTCGAGGCAGAAGAATATATCTCTTTTGCAACTTGGATTCTTTTTCCAAGGCAATGTTTCTCAATGTTGTCCATTTTTAAGATATGGGGACTTCAACTCCTAGAATTCCCCAGGGACTGGGAAACTCTGAGTTGGAGTCCATGCATCTTAAAGTAGCTGAGGTTAAGAAACCCAATATTAAAGGGTCCAAGTATGTCTGTAAAGCAGGGGTGAAATTCAGCAGGTTCTGAGAACCAACAAATGCCACCTCTGGCTGGCCCCAGAATGGGGTGGGAATGGAGATTTTGCAGGATCCTTCCCCTGCCATGCCCACCAAGCCACGCCCACAGAACCGGTAGTAAAAAAATTTGGATTTCACCACTGATCTGCATCTACATACTATAGAAGTACTTTCATGGGCCACTGAAAGGAGGAAATGGCTCACAAGCTTTGCCCAAGAGCGTGATAGGCAGGCTTTTGAGGGGCTGCCACAAAGAATGCCACAAAAACAGGCTTTTGAGGGGCTGCCACAAAGAATGGAGGGCAACTGTTGTCCCTCTCAGGCTACACAAAGGACCCCCGGACAGCAGCACAGGCTGCCAAGAGCCCTGGGCAGCAGAGGGAAACAGCCCAGCCTGGCCCTCAAGCTACCAGGGCATTGGGACTCCACAGCTCAGCTCCACTTCCCAGAGAGGGTACCCGGCTGCAACTACCTTCTCCTCAAGGCTGCTGCTGCTGTTCTCACTCTCCTTGGGCATGTTGCTCATGGTGTATGCAGGAGGGTGAAGTGTGTGGGTCAGAGGGAAGCCTCCTGCATGCAAGGAGACTCGGCTTTGTAACCTCAGCATCCTCAGCAATAGGATGGGAGACCACCAGGAGAGGTCAGGAGGAGGGGACAAGGGGATGGTGAAAGGACAGCAGGGCTGCTGGTAGCCAAGTGCTAAGGCAGGACTTCCCTCAGAATCTGACTCCCTCTCATTATAATCTCCTTCCTTCCTTCCTTCCTTCCTTCCTTCCTTCCTTCCCTTCTTTTTTCCCTTTTCTTCTTTTTGCTTCCCTCTTCATTTTCCTTTCTTCTTTCTTCCCCTCTTTCCTTGTCTTACCTTCCTTGCTCTCTTTACTTCTTTTTCTTTGTCTTTTCTGTCCCTTCTTGGATGCTCAAATGCAAAAGGAGAAACATTTCTCAATGCCTCCTTGCCTTGTGATCAAATGCCACTTTTGCTAGTAGTTTGTGGCCAAAGACTGAGAACAAACCAGGCTCAGTTTATCCCATGCTTGCATTTAGTGGGAGAGTCCACAGACAATAGCAAAACTGTCAAAATACTGGCTATGATAATTGATCAGAGCTCCTCAGTTTTTTATGTACAACAGCTTTAGCGTTTCAGAACAGAGATAAGTTAGTTGCTTTTTTATTAATACATAATCCTTAAAAGGGCTCTCCTGTAGGGAGCCTGCCATGGTCTAATTCAGACTGAAAATATAGCAAAGGAAAATATTTTCTCCACTCTGCTTTATCCTGTTTTCCCCACTGGAAATGGTTATTTGCAACACATGAGGAGAGGGTACTTTTCTAAGAGCTCACAATTAAAATACTAATGTTAACTTGGATTGCCAACAAAGTTCTGTCTGTGACAAAACAGAATACAACATTGCTTTCTCCTTTTAACTAGGGCACCTCCAACCAAGTTGCCCCTCCTTCCTTCCTTCCTTCCTTCCTTCCTTCCTTCCTTCCTTCCTTCCTTCCTTCCTTCCTTTCCCTTTTCTTTCCTTTCTTTTTTTTAAGCTGCCAAAGGCTCCCGACAGAGACTTCCCATTTTGACTTAATATTCTCTTTAAATGTCTACAAAAAGACTTTATTATTTAATGATATGTGTGAATGACCTTGGGACACAATAACAAGAGCCTCAGACCAGACTGGACAACCACATGTAAAAGTATCTCAACCCATAGAAGGAGGGAGAGCATAGGAAACATTCTCGAAGTTTCATGGAAAAATAAGCTAAACGAGATAGGCAGCACATAAATTTAATAAATAAATAAAGAACAATAGACCAGGGACTGAACAGTGGATTTGCTTATAATTGAAAAAAAGTTCCTATTGAGTGATCTGAGTATAGTTGATACAGTTGATTTTCCATCAATTGTATAGTTATGTAGAAAATTTCTCTCTCTCTCTCTCTCTCTCTCTCGTCTTCTACCAACAGAAGTTCTTGACTGGAGGACAATTTAGAACTTTTATCTGCATATATCATACTATATATTTAGTAATCTGATTATTCCTCCCTCTTTTAAAGTGATATAACCAAAGGTATTTGCAGATTGTGGTAAAAAAGTCAAGGAAATGTCCATGATGAAGTCTTTCCCATTTTCCCCAACGTATCTAAAAGTGAAGCTTTAATTGTCATACTAAACTTGGAAAATTTTTAATTAATTGATTGCAAGACAAGAGAAAGGAAAAAAAAAAACATAATCCCTGGAAGCTTTCCAGTCAATTAGATCATCTGGACATTTGTGATTGATAATTTTCTAAATTGATGCACAGTCTAATGGTATCTGTTAAAACAAGAAAGTTGGCCTGCATTATCATAATTTCATTGGCTCCAGTGAATCTGCATCAGTTAATGATCTTGTTGATGCACAAGAAAAGGGTCAGCAAGCTACATTTCCTTTTAATTGGGTCAATCCACCCTACTACCCTCTTTGTATATAGAATCTAGAACCTCCAAAATTCGCCACTAATAAGACTTCTGGACATTATAGTTCCAGAATACTTCATTTTCATTTGTAGAAAAGCTGTTTCTAATTAATTTTCAGGTCCATGCCTAGAAATGAGAGACATTTGTTGTCATGATTTTAGAGTAGCATGTAATCTATCTTTCCTTTCTTTTTCTCCATTTACAACAGTTTCTAGTATCTTGATGCATTCAAGTAAATGTTCTACAATGAACTTTACAACCCTGGTTCCATTTCCTTTCATTCTAGTAAAATCAAGGCTGGCAATTTCACACAAGTAGAATATTGTCCCTTGCCTTATCCTAGTTAAACCAGGGGTGAAATGCTCTTGGTTCAGACTGGATCGCCTGATCCGGTAGCGATGGTGGCAGGTGGTTCGGAGAACCGGTAGCAAAAATCCCTGCCCACCCCCATGTCCAGCTCAGCCACATGATCATCAGAGGCTTTTTTTGTACTTTTAAAAGCATTTTTTCTACAACCTCTTCCAACGAAAAAATGCTTTTAAAAGTTTTTTTTTTAAAAAAAAACCTCTGATGATCCCATGGTTCAGCTGGGATCATCAGAGGCTTTTCAAAGCATTTTTTCCTGCAACCTCTTGGCCGAAGAAGTGGTAAAAAAAATGCTTTGAAAAGTCTCTGACGATCCCAGCTGAGTTGCCTGATCGCAAGAGAGGCTTTTCAAAGCATTTTTTAAAAAGCCTCTCTGACGATCCCAGCTGAGTTGCCTGATCGTCAGAGAGGTTTTTCAAAGCATTAGAAAAAATGCTTTGAAAAGTTTAAAAAAAAATTGGCCATGCCCACTCAGGCACATTACCCCCCCCACACACACACACACCAAGACATGCCCACAGAATTGGTAGTAACAAATTTTACATTTCACCCCTGAGTTACACCATAGATTAACTATGACCATATACTCTTTTACTCTTTATACACCACTCCATTTATCTGCAGCTATTCTTCTTCAACTTTTTGAATCAAATTGCAATCAAAACCATTAGGAAGCAACTTATTTCACATAGTTTCTTCCAGGAAGCTATATAATGATATAGAAATATAGGGTTTTTTTAAATCTTCCATCTCATAACAGTAGAGTTCCAGAAACCTTCAAAAAGAAGCTCTAAAGAAGCTCTAAAGCTCTTTGAGTAAATTAGAAAACAGAAGAAATGTTGCTCAGATATAATAAAACTTCCAGAAATTGGAAAATTCAATATATTAATTAGTACTAAAAACGACAACTTTCCCTATTTGTGAAATGAATTAAAAAGCATTCCCAGCATTTTGTTAATTTGAAGCAAGTTCCTCTCCATCTTCAAAATATAGTATGCCCCTAAATACTTCAAGTCAGTACAATCTTCACACATTTAGGTACTTTGTTACTTGTAGAATCATAAAGAAAGGATAGATAGATGATAGATGATAGATAGATAGATAGATAGATAGATAGATAGATAGATAGATAGATAGATAGATAGATAGATAGATAGATATAGAATAGAGAGAGATGGGAGAGAGACAGAGAGAGGCAGAGAGAGAGAGAGACAGGCAGGCAGACACAGAGAGAGACAGAGAGAGAATCATATTCAATCAACTTTAGGTCTTTTAATGCAAAGAATGTTAAATATGTATATACTGACCAAGCTTTCTATCCATGTATTTATCTTCATTTTCTCTCCTAATATATTTATACTGAAGACTCCACCTAGATTGAATGTATCTTAATGGTATTATATTTTGTTATATTGTTTACACAGCTAAATTACTAACATTATTAAATTTTGGATTCTACCTTTCAGGAAATGTGATTGAAATTTTGCAGAAGGCCACTCTATACATTAAAAACAAATGAAACCAAAATATTACTTCGCTTCAAAGAAGTTGTTGAGATCAGATTATTTTAAGTGGCTTGGAGAATAGTCAAAATGTTCCTGTCAATAATGTAAAGAGACTTTTTCTGCTTGCTCTCCTACTAGAACCAAGTATACTCTATTTCTCAGCCTTTGCCATTTTTTCTAACATATGAATGGCAAAGCCATTAGCATATGCAGAGTTTTTCTTTCGGTGCTAGTTGAGACTTTTTCAAAATGAGTTTCTGAATTATATAGAACCTTGAAACATATTTGAAGCTTTATAGATATTTATTTTCTCCTTTTATACAAGAAGTATTGAAAATACTATATATATATCCTCTAAATCAGTGGTTCTCAACCTTCCTAATGCCGCAACACTTTAATACAGTTCCTCATGTTGTGGTGACCCCCAACCATAAAATTATTTTCGTTGCTACTTCATAACTGTAATTTTTTACTACTGCTTCTGTGGGCATGGCTTATTTTGTGGGCGTGGCTTAGAGGTCATGTGACTGGGTAGGCATGGCTAGCTGGTCATGTGATCGGATGGCCATGGCTATGTGTATAGGGACTACTCAGAGGGCTGAAAAAAGTCATTTCTGACAGGTCCTCGCACTTTTGACTGGTCCTCACACTTATGACCATCCTCACATTTATGCAGGTGCAGCATTCTTAACAACCATGTCACTCATTTCACAACTGCTTCTCTTCCCCATGGTGATAAGATAGGGCAAAAACGTAAAATATGAGGACAGTCTTAAGTTCAAGGATTGGTCAAAAGTGCGAGGACCAGTCGAAAATAAATTTTTCAGCCCTCTGAGTAGTCCATGTGCATAAAAGGACTACCTAGAGGGCTGAAAAAAGTGATTTCTGACAGGTCCTTGCATTTTTGACCGGTCTTCGCACTTATGACTGGTCATCATTTATGCCCATTGTAGCATTCTTAACAACAGTGTCACTCATTTCACAACTGCTTCTCTTCACCATGGTGACATGGTGCTTTATCCAATGTGCTTTTTCACTTAGTGATGTATTATTGTTAAGGAGAATGTTTTCCAACCTTTCTGGGTTGGTGGCACAGATGAGGTGGGGAGGGACAGGCACCTTTATGCAGACATGCAGATGCACAAATGGGGCTGCAAGCTCATGTATGATGCAAACAGAGCTGCAAATATGCACGCAATGCTTGCATGATGCTACCGGAAGTGTGGTGTATGTGCATGCACACACACACACATAAATACTTTCCAGCTATTCTCCTAGCTTGGTGGTCCACAGATTGGTGACCCCTGTTCTACAAGGCAGTTTAAAATGCACTATAGTGACTTTCATAGACTTCTGCCAATGATAGGCAGCTTCTTATTGTTATGCCACAGTCAGAAACTTGCACTCAGAAGAAGCTTCTGAGCAGCATTTTATCTATGCCCTGCTATTGAGGTTCACAATTCATAGTGACATCCCTGCCCCAACAAACCATTCTGATGCATTATAAAAGGCAGCAGATTTCTTAGCTGACCGAATTTTGACAGTGCTTAAACTATTGACTATTGTACAATAGTCCAATGCATGTCTACTCAAAGGTAAGTCCCCTGGTGACTTATTTCTGGTAGGTGTGTCTAAGTTTGGTCTGTTAGTAGGTTCGGCTAATGTTCTTTTTTTGACCATCCAAAGTTTTTGCTTGCCAGTGAATTTATATGGCTATCTTTAAAATCCTTTTAAATGAAATTCTTGTGCAATATTCAGAGGTAGCTAGATAGTAAAGATAGTAAAGATAGTAAAATGTGAGGACAGTCGTAAGTTCGAGGACTGGTCAAAAGTGCGAGGACCAGTCAAAAATAACTTTTTCAGCCCTCTGAGTAGTCCATATGCACAAAAGGATACAGCAATAGAGAGGGATGAAGGAAGACTTCCGGCAGCGATTCCAGCGCGTTAGGGGTGGAAAGGACGGGGCTCCGTCTTTGAATCCCTAACAAGCCCACTTCTGGAGCCGAAATCGGTGCTATCGGTAGCGAAGAGATCGATAGCTTAAAGGGGAATATCTTAGGACCTCAGAGGAGAACGCAACCCCTCCGAAGGTTCAAGACGATCCCTTAATCCAGTAGCGAGGAAAAACCAGCCCTCGGGCTGACCAGAAGCGCTTGACACTGTACTAGGGGGAAGCGAAAATTAGAAAAGAGGAGATAACTGTCAACAGGTGAAGGAAACAAAAAACTAGTCCCAAAAAATCCAAATACCATATTTTCCGGCGTATAAGACAACTGGGCGTATAAGACGACCCCCTACTTTTCCTGTTAAAATATAGGGTTTGGGCTATACTTGCCGTATAAGACGACCCCTCTTCCAACACACACCAAATAAAACTTAAAAAACATCAGATTTGATTTCAATATGGTAATTTTAATTCAAATGCTTATGACATGCAGGTACTTACCAGGAAAACTGTCACTTATAAACATACAGTCATGACCGTAAATGTTGGCACCCCTGAAATTTTTCCAGAAAATGAAGTATTTCTCACAGAAAAGTATTGCAGTAACATATGTTTTGCTATAAACATGTTTATTCCCTTTGTGTGTATTGGAACAAATCTAAAAAAGGGAGGGGAAAAAAGCAAATTGGAAATAATGTCACACAAAACTCCAAAAATGGGCTGGACAAAATCATTGGGATGGAAGGCTGAGTTAACCTTGAACCGGTAAGAAGTGAACTGCCAAACTGCAGGCAGCCAGCAGGCAGCAGAAGTAATCTGCAGTACTGCATTCTAACTACTGCATTACCGCGGCTCTAGCTGCACAGATACAGAAGGCTGAAACTCTTGCACTCTTAAAAGAATAACTCCAGGTAATATTTCTCTCTCCCCCTGCCCTGCTCCCAATCCTTGTTGGAAGAAGAAAGTATTGACTCTTTATACCACTATACCAGAATGTGCTAATATGAGAACAGAAAACATAGCAAATGCCATTAGCTTCCAAATACTGCTGCAAAATATCCTCCTTCCAAAGTGAGTTAAGGAAATTAATTCAGTCCTAAATTAGTTCTCCAATATCAAAAAAGGACATTTAACAGCTCTCTGGAGATGGTTGTAATGCTGGAAAATGGAGGGGAAAGAGAAGAGGATGACAAGCAGCAAGGTGGATAGACTCAATTATAATGGTGATTGGGGTGCTATGGGAAGATCTCAACCACCAGATTAGGTACAGATCATCATTGACAAAATCTATGAATGTGAACCCTAAGAGTTGGCAATAACTTAATGGCATGAAATCAAAGGTCAGATCTAGCATCTCCCTTCACTACACTGATGCTAATATGAAGACAGTAACGAAATAATAACCATTACATTAGGAACTTCTACTCAATGACAATTACTTCTGTGATTCAAAGTTCCATCTAATAAACCAGAGGTTGGTTCCTTTTGATCCTTCTGATTTTGCCCAGCCTAATGCTATTTTCTCAGGGAGGAAGAGCAGCATGAGAACTGTTGGTATTCTGGTAGAAATGCCAATGAGATCAGCTACTGGCATTATCCCAGAGCTATAATTGCACTCAACAATGAACTACAAGGGCCACCGTCAATGAGCTGTTGGACAGTATTACTTGGTCTGTTGTGTGGATGCTTGGGTGGTTTAGGGGTGGGGAATTGTGCTGGTTGGGAGTGTGTTTGGGGATTGTTATGTGTGTTGGGCCTGGTCTTTGGGTGTTAAATGAATTTTGTTGTATGGGTATACTGTGTATACACGTACAATGATAATAAAGTTATTATTATTATTACTGCCCATTATACCCATGTGAAAAAAGATGAATATGAGTAAAGCAAAAGTTACATTGCCAGTTGGAGATCTAGCACTGGAAAGGAGCAGTGATGGGACTCATCAAATAGGGGCAAGCTAGCTAAACCAGATTAAGTCTGCAAGCTTCATATTTTCCCATTCCTGTTCTAAAGTGGATGTTGCATAACCATACAAATAATACTATTGTTAATTAGATAGCATAATTAATTGTGGGCAGGGGAATATTTTTTAAAAAATGAGTGTTAAATTAAGTATTGGTTCATAATGTATACAGGGAGAACAGAATTATAAAAGTATGATAGCAAGTATTAGTCACATATTGTGAGGAACTGGTATCTTTTCCAAAATATTTATTAAAATTATTTTCCCATGTATTATAATAAGTTGGATTCCCAGAAGTTTACTAAGGCTCTTTGTGATTTTCCTGTACATACTTACAGATAACATGCCATAGGGAAAGATTTCAAATTTATTCAAATAAATTACATTACACCTGTAAAAGCAATTTAAAAATAATAGTTCTACTAATGGTCCTTATTGTTTTTATGTTCTTATTAGAGATTTTATTCCTCGGTTCTGAGGAATAGAACGGCAACTCAGATTCCGGAAGCTGTGCCAGCTCATCAAGGGTGCAAGCCGCTTAATGCTGGACCCTGCATTAATGCCGGGTGCAAGCCGCTTAATGCTGGACCCTGCATTATTCCGGAATCTTGAGTTGCTGGCGTGAAGCTGTGCCTACCTCATCCAGGGTGCAAGCCGCTTAATGCTGGACCCTGCGGGTTGCTTCACGGAGCTTTCCCCACCGTTCCCCACTTCCCCATACAGCTGAGGCTCGCCATCTCTGGGGGTCTGGGGAAGTTGGAGCGTCCACATGGATGCCTGGGACGGTGGGGAAAGCTCTGTGAAGCAACCCGCAGGGTCCAGCATTAAGCGGCTTGTACCCTTGATGAGGTAGGCACAGCCTTCGCGCCAGCAACTCAAGATTCCGGAAGCTGTGCCAGCTCATCAAGGGTGTAAGCTGCTTAATGCTGGACCCTGCGGGTTGCTTCGCGGAGCTTCCCCCACCGTCCCAGGCATCCACGTGGACGCTCTGACTTCCCCAGACCCCCGGAGATGGCGAGCCTCAGCTGTATGGGGAAGTCGGAGCGTCTGCGTGGATGCCTGGGACGGTGGGGGAAGCTCCGTGCAGCAACCCGCAGGGTCCAGCATTAAGCGGCTTGCACCCTTGATGAGGTAGGCACAGCTTCTCGAATCTTGAGTTGCCGGCACTGACTAATGACGCTACGGGAGCGCCAGCAACTCAAGATTCAGGAAGCTGTGCCTACCTCATCAAGGGTGCAAGCCGCTTAATGCTGGACCCTGCGGGTTGCTGTACGGAGCTTCTCCCACCGTCCCAGGCATCCACGTGGACGCTCCGACTTCCCCATACAGCTGGGGCTCGCCATCACTGGGGGTCTGGGGAAGTCGGAGAGTCCACGTGGATGCCTGGGACGGTGGGGGAAGCTCCGCGCAGCAACCCGCAGGCTTATTCCCGGCGTATAAGATGACCCCCGACTTTTGAAAAGACTTTTCTTTGTTAAAAAGTTGTCTTATACGCCGGAAAATACAGTAATTAAGAAGATTTTGACGCTGGAAGCAGAAAGCCGGGGAGGAGATTAAAGAGAATCGGCGACAGTGAAAGTGATCGGAACGGAGCCATCTTGAAAGGACGAGTGACAGCGCAATAATGTGGATTAGAAGCCAGCGAACACAGAGTGAGTGAGTAAGGAAATAGACTTCAACGAAAGAGGGGACGAAACCTAGATTTAAACATTTTGCAATGTGCTTTTTGCTACAGTAAAGATTGGATTTATAATTGAGGTTTTTATGAAGTGGAGGTTGATTATTGAAGAGAGCAATATTTGCAGATGCCGAACTGAACTGAGCAATTGAAAGAGCGTGGGGTGCAGAGTCTCAGAGGATTATTCAGAGCTGGAGGTTTTGGACTGAGCTTGAGAGCGCCGGATTTTATTGGAGTCGATTGGACTGACGTGGAGATCGACGAGAGAAATCTGGAGAGGATATCAAATGTGGAACTGATTTAATTTTAATGAGAAATGTATTATGATTTTGGATTTTTAATACTTAGACTAAATGTTAAAGAGAAATGTATTATGTATTGTTTGATTTTGATATAGGGGAATTATAGTTAATAGTTAATGTTATACATTTATAGTATTTGCATGATAATCCAATTTAAATTTTATGATGCTCAAAATTATTTTACTAGATTTTTTTAAATAGATTGTTAAGAGTCTATATTTGATGGTTGTCACATATTGGTTTAAAAGAAATTTTTTTTTTTTTTACTTAAGGTTAAAATTGGGTTTAAAATAAGGTTACAGTTTTTTTAGAGGGATCTCACCTTTAAAAATTGTTGAATATGTTAATGTTGATGTTTGTTTAATAGCGGAAGTCAAGGGGGGGATTGGGGAGGGATAGGGGGTAGGGTGGGGTTGGTAGGGGGTTGGGATGGGGAAGGGGTTTTTTAAAAATGAAATGTAATGTAAAACTTTTTCAATAAAAAAAAAAGAAAGAGCGTGGGGTGCAGAGTCTCAGAGGATTATTCAGAGCTGGAGGTTTTGGACTAAGCTTGAGAGCGCCGGATTTTATTGGAGTCGATTGGACTGACGTGGAGATCGACGAGAGAAATCTGGAGAGGATATCAAATGTGGAACTGTACAAACTATATTAGCACTGTTGTTATATTGTTACCAGTCGGGATATTACTTGTGAAGATAAAGTGACTGGAAACTTAATGGTGTTTCACATATGAGAACCTGACTCACTTGGTTTGTGAAACGTTTGCGGAGACGACTTGGAAGAAAACTTGCGATGTGAAAGAAAAGGACTAACGATCAATAACTTTATATACAACAAAGCAGACTGGATTGAAACCCGATTTATTCGGAGATATTAAGTATTAATACGAAACTCTTACTTCTCACTTTATTTTCTTTTTTTTTTCGTGTTTATCTCACTGTCATTGAATTTCAAATAATTTGAAGAATTTATAGAACAACTGATAATTAATATAAGAATAGCATATTATGTTGGATAGTATATAGAATTGATGAATTTATATATTTTTTTATTGAAACAGTTTTATAATACAGTTTTTCATTCCCCCCCATTTCCCCCCTCCCACCCACCCACCCTTCCCTTCCCTTCCCACCCCTCCCTTCCCTCCCTTGAATTCCATTTAGTAAATGTACATAAAATTATTCTATCAAATATTTGCTAAACATAAATTTGTCAAGTATTTTAAACAACCCCAATCCCCCTCACCCCCCCGTTGACTTCCGCATTTATGAATTTATAAATTTGAAGGTAATTTATAGAGAAACTATAGAAAAGTGTAAAGTAATTAATGAATATTAGAATATTTTAGAAAATTTTATATTCTTAAGGCTTGATATAAAAATAATTGTGTTAGATTAAGATATACTTTAGGTTTCTAGGATTTTAAGAGAAAAGTAAGGAATTGCTAAAGAATTGATTATTCTCCACTGCTCCTATATCTACCCAGTCACCCCCCCCCCCACTTAGTAAGGAATTACTAAATAAGTTGATTAAGGCATAACCTATAAGAATTGGTGAATAAGAATAATTATTGAGAAATAAGTACATAATGATACTACAAGGTATAAGATAGAACTACTTTAAGAAAAAAAAAGGGCCTGAAAAAATGTGGCTGACAATTTCAAAACATTGTGGTTGAAAATAAATAAGATATTAAAGATGGCAACATCAAGTTCATGGGCTACTACTAAAACGACCAAAAAGAACACAGACAGTACAGATAGCTTCCCCAGTATGTCAAAAGACAGGAGATGCAATGGAAAAAGAAAAAGCAGATGCCATAATAGGAATGCAAAATATCCAGGCAGCCCTCGCTATGATCCAAGAGGGAATGAAAAGGATGGAGGAGAAGATGACCTACAATCACAATGAAATGAAGAAAAATCAGGAACAAATGCAAAAAGATGTGGGAGAAATAAAAGATGACATTAAAAATATTGATGAGAGGATAAACACAATTCAACAGAATATTACAGAAAATGAAAAAAGAATTCATATAGTAGAAGAAAAGACAGAAGCCACAAATATGAGATTGGAGAGGGTGGAAAATATGCAAACGATTAAAAATCGAGATACTGAGGACGCATTAATGTATCTTGAGATGGAAAAGGCATCATTTTACCTGAGATTCCAAAACATTGAGGAACAAAGAGAGGAAGAACTGGGTGAAATTATGGTTGAATTTGCAAAGGCAACTCATAAAGAAAAAAGTGAAATAAGGAATGGCATAGATGAAATATACAGATCATATACAAATTACGCAAGAAGAAATAAGCTCCCCAAGGAAGTCCATGTAAGATTCTCAAAAAAAAACAATAAAAGAAGAAATCTATAGGAAGATGAGAGAGGAAACAGTCATGTATAAAGGAAGGGAGGTACTAACATTGAAGCAAGTACCCAAAAGGGCCAGGGATAGAAGGAAAGATTACAACTTCCTAACCAAACGATTGAATAAACAGAAGATAAAGTTCAGATGGCTGATCCCAGAAGGGATCCTCATAACGTGGGAAGGAAGGAAGTTCAGAGTAGACAACATAGATAAGGCCCAAGACTTTATAGATCAACACCTGGGAGACAAAGAAGAACAGGGAAATAGAGAGAGCAAAGAGGATCCAAATTCTATTGATCCTGATATACGAACAATAAAAAATGGAGACAAAGAACAAGGAAAAGGGGGACAGGGAAGGGAAGGAACAGTGGAGACCACTCAAAGAGTAACAAGAAACACATCCAAAACCAAAGCAGCAGATAAGTAAACAAGGATAGAAATGGAAGAAAAACTAACACTTATATCTATAAACATTAATGGTTTGAATTCACCCAGCAAAAGACAACAGATATTTACCAAATTGAGGAAATTAGAATCAGATATAATCACATTACAAGAAGTACACATCAAAAAACAACACAAAACATTATTGGTAAACAAGAAATTAGGAATACTATACACATCATTAGCGGAATGTAAGAAAAGAGGAGTAGTAATATACGTAAAAGAGCATTTAAGATCGAACTTAATTTATACAGATACGGAAGGCCAGGTGCTAATAATAGAAATCAAATTAGAAACAAAAATTATCCTGCTAGTATCGATATACGCCCCAAATGGAAACTAAATGGACTTTTATAAAAAATTACACGATAAATTAAAAGAATTTGATTATGATAATATGTGCATTATTGGCGACTTTAATTCGATATCAAATACACAACAAGATTACCACAACAATAGGGGAAATAAACTTAAAAGGAAAATACTGCCACAAACATTCCAAAAACTGTCTGAGGAATTAATGTTACATGATTCTTGGTGAGAAATAAACCCAAAACAAAACAATATACATATTCCTCAAATCCATACCAATCATGGTCCAGACTGGATATGGCCTGGATGACGCCACAATTACATAAAGAGATACAAGATATAGAGATTATGCCAGGCATATGGGCTGATCACAACCTGCTCAAAGTAACTTGGAAGGGCTTCCAAAAACAGAGGCGATGGAAGATGGATATAAATATTATAAAGGAAAAGGGATATGCAGAGATGATAGAAAAAGAAATGAAGATATTTTTTCAAAATAACAAAAAAGAGCAAACATCTCTACAGAACTTATGGGATACATCGAAAGCTTTCATTAGAGGCCTAACTATAGCATATACAGCTAAAAGGAGAAAAGAAAAACAACAAGTTAGGGATGATATAATGGAAGAAATTGAGATATTGGAGGCCAAATTGCAAAAATTACCAAACGATAAAACGACACAGCAGAAACTTAATCTAGCGAAACATAAATTAAACTTAAATACAAAGACTGAATTGGCACAGAGAATTAGAATGACAAAACAGACGAACTTTGAGCACACTAACAAAACTGGAAGCTGGCTATCATATAAACTAAGAAAATTGACAGAAAGTAGATCGATATATCAACTCCAAGACCAACTAGGAATTTTACAACATACACACTTAAAAAGAAAAATATAGTAAAAGCATTTTTTCAAGATCCCTATCGAAAAGAAGATATATCGGCAGAACAAATCACAAAATATCTACAAAATACCACAACCAAATAGTTCAAGGAAGAACACCGAGAAACCCTAAATTACCCCATAACAATGTTTGAATTAGTGGAAGCACGTAAAACACAGAAGAACAATAAAACACTGGGACCAGATGGAATACCAGATGAATTTTACAAGCATTGCCAACAAGCAATAGACCAAATTTTGTTACAAGTTTTCAATGAGGCCTTACTAACAGCTAAAATACCACACTCTTGGACAGAAACAATTATTACCTTAATTCATAAAGAGGACACCGACCCAACACAAATTTGAAACTATAGACCCATTTCACTGCTCAATGTAGATTATAAATTACTTATGACAATAATGGCAGCAAGTCTCAAAACAATGATACATAATTATATACATCCAGATCAAAACAGCTTCATACCCAGAAGACAAATCAAAAACAACCTAAGAATGATTATAAATGCATTAGAGTACTATGACCAGAAGATAAACAAAGAAATTGCTATAATCTCACTCGACGCCCAGAAGGCATTCAATAATGTCAATTGGTTATTCCTTACAACTCAATTAGAGAATATGAACTGCGGAGATAAATTTCTCTCACTGATAAAAAGAATCTACTCACAACAGACAGCAAGGATAGCAATAAACAGTGATATTTAGCAATAAACAGTGGTATTTACACAGGAGCCTGTGTAGCGTAGAGGGCTAATGCCTCCTACTAAAGGCAGCAATTAACACCAGCTGCCTGTAATTTCTCTGAGTTCAATACTAGCCAGGCTCAAGGTCGACTCAGCCTTCCATCCTTTCTAAGATGGGTAAATTGAGGACCCAGTTTGTGGGGGCAATAAGCTGACTTTGTATAAAATATAAATATACAAAAGTATGAAGGCTATTGCTTAATGCATTGTAAGCCGCCCTGAGTCTCCGGAGAAGGGCGGCATATAAATCAAATTTTAAAAAAAATATGACCCAATCATTCAGTATTGAAAAAGGGGTACGGCAAGGCTGCCCTATGTCTCCATTACTATTCATAATGGCTTTAGAAGTATTATTAAAAGTTATAAGAGAAGACAAAGGAATTAAAAGTCTCAAAATTAGAGGAGAGGAATATAAACTACTCGCCTTTGCTGATGACATAATTTTTATATTAGAAGTTCCAATTATAACTGGACCCAAATTGTTGACAAGAATTGAGGAATACAGTGAAGTCGCAGGTCTTAAAATTAATAGACAAAAAACTAAAACATTAACTAAAAATATGACACATGACCAAAAATTGAAATTAGAGGAAGATTTGGGAATCCAGGTAGTAAAAAAGATAAAATATTTAGGTATTTGGCTGGCGACAAAAACAACAACAATAAAAAAAGATAATTACACAAAACTATTAACACAAATTGGAAAGGATCTGGAAACCTGGAACAGACTACAGTTATCATTTATGGGCAGAATTGTGTCTATAAAAATGAATATACTTCCAAGAATAATGTATCTGTATCAAGTAATTCTGATAAACCCAGGAAGGGAATTCTTTAAAAAACTAAACAAACTAACTATGACATATATATGGCAAGGAAAGAGACCTAGGATAAAAAGAATTGCATTACAAGATACCAAAGATAAGGGAGGATTGGCGTTACCAGATTGGGAGCTATACTACAAAGCGGCAGCACTAACTTGGATCACAGATTGAATAAAATTAGAAAACAAAAGATTATTATATTTAGAAGGATTCAAACTCATACGCGGATGGCACGCATTTTTGTGGGATGGGCCAGACAAACGACACATGTATTTTCAGCGCCATATTATCAGAGAGTCACTTCTAAAAATCTGGCAAGAAATAAAGAGGGAACAATATTCTAAAATTCCAAGATGGTGGTCCCCGATGGAGGCACAAATCCATCCAAATACTCTAGAATCGGGGAAAGTCATACGTTATCAAGATTTGTTAAATAATGAAAATCAGATTATCTCTAGACAACAACTACGAACCCAAAGTATAAACATTGAATGGTGGCCTTATAACCAAATCCTTTCAAGATATCAATCGGACAAGAGAAAACCAGGAATTACAAACAACCCAAATGAATTAGACAAGATACTACATGGACCACATCAAAAAATGATAATTAAAATATACAACTTTTTACTTAGGCATAAATTACTAGAAGAAACAGTAAAGGACAACATGATTAGGTGGGCAAGGGATATAGGACACAATATTGAACTAGCAAAATGGGAGAAACTATGGTCACAGAACTTCAAAATAACCAAAGCTACACCTTATAAAGAAAACTTAATAAAGATGTTTTATAGATGGCACTTACCACCGGCCAGAATAGCTAAAATGCACCCAAATACTACAGATACTTGCTGGAAGTGCAAAATACAGAAAGGAACTTATTTCCATGTTTGGTGGAAACGCAGAAGAGCACAACAGTTTTGGAAAACTATTAAAAAAATAATTGAGGAGGTATCAGACATAAAATTAGGCAACAGTCCAGAAATATTTTTACTAGGCATGATAGACATTAAATGCACCAAAGAGATAAAGTACCTCATAATACATATTTTAACAGCAGCTAGGTTATTGTATGCACAAAGTTGGAAATCTGGTCAAACCCCAACGGAAGACAAAATTATCTCCAAAGTAAATGATTGTGCCGAGATGGACAAATTAATGCTAGAGCTCTGAGATAAGGAGGATAGTGAATACTATCGGATGATAGTATTCACTATCATCCGATAGTGAATACTATCCATCCGGTATGGCAAATGGCAAAAATGGCTTGAAAGGAGAACTGAAACAAAAAATGAGAACAAAAATTAGGGTATAAAAGAGAAAGTTTATAGGAAATACTTTACCTTTAATATGGGTTATACAACCATGAATTACATATACAGAGAATTATAAAACCCGTTGACAAAAAAACTGTTATATGTTAGTTTCACTATTGGTCGTGGGAAGGGTGAGGTGGGGGTGGGTGTATTGTTTGTGTGTATTGTTTATCTTTGTGTGTATGTTTAAAAACTCAATAAAAATTATTTTTTAAAAAAGAGAGGGATGAAGGAAGGGAAGGGAAATTAGAGTAGGAGTGAGGGTAAGAGAGGGAGGAAGAGAGGAGAAGAAGGAGAAAGGAAGAGGAAGTAGGGAGGGGAAGAGGGGGGGAAGAGAAAGTAAGAAGGAAAGAAAAGAGAGAGGTGGTAGGTTTGAGGAGAAAGATTGCTGTACAATACAAGAGATGAAAGGGAAGAAAACCAACCTCAAACAAATATAAAGATATTAAGATAAATTTCTATATTTCCTTTTTGCCATATTTATTCCTCATCTATTTTTTTAAAAACCAATATTACCCTTCATCCTCATCTCTAATCTTAATCAAATTCAATTTTTCCCTTCTATTCTATATTATACCCCTTTGCATTGTCATCTATTTTTATATCCATCCTCACATTGGTTAATTATGTAATTATGTAATATAGTTGTTTAATACAAATTCAACATTTTAATATAAATCAATTAGTTATATAACTATCTTTTTTGTATATTAATCAATATGAACATGAATATTCCAATTATTTCCATGCAATCCAATTTCTTACAAATCAATTAATTATATTTACCAACAATAATAAACCAAATAATTTCCCCCATATATTCCTCCAAACCACAACTTAACCATTTCTGCTTTCAACACAATATACAATTAATATATCTCAATTATTACAATTCCCTAGTTAAATAAAGCTTTTTTTCTTTCATGTTTTAAAATCTTGAACCTCCTCTTTTGCCCTAAATTTCCCATTGTTTGCAGTTTTGCACCTACCTTTTTTGGTGGGGAAAAAAAAAAGAAATCTCTCTGCCTCATTTTGTCACCTTGCAGCAAAGACCCTGCTTTACTTTCATTTTCGCTTTTTCAGCCTATCTGGGGGGAAAAAATCTGCTCAAGGAATTTAGCTCTTTGCAGCTAGCTAGCAACAGACCCCTGCGCAAAACAGCTGAGAGCAAATGAGCTGAGCGTTGGGAGGCTGATCAAATCAATTTATGGCAATTTATGGTATGCTGAAG
Organism: Masticophis lateralis; assembly: GCA_030761175.1. Lineage (NCBI taxonomy): Eukaryota > Metazoa > Chordata > Lepidosauria > Squamata > Colubridae > Masticophis > Masticophis lateralis. Next base: position 901,652 of record JAUDYJ010000008.1, read on the forward strand.
TTGAAAGGGGCTGTTTTTTCTATTTTTGCAGGCATCAGTCTACTCATTTGTTTTCTTTTAACACTGATCAGGTGTAGGGCAGCCCTTTGAAGCCCCGGCAAGAATTTAAACAGTTTCCCCCCCCCCCCCTAGCCATCAACTGGGACTCAGTTTGGGAGTGGGCGGGGGTAAGCTAATGGCCACCGGCAATCCAACAGAGGCAGAGGGTGAGGGTGAGTGAAGGCATGTGGGGGGGGGGGGTGAGAGAGGGCTTTGGCAACCCCTGTGAAATGTCCATTTGACCTCCAAAGGGGTCGCGACCCCCAGGTTGAGAACCGCTGCTCTAAATAGAGCAGGGTAAATCAACACTATTAAAATAATTTCAACACTATGCTGTAGGTTTTCAGAAGGATATAGAAATCTATCTATTTATATGATTACATCACCAAAGATAGATGATAGAGTTATAGAGGATGATGGATGGATAGAGATGATGATGATCAGGGGTGGGTTCTAAAAAAAATTAATACAGGTTCTGTGGGCGTGGCTTATTTTGTGGGCGTGGCTTGATGGTGATATGACAAATATTTAGGATTTAGCAGAGGTACTGTCTACCAGGCTTTTAACTGCTTGCAGAGCTGTACCAATCTACCCATTTATTTTTTGCAGGCACTAGTCTACTGATTTATTTTTGTAGACACTGATCTACTCATTTGTTTTCTTTTAACACTGATCAGCTGTAGGGCGGCCCTTTGAAGCCCCGCGGCAAGAGTTTAAACAGTTTTTTCCCCTCTAGCCATCAGCAATAGATTGGGGGTGGGGCCAAATAAAAGGTAAGAATAACGCAGGGGTGGGGGGGCATGAGGGGGGCAGAACCGGTTCAGTGACATCATATCGTCACCGCTACCGGCTCGGGACAACTGGGTTGAACCAGGAGGAACCTACCACTGATGATGATGATAGCTAGATGATAGGCTCTCGTCACTTCCCGCCTGGATTACTGAAATGCTCTCTACATGGGGCTCCCCTTGGGGTGCACCCGGAGGCTCCAACTGGTACAGAATGCGGCCGCGTGGGGGATTATGGGAGCGAAGGGGCGCTCCCATGTGACACCTCTCCTGCGTGAGCTGCATTGGTTGCCAGTGGACTTCCGGGTGCATTTCAAGGTGTTGGTAATCACCTTTAAAGCGCTCCATGGCTTAGGGCCAGGGTACTTACGGGACCGCCTTCTGCCACCAATTGCCTCCCACCGGCCGGTTCGCTCCCACAGAGAGGGCCTCCTCAGGGTGCCGTCAGCCAGACAATGTCGGCTGGCGACCCCCAGGGGGAGAGCCTTCTCTGTGGTAGCACCTACCCTCTGGAACGATCTGCCTCCAGAGTTAAGAACAATTTCTGACCTCCCGACTTTCCAGCGGGCTTTAAAAACTTATCTTTTTCGGCTTGCCGGCTTAGCCTGATTCCTGTAAATATTTTATTACTTTTAGAGTTTTTATTATTCTTTTAATGTATTTGTTTTAATCCACGGCTATTTATATTTCTTTTTATGAAATTTTAACATTTGTGTATTTGTTTTTTAAATTGGCTGTGCACCGCCCTGAGTCCGTAAGGAGAAGGGCGGTATATAAATCTAATAAAGCAAATCAAATCAATCAATAGCTAGATAGCTAGACAGGCAAACAGACATAGTTAGATTGGACAGACAGACGTATACCTTTAAAAAGTCTTTGGATATTGGAGTTCACCATTAAAATGCTGGAGATGCTATAAGTCTGAATTTGTATCTTGCAAAATCACATACCAATGGAACATTTTTATCTGATGCTGTTTGTGTGGAATATATTAGAGTTTTAATGCTTTGACATGGCTAATTAATTAAAGTTTTGCTTAAAGTCTATATTCTGTGACAGCAATTCTAAAATTCTTTCTAGCTAAGCTACTAGGAGTTCTGTCCTTTCATAAAAATGAGGTAGGTAAATTACACAGAGCTCTGTATAAATCCATAGGAGCTTTCTATAAATCCATAACACTGTGAATTGATCCTTTCTAACAATTGGGTACTACCCAGTGATGAAATTCATTTTTTTTTACTACCGGTTCTGTGGGCATGGTGTAGCTTGGTGGGCATGACAGGGGAAGGATACTGCAAAATCTCCATTCCCACCCCACTACAGGGGAAGGATATTGCAAAATCTCCATTCCTACCCCACTCTGGGGCCAGCCAGAGGTGTATTTTCCAGTTCTCAGAACAACTCAAAATTTCCGCTACTAGTTCTCCGAACTACTCAAAATTTCCACTACTGGTTCTCTAGAACCTATCAGAACCTGCTGGATTTCACCCCTGGTACTACCAGTATGTAATGCCAGCCTTTTGAGAACCTAAGGCAATAAATTCTCATCAGATCTGTAAAAGCCTGAGACTTTTTGCTTCTCCTTGTTCCATTGATTAATCTGACATTAAGGCCATTCTAAAGAAGTAATGAAGACAACAAAGAAACTTCAAAGAATTATTTATAATGCATGAACACAAGCTGTTTCCCTCCAAATCTTTATTTATAAATAGTAACAAAAAGAAAACGAAAAGGTCATTATAACATGTAAGGAAAAAAAACATTAAAATGTAGGCTAACATGAAACTATCTCATTACTTTCTGTTTACTTCAACCAAACAAAACTTGCTCTCCCAAAATTTTTGCATGGAAACCAAGGTAGCATCAACATTTTGGTTTATGTTTAATGTTGCTAAGTATTTTTGTTTCTATTTTTGACCATCAGATATTTTAACTCCATTATTTATGTTACATAAGCCACTGAAAGTATTTCTTTTTAATTTCACTTGGGGAGAGGGAGGGAGGGAGGGAGGGAGGGAGGGAGGGAGGAAGGAAGGAAGGAAGGAAGGAAGGAAGGAAGGAAGGAAGGAAGGAAGGAAGGAAGGCCCAAGATGTTCTCACAACTTTTTGGAAATAAGGAATAAACAGGGAGAATTAGAAATTCAAGTAAATGAGGGCAGATGTAATATTGTTGGCATTACGGAAACTTGGTGGGATAAAACCCACAAATGGAACATACAGCTGGATGGATTTAAATTATTTAAAAGGAATAGACCAAATAAAAGAGGAGGTGGAGTTGCACTATATATAAAGAAATAACTACATCTCTACAGAAATAGAGCACAACAATGATGAGAATCATCTTAAATGCATTTTTATTTATTTATTTATTTATTATTTCAATTTATAAACCGCCCTTCTCCTTGCGGACTCAGGGCGGTGAACAGCCAGAATAAAACATGGTACACAAAAGTTAAAAACAATTAAAAATTATTAAATATTATTTGGCCAAGAATTAAAACAACCCAATTTAAAATCAAATTCAAATTTAAAAATGGAGGATGGGATCAGGCTAGCCCAGCTAGATGGAATAAATGGGTTTTAAGGGCCCGACGAAAGGTCTGGAGATCTGGAATCCTGTGTATCTCCGGGGGTAGGTCATTCCAGAGGGTGGGCGCCGCCACAGAGAAGGCTCTCCCCCTGGGGGTCGCCGGCCGACACTGTCTGGCCGACGGCACCCGGAGGATGCCCTCTCTGTGCGAGCGTACTGGCCGGTGGGAGGCTATTGGCAGCAGAAGGCGGTCCTGCAAGTACCCAGGTCCTAAGCCATGGAGCGCTTTAAAGGTGGTCACCAACACCTTGAAGCGCACCCGGAAGACCACCGGGAGCCAGTGCAGCTCACGCAGGAGAGGTGTCACGTGGGAGTGCCACGTCGCTCCCATAATTCCCCGCGCGGCCGCATTCTGGACCAGTTGGAGCCTCCGGGTGCACCTCAAGGGGAGCCCCATGTAGAGAGCGTTGCAGTAGTCCAAGCGGGAAGTCACGAGAGCATGGGTGACTGTGCGTAGGGAGTCCCGATCTAGAAAGGGATGCAACTGGCGTATCAGGCGAACCTGATAAAAAGCCCCCCTGGCCACGGCCGTCATGTGTTCTTCTAAAGACAGCCGTGCGTCCAGGAGGACGCCCAAGTTGCGAGCCCTCTCCGTGGGGGCCAATGTCTCGCCCCCAATAGTCAGCGATGGCGTCATCTGGCTATATCGGGACGCCGGCAGCCATAGCCACTCAGTCTTGGAGGGGTTTAGTCGGAGCCTGTTTCTCCCCATCCAGACCCTCACAGCTTCCAGACACTGGGACATCACTTCAATGGCATCATTGGGGTGGCCTGGGGTGGAGATGTACAGCTGGGTGTCGTCAGCGTACTGATGGAACTCTACACCAAAGCCACGGATGATCTCACCCAGCGGCTTTACATAAATGTTGAACAGAAGGGGTGAGAGGACCGACCCCTGCAGCACCCCACAAACAAGGCACCTCGGAGTCAACCGCTGCCCCCCTGTCAACACAGATTGCGACTGGTCAGAGAGATAGGAGGAGAACCACCGTAGAACGGTGCCCCCCACCCCCAACCCCTCCAACTGGCGCAACATGATACCATGGTCGATGGTATCAAAAGCCGCTGAGAGATCTAATAGGACCAGGATAGAGGAACATCCCCTATCCTGTGCCCTCCAGAGATCATCCACCAACGCGACCAATGCCGTTTCCGTGCTGTGCCCAGGCCGGAAGCCGGACTGGAGCGGATCTAGATAGATAGCTTCATCCAGGAACCGGGGAAGCTGCCATGCAACCACACTCTCAACAACCTTCGCAACAAAGCGAAGGTTGGAGACTGGACGGTAATTGGCCAAAACAGCCGGGTCCAGAGAGGGCTTTTTGAGGAGGGGTCTCACCACCGCTTCTTTCAAAGCGGCCGGCAGAACACCCTCACTCAAAGAAGCGTTAACAATCTTCTGGAGCCAGCCTCGTGTAACCTCCTGGGAGGCCAGCACCAACCAGGAGGGGCACGGGTCCAATAAACATGTGGTTGCATTCAGCCATCCCAGGATCCTGTCCATGTCCTCGGGAGCCACAGAGTCGAACTCCTCCCAAACCACACCCCCAAGATCTGCCTCGATTGTCCCATCCGGATCTACCCAGTCAGAGGCCAGACCTTCCCGGATCTGAGCGATTTTGTCATACAGATACTGGACAAAGTCCTCAGCTCAACCCTGCAAGGGGTCATCCCGAGCTCCCGGTTGAAGGAGGGAGCGGGTCACCCTGAACAGGGCGGCTGGGCGATTATCTGATGACGCGATAAGAGCGGAAAAGTAGCTAGACTTTGCCGCTTTTATCGCCACTAGGTAGGTCTTAATATGAGACCTCACCAGTGTTCGGTCAGATTCGGAACAGCTGGTCCTCCAACCACTCTCCAGGCGTCTTTTCCGGCGCTTCATCTCCCTCAGCTCCTCAGTAAACCAAGGAGCTGGCTGAGTTCGGCGCTGGGTCAGAGGCCGCAAAGGCACGACGCGGTCCAAAGCCCCGGCCGCCGCTCTATCCCAGGCGGCCACCAGGTCTTCAGCCGAATCATGAGCCAGAGTCTCAGGAAACGGCCCAAGCTCCGTCTGGAACCTATCAGGTTCCATCAGGCGCCTGGGGCAGAACCACCTAATCGGTTCTGCCTCCTTGCGGCGGGGTGTAGTGGTTAGAAAGTCTAGTCGAAGGAGAGAGTGGTCCGACCATGACAAGGGTTCGATGACTATATCCCCTATATCAAAACCACTCAACCACTGACCAGAGACAAAAACTAAGTCCAGTGTCAGGTATGCTTCCTTCAGTATCCAGGAAAGGAGGACCCAGACTCCATTAGATAGGTTAACTGGTACTTTTACTAGATATGAATTGAACGCAACCATAGAAAGCAGGATTCTGAAGCAAAACGCGCGAAAGTTACAATTAGAAAGCATCCCCCTCCCTTGTGCACCATAAATCACCCAATCCACAGGTCTTCCCGAGGTCAGGTGGAAGCAGACGTCTGGCCATGTCAGCATCCAGGAATGCAGTGTCCATTGGACTGATAACAGCTTAAGGAAAGGTTTCGTTTTCTCAGAAACCTTCTCAGAAAGTTTCTAGAAAGCCCGCGTGAGCATAAACCCCCCTCCCTCCGTTTCTATGACAACCAAAGCGGCAAAGTAAAACTAGCGAGGTTGACATTCGGCCCCCCTTCAGAAGAGACAGCTTCTAATCCTGAAATAGAGAAAAGCAGAGGTAATATCACAACAATTAATACTCATCATGATTCAAGGTTTATCAGGGTATTTGGTGTGGAACAGCTGCACTTTTCTAGGTGCCCTAACATCACGTTTATTCACCCACTCAGCTTGTGATAATGGGAAGTGCTTCCAGGCTACGAGATACTGTACTTTCCCATGATGTTTTCTAGAGTCCAAAATCTCTTTTACTTCAAAGTGTTGTTCCCCTTCAATGAGGATGGGGACAGGAGGAGGTTCCTTGGACGGACGTAGAGAGGATGATTGTTCCAGTTTCAGTAAACTAACATGAAACACTGGATGGATTCGTCGCAAGTTCTTGGGTAAATCCAATTCAACCGTGACTGGGTTAATGATCCGAGTAACAGGGAAAGGGCCCACATACTTAGGACCAAGCTTTTTTGATTTCTGCGGAGTTTGTAAATACTTGGTAGACAGATAAACCATGTCCCCCACTTGATAAGCATGTGCAGGGCATCTCCTTTTGTCGGCTTGGGTTTTATGGGCTTGGTGAGCATCATCTAACGCTTTACGAGTCACTGCCCAAGTCGCTCGTAGCTGATCGATCCACTCAATCAGAGAAGGGTTTTGTGGGTTATCATGAGGTAACTCTGGGATTGGCACAAACTCCTGCCCAGAAGCCACCTTGAAAGGAGTGAAACCTGTGCTGCTATGTACAGAATTATTATATGCCACTTCTGCGAAAGGCAGTAATTCCACCCAGTTGTCTTGTTGGTAGTTTATATAACATCTTAAATATTGTTCTAGAACGCCATTGGTTCTTTCACAGGCCCCATTGGTCTGGGGGTGGTGGGCGGAGCTTAGTCCTTGGGCGGAGCCTATCAACATTAGGAACTCTTTCCAAAAGCTGGAGGTGAACTGTACTCCCCTGTCTGAAATTATACATTTTGGTGCTCCATGTAGCCTATATACATGTTGAATGAACATCCTAGCAAGGGTTTTTGCTGATGGGATCTTAGTGCATGGGATAAAATGCACCTGTTTGGAAAATAGATCAGTTACTACCCATATAACTGTGCAACCCCCACTCTCGGGAAGGTCTACAATGAAGTCCATGGATATCTCTTTCCAAGGAGCAGTGGGCCTGGCCACATTTTGGAGAAGACCAGGTGCCTTCCCGGGAGGTCTCTTAGCTGAGGCACACACTGGACAGCTCGCGACATATGCCTCTGTGTCCTTTTTGAGCGCGGGCCACCAAAACTGTCTTTTTTTTTTTTTTTATTGAAAAAGTTTTACATTACATTTATAAAAAAAACCCTCTCCCCCACCCCACCCCCTACCTAACCCACCCTAACCCCCCTCTCCCTCCCTCCCCCCCTTGACTTCCGCTGTTTAACAAACATAACATATTTAACAATCTTTAAAAGTGAGATCCCCTTACATAAAACACTTAACACTTTACTCTAAACATAATAAGCATATTTTAAAAAATCCAGTAAAATATTTTAAACATCATACTAACATTTTTAACATAAGAAAATCTATTAACCTCCTTTATATCATTAATATCATTTTATACATTTCTCTTTAACACTTAATCTCTTATGAATTCAATTACATAAAATATAGTAATACATTTCTCTTTAATAATAAACCAACTATTTCCTGTTTAATTCTCTAAGCATATTTAAAAAATCTAGTAAAATATTTTATAAAATATATTTCACATTCAATTCTCTAAACATATTTAAAAAATCTAGAAAAATATTTTAAACTTCATCATCACATGCTAACAATATATAACCTTTACTATAATTCCATACATTAATACATTAAACTTATTCCATTCTTCATTCATGTCATTTTATACATTTCTCTTTGACAATTAATAATACTTTTATTTAATACTCTTATTAATAATAATAAACCAGATATTTCATATTCAATACCTTACATTTAAGCTACTTAGGTAACTAAAATTCAAATTCAGCTGAGCACTAATTGAAACTTCTTACTTTGGTATTTATTCTTCATATACTCTACCCATTTCCTCCACTCTTTAACAAAAGCTTCATGGGTCCTTTCCTTTAGGTATGCAGAAATTTTTGCCATCTCTACCAAGTTAGACATCTTCAATATCCATTCCTCTATAGTAGGCACCCTATCTTTCTTCCAATATTGACCTATCAATAATCTGGCTGCTGTAATCATATGCAATATTAATCTAGTATCAGTTACTGAACAGCCCTTAACTATACCCAACAGAAAGAGCTGAGGAGAAAACTCCAACTTCTTCTTCAAAATATTCTGCATTACCCACCAAAGTTTAATCCAGAATGGTTTCAATTTTCTACATGTCCACCAAATATGAAAATATGTTGCATCCAAACAATCGCACCTCCAGCATTTAGGTTGAACATTTGGATACATACATGATAACTTTTTTGGATCTAAGTGCCATCTATAAAACATCTTGTAAAAGTTTTCCCTCAAGTTCTGTGCTTGTGTAAATTTCACATTCTGGACCCAAATCTTTTCCCATGTTTCCAACATTACTGGTTCTGCAAAATTCTGTGCCCATTTTATCATACAGTCTTTAACCAGTTCACTCTCTGAGTCCCTTTCTAACAATACATTGTACACTCGTTTAATATGCATCGGCCCTTTACGTTTCATCTGAGTCACCAAATCCTCTTCATGTAACATTAGTCCAATTTTCTGTTCTTCTCTCCATCTTGCTTGAAGTTGAAAATACTGCAACCAGGTTAGATTCACTCCATCTTCCAACAGGGTATCCAAGGATTTCAAACACCAACTGCCCCCATCATTAAGAAGTATCTCTTTATACAACAACCCCCCGAGTGACTTTATTTTTGGCATAATATGCCCAAGATCCAACCACAAAGGTATTTTATAATCCATTTGAAGCTGGTGCTCCTTCCAGACTCTCAGCAAAGCATATCTTAAAATATGCCTGTTAAATACACTATCTCTCTTATCTTCATGAAATAAATATGCATGCCATCCAAATTGCAAATCATGGCCTTCTATATTCAGAATTTCTCTTTTAGTTGTTCCGATCCAATCTCCAACTTGTGTCAATACTGCAGCTTCATAATATAAACGTAGATTTGGAACTTTAAGGCCACCCCTTTCACGAGCATCTTGCATGATCTTAAGTTTAACTCTTGGTTTTTTCCCATTCCAAATAAATTTATTTAAGCCTGCTTGCCATTCCATCAGAAACTTATCATTTTTGAGCACCGGAATCATTTGAAACAAAAACAGAAATCTAGGTAGAACGTTCATCTTAACTGCTGCTATTCTACCAAGCAAAGAAAGTTGCAGTTTCTTCCACATATCAAGGTCTTTTTGAATCTTATGCCAAAGTTCTTCGTAATTATTTTGAAAAAGTTTTCTATTAGTTACTGCAACTTGAACCCCTAGATATTTCACCCTTAAAGTTATTTCAAAGCCTGCCACCCTTTCAAGATCTTTCCTTTGTGGTTCCAACATATTTTTGACTATCATCTTAGTCTTTTTCTGGTTCAGGCTAAAACCTGAAACCAGACCGTATTCCTCTATAATATTTTTCATCTGTATGATTGATTCCAAAGGTCGTGTTAGGGTAACAATCAGATCATCTGCGAATGCCTTCGTTCTATAATCTCTTTGCCTTACAACAATTCCCCTCAGTTTGTCCGAGTCCCGTAGAGCATTCAACAGCACTTCTAGAGTCATAATAAAAAGTAATGGAGATAATGGACAGCCTTGTCTTGTCCCTTTCTGTATATTAAAGTTGGTAGTCAGGCTGCCATTAATAATAATCTGTGCTGTCTGTTCTTGATAAATTGCAGAAATCGCTTGTATAAACTTTACCCCAAAGTCCATTTTATGCAAAATCTTTTTTAGAAAATCCCAGTTGACTCGATCAAAGGCTTTCTCCGCATCCAAAAACACCAGCACCGCAGGGATCTGTTTCTTTTCCTCAAGATATTCCAACAAATCTGTGAGCTGCCTGACATTATCCTTCATGTATCTTCCTTCTATAAAGCCTGCTTGATCTTCATGAATCACATCTTGAATAACTGGCATCAATCTGTTGGCTAATACTTTAGCATAAATTTTATAATCCGTATTCAGGAGAGATATTGGTCTAAAATTTTCAGGTTTAAGAGATTCTTCTTCTTTGGGTATCAGTGAGATAAAGGCCGTCTTCCATGAGGGGGGTATATTACCCCCCTGCTGAATATGACAAAACAGGTCCTTAAGATACACAACCAGTTCCTCTTGCAAAGTCTTATAATATACTGCCGTCAAACCATCTGTCCCAGGAGCTTTAGATATTTTCAATTGTTTTATTGCATATAAAATCTCTTCCGATGTTATAGGTCGGTCCAGTCTGTCACTTTGTATGCTAGAAATTTTTGTAACTCTCTTCGTCTGCAAATATTTATCAATGAGATCTTCATTAACTTTATCAGCTTGATACAATTTAGAATAGTAAGTTAAAAAGGCTTGATGTATTAAATTTTGCTGGTGCACTTGTTTCCCTTTATGCTCAATAGTATTTATCATACGAGAGTTTTGTTGCTTCCTCAAAGTATAAGCCAACCATCTGCCGGGTTTGTTAGCATTGCAGAAAGTATTATGTTTAGCAAATTGCAGATTGGTTGCTGTTTGATCAGCCATCAACGCTTGAAATTGGTCTTTCAAGAGTTTTATCGTTAATAATAGCCTTTCATCAGCCGGATTCTTGATAAGCAGTTGCTCTTTTTCCTTTATCTCTGTCTCCAAATCTATTCTTGATTTTTGTCGTATTGATCTATATCTAAAATTCATGTGTATCAGTACACCCCTCATATAAGCCTTGCATGCGTCCCATACTATCTCAATAGGGGTACCTTTATTCAAATTTATATCGAAAAATTCTTTAACTTGTTTTTTAAGATCCACAATATACTTTTCATGTATAAATATATTTTCATTCATACGCCAAGATCTCCTTTCTCTCTTACCCAAATTTATCTTCATCCAGACTGGGCTATGATCTGTTAAAATTCTAGGAAATATTTTTGTCTTAGTCACCATAATAAGTAAGTCCGTAGTAGCCAACATAAAATCAATTCTCGAAAAAGATTTGTGTCTATCTGAGAAGAAAGTAAAATCCAATTCTTTGGGATGATGAATTCTCCAAACATCCTTCAACTCTAATTCATCTTTCAATGAAAAAAAGGTATGTGGTAACTTATTTCCTTTTTTAGCAAGAGTCTTTTTATCCAACGTTGCATCAATCATCCCGTTCCAGTCACCCATAATCAAAAAAGACTTATAATTCCACTGCAGTATTTTATCATTCAACATTTTATAAAAACTTTCCTGCTGCTGGTTCGGGGCGTAGATACCAATTAAAAGCATTGAACAGTTCTGTACAGTTATTGCAACTGCAATATATCTCCCCTCATCATCCGCTTCTATAAGTTTAGCTGATATTCTTTTAGAAATATAAAAAACAAGTCCATTCCTTTTAGCTACACTGGAAGATATAAAGTGTGATCCAAGTTTGGAAATTAAAATTTTCTGATCCTGGGCTCTAATATGAGTTTCCTACAAGCACACTACATCATTATTGTGTTGTTTCAGGTAGTGGAATATTTTCCTTCTTTTCTGCGGTGAGTTCAAACCATTCACGTTCCATGATAGAATTCTGAGCATCATTCTGAAAGTGGTCGAAGCCCTTTAAGCATTTCGCGAAGACTCTCGCCAACCACCGACGTCTTCGGTCTTGCCCCTCCCACAGCTTCAGAGTATAATTTTTTCCCTTTTGTTCCGTTCTCCTCCTGTGGCATCTTCCCCTGGTGTGTCTCCAATCTTTGCTTCCCCGCAGCTCGAGTTATACGTTGATCCTTAGGTTCCTGCATCAACAAGTCAAAGTCAGGCTCCACCTCTCTTGTAGCTCTAGATTGCTTTGGTTTCACCTCAGAAAGTTCTATTAAAGAATCTTCTAGAACACCTCCAACCGCACCTAGCATTTCCTCCCTTAATGCTTCTTGACCTTCTTTTAAAATCCCCTCTTGAGGAGCCTTCTCAACTAAAGTGTCTTCGATAGGTAAAAGTGTAGAAGAGCGGGGTGATACTGAAGTTTTTTTCAACACATTATTATAGAACTGTTCCGCCTTCTCCACAGAATTGATACGATATCTCACATCCTCATAGCGTAAAACGATGCCTACAGGAACATCCCACCTGAAGGGGATCTGCCTCCTTTTCAGCTCATTCACCAGGAAACCATAATCTTTCCGGTCCCTTAGCATCTTTGGTGGTAACTCTTTATAAACCCCAATTTGATTGCCATCATGCAGAACCGTGGTCTGGAAGGAACACTGCAAAATATCATTTCTCAATTTCCTCTGAGTAAAGTAAACCACCACATCTCTTGGCAGATTCCTCTGCTTCGCCAATCGTGAGTTAGCTCTATACAGCTTATCAATTCTTTTATCAATCACCTCTGGCTCAACTTTTAAAATCTTCGCCAACACCTCCACACAGGTTGCCCTCAGGTTTTCACGATTATTCTCTCTTAGACCTCTTAATCTTATGGCAAACTCCATATGCCGAAAATGAAGCATGGTAACCTCCTCCTCAAGTCTTTGGTTCTGCACCCCCACTTTAAACATCTGTTCCTTTACATCTTTTTTGTTAGCTTCTACTTCCAAGCTTAGATCCTCCACTTTTTTTTCAATCACCAGTAAGGCATCAGTAAGAACTGTAGCCACTTCGGCCACACTTTGATGTAATTCTTCAGTTTTTTCCTCCACCAACTCCTTCACTTCCCCCACCACCACCTTGATTTCTTTTTGATTTTTAGTCATTCTTTCATCCAATTTACTCATTTGACCAGAAAGCTCTCCCAAGTATTTATGTATAAATGCTTTCAAATCTTCTGTTTCACTATCCTGTGACTGTTTTAGCTGTTTTGAAGCTGGGGCTGACTTTTCCTTTGTCTGATGTGTGGGGGAATCCCCCCCCCCGTTCTCTTTGAAGCCATGCCTGAACAAAACTTAAGTCTTGAAAAAAAAGAAAAAAATCTTCCTCCTTTTCCTGATCTCCCCAGTTTTACAGAAAAGGAGCAAAATCCATTAACTTTTACAATGGAGAACTTGTAAAACTTATAAATAGGCACAGTCCAATTACAGGCAGGCACACTTTCTCTTTCTTATTACACTTTCTTCCTTCCGCTTTCACTGACTCTACTTTAATCAGCCGCCATTTTCAAGCACTTTTACGATCAAACAACTTGCTTTTCAAAGTTGAAAAAATCTTTTAAAAACCTTGTAGTTATCAGAAAATCATTTTTAGATCTCACCAAACTAGTTGTCAATCATCTAGACTTCAGCTTCGTTCGTTTGCGATTCCTCCCCGTCTTGTTCTGACTGTCAGAAGTCCCGCGCCGCTCGGAGATCCGGCAGGTTGAAGAGGGAGCTCCAACAAAAAGCGCTTGCCAGGGCTAGGAAAACGCCCTGGGTGCACTTTTTTGGGCTCAACCTGTTGCTGCCCACTCTAGCTCCCCCTTATTTCAAAGGGGGAGCGTTCCGAGCCGCTTTTAAACAAGAAAAGCGGCTCTACAGGCGGCGGGGGCGGCGGCCGAACGATCGAGCCGCCCTGCGACGAGGCGATCGCAAACCGGAAGTCCCACCAAAACTGTCTTTTGACGAGATGTAAGGTTTTGACAAATCCGAAGTGTTCCACCACCTTGGAGTCATGGGCGTGTTGCAAAACAGTTATTCGTAAATTAGCTGGGACATACAATTTGGCTCCAACCCAAGCTAGTCCATCACGAAGTGTACATTCGTTTGAGTGGGCTTGGAACCACTCATCGGTTTTTAAAGTCTCTTTTAGTTGCTGGAGTAACTCACCCGACAGACTTGGGTCACGTCTCGAATGTGCTCGGGTAGTCACTGGTGCCGCCAGTTGGGCTGACGGGACAATTGGACGGACAACTTCCTCCCTGGTGCTGTTGTATTGAGGCAATCTGGACAAAGCATCTGCCATGAAATTCTTCCCGCCAGGAAGGTAGCGCAAAGTGAAGTTAAAACGGTTGAAATGTTGGGCCCAGCGCACTTGTTTTGGCGACAGCTTACGTGGGGTTTTCAAAGCCTCGAGGTTTTTATGATCAGTCCAAACTTCAAAAGGATGTTTAGCTCCTTCGAGAAAGTGTCTCCAGGTTAGAAGTGCCCAGCGTACGGCGAAAGCCTCCTTTTCCCATATGGCCCATCTCCTTTCGGTTTCGGATAGTTTCCGGGACGTGTAGGCACAAGGCTGTAACTTTCCATCCGCATTCTTTTGCAGAAGTATGGCCCCTACTGCAACATCACTGGCATCTGCCTGTACCACAAAAGGTTCGTCCATATCTGGGTGTTTAAGAACTGGTTCAGCAGCAAATAGCCGTTTCAGTTTTTCGAATGCTGCCTGACAGTCCATAGTCCATTCAAGAGGTTTGGAGGGTTTTGGTTTTTCTTCACCCTTGGTTTTCAGGAGATTAGTTATTGGCAATGCGATTTTGGCAAACGAGGGGATGAACTGTCGATAAAAGTTAGCAAATCCCAAAAAACTCTGTAACTGCTTGCGGGTGCGTGGCGCTGTCCATTCTAACACCGCCTGAACCTTTGCAGGGTCCATTTCTATTCCCTCCGGTGAGATGCGATAGCCAAGATAGTCAATTTTGGTTTGGTGGAACTCACATTTAGAAAGCTTTGCATACAGTTCAGCAGCCCTAAGTTTTTTCAGGACGGCGCGTACTAATCTCACATGGTCGGCCATGTTGTCAGAGTAGATAAGAATGTCATCCAAATAAACGAGCACCCCCTTATACAAATGCTCATGCAAAATTTCATTGATTAATTGCATGAATACTGCAGGAGCCCCCTGTAGTCCAAATGGGAGTACTCGGAACTGGAAACACCCCAGCGGGCAGTTAAATGCAGTTTTCCATTCATCCCCTTCCTTGATGCGCACCCTGTAATAAGCCTCCCGTAAATCCAATTTGGTAAAAATCTTCCCCTTCCCTAAGTGAGCCAACATGTCCTTCATGAGGGGTAAGGGGTAGACGTTTTCCACGCAAATCGCGTTTAGGTTCCTATAGTCAACTACCAGACGAAAGGAACCATCTTTCTTTTCTCTGAATAAAACTGGTGCGGCCACTCGTGGTCTGGCTGGTTGGATGAAACCCCGTTCTAGGTTTTTGTCAATAAAATTTCGTAGTTCCCCCAGTTCACGAGGGGTCATAGGATAAATCTTTGGCTTAGGGAGCTTCACTCCCGGGAGTATCTCAATAGCACAGTCTGTAGCCCTGTGGGGGGGCAGCACATCTGAGGCCTTTTCGCTAAAAACTTCACGGAGATCCCAATACTCTTTTGGAATTTTCTCCTCCCCCTCTATGTGGTCTATTGCCATCTCCGCTTCTTCAGGGCCTCCTCTGTCTTCAAGGGGGGGCTCCTTCCCTTCAGGTGGTGGCTTACTAGCACGAATGTGCAGAACCCCCATTTTCCAGTTAATTCGTGGGTTCCATTTTCGTAGCCAGGGCAATCCAAGAATGAGGGGTCGTTCCATGCTAGGGGCCACCACAAAACTGAGAGTCTCTACGTGGTCCCCTAATTTCATTTCAATGGGTTCCGTTATGGAACTAGTTGGGGCCCCGCCTGCCATCGACCCATCTAGCTGGCAGAATGCAATGGGCCTTTTCAGCTCCCTCAGCCCCAGGCCCATCTTTTCTACTACTTTCGGGCTGATAATGCACCTGGTGCACCCAGAGTCTAATAAGGCTGGCATCTGTGCATGGGCCCCTGTGGATGGTACTTTAAGTTCTATGGGGATGAGTAGGGGCCCCTCAGTGTCACTCACCAGATCATCGGAGTCGGTCTCGCTGTCGTCCACGTGGGTCGGAGTTCCCAACTCCCCTTTGGTCCGGGGAGCGAACTCTACGACTTCCCCCTCCAGCGCGACTTCACGAACTTTTACGGGTGTTTTGTCCATCTTCTTTGGCGCTCTGCTGGCAGGTTTTGGCACTGGCCTGGAAAAGCACTCAGCGGCCCGGTGTCCTTCCATGCCGCACTTAAAACAAGTGAAAGGCTTCGGCTTGGGTTTGGCTTCCGGCCTTCCCCCAGCCATCTTTGGGGCTTCCTTGCGGTGGAAGGAGAATGAGGGTTCCCCGGCACGCCCCCTCCTTAGTCAGCTACGGCTTATCTCAATTTCTGCATCCTCAACTGCTATGTACCAACTGTCCAGATCTTCGGGAACCCCCCGTGCTCTACAGTCGTGGTAGATTTCATCATTCAGCCCGTCTTTGAAACCTTCCAGTAAGGCTACCTCTGACCACCCTGTCATGTATGGCGCTAGCTCCCAAAATTCTTGGGTGTATTCCGCTACCGATCTCCGGCCTTGCTGGATACTTTTCATACGGAGCCTCGCCTTTCGCTCAGCTAGGTGGTCCTCGAAACGCCTCCTAAGGGCCGCCATAAACTGGTTGTAATTCCGCAGCAGGGGGGAATTGTTATTGTGGAGTACCACCATCCACTCGGCTGCCACCCCCTCTAAAGCACTGGTGACACATCTCACTCGGGCTGCATCTGACAAATAGTCCTCGCCCCAGTCTTGCATGTGATTCCACACTTGGGTTAAGAAAAATCCCAAAGTTTTTGGGTTCCCATCATACTTTCCAGGGAAGGGGGGAATTTTAGGGTTTTTCCGCCTGCGGGGTGGGGCCTGAAAGGCTGGGGGCCCCTGGACTGCTGCATCCCTTTTTTGACCACCCAATGCCTGGGATATATCTTCGTCAGCTCTCTCTTCCTCTTCCCCACAAACTCCTTCCTCAGGATCTATTTTAGAGTCTTCTTCTTCCCCCCCCCTCAGGGTATGCATAAGACTCACGGGCTTTTCGGTCTTCATCAATCTCACGAATGAGTTGAAGGGCTTGCTCCATTTTGAGGCGTTCCTTCTGCTCCTGCAGCCACACGCCTTCTCCTTTTCGGGGTCTGGAGGTTGTTACTCCACGGGGGGTCTTTCTCAGGTCCGGCAACCTTCCGACCCCTGTCGACCATCGGGCTGGTTCTTCCCTCGGTTCCTTCAGTTGTAAATTCTCCATCCATTTCGCAGCCTCTTCGGGTTGCTGGTATGAAGACATTGTCGAGCCATATGCTCCCATCTGTTCTGTATCACTTCCCTGATCAGACATTCTGTAAAGTTTTCAGCCCCCTCGGTGTGATCCGGGATGGCTGTGATGAGAATCCTGCTTATTGTCAGGTATGCTTCCTTCAGTATCCAGGAAAGGAGGACCCAGACTCCATTAGATAGGTTAACTGGTACTTTTACTAGATATGAATTGAGCGCAACCATAGAAAGCAGGATTCTGAAGCAAAACGTGCGAAAGTTACAATTAGAAAGCATCCCCCTCCCTTGTGCACCATAAATCACCCAATCCACAGGTCTTCCCGAGGTCAGGTGGAAGCAGACGTCTGGCCATGTCAGCATCCAGGAATGCAGTGTCCGTTGGACTGATAACAGCTTAAGGAAAGGTTTCGTTTTCTCAGAAACCTTCTCAGAAAGTTTCTAGAAAGCCCACGTGAGCATAAACCCCCCTCCCTCCGTTTCTATGACAACCGAAGCGGCAAAGTAAAACTAGCGAGGTTGACATCCAGGGTATGTCCGCCCGTGTGAGTGGGGGCGTGAATTAACTGAGTCAGGTCCATGGCCATCATGGAAGCCATGAACTCCCGAGCCATCTCAGACGTTTCACCGACAGATGGCAGGTTGAAATCTCCCAAGACCAAAGGTGGGTCAATATCAAAGGTGGGGGGGGGATGACATTGCCATGGCAAGAAGGTGACAAGCAACAGGGAGCACCAGAGGTGAAATGCTACCGATTCGGACCGGTTCGGCCAAACCAGTAGTAATGGTGGCAGGTGGTTCAGAGAACTGGTATCAACAGCAGTGTGAGGCTTCACCCACCCACGGTCATCGTTACTTCCTGGTTTTAAGGTGCATGCACTTTGGAACTGGTAGGGAAGGTAAGTAGATTTCACCCCTGGTGAATACTATATGCCACCCAACCAAACAGAGGAAGTAGATGAACTTTTTTCTAGTCAGTTAACTAAGGTATGTAGGAAGCACATCACAATAGTAATGGGAGATTTTAACTACCCTGACATCAACTGGGAGACAAACTCTTCACCAAGTGGAAAATCCAACAGGTTCCTAACAAACCTAGCAGACAACTTTGTTTCCCAAAAAGTAGAGAAGGGAACAAGAAGATCAGCCATATTGGACTTAATTCTCACGAACAGAGACAAAATGATAGAAAGTATTGAAGCTACAGGAACCTTGGGGGCAAGTAATCACACAATATTGGAATTCAATATTATGCAAACGCAAGTAGTAGAACAAAGTCAAACTAGAGTCTTGGACTTTAAGAGAGCTAATTTCAATAAACTTAGAAAAAACTTGAGCAGGATTCCATGGATAAGAAACCTCAAGGGGAAAACAACTCAAGAAGCTTGGCAAATTTTGAAAAGTGAGTTTATAAAAGCCCAGTCTAGCACAATACCAATGAAGAAGAAAAAGAAACCAGCATGGCTGTATAAAGAATTCTTTGACAAATTGAAAGACAAAAAGGACAAGTATAAAAAGTGGAAAGAAGGGCTCATAACTAAGGCAGAATATCAGCAAATAGCCCAAGCCTGTAATAATGAAGTGAGGAAAGCTAAGGCTCACAATGAACAAAGGATTGCAACTAAAGTAAAAAATAACAAAAAGAAAAGCTTCTTCCAACATATTAAAAAAAAAGGTCAAGGAAACAATTGGTGGGAGAAAGTGGCAAGAAGGTGACAAGCAACAGGGAGAAAGCAGAACTAATTAACTCATTTTTTGCATCTGTCTTTCCCCGAAAGGAAAAAAACAGTCCAACCTATCAAAAACAGCACCACAAAAAACAGATTAGGAACACAAGTTAAAATAGGGAAGAAAATGGTAAGTGAACACCTGCCTACCCTAGACGAGTTCAAATCACCAGGGCCAGATGGATTACCCCCCAAGGTTCTGAAGGAACCTTCAAAAGCAGACGAGATCTCAGAACCCCTGAACTATATCTTTCAAAGATCCTGGTGCACAGGGGAACTGCAGAAGATTGGAAAAGAGCTGACATAGTTCCCATCTTCAAAAAAGGAAAAAAAATAGATCCAGGAAACCACAGACCTATCCGCTTGACCTCAATACCAGGGAAGATTCTGGAAAAGATAAACAACGAATCACTGAACAGAAATTCATAGAATATAGAAGCAAACCAAGTAATAACCAAAAGCCAACATGGGATTGTCAAAAACAGATCATGCCATTCTTTGACAAAGTGACAAAATTAGTGGACCAGAGGAATGCTGTGATATAATTTACTTGGACTTCAGTAAAACATTTGATAAAGTAGACCATAACCTACTACTAGATAAAGTAGAAAAATGTGGGTTAGACAGCATCACCACCAGGGGTGGGTTCTAATTTTTTTTACTACTGGTTCTGTGGGTGTGGCTTATTTTGTGGGCGTGGCTTGATGGTCATGTGACAATTATTTAGGATTTAGCAGAGGAACTGGTCTACCCATTTATTTTTTGCAGGCACTGATCTACTCATGTATTTTTGCAGTCACTGGTCTACCCATTTATTTTTGCAGGCACTGATCTACTCATGTATTTTTGCAGTCAACTGATCTACTCATGTATTTTTGCAGGCACTGGTCTACCCATTTATTTTTGCAGGTACTGACCTACTCATCTATTTTTGCAGGCACTGGTCTACTCATTTGTTTTCTTTTAACACTGATCAGCTGTAGGATGGCCCTTTGAAGCCCCGGGGCAAGAGTTTAAACAATTTTTTTCTTGTAGCCATCAGCTGGGACTCAGGAGGCAGCAATAGATTGGGAGTGGGGCCAAATAAAAGGTAAGAATAACATGGGGGTGGGTGGGGGGCGCAGGGGCATGCGTGGGACAGAACCGGTTTGGTGACATCATATTATCACTGCTACTGGCTCGGGAAAACCGGGCTGAACTGGGAGGAACCCACCACTGATCACCACCAGATGGATTCGTAACTGGCTGGCCAACTGCACTCAATGTGTAGTCCTCAATGGAACTGCATCTACATGGAGGGAAGTATGCAGTGGAGTACCCCAAGGTTTTAGGCTCTTCAACGTCTTCATCAATGACTTGGATGAGGGGATAGATGGGGAACTCATCAAATTTGCAGATGACACCAAACTGGCAGGAATAGCCAACACTCCAGAAGATAGGCTCAAGATACAGAAGGATCTTGACAGACTTCAACATTGGGCTCTATCTAACAAAATGAAATTCAACAGTGAAAAAAGCAAGGTTCTACATTTAGGGAAGAAAAACAAATGTGTATATATGTGGTACCTTGCTCAATAGTAGTAACTGTGAGAGGGATCTTGGAGTCCTAGTGGACAACCATTTAGATATGAGCCAGCAGTGTGCAGCAGCTGCCAAAAAAGCCAACACAGTTCTGGACTGCATAAACAGAGGTATAGAATCAAGATCACATGAAGTGTTAATACCACTCTATAATACCTTGGTAAGGCCATACTTGGAACATTGCATTCAGTTTTGGTCGCCATGATGTAAAAAAGATGTTGAGACTCTAGAAAGAGTGCAGAGAAGAGCAACAAAGATGATTCGGGGACTGGAGGCTGAAACATATGAAAAACTGTTGCAGGAACTGGGTAAGTCTAGTTTAATGAAGAGAAGGACTAGGGGAGACATGACAGCAGTGTTCCAATATCTCAGGGGTTGCCATAAAGAAAAGGGAGTCAAACTATTCTTCAAAGCACCTGAGGGTAGAACAAGAAGCAATGGGTGGAAACTAATCAAGGAGAAAAGCAATTTAGAACTAAGGAGAAATTATCTGACAGTTAGAACAATTAATAAATGTAACAACTTGCCTGCAGAAGTTGTGAATGCTCCAACACTGGAAATTTTTAAGAAGATGTTGGATAACCATTTGTCTGAAGTGGTGTAGGGTTTCCTGCCAGGGCAGGGGGTTGGACTAGAAGACCTCCAAGGTCACTTTCAACTCTGCTATTCTATTCTATTCTATTCTATTCTATTCTATTCTATTCTATTCTATTCTATTCTATTCGATTCGATTCGATTCGATTCGATTCGATTCGATTCGATTCGATTCGATTCGATTCTAAATATTGGAGCATTTGATAAAGTAGACCATAAACTACTACTAGATAAAAGATGAATTCGTAACTGGCTGACCAACCGCACTCAACTTCTAGTCCTCAATGGAACTGCATCTACATGGTGGGAGGGTACCCCAAGGCTCTGTTTTTGGCCGAGTACTCTTCAACATCTTCATCAATAATTTGGATGAGGGGATATATGGGCAAATATCAAATTTGCGGATGACATCAGGCTATCAGGAATAGCCAACACTCCAGAAGATAGGCTTAAGATACAGAAGGATCTTGACAGACTTGAACATTGGGCGCTAGCTAATAAAATGAAATTCAATGGTGAAAAAAAGGAAGGTTCTACATTTAGGCAACGAAAACAAAATGCAGAGGTACAGTATATGCTATCATTGCTCAACAGCAATGATAGCATGAAAGCAGTGTCCAATATCTCAGGGGTTGCCACAAAGAAGAGGGAGTCAAACTATTCTCCAAAGCACCTGTGGGTAGAACAAGAAGCAATGGGTGGAAACTAACCAAGGAGAGAAGCAACCTATATAACTAAGGAGAAATTTCCTGACAGTTAGAACAATTAATCAATGGAACAACTTGCCTCCAGAAGTTATGAATGCTCCAACACTGGAAGGTTTTAAGAAGATATTGGATAACCGTTTGCCTGAAGTGATGTAGGGTGTCTTGCCTAAGCAGGGGGTTGGATTAGAAGACCTCCAAGGTCCCTTCCAACTCTGTTATTCTGAAATGCCTGCTTCTCAGCCCAGCAGCAGCAAATCTATATGTTTCTTAGGCAAATGCCAAGTTAAGCCAGCATCTAATATTTAACCAACCATCTACACTCTTCCATGAAGGGAAACGAAATCATTCTCCAAACCTCCAGTGAAGCAGACAAATCAAGACAACTGTGAGTTATTGTCACATCAGGCATTGCTGCTGGGAAGCCACTTCTCTTCCACAAAATGAAATCTATTAACATTTTAATTAAGAATTCCAGTGGGGAGAAAAAAGACAGAGAGAATGTGAACATTTCCTTGGAGGAACCGGTTAAAGTCATGCAGTCATAAGTGGGAGGAGATGGGTGATAGGAATGATGACAATATTAATAGTAGTGCAGACTTAGTAAACAGTAAGTAAATAGTAAATTAAAGATCTAAACAAAATATGTATACTTAGAATTTTGCCTATCAAATTTATTCATTAATTGTAACTATGAAAGTGAAAGGCTGTTTCACCCAGCAGAACAACTGAATAAACCTGAGCAAAGGAACTAACTTACCAAACTATGTATAATATAAGTCAAAGATAACAAATGTTATCAGATGGTAAGGTGATTTAATTTCACATTAAAAAATATAAAAATGTAAACATAATTGGTGATTGTGAAAACGTCCTATTTTCTTCTAAAGTCTGATTATACTGTAGCATTGTAGAAGGAGGGGAAAAAGTGCTTCACAATTCATATGGAAAAATACATTCTTAAAACCACAAAAGAAGAGTCCCTGTGATTCCAGTGTATTTTCAACATGCTTTTTTATGGTATTTTATTTTTTATATTTATTTATATTTCAATTTATAAACCGCCCTTCTCCTTGCGGACTCAGGGCGGTGAACAGCCAGAATAAAACATGGTATACAAAAGTTAAAAACAATTAAAAATTATTAAATATTATTCGGCCAAGAATTAAAACAACCCAATTTAAAATCAATTTCAAATTTAAAAACGGAGTATAAGGGAACAAAAGCACAGGCGTATTTTAGAAGACACTACATATGAGAGGCTTTGTTATTAAATTGGGAAAAGATTAAAAAACAACATTATTTGAAAATTCCAGTCTGGGTATCAACGATTGAAGCATTTTCACATTTAACAATATTTAGAAGGGAACAAATTGTTAGATTTAGTGAATTATTGTATGAAGAGGGTGAACTTAAATTGAAACAAGAACTGGATGAACAAGGTTTAAAGATGAATTGGTTTTCTTATTTGCAAATAATTGCAACAAGAGCCTTTGTTTTTTTCTTGTTGCAAATAATTGCAACAAGAGCCTGGATAGCTCAGCAGACTAATACATTGTGCATTGTGATTAACTCCCGTGGTCTGCAATTACTGTAAGTTCGAATCTCACCAGGCTCAAGGTTGACTCAGCCTTCCATCCTTTCTAAGGTAGGTAAATTGAGGACCCAGTTTGTGGGGGCAATAAGATGACTTTGTATAAAATATACAAAAGTATGAAGGCTATTGCTTAATGCATTGTAAGCCGCCCTGAGTCTCCGGAGAAGGGTGGCATATAAATCAATTTTTTAAAAAAAAACACTCTAGATATGATGAAGATTGTAAGAAAGAAGGTCTTTACAACACTTTGACTAATTTAGATAAAATCTTAATAGGCTCTGATGACTATGTAATTAAAAAATTGTATGGTTATTTATTATAGGTAAAATTAGAAGAACAAGTTAAAGAAACAATGATTGCATGGGGGAAAACTTTGGTTATGGAATTGATTTAGAGAAATGGCAAAAATTGTGGTTGCAAAATTATAAAATGACAATGTCAGCAGCATATAAGGAAAAATTGTGTAAGATGTTTTATAGGTGGCATTTACCCTTGACGAGAATAGCCAGAATGTTCAAGAATAAATCTGAAAAGTGTTGGAAATCTCATCAGACACCAGCTCATATTACCATATGTGGTAGACATGTGTAGAAGCTAAAAGATACTGGACTAAAATCCACACGTGGTTAGAAAAAATGACAAAAAAACACACAGATTTTAAACGAGAGATTTTTTTTATTAGGAATTATACCATAAACATACAACAGAGAATTGAAATATTTGATTGTGAATGTATTGACAGAGGCTACAATTTTGTTTGCTAAAAACTGGAAAAATGAGAAAATACCAACACAAGATGAAGTTATTAAGAAAATAATGGAATGCGCTGAAATGAGTAAATTGACATTTGAAATTAGAGTACAAAAAGATAAAAAATATTATAAGATATGGGATTTATTTTACCAATAGCTAGATAATAAAACATGGAAATGAAATATGAAATATAAAATGAATGTTAGAATATAATATGTGAAAATATTTGTTTTGAATGATAATGGCATTGTTGAATAAATGATAAATGAGAATAGTTATAAAGATATATATCAGGTGATATATATATGAGAAATTATGATAATTAGTAAAATATGATTATAGGGAAGAAGCACAAGGGATTTGTAACCGATCAACACACTGCTTGAAATTGTAATGGATGAAGGATGTTTTATGTTTTGTTTATTTTAAAATAAAAAATTTTTGGAAAAAAAAACCACAAAAGAAAAGGAAAATTATCAAAAGAAGCCAAAAACAGTCAATCATTGTGCCCTGAACTTAATCTTAATCCAATGTTTCCAACTTCCTGACAAGTTGAAAAGCTGTCTTTGGAAGAAGCTCATAAAAATGGTATTTTGAGCACAAAAAGCAATTGCAATTTCAGATTCAGATTCATTTTCTTACCCTCAGGTACCCAGACAGCTACCAGTTCAGACAGCTTAGCCGAACCGGTACTAAAGAACCAATATTAGCCTTCATTCTCATCTCTAATCTTAATCATAATCAACTTCAATTTTTCCTTTCTATCTATATTATACCCTTTCCCATTGTCATCTATATTTATATCTATCCTTACATTGGTTAGTTATGTAACATTACAGTTGTTTAATATAAATCCAATATTTTAGTATAGATCAGTTAATTATATAACTATCTATTGTTTTATATATTAATCAATATGAACCTAAATCTTCCAATTATTTCCATGCAAGTCAATTAGTTATATTTACCAATAATAATAAACCAAATAATTTCCCCCTTATGTTACTCATTAAACTCTCCCAAACTCTCCCAAATAGTTTTGCCCATATAATCCTCCAAATCCCAACTTAATCATTTCTACTGATCCAGATGTTGGATGCAAGTACTGTGTTACATCTGAGTTATATCTTTCAAAAAGCAAAACATCCCTTGCTTCTTGACCACCTTGATGCAATGATGCATCCCTTCAATTCTCTTATCTTCAAAAATGACTTCAGATAGCTCCAGCCTTTACTTCACTAGCATGAGTAAAATGAAATCAGCCCATCTGCATTAATCTATGGAGATCCTCAATCATCTATCTGGGACAACCATAATAGGACATCCCCATTATGTTTGTCCCAAAGGTGCTTTTTTGTAGGGGTCTGTAGTTTGCATATGTGCAGGAATTTTCCTATCTTGGATGGCAAACCTTAGATAAGGAAGGTTGTTTGCACGTAGGTGCCAGGATTTGGCATTAGTAAATAAGTCCCCAAGTCTGTAAACAGGAGTAGAGGAAATGGGATATATGTGTATTAGGCTTTAATTAAAGTCTAACATTATAAGTGCTTAAGCAAAGCAGTAATGGTTAACCAAAGACTCTAGATTCTGTGAACCAAAGATATACTGCCAAATATGTTGTAACTTGTATGTAACAAACTATATAATGTCACTATGTAAGACAATAAAATCACATACATCCTCAACCTTTGTGTTTGTGTGGTCACTCTACAAGTGGCGCCTGAACAGGGACCCTTACTTCGTCCGGCAAGGACTTTGGTGCACTGACAGCCTTCGTGGCTTTTTCAACCTTCTAAAGGTTTCTGTAAGTATGGGGGCCTCTCTTTCTGAGGGACAAAGAAAGCATGCTGAAGAATTAAGCTATTTACTTAAGAAAAATCACATTAATGTGCCATAAAGTAGTCTCTTATGGCTGGTCCAGGAGATTGCAAATAAGTGTTCATGGTACCCTGAAAAGGGGTCTTTAAGATTATCTGATTGGGAAAAAATTGGGAAAGTTTTACATACTGAACCAAGAGCTAAGGTACTGATTTTGCAGGTATGGCATTTATGTAGATATGCAGTGGAAAAATTTGGAATTGCTGAACTGTCTCTTTTAACTCCTTCACCTCTAACTTATTCCAGTGCTGTTGTCTGTCCTCTCCAGATTGTGATTCTGCCTCCTTCAGCTCCTACTGACACAGGTCAGATTGCTAAACCTTCTAACTGTTGTCCAGTCTTCTTTTCAAAACATGATGAAATCCTGTAAACAGGATTCCTCCATGCCTGGGGAAGAATTGGCTGAATTGTTGTCTGTATGTCCTGTACAATATCATCAGGGCCAGGGCCAATTGGCAGGACAGCAGATTGCAGAATGGGAAGGGCTGCCTTATCAAAATTTAAGAGAACTAAAAAATGCCAACACTGATTGTAAGCAAGCTTTGCAGCCTTTAGAAGCTACCAATCATTATTCCTTGGCTGATATGCTGCGGGTCTGCCAAGATATTGGTTCTCAAACTTATAAAATGCACCTTTTAGCTACTGCTATACAAAAAGGGCAGTGTCCTGCTGGCAATTGCTTTAAATGTGGTAATTTTACTAGAGGCTAGGTGCAAGGAATAAAACATGAATATAATGTTTCCTGAGGATTGGAAGCCAGTTTTTCAAATGATTTTGACTTCAATACAATATGTTGTTTGGGACAGAGCCAAAAGAGTACCTTTCCCGTAGTCATGTCTCCTCCTCCAATCTCTCTTCCATAGTTCCAGCCACAGCAGGTAATGCTGGGGTTGATTTAATAACTCAGGAATCTGTGGAATTTAAATTTCCTTTGGAGGTTAAATTGATTCCTTCTCAATTTAAGGGCCCTCTTCCCTCTGGTTTAGTGGGTCCTTTGCAATCTGGTCTTCCTAATCTTAATTTAATTCCTAATTTAATTCTTAATTTTTATAGATTGTTGGTAGTTGATTTAAAATATTGTTTCTTTACTATTCCACTTCAACCACAGGATAAAGAAAAATTTGCTTTAATTCCTGCCCAAACTGTGCTTCCTCCAGCTACCTTCTCATAAAAAGGGATACTTTGTCTTCCCTTGTATTATTGATTCTGATTACACTGGAACTCTTTTAATTCAGGCTTGAGTGAACCTCCCTCAAATTCTTCCTGATCCATCCTCTATTGCTCAATTGCTTTTGCTCCCCTATCAAGTCCCGTGTTCTGGCACGTGGGGATGCTGGTTTCGGTTCCACCTCTCCTTCTGTGGCTTTACTTCAGTCTGTTACCTCCTTTCTTTTTTTAAATACAAAGTTGATTTTGGATGATGGCTTTTCCCCTTAAGTGGCTCTCTACTGCCCCCGTGTGGGTGGAGCAGTGGCCTCTTTCAGTGGAAAAATTATCTGCTTTGCATCAATTGGTTCAGGAACAATTAGCTGCTGGTCATATAATAGCCTGTTTTTTTATTATTATTAAAAAGAAAAATGGGAAATGGAGATGTTTTTAAATAATAGCATGCCAACCAAATGATATCATTGGCATGGTTTACCACAGGGCATGTTTAATTCTCCTACTTTGTGCCAGTATTTTATGAACAATGCATTGCAGCCATTTTGTGAGAAATTTCCATCTTATTTGGATATTTTAATAGCTGCTCCTCAGTTTGATTCTATAGCCCTTCTGCAGGAATTAAAAACTATTGTTGTAAAGAAGAGTTTGTTTATTGCAGATGATAAAATTCAGAAAACTTAACCTTACTTATACTTGGGTCATAGATTACTGAAAGCTTCTTCCATTCCAGTATTGCCTGACTTAAAAGTACTTAAAAGTCTTACACTTTAGTTCAATGGCAAAAGTTGCTAGGCATTATTAACTGGGCTAGGCCTTTCTTCTGCATAATATCTGGAGATATGTTACCTCTATTCCAACCTTTTAAAGGAGTCCAATCCCCTGGTGATACAGTTCATTTGATGAATGATCAAAATGATCACTTTGTCCACTTTGTGATCACTTTGTCCAAGATGAGCTTACAGCTCATCTTGGACAAAGTTAAGCAACAATATGTTGACCGAATTGAGTCAGTAGAAGCAGGATTGTGCTTAGCTATTCTTCCTATTTCTCCATTGCCTACTGGATGTTTATATACCATTAAGAGCACATTAAAAATGGCTATTCATGAGTGGTTAAATTTATCTGCTTCTCCACCTAGAAACATTTATCCTTACCAGTCTGCCTTAGAAGAATTGATTATAAAAGGCCGAAAGCGTGCTTTGCAACTGATTGGACAGAATTTGATAGGCACTGTCTTCACCTGTGCAAAGATTGAGCATGATCATCTTATGATGATATCTGAAAGTTATCAGATTGCCTTCTCCAATTATCTTGGAGAAGTTTTATATTCATTACCAAAAGATCTTAGAATTGTGGTAACTACTACTCTAAACCCATCTTTTTCTACTATTTTTGTTCGTACTCTTATTGATGCTCTGACAATTTTTACAGATGAGTTTGGTGAGTTTTCACCAAAACTCACGTTAATTCAAACGTCCGCCCAGTGGGCTGAACTTGCAGCTGTTATATTAGTTTTACAACTTTTCCCTATGCAACCAATTAATAAAATAAAACACAATATGTCTATTTAGTTTTATTTATTTATTTATTTATTTATTATTTCTTAATTAGACTTATATACCGCCCTTCTCCTTACGGACTCAGGGTGGTGAACAGCCAAATAAAAACCAATACATAAAAGTTAAAATGATTCTAAAAACAAGTATAAATTTGGCTGAGAAATTTAAAACAATCGGTATTAAAATAGATCAAATCTAAAAACTCTAAAAATTTTAAAATTAGAAGGGATCAGGCTAGACCGGCAAGTTGGAAAATATGAGTTTTCAAAGCCCGACGAAAAGTCCGGAGGTCAGCGATCGTTCTCAGTTCTGGAGGAAGATCGTTCCAGAGGGTGGGAGCTACCACAGAGAAGGCTCTCCCCCTGGGGGTCGCCAGCCAGCATTGTCTGGTTGACGGCACCCTGAGGAGGCCCTCTCTGTGGGAGCGAACCGGCCGGTGGGAGGCAATTGGTGGCAGAAGGCGGTCCCGTAAGTACCCTGGTCCTAAGCCATAGGAGCACTTTAAAGGTGATTACCAACACCTTGAAACACACCCGGAAGTCCACCGGCAACCAATGCAGCTCACGCAGGAGAGGTGTCACGTGGGAGCGCCCCGTCACTCCCATAATACCCCGCGCGGCCACATTCTGTACCAGTTGGAGCCTCCGGATGCACCCCAAGGGGAGCCCCATGTAGAGAGCATTGCAGTAGTCCAAGCGAGACGTGACGAGCACCTGAGTGACTGTGCATAGGGAGTCCCGATCTAGAAAGGGCCGCAACTGGCGTATCAGGCAAACCTGATAGAAAGCCCCCCTGGCCACAGCTGTCGTATGATCCTCTAAAGACAGCCGTGGGTCCAGGAGGACACCCAAGTTGCGCACCCTTTCAGTGGGGGCCAATGATTCGCCCCCAATAACCAACAATGGAGTCAGCTGGCTATATCGGGACGCCGGCAGCCACAGCCACTCGGTCTTGGAGGGGTTGAGTCGAAGCCTGTTTCTCCCCATCCAGACCCGCACGGCTTCAAGGCAATGGGAGATCACTTCCACGGCATCGTTGGGGTGGTCTGGGGTGGAGATGTACAGCTGAGTATCATCAGCGTACTGATGGAACTCCACCCCAAAACCACGGATGATCTCACCCAGCGGCTTTACATAAATGTTGAACAGAAGGGGCAAGAGACCCACACACTATGCGACTCGGGGTCGACCGCTGCCCCCCTGTCAACACAGATTGTAACCGGTCGGAGAGGTAGGAGGAGAACCACCGTAAAACGGTGCCTCCCACCCCCAATCCCTCCAACCGGCGCAACATGATACCATGGTCGATGGTATCAAAAGCCGCTGAGAGGTCTAACAACACCAGGATAGAGGAGTACCCCCTACCCCGAGCCCTCCAGAGATCATCCACCAATGCGACCAATGCCGTTTCAGTGCTGTATCCAGACCTGAAGCTGGACTGGAGCGGGTCTAAATAGACAGCTTCATCCAGGTACCGGGGGAGCTGCCACGCCACCACACTCTCAACAACCTTCGCTAGAAAGGGCAGGTTGGAGACTGGACGATAATTTGCCAAAACAGCTGGGTCCAGGGAGGGCTTCTTGAGGAGGGGCCTCACCACCGCCTCCTTCAAGGTGGTCGGTAGGGCACCCTCACTCAGAGAAGCGTTTATAATCTCCTGGAGCCAGCCTCGTGTAACCTCCCGGGAGGCCAGCACCAACCAGGAGGGACACGGGTCCAACAAACATGTGGTTGCATTCAGTCTTCCCAGGATCCTGTCCATGTCCTTGGGAGCCACAGGATCGAACTCAACCCAGATAACACTCTCAAGACCTGGCTCAGTCACCTTGCCTGAACTAACCCAGTCAGCGGCCAAATCATCCCGAATCTGAGTTATTTTATCATCCAGATATTGAACAAAGTCCTCAGCACGTCCCTGCAAGGGATCCTCCCGCGCTCCCAGATGGAGGAGGGAGCGGGTCACCCTAAACAGGGTGGCTGGGCGATTATCTGATGACGCGATAAGAGCGGCAAAATAGTTAGATTTCGCTGCTTTTATCGCCACTATGTAAGTCTTAATATGAGCTCTTACTAGTGTCAAGTCAGATTCAGAGCGACTGGCCCTCCAACCGCTCTCTAGGCATCTTTTCTGGCGCTTCATTTCCCTCAGCTCCTCGGTAAACCAAGGAGATAAGTGAGTTCGGCACCGGGTCAGAGGCCGCAAAGGCACAACGCAGTCCAAGGCCCCGCTGGCCGCCCTATCCCAGGCGGCCACCAGGTCCTCAGCCGAGTCGCGTGTCAATGTCTCAGGAAATGGCCCAAGCTCTGTCTGGAATCTGTCAGGATCCATCAGGCGCCTGGGGCGGAACCACCTAGTCGGTTCTGCCTCCCTGCGGTGAGGTGCAGCGGTCAGAAAGTCGAGTCGAAGGAGCGAGTGGTCAGTCCATGACAAGGGTTCCATGCCTATATCCCCAGTGTCAAGACCACTCAACCACTGACCAGAGACAAAAACTAGATCCAGGGTGTGTCCACCAATGTGAGTCGGGCCCTGAATTACCTGGGTCAGGTCCATGGCCATCATGGAAGCCATGAACTCCCGGGCCATCTCAGATATTTCACCGATAGATGGCAGATTAAAATCCCCCATGACCATAAGCCTGGGGGTGTCAACCGCCACCTTGGCTACAACATTGAGAAGCTCGGGCAGGGTCGTTGTCACGTGGCAGGGAGCCAGGTACGTGACTAACAGACCCATCTGCCCACCGGGACCCCACCTCACAAAGATGGACTCACACCTGGCTATCTGAGGTACAGTGGCCTCCCTCGGACCCAGACCTTCCTTAATAATGACCGCTACTCCCCCACCCCTACCCCGGGCTCTAGGCTGGTGGAATGCAAGGAAACCTGGTGGGCACATCTCCACGAGGGAAACCCCCCCCCTCGTGGCCCAACCAGGTCTCGGTAATACCGGCCAGGTCAATGCAATCTTTGCCATTTTCTTATTGTGCATTGTCATTAGATATAAATTTGCTAGCTTTGTTTTTGCCTCTTAAACATCATTTGGAGAATCGACAATATCCTTTATAATTGCAGCATATATGCAGTCATACTCCTTTTAACAATTACCTAACTGAAGGTAATCGCATTGCAGATGAAATTGCAGAAAGAAAGAAATTGCTTCTTTATTTTCTGATCTGGTGACTAGTCATTCATATTTTCACCAAAATGCAAAATCTTTGGCAAAACAGTTTCATATTCCTTTGGCACAGGCTCTGGATATTATATGAGCATGTCCCTCCTATCAACAGTCAGCTATTCCATTCCCCAGTGGAGTCAACCCTAAGGGTACCTCTGCCAATTTACTTGGAATTATTTAACTCTTGTAGATTCTTTTTCAGATGTTCCTGTTAATGTTTATTTTTGTGCAGTAGAACCACTGATAAGACCGCTAGTAAAGTATCATCATGCTCCTAATCCTGGGCAACGACCCTCGCCAATCACATGGGAGCAAGTGAAGGCCACAACATACCAAGCTCAACAGCAAGCCAACCTACCTCAGACTCCTGAAAATCTAGTTGCTGCTGTTTTTGCTATTATTACAGCTAATTCTGTCACAAATCTTTTTTGTATTCTCTTATCTTCTCTTAGTTTTGTTACTGCTTTGAATAACACTCAACCTATATTCTTAGTTATTTTCTAAGCCACCAACACAACTTAATTCTGTTCTTTTGTGATATCTTTATACTAATCAATATACTAGAGGCTTATGTTTTTGCTGTTATGCTCGCCATACTTGGCTTAATAATTGGAATGATTACTCTAAGGCTCGACATATTTTATCGAAAGTAGGGAATTATAGTTATTGTACTGACTTATTGGTTCTGGGGAACCTTTAATTCTTTAATTCTTCTTTGTATGGGCCTAATATTGTGCCTGAAATGTATCCTGATAATTTTCCTATTTTTAACATTTCCCTAATATGAGGTTGTTTTTTGACAAATATTTATTTTATTTATTTATTATTTATTAATTAAATTTATATACCGCCCTTCTCCTGACAGACTCAGGGTGGTGAACAGCCAACTAAAAACCAATACAAAAAAGTTAAAACCATACTAAAACAGATATAAATTAGGCTGAGAGTTTAAAAACAGATAAAAGTTCTAAAAAATTTTTAAAAATAGAAGGGATCAGGCAAGTCTGGCAAGTTGAAAGAGATAAGTCTTCAGAGCCCGACGAAAAGTCCGGAGGTCAGCAATTGTTCTCAGTTCTGGAGAAAGATCGTTCCAGAGGGTGGGGGCTACCACAGAGAAGGCTCTCCCCCTGGGGGTCGCCAGCCGACATTGTCTGGCTGACGGCACCCTGAGGAGGCCCTCTCTGTGGGAGCGAACCGGCCGGTGGGAGGCAATTGGTGGCAGAAGGTGGTCCCGTAAGTACCCTGGTCCTAAGCCATGGAGCGCTTTAAAGGTGATTACCAACACCTTGAAACGCACCCGGAAGTCAACCGGCAACCAATGCAGCTCACGCAGGAGAGGTGTCACGTGGGAGTGCCCCGTCGCTCCCATAATCCCCCACGCAGCCGCATTCTGTACCAGCTGAAGCCTCCGGGTGCATCCCAAGGGGAGCCCCATGTAGAGAGCATTGCAGTAGTCCAAGCGAGATGTGACGAGCGCCTGAGTGACTGTGCGAAGGGAGTCCCGATCTAGAAAGGGCCGCAACTGGCGTATCAGGCAAACCTGATAGAAAGCCCCCCTGGCCACAGCTGTCGTATGATCCTCTAATGACAGCCGTGGATCCAGGAGGACGCCCAAGTTGCGAACCCTTTCCGTGGGGGCCAATGATTCACCCCCAATAACCAGCGATGGAGTCAGCTGGCTATATCGGGACGCCGGCAGCCACAGCCACTCGGTCTTGGAGGGGTTGAGTCGAAGCCTGTTTCTCCCCATCCAGACCTGCACAGCTTCAAGGCACTGGGACATCACTTCCACGGCATCGTTGGGGTGGTCTGGGGTGGAGATGTACAGCTGAGTGTCATCAGCGTACTGATGGAATTCCACCCCAAAACCACGGATGATCTCACCCAGCGGCTTTACATAAATGTTGAACAGAAGAGGTGAGAGGACCGACCCTTGTGGCACCCCACACACTATGCGCCTCGGGGTCGACCGCTGCCCCCCTGTCAACACAGATTGCAACCGGTCGGAGAGGTAGGAGGAGAACCACCGTAAAACGGTGCCTCCCACCCCCAATCCCTCCAACCGGCGCAACATGATACCATGGTCGATGGTATCAAAAGCCGCTGAGAGGTCTAACAACACCAGGATAGAGGAGTACCCCCTACCCCGGGCCCTCCAGAGATCATCCACCAACGCGACCAATGCCGTTTCAGTGCTGTAACCAGACCTGAAGCCGGACTGGAGCGGGTCTAAATAGACAGCTTCATCCAGGTACCGGGGGAGCTGCCACGCCACCACACTCTCAACAACCTTCGCTAGAAAGGGCAGGTTGGAGACTGGACGATAATTTGCCAAAACAGCTGGGTCCAGGGAGGGCTTCTTGAGGAGGGGCCTCACCACCGCCTCCTTCAAAGTGGTCGGTAGGGCACCCTCACTCAGAGAAGCGTTTATAATCTCCTGGAGCCAGCCTCGTGTAACCTCCCGGGAGGCCAGCACCAACCAGGAGGGACACGGGTCCAATAAACATGTGGTAGCGTTCAGTCTTCCCAGAATCCTATCCACATCCTTGGGAGCCACAGGATCGAACTCAACCCAGATAACACTCTCAGGACCGGGCTCAGTCACCTCGCCCGAACTAACCCAGTCAGCGGCCAGATCGTCTGACCAATGTACACCATCAGAACTATCAGTGTGCTGCTATTGGCTAATTTTCCCTACCTGTGCAAATTGGTGCTCTCTCTTCTTCTTCATGACAATGCCATGCTTCATTAGGTCCTACATGTAATGATGAAGTTATCATTGATACACAACAGTCCTCTCTCAATATCTTTGGCTGTGCTGTGGCTGGAGCTATTACTGGGGTGATCACCTTAGGGGCTTACCCTGGAATTATAGCTCAAGAAAATAGACATTCTATCCTGGGTTTAACATGTCGCCTGGAGAAATCAATTAATGCCACTGCTGCTATTGTTCATGATCTCCAACATGAAATTGAGGACCTGAATCAGGATGTGCTCCAGCAATGTTTTGCTATTGACTATTTGTTAGCACGACAAGGAGATTTTTGTAAACCTGTTGGCCATCGTGGATGTGCTGTTCATTTTCATTCTTTGAACAAAACCATTGAAGATGAACTTTCTAAACTCCAATCATATTTTCAGAACAATGTACATGCTAAGCAGTTGTTTTTTTATGCTGTAATTATTATTGTCATGTTAATTGCTTACTATTGTTTCATTCAGTGTATACCTTCATTAATTACTATGTTTCATCCTACTTCTTTCTCTCTGCCTCCTCATCAAATGCGATATATACAAAAATCTTTGTCCCCTCAAAAATTAAATAAAAAGAGAGGATATGTAGGGATATGTAGTTTGCATATGCGAAGGAATTTTCCTATTTTGGATGGCAAACCTCAGATAAGGAAGGCTATTTGCACATAGGTGCCAGGATTTGGCATTAGTAAATAAGTCCCTAAGTCTGTAAACAGGAGTAGAGGAAATGGGATATATGTGTATTAGACTTTAATTAAAGTCTAACATTATAAGTGCTTAAACAAAGCAGTAATGGTTACCCAAAGACTCTAGATTCTGTGAACCAATGATATACTGCCAAGTACGTTGTAACTTGTATGTAACAAACTATATAATGTCACTATGTAAGACAATAAAATCACCACATACATCCTCAACCTTTGCGTGTGTGTGGTCACTCTATACTTTTTCAAAAGGCAACTGGTTTTGTTTTTCTTTGAAGATGTTTTGCTTCTCCTCCAAGAAGCTTCTTCAGTTCAAACTGAATGATGGAGGATGGAAAGGTTTATATTCCCTGCAGTTATCTGGTCATTAGCACTCTTTCTGAAAGTCATTGAGGCCATTTGGGATTTACCTGTACCTTCAGGGTCACCTGAAACAGAATGCAAGTGTATGTGGAACCTTCTTGGAACTGCTGAAAGAAGTGTGTTGTAAATAGGAGATAAATGGTGTCATATCTCTGAGTCATTTCAGCAGTTCCAGGAAGGTTCCACACATATTTGCAGTATGACCATGAGGGCAAGGACTCTCAGAAAGAGTACTAACAACCAGATGACTGCAAGGAATATAAATCCTTCCATCCTTCACTATTCAGTCTGAACTGAAGAAACATCTTGGATGAGAAGTGAAATGTCTTCAAGGAAATATATATATAGTTTTCTGCCACCTAATAACTATTAATTCTTTCCTGGCACCTCATTATTTTGAATACAGGTGAGAAATGTGCTCTGCCATTCCAGTTAAAATAGATGAGCACTTGGCAGATGGCTAAATGATTATAAAGTGATTCTGTCCAAAGTTTTGGAGAGAGATAGGATAATATTGTTCTGCCAAACTGCAGGCTTGAAATGAAAGGGGGTGTTTTACAAAACAGTAAGGGGAGGAAGACAGGCAGGCAGTGCAAGATTAAGCATAAAAATAGCATTTTTTCAGGGCAAACGAAGAGAAAATGTAAAACAACAGAACTGATTGGCAGTAAAGAAAACAACAATGCAAACCTAGAAGATCTAAGGTCAGATGAATAAGCAACGTTACCAAAGCCAAAATAAGAAGGGACTTTTATATGCCAAGGTCAAACAAATTAGGTTTGAGGGTAAGCAGACTAAGATACTTGTCCCAAGAATAATTCTAAGGAACTTGTTATTTCAGATATTCACTGAAGATAAAGAACTTTTTCTCCCATGTGTTCAGAATAAAAGAAGATAGGAAAATATCTTGATGGTTAAAGACTCTACCGGTAGAAAGGAAGGGATGGCCTCTCATTCATTGACTGTATATCTTCATTTTTGTATATAATGGAGTCTACTTTCAAAGGAAAATCCATGTCAAAATAATCAGTCTTCTTTCAGCTCTACAAAAAGTAGTTACCCTGGAAAGAAATTCACTCAATTAGAAGAAGCTTAATGCCAACAAAAATGTAGTAAATGAGATGTAGTACACAATTTTGCAGAATAATAATTTCTAATCCAAGATACTGGTCAGACAGATTGTTACCCTATCAATACCCCCAAAGATTCTGCTTTCTGTATCCTTCATCCAAAAGTAGACTGTATTCTGTTATCCAAAGATCCTGGGTCTTATCTGAAAATATAGTTGATTTTCATAAACTGATGGGCATAGAATTGCTTCATCAATATGGCATGTCCATGCATTTTATCTTAAAACCTATTTGATAAATAGGGGTTAGCATGTATTCTGTTGTGGCACCATGATCAAAATGCAGTATTGCAGGCTAACTCTGCCCAAAGGGGGTTTGATTTGACCAGCTCAAAGTTGACTCTGTCTTCCAACCTTCTGAAGTCAGTAAAATGAGGACCCATATTGTTGGGGGCAATATGCCAACTCTGTAAATCACTTAGAGAGGGCTGTAAGCATTATGAAGTGGTATATAAGTTTAAGTGCTATTGCTATTTCTATATATTCTGTTTGGCAAAAGAAGCAAAAAAAAAAAACCTGCGCATAAGACATTTTTCTGCCTACTTTATTATACAGAAGTGAAAATTGGATTTGCCAGAGGAAATATAAAAATATGAGAGCAACGGCCATGGAGGACTTAAAGAAGTTACATGGTAAAACAAGAAGAGAAAAATTCAAGAATGTAGAAGGCTGAACAGATGTGATTAAACCCACACAAGAATGACTATTACAAAGAAGTATGTTGAGGTGGTGATCACATGGGGCGAATGGATGGTAAGCTAATTTCAAAATAAATATATGAAGAAAGAGAAAATAAATCTCAAGGAAAGAGTCAGCTGAAAAAGTTGTGGTTTTTCTTCTCTCCCCCACCCCCAAAAGAAGCTGAAAGAATGAAAGACAATACTGTATATGGAGTGGGAAAAGGAAGGAAGGTCCAAAAGGTATAGAGAGGTACAGTGCACAATGTCAATATATACCTATTTTAGCCATATTACTTTCCCTTTTTAAAAGTGAATTCACACTTTTAATCTCTATAGTTTACTATTTCTACCTCTTTCTCTGCACCTGGTGCAACATTGCTTTTCCTAAAAGGGAATAGCCTGATGGGTATGCATGTATGATGTATGAATAGACAGTTCTAAAAATTGTTTTGCTTTGTGAATAATGTGAGCTGTGAAAGTATTTCCTTAGGATCAAAGCCTTCATTATTCAAGTTTCTGTCTTACTTATATTCATCACATACAGAAAAGGAAGGGATAAAGAACAAAAGAAAATACATTTGTAAAACTATATTAAACTACAACCATTGCAGAGAAAAAGGTCTGGTAAATTCCTTTGAACAAAGGAGCATCTTTTAAATATTAAACAGGACCAAAGTCCTGTTCTCTAATTATTACTTTTTAGCAAACTATTTCTTTAAAGTCAAAGCAAAGATTAGCATTTAGTCAACCATCACTGGTCTAAAAATGCTAAGCAGGGTCAAACCTGAATATTACTATGGTAGTATGGGAGATGATAGCAAAATCAGAGGGTTGTGGTTTAGACTGGTAAGTAAAAAAACAATCCCTACAGAAATGCAATGACAAAACCCTTCTATATTAATTCCAGAAAATAATGTGGACATGTCCATGTACCCATCAGGTGTCAATTTTAATCAAAGGAAAATCTGTTTTATTTTAAAAGGATCAGTCAAATGAAAACAATAGTATCACTTTTGTCCTGGTAAAATGTCTGTGGAGATTCTCAGTCATCCAAGTCAGTTTCTCAAAGGTTTTTTTTTTCAAAAGACAACAGGACTGGTTTTTTTTTTTTTTTTAATTGAGAAAGACATTTTGGAAGCTTCTTGGATGAGAAGCAAAATGTCTTCAAAGAAAGAACAATCAAATTGCCTTTTGAAAAAGCATCTTTGGGACATTGCCTTGGTAATGAAAGAAATAGGAAGACTAGCCTGAAATGATTCTTGATGGCTATCATGCCTTACTGGGAACAGTCTTCCAACCCGTGATAGCATGAATATGTTCAAAAAGTCCCTCATCTACTGAAAGACCATCAAATCCTGTTAATCTAACTAAGATAACAATTCTTGAGTCACACTATACTCTGAATGAAAATTATAAATACTGAATTAGACTGTAGAAGTCCATCCACTTCAGAACTCTTTGATAGCTGCCTAAAATTGAAAATAATTTTTCCAATCATGGGTCTCAAAAAGTTCTTATAGTTAGATAAGTGAATTATTGAGTCTGTCATCTGCACCTCTATAACTGTCTGGTTTGGTTCTGCAACCCAACAAGACAGACACAGACTTCAGAAGATAATTAGAACTGCAGAAAAAACAATGGCTACCAATCTGCCTTCCATTGAGAACCTGTATATTGCACAAGTCAAAAAGAGGGTTGTGAAAATATTTACAGACCCCTCACATCTTGGACATAAACTGCTTCAACTCCTACCCTCAAAACGATGCTATAGAGCACTGCACACCAGAACAACTAGACACAAGTTTTTTCCCTGAATGCCACCACTCTGCTAAACAAATAATTCCCTCAACACTGTCAAATTAGTTTCTAAGTCTGCACTACTATTAATCTTCTCATCATTCTCACCACCCATCTCCTTCCACTTATGACTGTATGACTGTAATTTTGTTGCTTGCATCCTTACAATTTATATTGATATTTTTTCCTGATTGCTTATTTGTACCCTATGACTATCATTAAGTGTTGTATCTTATGATTCTTGATGAACGTATCTTTTCTTTTATGTACACTGAGAGCATATGCACCAAGACAAATTCCTTGTGTGTCCAATCACACTTGGCCATAAAAAATTCTATTCTATTCTATCCTATTCTATCCTATTCTATTCTATTCTATTCTATTCTATTCTATTCTATTCTATTCTATTCTATTCTATTCTATTCTATTCTATTCTCGATATATTGAAATAAAAGAGGTGGGTTACAAGAGTTCCATGAACCAGCATATTAACATGTACATTGGAGTGGAGGCTTTCTAATTTTCTCCTTTCCTGTGTTTCAACAAGGGTGTGAATCTCTTTGTGGCTTATGGAGAAGTTTGTCACTAGGTCTTACATGATTGTTTCCTGAATCTTTATCAGTCTGAAAACTTACTCTTATATCCTACATACAGGCCTGGAATATTGCTTCTATTGACTATCCTAAAAATTAGTGAAATGAAACCATTTGGTTAAAGCTAGAACAGGGAGAATGTGAGTTCTAGCTTCACCTTAAGCTATCTTCTGAGTGACCTTGGCCAGTCACTGTCTCTGAGCTCCAGGAAGGAAAGTATGGCAAACCACTTCTGAAATCTTGCCAAGAAAACTGGAAGGACTAATCCAGGCAGTCACTAATTGAGGAAAATGGATTTGATCATGAAATTGCATTCAGAGGAGAAGAAAGTAATAGAAGAATAATAGATTCTTATAATATTATAATATTATTATTATAATAATAGAAGAAAGTAATAGAAAGTAATAGAAGGAAAAGTAATAGAGGAAAAAAAAGTAATAGAATTGATGCATTCTATATAGACTTCTGTAAAGCCTTTGATTCAGTAGTACATGACAAACTACTTCTAAAACTAAAATCTTATGGCATTTCCAGATCCCTGCATAAGTGGATAGCTGCGTTCCTATCAAACAGGCAGCAAGTAGTCGAAGTAGGCATGCCCTATCAAACCCTGCACCTGTTAACAGTGGTGTCCCCCAAGAAAAAGAGCCTCAGATAGCTCAACAAGCTAGATAGCCTGTTATTAACATCCAGCTGTCTGCAATTATTGCAAGTTCGAGGCTCAAGGTTGACTCAGCCTTTCATCCTTTCT
The DNA here is from genome assembly GCA_030761175.1 of Masticophis lateralis. Classification (NCBI taxonomy): domain Eukaryota; kingdom Metazoa; phylum Chordata; class Lepidosauria; order Squamata; family Colubridae; genus Masticophis; species Masticophis lateralis. Next base: position 942,390 of record JAUDYJ010000008.1, read on the forward strand.
AAGGTAGGTAAATTGAGGACCCAGTTTGTGGGGGCAATAAGCTGACTTTGTATACAAATATACAAAAGTATGAAGGCTATTGCTTAATGCATTGTAAGCCGCCCTGAGTCTCCAAAGAAGGGCAGCATATAAATCTAGTTTTTTTAAAAAAAGAAGTGTTTTAGGACTCACACTCTTTATACTTTACATAAACGACCTTTGCGATCATATTATAAGCAACTGCGTTCTCTTTGCCAAGGATGTAAAACTATTTAACACTACCAATGCTGCTACCCTACAAAAAGACCTTGACTATCTGTCAGAATGGTCAAACAATTGGCAACTCCAAATCTCAACCATCAATTGCTCTGTTTTACACATTGGGGAAAAAAAATCAAAACAAAAACTATAAGTTGGGCAGATACGACCTCGTAGACCTTGGAGTACTCATCTCAAATGATCTAAGTGGCAGAGCTCACTGTAACAGCATTGCCAAAAAGACATTAAAAATTACTAACTGAATCTTGTGTAGCTTCTTCTCTGGTAATATTGTACTACTAACAAGAGCAGCGGTTCTCAACCTGGGGGTCGTGACCCCTTGGGGGGTCGAATGGACATTTCACAGGGGTCGCCAAAGCCCTCTCTCACCCCCTCCCCACACCTTCATTCACCCTCTGCCTCTTTTGGATCGCTGGTCGCTGTTCGTTTACCCTGCCCACTCCCAATCTATTGCTGCCTCCTAAATCCCAGCTGATGGCTAGAGGGAAAAAAATTGTTTAAATTCTTGCCCAGGGACTTCAAAGGGCCACCCTACAGCTGATCAGTGTTAAAAGAAAACAAATGAGTAGACCGGTGCCTGCAAAAATAGAAAAAACAGCCCCTTTCAGTTTCAGCATAGGTAAATTACCATAAATTGATTTGATCAGTCTCCCGACTCTCAGCTGATTTGCTCTCAGCTGTTTTGCCCAGGGCTCTGTTGCTAGCTAGCTGCAAAGATGTAAATTGCTGGAGCAGATATTTTCCCCCCTAGCTATGCTGAAAAAGGGAACTGAAAGTAAAGCAGGGTCTTTCCTGCAAGGTGACAAAATGAGGCAGAGAGAGATTTCTTTTTCTTTTTCCTGACCAAAAAAGGTAGGTGCAATGGGAAATTTGGAGCAAAAGAGGAGGTTCAAGTTTTTAAAACATGAAAGAAAAAAAGCTGTATTTAATTAGGGAATTGTAATAATTGAGATACTATTAATTGTATATTGTGTTGAAAGCAGAAAGGGTTAAGTTGTGGTTTGAAGGAATATATGGGGAAAATTATTTGGTTTATTATTATTGGTAAATATAATTAATTGATTTGTAAGAAATTGGATTGCATGGAAATAATTGGAATATTCATGTTCATATTGATTAATATACAAAAAAGATAGTTATATAACTAATTGATTTATATTAAAATGTTGAATTTGTATTAAACAACTGTATTACATAATTACATAATTAACCAATGCAATGATGGATATAAAAATAGATGACAATGTGAAGGGATATAATATAGAATAGAGGGGAAAAATTGAATTTGATTAAGATTAGAGATGAGGATGAAGTGTAATATTGGTTTTTTAAAAAAATAGATGAGGAATAAATATGACAAAAAGGAAATATAGAAATTGTAAATTTAATTGAAATGACTAAATACTGTTTAAATTTGTGAACTGACCAAATACTCTGTTCAAAGAAAATACATTGTATGTTTGTATGTGTGTTTCTAATTATTGCTATTTATTCATATTTGTTCTCTTTTATTCTTTTTTTTTTATTGAAAAAGTTTTACAAGTACAAATTTTTCATTCCCCCCCCCCCCAATTTCCCCCCCACCCCCCCTTGGCTTCCCTTACAAAAGATATTATTTTATACAGTCTACAAATATTTGACAAAAAAAAAAATACGGTGAAATCCGGATAAGATAACAAATCCCACTATTAATAATAAAGTTTTTCTAAAAATAACATCCAAATGATAATAATAATTACCTTCATTTATCAATCCCTCTTAATACTTAACAAATAACAAAATCAAAAACATAATTCGCATTCTGTCATCTGATCTACCCCACTATCAGTAATAAAATTTTTCCAGTCTACAAGTATTATAATAATTAAATCAAAATAAAAAATATCAAACATTTCTCTAATCTAATAATAATAATTATTTACCTTTATCAATCCCCCTTAATATATAATAATAATAAAATGTAATATAATATATAATAAAATCACATATATCAAATAAGATTCTGTATCAATATGTCAATCTCTATTCTAATTTTAATTACCTCCACTTACTCTTTCCATTGTATGCTGTAAACCCTCCACACAACTTAACCTTCTTCAACTAAATACTAACTGATAGTTCTTTGTTTGATATTTATTCTGCACATAATCTATCTATTTCCTCCATTCCCTAACAAAAGTTTCTTGAGTCCTATCTTTTAAATAGTCCTATCTTTTAAATTAGTTCCTAACCCAGCCGCCTCCAGCTTATACATTACCACCTTGATTTTGACACTGACCTCACTGCCTCCATACTATAGTTTCACCACCTAGACAACCTTCCCTCTTTATATATACAACTACGCCCCCCCCCCCCCCATGGAGCTATTATCATTCTACCTTCACTGTTTGGCATTATTTCCAACTGAGCCAGCCTCTTGTCATACGTTGTCTGGGCAGCTACTAATGTGGTTGCTGAGGGAGTTTCGAATTACTGACATCATTAAGCAGACAGAACAACAAACTTATTACGACCATCTTATTCAGAACGAGCCGCCGTTAGAGGATGACTAGATTTTTATTCTCTGCTTATCCTGAGATTGCACTAAACTCCTTCCCCCTGCTGTGAGAGGGCAAGGGAGACCAGTTTCTTACCCACACTGAATTTATTACTCGACTGCCTCAAGACTCTTACATCAGACTATTGGACCAGACCCAAATGCTGTACCCATCTGACTTACTAGATGTATTTGGCGACCGAACTCTTGGCATTGCGAGACTCCCCCCTCTTGCAAATTTGGCCCTCCACATTATCGAGGGCCCACCTTAATGACGGGTTTTGGGACCCCGAGAGGTGGCATGCCAAAAAACGGGGATTGAGGGGTTTTTTAAGCTCTTGTTTTACTAAATTTTTAAGGGGTTCAGGGGTGGGGGTGGGAGTGGGTTTGGGGGAGAACCCACAGGGGGGAAGATTAGGTCCAGCTGTTTATGGGGCCGCGGGGGGTCAAGATTCTGGAGGCAAGAGGGCGTCTACTAAGCCCTCTGTCGAGGGCTGTGCGATCAAGATACTGTGTGGGAGGGGCAGATATGGCGTGGGTAGGGGACCATATCATGTGGTGGGGGCTCGCACTCGCTGTCTTCGAGCGATTGCGTGCCCCGGTCCCCCGAGCCATTCCCGTTCCCCGGGTTGTTTAGAGTCTCAGGACCCGAAGCTCCGGCTGTTGTTATGCAATGCGAGGTCCGTTGTCAATAAGGCCCCCCTCATATGTGACCTTCTTCAAGAGGGGGGTGTGGACCTGGCCGGCATTACTGAGACCTGGTTGGGCCACGAGGGGGGGGTTCCCCTCGTGGAGATGTGCCCACCAGGTTTCCTTGCATTCCACCAGCCGAGAGCTCAGGGGAGGGGTGGGGGAGTAGCGGTCATTATTAAGGAAGGTCTGAGTCCGAGGGAGACCACTGTACCGCAGATAGCCGGGTGTGAGTCCATCTTCGTGAGGTGGGGTCGTGGTGGGCAGATGGGTCTGTTAGTCACGTACCTGGCTCCCTGCCACGTGGCAACAACCCTGCCCGAGCTTCTCAATGTTGTAGCCGAAGTGGCGGTTGATACCCCTAGGCTTATGGTCATGGGGGATTTCAACCTGCCATCTATCGGTGAAACATCTGAGTTAGCCCGGGAGTTCATGGCTTCCATGACGGCCATGGACCTGACCCAGGTAATTCAGGGCCCGACCCACGTTGGTGGACACACCCTGGATCTAGTTTTTGTCTCTGGTCAGTGGTTGAGTGGTCTAGATATTGGGGATATAGTTATGGAGCCCTTGTCATGGACTGACCACTCGCTCCTTCGACTCGACTTTCAGACCGCTGCACCTCACCGCAGGGAGGCGGAACCGACTAGGTGGTTCCGCCCCAGGCGCCTGATGGATCCTGATAGGTTCCAGATGGAGCTTGGGCCATTTCCTGAGACACTGACACACGACTCGGCTGAGGATCTGGTGGCTGCCTGGAATAGGGCAGCCGGTGGGGCCTTGGACCGTGTCGTGCCTTTGCGGCCTCTGACCCCGCGCCGAACTCACTTATCTCCTTGGTTTACCGAGGAGCTGAGGGAGATGAAACGCCGGAGAAGACGCCTAGAGAGCGGTTGGAGGGCCAGTCGCTCTGAATCTGACTTGACACTAGTAAGAGCTCACATTAAGACTTACTTAGTGGCAATAAAAGCGGCAAAATCTAACTATTTTGCCACCCTTATCGCATCATCAGATAATCGCCCAGCCGCCCTGTTTAGGGTGACCCGCTCCCTCCTTCATTCGGGAGCACGGGAGGATCCCTTGCAGGGTCGTGCTGAGGATTTTGTTCAATATCTGGATGACAAAATAACTCAGATTCGGGATGACTTGGCCGCCGACTGGGTTAGTTTGGGCGAGGTGACTGAGGCAGGTCTTGAGAGTGTTATCTGGGCTGAGTTCGATCCTGTGGCTCCCGAGGACGTGGACAGGACCTTGGGGAGACTGAATGCAACCACATGTTTATTGGACCCGTGTCCCTCCTGGTTGGTGCTGGCCTCCCGGGAGGTTACACGAGGCTGGCTCCAGGAGATCATAAATGCTTCTTTGCGTGAGGGTGCCGTACCAGCCGCCTTGAAGGAGGCGGTGGTGAGGCCCCTCCTGAAGAAGCCCTCCCTGGACCCGGCTATTTTGGCTAATTACCGTCCAGTCTCCAACCTTCCCTTTTTAGCGAAAGTTGTTGAGAGTGTGGTTACATGGCAGCTCCCTCGGTACCTGGATGAAGCTGTCTATTTAGACCCGCTCCAGTCCGGCTTCAGGCCTGGATACAGCACTGAAACGGCATTGGTCGCGTTGGTGGATGATCTCTGGCGGGCCCGGGGTAGGGGTTATTCCTCTATCCTGGTGTTATTAGACCTCTCAGCGGCTTTTGATACCATCGACCATGGTATCATGTTGCGCCGATTGGAGGGACTGGGGGTGGGAGGCACCGTTTTACGGTGGTTCTCCTCCTACCTCTCCGACCGGTCGCAATCTGTGTTGACAGGGGGGCAGCGGTCGACCCCGAGGTGCCTAGTGTGTGGGGTGCCGCAGGGATCGGTCCTCTCGCCCCTCCTGTTCAACATTTATGTAAAGCCGCTGGGTGAGATCATCCGTGGTTTTGGGGTGGAGTTCCATCAGTACGCTGATGATACGCAGCTGTACATTTCCACCCCAGACCACCCCAACGATGCGGTGGAAGTGATGTCCCAGTGCCTTGAAGCCGTGCGGGCCTGGATGGGGAGAAACAGGCTTCGACTCAACCCCTCCAAGACCGAGTGGCTGTGGCTGCCGGCGTCCCGATATAGCCAGCTGACACCATCACTGGTTATTGGGGGCGAATCATTGGCCCCCACGGAAAGGGTGCGCAACTTGGGCATCCTCCTGGACCCACGGCTGTCTTTGGAAGATCACACGACGGCTGTGGCCAGGGGAGCTTTCTATCAGGTTCGCCTGATACGCCAGTTGCGGCCCTTTCTAGATCGGGACTCCCTACGCACAGTCACTCAGGCACTCGTCACCTCTTGCCTGGACTACTGCAATGCTCTCTACATGGGGCTCCCCTTGGGATGCACCCGGAGGCTCCAACTAGTGCAGAATGCGGCCGCGCGGGGGATTATGGGAGCGACGGGACGCTCCCATGTGACACCTCTCCTGTGCGAGCTGCATTGGCTACCTATGGACTTCCGGGTGCGTTTCAAGGTGTTGGTGACCACCTTTAAAGCGCTCCATGGCTTAGGACCAGGGTACTTACGGGACCGCCTTCTGCCGCCAATAGCCTCCCACCGGCCGGTGCGTTCCCACAGAGAGGGTCTCTTCAGGGTGCCGTCAGCCAGACAATGCCGGCTGGCGACCCCCAGGGGGAGGGCCTTCTCTGTGGCAGCCCCTACCCTCTGGAACGATCTTCCTCCAAAACTGAGAACAATTGCTGACCTCCGGACTTTTCGTCGGGCCCTGAAAACTCATCTCTTTCAGCTTGCTGGTCTAGCCTGACCCCGCTGAATTTTTAAGATCTGTATTATAGGGTTGGGTATTTTAAATATTTAATGGTTAATGGTTTTAATTTTTAGCCAAAGTTATATGCTTTTTTAAAGAAATTGTTTAACTTTTGTGTACTATTTTATTTGGCTGTTCACCGCCCTGAGTCCGCAAGGAGAAGGGCGGTATACAAATCTAAACAAACAAATAAATAAATAAATAAATAAATAAATAAATAAATAAATAAATAGGCTGAGATCTTTGCCATTTCTGCAAAACTAGCCATTTTCAAAGTCCATTCTTCAATAGTAGGTAAAATGTCTTTTTTCCAATATTGTCCAATAAGTAACCTAGCTGCAGTAATCATATATAATATCAACCTTGTTTTGCTTGTTGGAAAATCCTTAACTATACCCAATAAGAACAATTGCGGAGAAAATTGAAGCTTCTTCTTCAAAACATTCTGCATAACCCACCAAAGTTTAATCCAAAAAGCTTTCACTTTTCTGCAAGTCTACCATATGTGATAATATGTAGCATCTAAACATCTCCAACATCTTGGTTGAACATTAGGGTACATGCATGACAATTTCTTATGATCTAAATGCCACCTATAAAACATTTTATAAAAATTTTCCCTCAAATTCTGTGCCTGAGTAAATTTAACATTCTGAACCCATATCTTTCCCCATGTTTCCAACATCACTGGTTCAGCAAAGTTTTGTGCCCATTTTATCATACAATCTTTAACTAATTCACTCTCTGAATCTCTTTCTAACAATATATTATAAACCCTTTTAATATGCATCGGCCCTTTCTGTTTTATCTGCGTCACCAAATCTTCTTCATACAGCATCAGACCAGTTTTTTGATCTTCTCTCCATGTTGATTGAAGTTGACTATACTGTAACCAAGTTAAATTAATCCCTTCTTCCAACAGAGTTTTTAATGACTTCAAATTCCAGCTGCCCCCATCAGTAAAAAGTATCTCTTTATATAAAATCCCCCCGAGTGACTTTATATTCCGTATAATGTGCCCAAGATCCAACCACAAAGGTATTTTGTAATCCAATTTAGACTAGTGCTTCTTCCAAACTCTCATCAAAGAGTTTCTGAGTATATGGCTTCAATACATTACATTGTCCACTTTGTTTTCATAAAATAAGTATGCATGCCAACCAAATTCCAAATTGTGGCCTTCTATATTCAAAATTTCAGTCTTTGTTGTTCCAAACCAATCAGTCACTTGTGTCAACGCTGCTGCTTCATAGTATAGCCGTAAGTTTGGAACTTTAAGGCCACCTCTCTCCTGGATATCCTGTATGATTTTCAGTTTTACTCTTGGCTTTCTCTCATTCCAAATAAATTTGTTCAAACCCGATTGCCACTCAGTCAAGTTTCTATCACTTTTGAGCACCAGAATCATTTGAAACAAAAACAGAAATCTAGGTAGAACATTCATCTTAACTGCTGCAATTCTGCCAAGTAGAGATAGTTGCAGTTTTTTCCAATTTTCCAAATCTTTTTGCACCTTTCTCCACAAAACTTCATAATTATTTTGAAAAAGTTTTATATTTGAAGCTGCAACCTGCACTCCTAGATATTTCACCTTTGAAACTATTTCAAAGCCTGCCAACGTTTCCATTTCTTCCTTTGGGCTTCCGACATATTTTTAACTATCATCTTTGTTTTTTTCTGATTCAGTCTGAATCCTGAGACCAAACCATATTCCTCTATGTTGTGTTTCATCTGGATGATTGATTCCAAAGGATGTGTTAGGGTAACCACCAGATCATCTGCAAATGCCCTTACTCTGTAATCCTTTTGCCTTATAACTATTCCCTTCAAAGCGTTCGAATCCCGTATTGAGTTCAACAAGACTTCTAAAGTTAAAATAAACAACAATGGGGATAGCGGACATCCTTGTCTTTTTCCCTTTTGTATATTAAAATTAATTGTTAAACGCCCATTAAACGCCCATTTGCACTGTTTGCTCTTGATAAATTGCTGATATCGCCTGGACAAACTAGTCCCCAAAATTCATTTTAGACAAAGTCTTTAATAGAAAATTCCAATTAACCCGATCAAAGGCCTTTTCTGCATCCAAAAACACCAGCACTGCAGGGATCTGTTTACATTTCTCAAGATGTTCCAATAAATCTATGAGTTGCCTCACATTATCCTTCATATATCTGCCCTCTATAAATCCAGCTTGATCATGATGAATCACCTCTTGGATAACTGGCATCAGTCTGTTGGCTAATACTTTTGCAAAGATTTTATAGTCCGTATTCAAAAGAGAAATTGGTCTGAAATTTTCTGGTTTTGTAGAACCATCCTCCTTTGGTATCAATGAAATAAAGGCCGTCTTCCATGATGGGGGTATTTTACCCCCCTGTTGTATACTGCAGGATAAATCCTTAAGATGTTCAATCAATTCTGTTTGTAGAGTTTTGTAATACAATGCTGTCAAACCATCCGTCCCAGGAGCTTTAGCTGATTTTAGTTGTTTAATTGCAAGTATAATCTCTTCAGAAGTTATTCCTTGATTCATTCTTTCCTTTTGTGCAGTAGAAATTTTTGTAATTCTAGTTCCTTCAAGGTATTCATCTATAAGCTCATTCTTTATGTTACCTTTATGATATAATTTAGCATAATAGTCTAAGAAAGCTTGTTTTATTAAATTTTGTTGAAAAACTTCTTCCCCTCCATATTCAATAGTATCAATAACGCGAGAGCATCGCTGTTTTCTCAATGTATATGCCAACTATCTGCCTGGTTTATTGGCATTACAAAATGTATTATGTTTTGCACATTGTAAATTAGTTGCCGTTTGTTCTGCTATAAGCATTTGAAATTGATCTTTCAGAAGTTTTATAGATTCTTGCAATTTATTATCTAGCGGATTTTTAATATGTAGTTGTTCCTTTTTCTTTATCTCTGGTTCCAGTTCTGTTCTTTTCCTTTGTTGAATTGACTTATGCTTAGAATCCATATAAATCAGTACACCTCGCATATATGCCTTACTCGCATCCCAAACGATTTCAATGGGTGTACCCTTATTCAAATTCATTTGGAAAAATTCCTTCACATGTTTTTCAAGTTCGGTTATATTCTTTTCATATCTAAACAAATTCTCATTCAATCTCCAAGATCTTCTCTCTTTCTTCTCCAATTCTATTTCTATCCATATTGGACTATGATCCGTTAGCATTCTGGGAAATATTTTGGTCTTTGTCGTTCTAGTAAGTAAATCAGGTGTAACCAAAATAAAATCAATCCTAGAAAAAGATCTGTGTTGGTCTGAGAAAAATGTAAAATCCAATTCCTTCAGATTCTGAACTCTCCATACATCTTTTAATTCCAAGTCCTCTTTCATAGCAAAAAAAGTCTGTGGTAACTTAACCCCTGATTTGGCCAGACTCTTTTTATCAATTTTGATATCAATCACCCCATTCCAATCTCCCATAATCAAAATAGATTTATAATTCCATTCTAGTATTTTAGCATATAATAATTCATAAAAATTTTCCTGCTGTTGGTTAGGGGCATAAATTCCAATCAATAGCAACGGATCGTTTTGTAAGTTTATTTCAATTGCAATATATCTTCCATGATCATCTGTTTCTATAATTTTAGCTGGTATTCTTTTAGAGCTATACAACACTACTCCATTCTTTTTTTCCGGACTTGAAGATAAAAAATGTGTTCCTAATTTAGAATTTATCAAGTATTTTTGATCCTGGGTTCTAATATGAGTTTCTTGCAGGCAGACAACATCATTATTAAATTGTTTCAAATAATGAAATATTTTCCTTCTTTTCTGTGGAGAATTCAGTCCATTCACATTCCAGGATAGAAATGTAACTGTCATTTGAAGTTTCACGAAGTGAATCAACCATTTGCCGAAGTCTCTGTTCCAGAGCAGTAGTCTTCGGTCTGGCTCCTCCTATGGCTTCAGATTTCTGTGATTTACCATTAGCCCCTTTCTCTTCTTGTGGTATACTGGATCTCTGCTGTTTCTGCTTCTCTAACATTTGCTTCTCAGCTGCTCGGGTTATACGTTTATCTTTAGGTTCCTGCAGTAACAGTTCAAGGTCCATTGCCACCTCTCTTGTGCTTCTAAGGGGCTTTTTTTTAATCTCTGGAAAATCCATGAGAGCATCATCTGAAAGGCCACCTACTGCTCCTTGAGCTTCTTCTATTGCTCTTTGAGTTTCTAATTCCATCTGCTTACAGTGTTCCTCGGTCTCTCTATCAGATTCTTTGTCTTTAACACCTTCCTCTATAGTTAACAACGTAGATGAACATGGAGATGTGGCAGTCCTTTTGAAAATATTATAGTAGAAATGTTCCGCTTTTTCAATGGTATTTAAATGGTATCTCTCTTCTTCATATCTCAAAATTATGCCAGCTGGGGCATCCCATCTGAATGGAATCTGACATCTTTTCAATTCAGTCACCAAAAATCTAAAATCTTTTCTGTCTCTTAACATCTTGGGTGGTAACTCTTTGTAAACACCAATCTGATTTCCTTCTATCTGGATATTGGCAAGAAAAGACTTCTGCAAGATATCATTCCTCAATCTTCTATCAGTAAAATAAACAACAACATCTCTAGGCAAATTCCTTTTGTCTTGCCACATGTGAGTTCACCCTGTAGGCTTTATCAATTCTGCTAAAAATTTGATCAGGATCTACCTTTAATAACACAGCTAATGCCTCAGCACAAACTGTTCTTAGATCTTCTCTGTTATTTTCTTTCATACCTCTCAGTCTTAGAGCAAACTCCATAGACCTGAATTGAAACATTGTCACCTCATTTTCAATCCTTTGAGTTCTGACATCAGCATTAAAAATTTTTTCTTCTGTTACTTTCATCTTAGATTCAACGTGTGTGTTAGGTTCTCCCACTTTTTTCTCAATTTCCACCACCGCATCTGAAAGACCAGAGACTACTTTAATTATATTTTGATTCAATTTGTCATATTTTTCTTGTACCAAGTCCTTAATTTCCTTTTGAGATCTTTCCATTGATCTTTCCATTTTTTCAACAACATTTCCTAAAGTCTTTGTTATAAACTCCTTCAAATCCTCATTTCCAGTTCCCTGCTCGTGACTTTGAATCTACATTTGTGGCTTTTCTGGCTTTTCTTTTGTCTGATGAGTAGGGGAACCACCACCACCCCCGGCTTAGTTTGTTTTGAAGCCATACCTCCACACAGTCTTAGCTTTTCCAAAAAAGAGGATTTACCTCCTTTTCTAGCTTTTCTTCCCAATTTTGTGGAGGCAGAAATTGAATCTATCTTCTTAGTTATTTAAATGTCCCAGTTAAGTGCCACAAGCAGGCAAACTCTCTCACTTTCGCTTTTAACTCTCCCTTCTTCCGTTTGAGCCAATCGCCATTTTAAGTTACTTTGTATCTCTTTCTCCCATTTGAATCCTTTTTTTGAGAAAATGTTAACAAAAATACTTGCAGTTTTAGACTCCAAATTTCACCCTGTTTTATTTGCTGTAGATTTCTGTTATTTTTGAAGCTGTTGCTCTCGCCGTCTTGCTCTGTAAAAACAGAGATCCTCCGCTGTCCAGAGCCCTGGCAAGTTGGAAGGGGAGCCTTTTTCCCTGAGTCCTCCCCAGGACAAAAGAACAAACCTGGGGGCTTCTCAAGGGGCTCTACCCCATCTCGCCAGCTCCAGCCATCCTTCCTTACGAAGTGCAGGCTTTCCGAGCTGCCTCACAGCTGTTGAGGCGGCTCTAACAAACAGCGAAGCCGGCGGTCATGAAAAGACCGCCTGGCAACGGCAGAGACGCCAACCGGAAGCCTCTTTTATTCTTTAAAGTTTAACAATTAATTCATTATCTTAATATCTTTATATTTGTTTGGGGTTGGTTTTCTTCCCTTTCATCTCTTTTATTGTACAGCAATCTTTCTCCTCAAACTTACCACCTCTCTCTTTTCTTTCCTTCTTACTTTCTCTTCCCCCCTTCTTCTCCTCCCTACTTCCTCTTCCTTTCTCCTTCTCCTCCTCTCTTCCTCCCTCTCTTACTCTCACTCCTATTCTAATTTCTTTTCCCTTCCTTCATCCCTCTCTATTGTTGTATCCCTTTATGCATATGGACTACTCTGAGGGCTGAAAAAGTTATTTTTGACTGGTCTTCACACTTTTTTTTATAATAAAAGTTTTTTATGTTTAATATTAAAACATCCAAACAATGCGAAATCAATTATTGTACATCATTTTATCCCCATCCAACCCCCCCCTTCCCAATTCCCCCCCCCCAACTTCCCAGAGCAAAAACAGGATATAACATTTAACAAACATAGGCTAAAGTATGCTAACTACTACAGAATTCAAAACTCTCTCACACTCGTTAACTCCCCATTTTAAAAATTATACTTCAACCTTCCTTTTATAGATTCTCTTATCACATTTCACATTTTTTTTAAAAAAAGAGAAAAAAACCCTATAATCTTAATTTAAACATTTTAAAATCTCTGAATACATTAGCAAAACATTCTCCAAAATATAAGTTTCAAAACTTTCAAAAAGTTATCCATTAAATTTTAAGTTAGCCACCTTTAAATTTCAACACTTTAAAGTGTTGAAATTTAGTTCAAAAAGTTATCCAACTTTAGTTAAATCTTTTAATTCTCTTATCACTTTTAAATTAGCCATCTTTAAACTTCAATACTTATTATTTCTAAATCATGAATAAATTCTTTAAAATATAAATTTCATAATTTTCAGGAAGCTATCCAAACCATTCATTTTTAGCTAGACATTTTTACTTCAGTAAAACATTCCTCAAAATATAAAACTCAAAAACAAACAAAAAAAACCCTATCCCTTAAGTCAAATCCAAAACTAAATATAATAAAACACTTCCCTTATTTCTTTATCTTAAAATAAGCTTAAAAAATACTAATTTCAATAAGTAAATTTGTTATTAAAATCCTCCCCCAAAAGAATTTTTTTTTAATCTTTCTTTCTATATTTTTTCCAATCCTTCACCAATAATACTTTCTTCTTCAGCATTACTTCTCCCCCTGATTTTATTTTCAAAAAATTTTTGGTTTGAAATTGTAGTTGGTGTGTCTTTGGAATTCGCTCTCTTCTTGGAATTATGTCCTTTAAGTTGAAGCCCCCATTTCGACTCCTCCTGCATTTGTAGTCAATCAGTTCGTTCCTTAAATATTGATTCTGTCTGTAGAGCCAAAACTTGTCAAAATATTTATCAGCCTGCAGTAAAGAATCTTCTTGCTGTTTTTCAATTAATTGAATGAAAGCCTCTTCCAAAACCTCTGTTTCCAGTGTAATAACCTGCATTTTAATCCCGACACCATCTCTTTTGTCCTCCAAAGTCACATTATCCTGATTACTTACTTCCTCTTTTCCAGCCAGCAAGTCATTTTTATTCCCCAATTTAAAATTTTGAATAGATCTTTTAATTATCTGTCTTATCTCAACAGTAAAAGATTTTAAGAGATCTTTTAAATCCTTCGCAGTCACCACTTGTAGGATTGCTGACTCATATAATCCATCTTTGATTTCAGCTATTTTTCAATTGCCTCTTTATATTTGTATTAATTCAGCTATCAGGTTGTTAAATCCAATTATTTTCCACACAAATTAGAGATGTAAATTAGTTAAAATCAGTACCATAGTCTTTTCCATTCCACTTCCACTTTAAATCTTTTTCTTGAATAACCCGATAGCTTTAACAATGTTGCTAATGTTAACAAGGACTTACACTTATAAGTTGCATTTTCACAGGCACCATCTTTCTCTTTTTAAATGGAGTTAACATTCAATACTTGCATTTTTTTCCTCCTGGATTGACTCTGTCAGCATCCAAAGTCCAAATTCTTTATAGTCTTCAATTTACTTTGCTGATGTGGTCGCGACGCTTTGGTCTGCTTATTTTTAAGCAGACTCGTCCCTGCTCCGGAGGTTTAAAGGGCTTTCAGGGAGCTCTCACCCTGCAGGTTTAAAAAAAAAAAGCCTGAGGGTCTAGGGGAGCTCTACCCAGACCCTTCTGCTCTTCTCTCCCCCTTTTTCCTTGGAGGAGAGTTTTAAGCTGCTAGACAGCTGATTTTCACTGTTCTAGCAGCTATACAGAGACACAGGGCTAGAGCTCCTAAAAGGAGCTCCATCAGCGTTTCGTGGAGCCACCGGAAGATTGGTGAACTGACCAAATATTCTGTTCAAAGAAAATACATTGTATGTTTGTATGTGTGTTTCTAATTATTGCTATTTATTCTTATTTGTTCTCTTTTATTCTTTAAAGTTTAACAATTAATTCATCATCTTAATATCTTTATATTTGTTTGGGGTTGGTTTTCTTCCCTTTCATCTCTTTTATTGTACAGCAATCTTTCTCCTTAAACTTACCACCTCTCTCTTTTCTTTCCTTCTTACTTTCTCTTCCCCCACTTCTTCTCCTCCCTACTTCCTCTTCCTTTCTCCTTCTCCTCCTCTTTTCCTCCTTCTCTTCCTCTCACTCCTATTCTAATTTCCCTTCCTTCATCTCTCTCTATTGCTGTATCCTTTTATGCATATGGACTATTCAGAGGGCTGAAAAAGTTATTTTCGATTGGTCTTCACACTTTTGACCAGTCCTCAAATTTTACATTTTTGCCCTATCTTATCACCAAGGTGAAGAGAAGCAGTTGTGAAATGAGTGACAATTCAATTTTTCCCTTCTATTCTATATGATACCCCTTCACATTGTCATCTATTTTTATATCCATCCTCACATTGGTTAATTATGTAATTATATAATACAGTTGTTTAATACAAATTCAACATTTTAATATAAATCAATTAGTTATATAACTATCTTTTTTGTATATTAATCAATATGAACATGAATATTCCAATTATTTCCATGCAATCCAATTTCTTACAAATCAATTAAGTATATTTACCAATAATAATAAACCAAATAATTTCCCCCATATATTCCTCCAAACCACAACTTAACCATTTCTGCATTCAACACAATATACAATTAATACTATTTCAATTATTACAATTCCCTAGTTAAATAGAGCTTTTTTTCTTTTGTGTTTTAAAAACTTGAACCTCCTCTTTTCCCCTAAATGTCCCATTGTTTGCAGTTTTGCACCTACCTTTTTTGGTGAGGAAAAAGAAAAAGAAATCTCTCTCTGCCTCATTTTGTCACCTTGCAGCAAAGACCCTGCTTTACTTTAAGTTCCCTTTTTCAGTATAGCTAGGGGGAAAAAATCTGCTCCAACAATTTGCCTCTTTGCAGCTAGCTAGCAAGAGAGCCCTGGGCAAAACTGCTGAGAGCAAATCAGCTGAGAGTCGGGAGGCTGATCAAATCAATTTATGGTAATTAACCTATGCTGAAGCTGAAAGGGGCTGTTTTTTTCTATTTTTGCAGGCACCGGTCTACTCATTTGTTTTCTTTTAACACTGATCAGCTGTAGGGCAGCCCTTTGAAGCCCCTGGGCAAGAATTTAAACAATTTTTTTCCCTCTAGCCATCAGCTGGGATTTAGGAGGCAGCAATAGATTGGGAGTGGGCGGAGTAAACGAACAGCGGCCGGTGATCCAACAGAGGCAGAGGGTGAGGGAAGGCATGGGGGGAGGTGGGTGAGAGAGGGCTTTGGGGACCCCTTTGAAATGGCCGTTCGACCCCCAAAGGGGTCACGACCCCCAGGTTGAGAACCTCTGATCTAGCCCATGAAATACTCTGAATCAATGGTATGTTTCCATCATGTTTATTTATCCAACTCTGCTCTCTTACAGGTGGATCCCAGCGCCTCATTATGCCCTTTAAGTACCAGGGAGGTGTGGCCAAAAGGTAAGGAGGGGTGAGCGTGTTAACCCTTGCAGTGCCAAGCAGGGGGTGGCATGTGAGTTAGGCATTTATATGTGACAAAACCCCCTCTAAATGCCTAACTAGCTGTGTCTGTGAGCAGATGTATTACAAATGTATGCCTAGTTTGGATCTTAAGTAAGTATGTTGTTTATTCTGTAGAGGTTTCGTGAGTATGTCGGCTATCTGTTCTTCTGTTTCACACTGAGTGGCTCTAATAAATCCAATGTTAGAAAGTTGCCTTACGTGCTTATGTTTAATGTCTATATATCTTGACCTTTGACCCACTGCATCTGCCTTGGATATCTCAATGGCTGCTTTGTTGTCCTCATGAATGATAATGGGGTATGAGGGCTCAGTCCAAATGTTGGATAGTACATCATCGAACCAGGTTAAATTATTTGTGGCCTTGGAGATACATACGAACTCAGCTTCGGTGGTGGATGTAGCAACTAAGTTCTGTTTGCTGGTGTTCCAATGGACAGGGCTGTCATTGAGGAAAAAAATGTACCCAGATGTGCTTTTCCTGCTTTTCACGTCTCCTGCCCAGTCAGCGTCTGCGTAGCAGCAGAATATGGGTTCCTTGGAGATTTTTGGTTCGAGTCCTAGGTATGCATTTGAACTGTATTTTAGATATCTGAGGAGTCTCTTTACTGCCTCCCAATGATAGGTTGTGAGTTTGCTAACACACCTGGATAGGAGGTTGATGGGTAGAGCGATGTCTGGCCTTGTCCAGTTCGCAATATATAGTAGAGATCCTATGGTTGATCTATATAGCTTATAGCTCAACCATAGCTTACAGATCAACCTTATTTATTTATTTATTTATTTATTTATTTATTTATCAAATTTATATACCACCCTACTCCCAAGAGGGACTCAGGGCGGTGAACAGCCAAGATAAAATACAATAATATATAAAAGTTAAAAGCAACTTAAAATAAATTAAATAATTTGGGCTCATAGAAGAAAATTTAAACATCCAATTATATAAAACATTTTAAAACCCAATTTAAAAGGGGAGAGTTAGGCCAGACCAGCTTGTTGGAATAAAAACGTTTTTAGGGTGCGGCGGAAGGTGCGTAAGTCTTGAAGCCTCCTTATCTCTCAGGGGAGCTCGTTCCAGATGGCGGGTGCCCCCACAGAGAACACTCTCCCCCTGGGGGCCACCAGTCAACATTGTTTGGCTGATGGCACCATGAGGAGCTCCTCTCTATGAGAGCGAACTGGTCAGTGAGAGGCTATTGGTGGCAGAAGGCGGTCCTGTAAGTACCCTGGTCCTAAGCCATGGAGCGCTCTAAAGGTGGTAACCAAAACCTTGAAGCGCACCCGGAAGACCACCAGGAGCCAGTGCAGCTCGTGCAGGAGGGGGGTCACATGGGAGCGCCACATCGCTCCCATCACCACCTGCGTGGCCGCATTCTGGACCAGTTGGAGCATCTGGGTGCTCCTCAAGGGGAGCCCCATGTAGAGAGCATTACAGTAGTCCAGGTGTGAGGTGACAAGGGCGTGAGTGATCATGCATAATGAGTCCCAATCCAGAAAGGGAGGCAACTGGCGAATGGGGCGGACCTGATAAAAAGTCCTCCCAGGCACGGCCGTCATATGCTCTTCTAAAGACAGCCGTGAGTCCAGGAGGACGCCCAAGTTGCGAGCCCTATCCGTGGGGGCCAATGACTCGCCCCCAATAGTCAGTGATGGTGCCAACTGACTATATCGGCCCGCTGGAAACCACAGCCACTCGGTCTTAGATGGGTTGAGCCTGAGTCTGTTCCTCCCCATCCAGATCCGTACGGCCTCCAGGCACCGGGACATCACTTCGAGGGCATCATTGGGGTGATCTGGGGTGGAGATGTACAGCTGGGTGTCATCAGCATACTGGTGGTACATCACCCCAAAACCATGGATGATCTCACCCAGCGGCTTCACATAAATGTTGAAGAGAAGGGGCAAGAAGACCGATCTTTGTGGCACCCCACATACAAGGGACCTCGGGGTCGACCTCAGCTCCCCTGTCAACACAGACTGCGACCGTTCAGAAAGAAAGGAGGAGAACCACTATAAAACAGTTCTCCCCACTCCCAACCCTTCCAACCAGTGCAGCATGATACCATGGTCGATGGTATCAAAAGCCACTGAGAGGTCTAATAGGACCAGGACAGAGGAGCAACCCCTGTCCCAAGCCCTCCAGAGATCATCAACCAATGCGACCAAAGATGTCTCCATGCTGTACCCGGACCTGAAACCTGAGTGGAATGGATCTAGATAGATCGATTCAACCAGGTACTGAGGCAACTGCCACGCAACCACACTCTCAACAACCTTTGCAACAAAGCGAAGGTTGGAGACAGGATGATAATTTACCAACATTGCCGGGTCCAGGGAAGGCTTCTTGAGGAGGGGCCTCACTACCGCTTCTTTCAAGGCAGCAGGGAAGACACCCTCACTCAAGGAAGCATTTATAATCCCCTGGAGCCAGCCTCGTGTAACCTCTCGGGAGGCCAGCACCAGCCAGGAGGGACACGGGTCCAATAAACATGTAGCTGCGCTCAGGCCACTCAGTATCCTGTCCACATTTTCCGGAGTCACAGAATCAAACTCTTCCCATGTAATATTCTCAAGACCAATCCCGGTCACTTCCCCTGGATCTACCCAATCGGAGTCAGAGTCCAGCTGTTCCTGAATCTAAGTGATTTTGTCATACAGATATTGTACAAAGTCCTCAGCTCTACCCTCCAAGGGGTCCTCCCACGCCCCCTGTTGGAGCAAGGAGCGGGTCACCCTAAACAGGGTGGCTGGGTGATTATCTGATGACACAATAAGAGCAGAAAAGTAGTTTCTCCTCTCCGCTTTTATCGCCACTAAGTAATTCTTAATATGAGCTCTTACCAGTGTCCTGTCAGATTCAGAACGACTAGCCCTCCAACTGCTCTCTAGGCGTCTTTTCTGGAGCTTCATCTCCCTCAGCTCCTCGGTGTACCAAGGGGCCAAGTGAGACCAGTGCTGGGTCAGAGGCTGCAAAGGCACAACTCGGTCCAAGGCCCCAGCAGCTGCCCTATCCCAGGTGGCTACTAAGTCCTTGGCCGAGCTGTGTGCCAGATCTTCAGGAAATGGCCCAAGCTCCATCTGGAACCGCTTAGGGTCCATCAGGTGCCTGGGGCAGAACCACTTCATTGGTTCCACCTCCCTGTGGTGGGGTGTGGCGGTTCGAAGGAGGATCTGACCATGACAAGGGTTCGATCGCTATATACCCTAACTCCAGATCCCTCAACCACTGTTCAGAGACAAATGTCTGTAAATGGCTTGTCCTTGTTGTGCATGGTCTTCAGGAATTCTGGTTGCATGGGTGTATCGCAGGGCTTGGCTTCACTCATCTTGCATTTTCCTATCAGCTCCAGGATTTTTTCTTCTTGAGAGAGACGGAAGCCTTTTTGGGTTTGTATGATATGAACCCCTAAATACTTGTTTATCTTGCCTAGTGTTTTCAGGGGAAAATGTTTGTTTAATTCCTTGGCAAACGTGTCACACTTGTGTTTTTGTTTGCCTATGTATAGTATGTCATCCATGTAAACGAGGACATATTCAACAGAGTCCTTCTCTCTCCTTATGAAGAAACAAATGTCCGCGGATGTGGCTGTGAAGCCCATTGTTCTAAGGATTTTGGCCAAACATTCATACCACCTCTTCCCTGATTGCTTGAGTTCATACAGGCTTTTGTTCAGAAGCCATGTATTACCTTCCTGTGACTTTATGCTTGGTGGTGCCTTAACATAGATCCTTTTGCTTAGCTTGGTGTGTAGATATGTGGTCTGTACATCAAATTGGTATACTTCTAGTCCTAAAATGGAGGCTACTACTAATGCACTTTTGACACTTTCAGCTCTGACAGTGGGGGAGAATGTGTCAGTGTAATTTTCTGGATATTTTTGAGCAAACCCCTGTGCCACTGGTCTTGCCTTGTATAGGGTTTTATTGTCATCCAGAGTTTTGATTTTATATATCCACTTTGTTTCAATTGGGGTTTTACAATCTGGAACCTCGGAGGGTGTGTATACATCTAGTTCCTTGAGGCTATTCATTTGTTTCTCCATAGCTTGTTCCCACTTTGTTCTCTCCCCCTGGGGTAACTTTAGGACTTCATCATATGAGTTTGGTGTTGGGCTGTCTGCTTGTATGGACATGATGAAGTCATTGAACTTGTTGGGCCTTTTGTTTCTGTTTGTTTTGATTGGTCTATCTGGTGGTGTGACTGATTCGTGTAAATACCTGGCTTCCTTTTCAGTGAGTGCATCTAGCCTTAGTGTTGGGTGGTTCTCCTTCCACTCCCTGATGCTGACACCTTGATGCCTGGGTTTGACTTTCTGGTGTTCCTTGATGTCTGTGTCCCGTTGGTTATTTGTTAGATTGGGGGTGTGGAATACTTCGTTTAAATGTATTCTCGACCAGTTAGTGTGCTCGTGGAAGTCAGCTGATCTAGATATTATGAATCTTTTGATTATCAATGAATCTGTACCCTTTGTTCCCCGGTTCATACCCCATATACCTAAGCCTTCTAGACACTTTATCCCCCTTTCTCCTTAGTTGTTTGGGTATCTGTACGTCGGCTGTGACCCCAAACACGTGTAGGTGGGCTATGTTGGGTTTCCTTCTATACATTAATTCATTGTACTAATGTTCATTGTTCATTGCCCTAGTCTCGCATCTTCCAAGGTGCACCTCATCATTGTTTGTAGTGTGCTGTTTTTTCGTTCTACTACTCCATTCTGGAAAGCAGAGAACGGTGAGGATGTGTAGTGTAGTGTAGTGTAGTATCCCATGTTCCTTTAACCACCTGGAGAAGTCCTTTGATAGGAACTGAGAACCTCTGTCAGTCATTATTTGTTTTATTTTAATGTTATGTTGTACCTCTACTGTTTTGTAGAATTCCCTGAATTTTTGATACACCTCATTCTTATGTTTGAGGGTATATATGAAGCCGTAGCGACTGAAGTCATCTACGATGGTTAGGAAGAATCTCTTTTTGTATTTGATAGAAGGTTTTAAGGGTCCATGTGAATTAATTGAAAAATAGAGTCAGTTGTGTGTACTGACTTTTTTGGTCTCGGTTTTGTTTTTAGTTTGGAACATTTACAGATTGAGCACTCGAGATAGTTTTCACAATTTTGTACTCTTAAACCATCAGTACATTTTGTCATCTTTTGTACAACAGGAAAACGAATGTGTCCCAACTTTCTGTGTAATAGGTGTGCACAGTTGTCATGTAGGGGTCTACTTAATGACAGTTTGCTTTAATTGATCGGCTCATGGTTATGTTCACTGCTCTGTGTCTCCTGGTGTTTGTCCCTCTCTACTTCATCATTGTCCCCTCTATCATTTTTGGGAGATGTTCCTGCTCTTCTTCTGAGTTAGTGTTTATGCTGAAATGGTTAATGCTGCCTGCTTTGAAGTATGGTAGTCCATCACTAATCATAACCTGTCCTATGCCCTTTCCATTCTTGGTCATGTGTGCCTGTCCTGTCTTGAAAATTACTTCAATGTCTATGTCCTAGTTTAGCTGCATGGTGGCCAGTATATTGTATGGGATCTCTGGTACAAATAGGACCCCTTCTATTTCTCCAATCTCTGGTATGGTTATATTCCCCTTCCCCACCACTCTGAAGTTGTTTTGGTTAGCTACTTTGATCATGATGTTTTCTTCAGTGAATGAGAAGAGTAAGTTGGTGTTGTGTGGGGTATGATTGGTTGCACCTGAGTCTATTAGCCAAATATTCTCTTTCTTGACTTGTTTGCTTGTGTGCCTCTGTCCCTCAAGTCCATAGAGTGAGCCTGAGTGACTCTCTTGGGAGCTATCTCTGTGATCCCTTCTGCTGTTGGGGTTGGGAGAGTCCCTGAGTCTAAATCCGCATTCTGGGGAATGTCTCTGTCTGTATCCTGGCTTATCCCTGAGCTGACTGTGTTCCCTACCTCAGGTGTTTCTGGGACAATCCCTCTTGTAGTGATTCCTGGAGCACATAGATAGCATTCAGGTGTGTTGCTACTCCTGTCTATGGAACTTATCCTCCTGTCTGTTCTGTGATTCCTGTGGGATATTGAGCAATCTTTTCTTAAGTTGTCCTCAGCTATTAGTCTATTTGTGAGGTTTTCAATGGATAGGTGTTCCATGCTGAGGCTGTCTAATTGTGATATGAAATTGTACCAGCTTTGGTACAAAGAGTTGATAATTATGCTTTTCATGCTCTCCTCAGTTATGACCCCCCCCCCGTAGTAATTTGGCCCTAGTGGCATGGAGTGTGAGTAAATGTGCACTCATAGATATCCCTGCTTTGAGTCTGGCTGAGTGGAATTCCCTAGAAATCCTAGTGGTGGTTGCCCTACTTTTACTGTAAAGCAGGCTAAACATTTTCTGTATCAATTCTGGCACAGTCAGGTGGTGACCTATGCAGGGTGATATGCTGGCTGTCAGTTGATAAAAAGCTCTATGGTGTAAACAGTCTATTTCGAAAGACCAAGGCTTTTTTGGGGGGGTCAGTAATTAGAAATAATATATTCTCCTTTAAGAAAATGACCTGGAGCTGTTGGTTCCATTCTAAGAGGTTTGTCCCATCTAATTTTAATTTTGGAAAGTCTGTTGGTAAAATCCCAGTGTTGTGTGAGAGATTACTTACAGGCGAGCACTGTCCATGGTTTAGGATATAAGGGAACTCGCAATATGGCATTGGTATGCTGGCCGGTAGTCTGAACAGACTTGCTTCTATGTTTCTCTCTTCTTTCCTAGGTAGCTGGTTCTGTGCATACTCGAAGATCATTTTCACTTTGCAGTTGTTGTGGTAGGAGCTTGCCACCGCAGCTCCGGAGTGAAGGCCCCACTCGCCTGGATGAAGTCTTGGTTCCAGCTTAGGAGTCCTTCGGAGGTCGGGAAAGGCTCGGATTGTCGCTTGGGTCATTTGGATGTTCCTCTGGATCCTCGCTTGGCTCAGGAAGCCAGCGGCTGTAGGGTGAAGATCTGGGAGGCCTGGTCCAGCATTCGGTCTGTCGACTGGGCCCAGGTTGAAGTACTCACTTGTTGCGGGTTCTGGATGGCTTGCCAGTGTCTGCTGGATCGGTGAGTGTCCTGTTTGTTTTCTGGAATCCAGTGCGGTGCCGTTTGTAGAGTAGGATGGGCCCACGTGTGTTGCGTTGGGTTCAAGGTCCTTGTAGTTATGGTCGTGTCCCTCAAGTATGCTCTTTGCGCCATGTTTGTTGCCTCAGACATCTCCAGGTTGTCTGGGCGTGCATTTGGTATTTTTAGTTTTGGGCCGAGGGCTGCAGTTAGAGTCCATATGGCCCTATCGATGTCTTGTTCATTGGGTGGTTCTTTGGGATCATTGTCGTGTTCTTCCCCATTGTTGTTGTCATTGTCTGCCCCATCTACTTGCGAGTAGGCCTCATTTCCCATCCTTGCATTTGAAATTTGGGTCCCCATCAGTCAGCCATCTCTAGTGACATCACTGTCCAAGATGGCCACTGCAAAATCTGTTTCAGCCTCCTCGGTGGGAATGGGTTAAGTTGGCGAGTTTCTTACCGGGTTGATGCTCACTTGTTTCGGTTCTGGTTCGTTTTCACCAGTCGCTGCTCCACAGTCCTTGATTAGGCTTCGGAGTTTCACGACAAGGTCCTGGTTGGTCGGGGTGGTTTCTATCATCTTCAATAGGTTTCTCCTGAGATCATCTTCCTTGCTCAAAGTGACCTCTGTGTAGGATTTTTCCTCGTTTTTTCTTGTCTCGATTTTGGCTGGGGTGTTTGGTTCGGGATCATGGTTGCCTTTATTCAGAGTTTCCTTTAGGATGCTGCTTGCGGGCGATAGTTGAGCTGCCATCTTCTTTGCAAGGGCTCGAGTGATTGTTCTTCCCTTGATTTCTTGTGGCTTGATGTAGTCAGACATACCTGGGAGTGTCTGGGCTAAGAACCATCCTCTGCTACCATTATGTTAATGTACGAGGATCTAGCCCAAGAAATACTCTGAATCAATGGTATGTTTCAATCATGTTTATTTATCCAACTCTGCTCTCTTACAGGTGGAGCAGAAGAACTGCCCAGTGCCTCGTGTATGCCATTTAAGTACCAGGGAGGTGTGGCCAAAAGGTAAGGAGGAGTGGTGAGGGGGTGAGAGTGTGGGTGTTAACCCTTGCAGTGCCAAGCAGGAGGTGGCATGTGAATTAGGCATTTATATGTGACAATCATATTAGGGAATGAATGAAAACTAATAAGTAAATTTCTAATACGGTATAAAATGGAAGAGGAAACAATGAAAGACACTATGGTCAAATGGGCACAAAATGTTAACCATGTGATAGAACTAGAGAAGTGGGAGAAGATGTGGAAAATGAACATGAAACTAACAATTGCGATGGAAAACCAGATGAAAATGTTTCACAGATGGCACCTCCCACCAGCCAGAATTGCGAAGATGTTCCCCACTAACTCCCTGAAGTGCTGGATATGCAAGACTGTCTACGGTACATACTATCATCAATGGTGGACCTGCTCATTGGCACAAACATTTTGGAAGAAAATTAAAACTTGGATAGTAGAAATAACTCAGAATCCAATAGAGGGAAAACCTGAAAAGTTTTTTGTTAGGAATTTCAATAGACAATTATACTAATTGTCTTATATTGCACATATTGACAGCAGCACGTATTGTATATGTGCAATATTGGAAGAAGGAAGTATTACCCCCAGAAGAGGATTTAATTAAAAAAATTCTGGAATGTGCAGAATTAGATAAATTAACTAAGGAAATTAAGGGGAAAGAAGAATCAAAGTATTATAAGGTTTGGAGTAGATGGTATGAATGGTTGAAACATAAGGAGATAAGTTAAATGAATGAAGAAAGGAGGCGAAAAATGAGTATGATCTTTTGTTAATAAAGAGGAAATGATACAAAGTAGAAAATGAACGTCAAATAAGTTAGCTGTCAACACGTCAAATGAGTTAGCTGTCAGCACTAAAATATTTGTAAATATCGATGTTATAGAAAGAATAGACCGCTGTATATAGCTGGGAAAAAATGACATTTTGCTTTATTGTGTTATTTCCTGTTGTATGTATATGTTTGACTTTTAATGTGTTTTAATGTTGTTTAAAATAAAAAACTTTTTATATTAAAAAAAAGAATTGATTATGAGAAAACAAGCGAATGGGAAGACACCAGGGATGGATGGATTATCTGCAGAACTATACAAGATGGGTTTTGAGGTGCTGGGTAAGCACATGGTGTGTGGCTCTTCTTATATACAATGAAGAACTCTGAAAATGCAGTATTCCCACTTGTGCAAAAAAGAACCCCACACTCATGTTTGTGATGGACAATGTTCATGTTGAAAGTCTCATTATAATGCATAGATTGTACTCATACATTATCCCGTGGTTCCATCTATACATGCTTTTACATGTTGTACATGTTGTACATGTTGTTTTGGTGGAAAATCAAGAAGTTGCAATGGAGACTGTGGTGGATAAGACATTTTTCTCTCTTCATCAATACAATAAATGTAAGCCAGAGCAAATATTTGTGTCAGGGTAATTGTCTGGAGAGTATATTAATTGCACCAGTTAGTAAGTAATTATCAGGAAACACCAGGAGAAAACCTATTCTGTTGCACAGAATATGGGAAACAAATTTTCTATTTCATATCCTAATAGATTGTACCTTATCACTTCCTTCACTAGGGATTTGTTCAACGGAGACTCCAGCTGATATGAACCATCACTTAAATTGAAAAATGGCAATTCTTTTCCCCCACAACCTTGATACAACTCCTATTGGCCCAAGCAAATGACAATAAGATATCTCTTAGCCAAGGCAATGTAAGAATTAGCTAAGAAAACAAAGAGGCTTTATTTTACATCTCAAGAATAGAAGATAAATAAGTTTTTAAAAAATAAAACAGAGGGAGAGAAAAGGAGAAATAGAAGCTATGTTTTCAATAGAAATCTTGCTTCTTGTCTGCATGAAGACTATAGTTCATGTTATATTGGACAGTCCTATTTCAGCATCATTTTACTATCTGTCTTCCAGCTTGAATTGTTTTCTTCCAGTTGTGGAAAGTATAAAGTAGTGAAGGACATAAAAGTGGAGATCTAGAAGATAAGGACAACATTGAGATTAAGAAGAAAATGCCCTTTTCTCCTGTTGAGGAATATAGTTGATTGTCCTGGGTTATCTTTCAGACCAAAAGTATATAATGCCACAAGCACTTTAAACTCAGACAAGGAAATGTTCAAGTCAGGGAATGGATTTGTATGATTAATCTTTGTACTAAGAACATTTGTAAGATATCCATTCTCATGCATACAAAGCAAAGAGCAGGAATGAAAATAGAATTAAAATACCTAATTAAAACACTGTGTTGTGGTATTTCCACGCAATAACTGTTATGGAGAGCAACTTGTGCATTCCCAAAATGGGTTTAACAATAGGCACAGTCATTTTTCAAACAAATATTTATTGGGGGATGGGCAGTCCTTTGAGGTAGACAAAGTCAATTGGCAGGCACAAGTATTCCAGGTATGTTCTTTATTGCAGTAGGGTAGAATATCAGAATTGGGAAAGACTTCCAGAGCCTTGTTTCTGCTTTTATTACTGACTCACACCCAGTTTCTATGGCAATTCACAGTTTACTCAAGATCAAGATCAAGAGAAAATAGTCAAAGCATGCAAACTGAACAGAGTGTCAGACAGTGGCCTAAAGGATTGACTTTTAAATAGAGCATGCGGGAGAATAATAAAAAAATCAGTCCAAGATTCCAAGAGCCAGTCCAAGGTTGTCAGAGTTCAGAGGTTGAAGATTTCTTACACAAACAGGATTCACAGAAATATCACACAGCTGCAGATCAGACAATTGTTTCCAGTAAAGGGAACATGCTTAGGGCTGCATCTCAAATCAGGGTACAACCAAACCTGATTCAAGGGCAGTTTCACCTTTACAATTTGCCAGAACTGCTCTTCATGGCAATGGGCCAGATTGAGGCCCATTGAGAGACGTTATGTTTTCCTATCCTATTAAGTCCCAGCATAAAAGTACATAGCCTTGTGACATCTGTTCCCTACCACCTGGAACATCTTGCTCTGGAGATGAGATTGGCCCCAATATTGGCACCCTGCTATGCAGCTCTCGGTGGTGGTCAGGTTAGATGATGGCAGGAAAGCCTTGGAGAAGCTGATTGGGGAAAGAAGTCGGCCCATAATGGTGGCCACAAGAAATGACAGCAGACAGCTGGACAACGATAGCAGTGAAATAGGACAACAGAGAGATGGATCTGGGGTAAAGTGATCTCAGCAGCCTCTCGCAAGTGATCTGGGGTGAAAGACCTTTCCAGAGGATTTCTAAAGAGGGAAGAGGAAGAAGGATGCCCTAGGAAGGAGGAAGTTTCCTCCAAAATATAGTGGTGAATGGCAAGTTTGGGATCAAATGAGATCATTTTAAAGTGAGAGATAACATCAGCGGAGTAAGGGAAAAGAGCCATTGATGATTTGATATCAAGGAAACAGATAATTTAAAGTTTGAGAGCAAAAGTGCTGATTAATCGGAGGTTATGGACATTCTGAAGAGAGACTGATTGCTGAGTAACAGGGATAACAGGGAGTAAGGGAGACACCTACTGGCCAAAGGAAAACGAGATAATTTACAGAGGGAAAGTCAATACAAAAGAACATAAGAACTACTTTTGTGAGCTTGCTGCCAACCAACTTATAAATCATGGAGAATATGTGTGTGATTTTGGGTGTGATAAAACTTGTGAAATAGTGTTCATATAGAAATAGAGAAAATTAACTGTATTATATTATATCTTTATGATTGCTATTTTTTTTCTTCTTACTATTTTGATTACCATCTTTGACTATCTATTGCATTAATTACTGATATCATTAACATCATAAGTGATTTAATTATATATGTTATCACTAATTAATTGTTGATATTGTTAGATTGATATTCTGGAAGGATAGATTGATATAAGGATGCCAAAACTAAAAGACACCTAAAAATATATGATATCTAGTGGAAGCTGTAAATTTAAGCACTGAAAATTGAATGGTTGAAATAGTGACAGCTATGCATTTGCTGGGATCATACTATCATAGGTGGTGGTCATGTTTAAAAGCAAAAAATTATTGGTCTAGAATACAGAAATGGTTGGAAGAAATATTACATAAATCTATAGAATTAAAACCAGAGGTTTTTTTAAATTGGGTATTTTCCCAGAGAGATATAGTAAAGAAGATGTGTATTTAACTATACATATAATAACAGCAGCAAAAATTGTATTTGCACAAAATTGGAAGACAGAAAATATTCCGTCAGAAAGTTAAGTAATAAAAAAGATTTTAGACTGTGTGGAAATGAATAGATTAACTCTAAGAATAAGAGAGAATTGGTGTATTTCAAGACATGGGGAAGATTTTATATATGGTTAGAAAAGAAATATGAAGATAAGAAGATAAATGATTTAGTTAATAGAAAGTTAAACGAGGGAGAGGATAAAAAAAATAGAAACCCAGATAACACCAGAGTAATTAAAAAAGGGGGAGGGGAGGGGGAAAAGAAAGAAGATAATAAGTATAAATGTACAATCATGATGATAATATTGATAGAATAAATCTGAAAAGAAATTGAAAGAAAGTATATACTATTAGAATATAGGAGTTGCTCTGATACCAAACAAGAAGAATATTCCACAGCAAAGAAGATAGAAAGGAGAGAGGAGTAGAGGGTAGGAAGAGGAGAGGGAGGGAGAGGAATGGAAGAAAAGGAAAAGGAGAGGAAGGAAGGGTAGGGGACAGGAGTAGGAGAGAAAGTGAGAAGGGGGAGAAGAAGAAAGGAGTGGGGGAAAGGAAGTGGAAATAGGATAAGGTAGGAGAGGAGGAAGGAGAAAGTAGGAGAAGAGAGGAGAGGGGGAAGGGAAAGAGGAGAAAAAGAAGAAGGTTTGTTGTGAAATGAGGGAAGAAAGGGTAAAAGAGCAACTCTGAATGTAATTAAAATGCCTTATTTTAATGCTTTCTTTAAGGAAAACATGTATATGTATGATTAATTATGTATAAGAAAATGTACATTTTATATTATGTGTATATGAAATAAAACTTTAAAACTTTAAAAAAAAAGAAATATTGACAGCTTGGGTATCCTGGAGGAATATAAGAGGACTATAAGGAAGTGGGGAAGTTGGTTTAAAGTGGCGGCAAAGATGATAAGCATTCCTAATCTGACTAGAATTGGCGCAGGAAAGAGGCAGGGAGCCCAAACTACAACAGTGGAACTGAGTCCAGTGGGGCAAAGGTCCATTGAAGAAATAATGCAAAGGGAAAGATCAAATTCATTCAAAGATCTACAACAGATGTTACAAACAATGCAGGATGTTATGCTGAAAAACCACTAGGATTTGAAATGAGATATAGGAGAAGTAAGGAGTGACATGGGAGATAGAAAGAAAAGATGAGATCAATGGACGATAAATTTGAATACTTCCAACAACAAATTATGAAAAATGAGCAAAAATTGTAGGAGATGGAGGAGAGAATGGGAAGGGAGGATAAAAGAGTGGAGGAGATGGAAGAAAGATTAATACAAGCTAATAAAGATCTTGAAATATTGGCCATCCACCTAGAGACAGAAAAGGCAACCCACTACCTACAGTTTCAGAATGTGAGGGAAGAAAAAAGTGAGGACCTCCCGGAGATGATGGCGGACCTATTGGCGGGAGCACTAGGAATCGGGAAAGAGGAAATGATTAATGAAATGGATGAAATCTATAGGATCCATACTAATTATGGACGTAGGAACAATCTACCAAAAGAAGTGCATATTAGATTAGTTAAACAATCAATTTGTGATGAGATCCTACATAGGACCAGAGAAGATCCATTAGAGATTAGATGAAGACAGCTGGTGTACTCAAGTGTAAGAGTATTAAGATGACCCTACCAAATGCTAACATCTCAACTAACAAGAAAAAACATAAATTTCTGGTGGTTGACTCCAGAAGGGATTATGGTATCCTGGGGAGAAAAAAGGTTTAGACTGGACATGGTTGACAAAGTAGAAGAGTTCTACAGACAGCATTTGGGCAGTGAGATTGAGTTAGAGGAAAGAGAAATAAGGGAAGAAGGACTACTAAGAGGGCAGTCACCAGATAAGAGAGAATCTCAAATTAAAGATAAAGGAAATGGGAAAGGAGAGAGTGTGGCAATGGGAAAGACAATGATGGTGGATGTAAAGAATACAAAGAAGTCAGGCAAATGAGGGCAACAAGACCTAAGTATAAGTAGAGGCTTACAAGATGAAATAACGATCTTATCTTTAAATATGAATGGTTTAAATGCTTCAGAAAAAAGGAAAAAAAGTTTAATAAATTGTATAAGATGAATTTGGAACCCTGAGTGGTGGCATGCCTCGAAGCGTGGCCTGAGGGGTTTTTTAATTAGGGTTTTTAATCAAATTTTAAGGGGACCCGGGAGGAGGGTGGTGAGGAGTGAGCTGGGGCGGCTCTTGCGGCCCAGCAACCTGGCCTGTCAGACAGTTGCGAGGGGAGGAGGGGAGGGGGCAACAAAGAAGTTCAGTGGAGAGAGGGTTTTCCAATCCCTGTGATGGTGGGGAAGGACAGGGCTGGTCGGAGGAGGGGGTTTGGAGAGCCCCGCCGCTGTGTTTGAGTGGTGGAACTCTCCTGTCCCTTTGGCCCATCCTGCCCCCCTGGTAGTGATGGAGAGTGGTCCCCTGGACTCCGGCTGGTATACCTGAATGCCAGGTCCATGGTGAATAAGGCCCTCCTTGTCCGAGATCTTACTGATGATGAGGAGGAAGTGGACCTGGCTTGTATCACCAAGACCTGGTTAGGGAGGGAGGGAGGCGTCCCTCTCTCTGACTTATGTCCCCCAGGCTTTCAGGTATTACACCAGCCACGACTCCAGGGGAGGGGAGTGGCGGTTGTTATAAGGGAAGGTCTTAGTCCTAGGGAGGTCACTGTCCCACAGATTGGCGGGTGTGAATCGCTCCTTTTGAAGTGGGATCCTAGAGTTCAGTCAGGTTTGTTGGTGATATACCTATCACCCAACTGTGTGCCTCAGCCCTGCCTGCACTACTAAATGTCTTGGCCGAGTTGGTGGTCGAACTCCCCAACCTTTTGGTTGTTGGAGACTTCAAACTGCCCTCGGCTGGGGAGACATCTGAGCTAGTTTGGGAGTTCATGACCTCCATGACGGCCATGGACCTGACTTAGATTGTACAACTCATACAACTCATACAGGAGGACACACACTTGACCTGATTTTTCTCTCTGGACAGTGGATAAATGATTGGGGGGAGGGGACCTTATCCATTGATCCCCTGTCATGGACTGAACATTCCCTCCTTAGGCTGGACTTTCCTACCGCTAGACCCCGCTGCTGAGTTGCGGAGCCTATGAGATGGTTCTACCCCAGGCACCTGATGGAACACAAAAGGTTCCTGACAGAGCTTGGGCCATTTCCTGCCTCCTTAACCCACGATTCCACCGAGGCCCTAGTGGCAGCCTGGGAACAGGCTGCAGTAGGGGCCCTGGATTGAATCGCGCCTATGTGGCCTCTTATCTGACGCAGATCCTGGGCGGCTCCATGGTTTACTGTGGAGCTCAGGAAAATGAAGCATCGGAAAAGATGCCTGGAGAGTGGTTGGAGGTCCTCCCAATCGGAATCTGACCAGACACAGCTAAGAACCCATATTAGGTCTTATCTTGTGGCGATGGAAGCAGCGAAATGGTAGTACTTCGCCATTCTCGTTGCATCTGCAGAAAACCGCTCCAGCTGCCCTGTTTAGGGTGACCCACTCCCTCCTTAGTCTTCGAGCGAGGGAAGACCCCTTGTAGGGCCGAGCTGAGGATTTTGCACAGTTTCTGCAAGATAAAATCATTCAGATCTGGACCAGGTTGGACTCTGGGCAGAATCCTCTGAGGAGACTGGGGCTTGTCTTGGCGGGGACATCTGGGTTGAGTTTGATCCTGTTTCTTTGGATGAAGTGGACAGGATTATGGGTTGGCTGGGGACCTCCACATGTTTATTGGACCCGTGTCCCTCCTGGCTTGTTTCGGCAGCCAGGGAGGTGACCAGAGACTGGATCCAGGCTGTTGTTAACGCTTTGCTGAGGGAAGGGGTCTTCCCTGCTGCACTCAAAAAGGCGGTGGTTTGACCAATCCTCAAGAAACCCAACCTGGACCCTGACTTCTTTAATAACTACCATCCAGTCTCCAACCTCCACTTTTTAGCGAAGATTGTCGAGTCCGTGGTGGCACAGCAATTCCCTCAATTCCTGGAGGAAACAGACTACCTGGACCCTTACCAATCCGGTTTCAGGTGCGGTCACAGCACAGAAATGGCATTGGTCGCTCTAATGAATGATCTCTGGTGGGCCCATGATGGGGGTTGTTCCTCCATCCTGGTCCTTCTTGACCTCTCAGCGGCTTTCGATACCATCAACCATGGTATCCTACTGCAGCGACTCAGGAGGTTGGGGATAGGAGGCACTGTTTTGCAGTGGTTCTCCTCCTATCTCTCGGGCCACTTGCAGTTTGTATCGGTGGGGGGTCAGAGATCCTTCCAGAGGCCCCTCACTTGTGGGGTGCCTCAGGGTTCAGTTCTCTCCCCCCTGCTCTTTAATATCTACATGAAGCTGCTGGGTGAGATCATTTGTGTTTTGGGGGTGAGGTATCACCAATATGCGGATGATACCCAGCTTTATATCTCCATCCCGGATCACCCTAGAGACACCCTTTCTGTGATGTCCCTTTGCCTGGAAGTGGTGCGGGCTTGGATGGGTAGGAACAGACTCAGACTCGACCCATCCAAGACTGAGTGGCTGTGAATGCCAGCATCTCAGGATCTAGAGAAACCATCTTTAGTGATAGGAGGGGAGACTCTTACCCCCTCCGCTAGGGTCCGCAATCTGGGTATCCTCCTGGATTCTTGGCTGTCCATGGATGACCATCTGATGGCTGTAACCGGGGGGGCCTTTGCACAAGTATGTCTTGTGCACCAGTTGCACCCTTTACTAGACCGAGATGCCCTTGCCATGGCCACCCATGCCATTGTTACTTCTTGGTTAGATTACTGCAATGACCTCTACATGGGGCTGCCCTTGGGATGCATCTGGAGGCTCCAGCTGGTCCAGAATGTGGCCGCGTGGGCAGTTATGGGAATTCCTCATTATTCCTGTGTAACACCTCTCCTGCACAAGCTGCACTGGCTGCTGGTTGCTCTCCAGGTCCATTTCAAGGTGCTGGTGCTTACCTATAAAGCCCTACATGGCTTAGGCCCAGGGTACTTGCAGGACCATTTCCTGCCTTCCTCCCATTGTCCTGTGCACTCCCACAGAGCAGGCCTTCTCAGGGTGCTGTTGGCCAAACAATGTTGACTGGCAGTCCTCGGGGAAGAGCATTCTCTGTCTGAGCGGTATATAAATCTAATAAATACAAATAAATACAAATACAAGTGGAAAGGGCACATAAAGAGATGGACTCTAAAAAAAGCAATTTTGAACTAAAATAAGTTTAAATTAAAGATGGATGACCAAATGAGCCTGTTTTTTCAAAGTAATGAGGATGTGAATAATCAAAATTTATGGGATACAGCAAAAGCTTTTATGAGAGGAATAGCAATAACATATATGGATAAAGATAATAAACAAAAAAGGCAACGGCAGAAAAATTTGGAGGAGGATCTCAGTAAAATGGAGACAGAATTGCAGAAAGAACCAAAAAAAAAAAAAAAAAGGATGGGGTGGGGGAGTTGAAATGACAAATAGATACAATTAAACATAAATTGAATATTATTGAAAAGGAAAGTATGGCACAAGAAATAAAAAGTATTAAAAAATTTTTGAGAATGCAAATAAACCGGGATGCTGGTTGATTTGCAGATTAAACAAACAAAAGGGAAAAAGTTGGATTAGTAAACTATCTAATGATAAGGGAGAATTAATATGTCAAAATGAGGGGAAGAGAAAGGTGGCCTATGAGTTCTTTAAAAATCTGTATGAGGATAAAGAATAGATAGAGGAAGGCAAGATATTACAATATCTGCAAAAAAATAGAACTGCCAAAAATCTGGGTGGAATGTAAAGATTTATTAAATAATGAGATAACAGTATTTGAGATATTCGAGACAATTAAAAAACAAAAAAGTAATAAAGCACCAGGTCCTGGTGGTTTGCCCTCAGAAATCTATAAAAATTACCAGATGTCCATTGTTACATATGTACATTCAATACAATGATGCATTTCCACAAGCATTGTGGAAAGAAGCAATAATTACATTGATCCTGTCAGCCTCTCCCTTTTACTGTTTTGGCTGCCATGATAAAGGGGGGAGGGGGAGCTAGCATGTGGGGGGGCGGATGTGCTGGAGGAGAAGAAAGCTATAATGCTGCATGTTTGAAGCTGCTATCGGGTCAATGGTCGTGGCATTCCTGATAGATGGCACTGCCAGACATGTGCTTCCACCTGACCCCTGGGAGACCTTTGGATTGGATGATTTACATTGGACAGTGGGAGGGGATGTTTTCTATCTGTAATTTTCATGCTTTTGCCTCAGATTCTGCTTTTCCTTGGTTGAGATGACTTCAATTTTCAGTTAAAGTACCTTTCTCTATAAACAATGGAGTTGGGTCATTCTTTCTTGGATTTTGAAGGAAGCATATCTGACAGATTCCTAAGGAAAATTCCAATTTGACTTATATTAAAAATTATAGGCTGATATCCTTACTGAATTTGGATTACAAAATGTTTATGACAATCATGGCAGACAGATTAAAGAAATTTCTAGAGAATTGTATTCATTCTGACCAAAATGGCTTCCTGCCCAGAAGGCATATAAGGAATAACATTAGGACTATTTTAGATACCATAGAATATTAAACAGATGGCATTGATGTTGAGCGATATGCAAAAAGCCTTCGATAATATCAAATGGGACTTTATATTAGAACAATTAAATTATATGGATTTTGGGGGAAAATTTATAAGGATGTATAAAGCAGTTTATTTTAGACAGGAGGCCAAAGTGGTAATCAATGGGGAAACGTCTGCATTTGTCTGCTGAGCTATCCAGGCTGTATCTAGTTCATTGCTGAGTGCAATTATAGCTATGGGATAAAAACTATTCAGAAAATGTGTGGTCCAAGTTTTAATTGTTCTGTATCTTCTGCCAGAAGTCAATACTCCAAAAAGATTGTAAGCAGGATGGGAAGAGTCTCTGAGAACACTTTGCAACTTTCTCAAACAGCGAGATTCGAAGATGTCATCCAGGGCTGGTAGCTAGAGTCTGATGATATTCTGGGCAGTTTTAATGATTCTCTGTAGAGCTTTTTTATCTGCTACAAAGATGCTCCCATACCATGCAAGAATGCTGTATGTCAGGACATTCTCAATGGTGCTGCGATAGTAGGACAGAAGTAGATGCTGAGATAGATCTATCTTCCTGAGCATTCTCAGGAAGTACAGCCTCTTCTGTGCCTTCTTCACAAGCATGTTAGCATTCATGGTCCATGAGAGCTCCAACTACCTACCCTCTCTACCTCCTCACCATTTATGTACAATGGTAAATGTACATCTCTCTTCCTCCTGAAGTCAATTATAAATTCTTTAGTTTTTGTGGTGTTAAGTGTGAGATTATTTTTATTACACCACAATGTCAGCCCTTGTACTTCCTTCCTGATGGCAGACTCGTCATTCTTATTAATGAGCCCCACTACTATTGTGTTATCCACAAATTTAATAATTGTGTTGGTGTTATACAATGGGGTGCAGTCATGTGTGTACTAGGAATAAAGGAAAGGGCTTAGTACACAACCCCGGGGGGCTCCTGTGCTTAGTATCAAAGTAGAGGAATGGTGAGATCCCATTCTTACTGTCTGTGGCCTATCTGTCAGAAAATCCCTTAGCCACAAACAAATCCTCTGATTTATACCCAAATTGGACATTTTAAAAAACAACCTGTTGGGTAAAATGGTATTAAAGGCAGAACTATAATCCACAAATAACAACCTCGCATATGTCCCCTGTTGTTCCAAATGATTCAATAAAGTATGGACAACAAGAGACATAGCATCGTCAGTTGATCTATTACCCCTATATGCAAATTGGTATGAGTCCAAAGTAGATGGGAGAATGGGGTATAAAGCAAGAATTATCACAATTAGATAAGATTTTATTAAGCAGGGAGGGCAAGACCATGAGTAAATTATATTGCTATTTATTGGAACAAGACATGATTGAGGAACAAGTCAAAGAAACGATGATAATTTGGAGTAAATATTTTGGGCATAGTATTGATTTGGACAACTGGCAGACTTTCTGAGGGAAAAAATTAAAAATTACTTTAGCAACTTCATATAAGGAAAATTTATATAAGATGTTTTATAGGTGGCACCTCCCCCCACAAGATTAGCATGAATCAATAAGGGAAATTCTTTGGCATGTTGGAAGTGCGATGTGGCTCTGGGGAACTTCTATCATATGTGGTGGGAATGCCAAAAGACAAAGAAATACTGGAATCTGATAAAGAGTTGGTTGGAAGAAATTTTATTAATAAATATAGAAGTCAAACCAGAATTTTTCCTTTTGGGAATGACAGAGGGCAAATACAAGAAGGACATAATTTATCTACTACTACATATACTTACAGCGGCATGGATAGTCTGTGCAGAAGTGGAAAGAGAAAGATACCCCAACTGAAGAGGAAATATTACTAAAAATTTTCAATGCGCAGAAATGGATAGATTCACCTTGGAACTCAA
Organism: Masticophis lateralis; assembly: GCA_030761175.1. Lineage (NCBI taxonomy): Eukaryota > Metazoa > Chordata > Lepidosauria > Squamata > Colubridae > Masticophis > Masticophis lateralis. Next base: position 979,292 of record JAUDYJ010000008.1, read on the forward strand.
GGATAAAAGCAAACCATAAAATCTGGGCAAAATTCTATGAATGGTTAGATAAAAGGAGGATAAAATTTGAGACAAATGTGTAGTGTTAGACTAGAATTATATACATTATTATAGATAAATATGTATGTGGATTGTAGAGATAGGTATATGTAGGTATAGATATGTATAATTGTATAGGAATAAGGTATAAATTACTATTATTATACTATGTTTAAATAACATATAAGGTGTAAGGAATATATTAGTATATTCTATTAGTATATTATATATTAACTTAAAGTGTTGGAAGATGCTCGGGACCAGTGATGTCATTTCTATGTTGAATGTTTTTAATTTTGAACTACTAATAAAAAACTTTTAAAAAGAGAGAGAGATTGGCCCCAATATTGCTGCCTTTTTGCAAAGTCTTAAAGACATGGATTTATTATTGACCTTGGAGATCTGGATGTGAGGATGAGCCCATGAAATGATTGTTTTGATGTATTTCTCATTTTTCCTGGGCAATTCCTTCTGCCATACTTTTGTATAGTTTTTAAGTATTATTACCCAGAGTAATAATAGTTGTATAGTTTTTAAGTATTATTACTCTCATGAATCTGAGATAGGCAGCCACATAATTTGAAATAATAAATAAATAAGGATATAATGAGCTCTCTGAGCTTGGTTGTTTACTTGCAGACATTTCATTACCCAAACTAGGTAATATCATCAACACCCTACAACCCTCCTCCTCCACCACTCTATAAATCCCATTTCCTTCTAGCATTGACCGAGTTACCAAGTTGGGTAATGAAATGTCTGCAAGAAAACCAAGCTCAGAGAACACCAAGAATCCTACAATCCTCTTTCTGCTCTCCCTCCCCCGCTCCTCCTACACTCTACAAACCCATTCCCTTCTGGCACTAATGATGTTACCTAGTTGGGTAATGAAACATCTGCAAGAAAACAACCAAGTTTAAAGAGCACCAAGGACCCCTAATTTCAACCCTGAGCTACAAATATAGATAATAACGAAAGTTGGGCATACCTGAAACAACATGAAAGGCTCCCTAATGAATAAACTTTCAGAAAAATACCAAACCATTCTGTGTTTTTTCTTAAGTCCTCTTTTCAGATGAGTCAAGGAATGTCCCCACTTAGAAAGCCATGGAATCTAATTATCTACCATAGACTAACTCCATAGTGGGAAGATTTATGGCAGGTTTCCACATTCTGCTTATAAATCTGAGCTGCATATACAGTACTGGAACTATTCTTGCAGAAGGAATTGCTTTGCTTCTTCTTGTACTCCTTATTCTTTGTGTGTAAGATGATGGGTGGGGGGAGAGAGGGGGAGAAGAGAGAGAAGAAAAAGCCACTCAATTAAAATGACATTTTACTAATGGTGGATTATGCTAGCGAGTGAGCAGTCAAAGCTTTATCTGTCACATTTACATTTCTACTTTCCATTTAAATAACAGCACATTTTGACATTTTTTTCCCTTTTGTGAAATCTTTTCTCCTGGAGTTGCTAAGCAATAAATCAAACATGGAAATCCAAAGAGAACTTAAGGAGAAGAATGTGAGGTTGGGTGGGGATGGGGAGCTAATTTCTGACAGCTGACTCGCAATGAAATACGCAAGTTAAAATGTAGAAAATTTTGCTCTATACAGTAAAGGTTACGGTGGGATAAAAAGATACGAAGGCAGGCGAAGACGAGCTAAGGAGAAACCTTTTCTCTCCCACACATGCACTGAGATTTCCCTGCTTAAATTAAAATGGGAATAAAAAGATTTCCTGTAAATCTCGTTCTAAATGCTGTGGTATTCGATAGAATGTTTTAGCTTTCACAAGGCTTCCTGGGCCTTGAAATTTATGACAGGAAAATCTTAGTAAAAGGAAGACAATTAACTGAATCCAGGGCTATGTGCTTTGCTAAACACATAGTGATAAACACATGGCTTAAACCCAACTATTCTTTTTATGTTGGAGGAAGTATTTCAGTGCTGCAGTTGGAAGCCATCAGCAATTTGCATAGGTGTGTTTTTCTTGTAATTAAATCTGGCAGTATTCATAATTTTAATGCAATTAATTGCGTTACAGCAATATGTTTTTTCTATGATTGTTGGCTCTTGTAAGTTACTTGGATGTCATAACTGACACTGCCAAGACTTCTGTGAGTAGACAGTTTTCTGAATATGTAGGTTTTAATATTCTTTCCATGTAGTGTAGCATTGTGCCAAAACCGTTATTGTCCATTGCTTTCTGTGAAATGTATTTTTAAAGCCTCCTGAATGTGCATGTGCACTGTTTTCAGTTTTTATGCTGTGAGAGGTAATAGTTGTACTTTGAGAATTTAATATAGGTATAAAACTACAGCATAGAAATATAAAGAGCTATTTTGTAGGCAATGTGAAATGCTGTAAAAATCTCTCTCTCGCATATTAATCAGATCAGTTCTTGAAGATCTTTGGATTCACTTTGGTATAGGGTAGGCTAGTCTTCTACTTCTTCCTATTTCTGCACTATGGCAGAGTCCTCTTGTCAGCAAAACCATCTCCATTTGGATTAATCAGGGTGTCTGCAGGGGTGTTGCCCATGCATTTCATGTCCCCCTTGATAAGCTCTATCCACCATTTCTTGGGTCTTCCACCAGGTCACTGACCATCAGAATTCAGATGCATGGCTGTCCTTACCCCCAAGTCTTCTTTATTGCATACAACATGTAATAATGTGTTTGAAGCCCATTCAGAGGACTTGATACCAGCCATCAAGGAAAAAAGGAGAGCTCTAATTGCATATAAAGCCTGTGACAGTGAACGCAACCTACAGTTCTGCGAGCTGCTCATAGCAAAGTCCAACAGACTGTCAGGAGATGTGCTAACAATTATTGGCTGCCGCTTTGCTCTTGGATCTAGATAGCAGCTGACATAGGCAACATCAAGGGGAATGTATGATGGCATCAAGCAGGCCTTAGGTCCAACATAGAAGAAATCTGCCCCTCTGAAGTCTGCTACAGGTGAGGTTATCCAGGACTGAGCACAGCAGATGGTATGCTGGGTGCAGCACTACTCTGAGTTATATTCCAGAGAAAATGTGGTAACTGAAGAAGCATTTAATAACATTGAGTGCCTACCTATCTTGGAGGAGCTTGACAGTGAACCAACTTTAAAAGAACTAAATGCGGCCCTGGATTCCCTTGCCTCTGGCAAGGCACCTGGGAAAGATAACATCCCTGCCAAAGTTCTGAAGTGCTGCAAAGAGAACATCCCCACTGAACTGCATGAAATCTTCTGTCTTTGTTGGAGGGAAGATGGAGTACCACAGGACATGAAGGATGCAAATATTGTCACACTACAAGAACAAAGGTGACAAGAGTGACTGTAACTACTACCGCAGCATCTCTCTTCTTAGTGTTGTAGGGAAGCTGCCTGCCTGTGTAGTACTGAAGATGCTCCAGGTGCTTGCAGAGAGAGTCTATCCAGAATCACAGTGTGGATTTCAAGCCAACAGATCCATTACTGACATGGTATTTTCCCTTAGACAGTTGCAGGAGAAATGCAGGGAACAAAGACAGCCTTCATAGATCTTACGAAGGCTTTTGACTTGGTTAGCAGGGATGGCCTTTATAAAATTCTTCCCAGGGTTGGATGTCCACCTCAGCTCCTCAACATCATCAGGTCCTTTCATAAGGAAATGAACAATTGTTTGTTTAACATCAGATTCCTTTGATATTCAAAGTGGAGTGAAGTGGGGCTGTGTCCTCACACCAACTTTATTCAGGATCTTTTTTGCTGTCATGCTGAAACATGCTTTTGGAACTGCAACAGAGGGTATTTACCTCCAGACCAGATCAGACAAAAAACTCTTTAATCTCTCTAGACCTATCTCAGTATCTACTTCTGTCATACTATTGCAGCACCATTGAGAGTGTCCTGATATACGGCATTCTTGCATGGCATGGGAGTAGCTCTGTAGCAGACAAAAAAGCTCTACAGAGAATTATTAAAACTGCCCAGAAAATTATCAGACTCCAGCTACCAGCCCTGGACAAATCTTCGAATCTCACTGTTTGAGGAAGTTGTCAGAGACTCTTCCCATCCTGCTTACAATCTTTTTGGACTGTTGACTTCTGGCATAAGATACAGAACAATTAAAACTTGAACCACACGTTTTCTGAATAGTTTTTATCCCAGAGCTATAATTGCACTCAACAATGAACTAAAGGGCCACCATCAGTGAACTGTTGGACAATATTACTTGGTCTGTTGTGTAGATGTTTGGGTGGTTTTAGGGGTGGGGAATTGTGGTGGGTGGGAGTGTGTGTGGGTTATGTGTGTGGGACCTGGTCTTTGGGTGTCAAGAAAATTTCATTGTATGTGTATACTGTGTATACATATACAATGACAATAAAGTGTGTTTGTTTGTTTGTTTGTTTGTTTGTTTGTTTAGAGCAAAGGTTAAAGTCCAGCTGAAATGCTTACGGGATTTCCTCTTCACTGGCAATGCTGCCATCACTGCTCACTCTGCTGAAGACCTTCAACAATTTATGGACAGTTTTAGCAAGGCCTGCCAAGACTTTGAACTAACCATCAGCCTGAAAAAAAACCACAAGTCATGAGTTAGGACGTGGATTCACCTATTACAATGTCTGCACAAGAACTGGAGGTTGTCTATGACTTTGTGTACCTTGGCTCAACTATCTCTGACATGCTCTCTTTAGATACTGAGTAGAAAAACGTATTGGTAAAGCGGCCACCACATTTTCCAAACTTATAAAGAGAGTATGGCTTAATAAGAAGCTGACGGAACATACAAAGATCCAGGTCTATAGCCCCTGCGTCTTCCCCTGCGTCCTCCCCTGCGTGAGCACACTCTTGTACTGCAATGAGTCTTGGACCCTTTATGCATGGCAGCAGAGAAAGTTGAACACCTTTCATATGCGCTATCTCTGATGTATTCTTGGCATCACCTGGCAGGACAGAGTTCCAAATAGCGCAGTCTTGGAATGTGCTGGAATTTCTAGCATGTATACACTATTGAAACAGTGACGTCTAAGTTGGCTTGGGCATGTCATGAGAATGACTGATGGTCAGATTCCAAAAGATCTCCTGTATGCAGGGAAAGTGCCTCAGAGGGAGATCACAACTGTGATATAAGGATATCTACAAGAGGGACCTAAAGGCCTGGGAATGGACATTAACAACTGGGAAATCTTGGCCTCCGATCATTCAGCTTGGAGGTTAAAGACACAGCATGGCCTTCTCCAATTTGAAAAGACACTTGTTCAGCAGGCTGAGGCAAAGAGGCAATCCCGGAACCAAGGAAATCTAGGGGCTGGGCAGGGTATAGAATGTATCTGGCCTCAGTGTGGAAGGGATTGCCACTTTCAAATTGGCCTTTTTAGTCACACTAGATGCTGTTTTAGGACCTCTTTCCAGAGCACGATACCATAGTCTTTTGAGACTGAAGGATGCCAATGATGATCAGGTGTACAGGATATAGGGTAGGCTATTCTCATCTCAAAATCTGAATTTTACTTCTGCTCCCAAAAGGGTTAGTTTTTTGTGATTTCATTTAACTTGGTTTGTCATCATTTGTTTCAATATTACCCTGATATGAGATAATATTCCCATATGATCATGGACAGGGAACATTAGAAATCTGAGAAGATGTCATATAAATGTTTGAAGCATGTTCTTTGGTGTTATTATTGCATAATTCAGTTCTGAGAATGTTTCTTCAATAAGATGGAAAGCAGAGCTGGATGCACAGATTTTACAAATTGCCCATCCAATTTGTGGGCAATCTGAATATCTCCAAAGGAAAGAGATTTATCTCCAATAATTTCTGAAGAACAAGTATCCTTGTTAGTGATAGTATATCTGTTGCAAAACAGCGCAATAGGAAGAGAGGTGATTGTGTGGTGGAAAACTGGATAGTCACATAGGTTTCTTGCCCAGCTTTAATCATATTCACAAAAACAACATTCCACCCATTGGTCTCCTGGCCTTCTGAAAGAGCATGACAATCTGAGTCTGCCAAAGTGTATGGGGATTGAAGAGCACCATGCAACCTTGGGGGCAGTTGGTGTCTTTAGGGTGTTCCTTCTGCCTTTTAACTTATCTTTTTACCTTTGTTTTGTCCTTTATCCTATGTTAAGTCTATTTTAATTGTAACTTTTTACATAGTTTTATGATTTTTACCTGTAAACTGCCCAAAGTCATTTGGATAGTGAGATGAACTCCAAGGCAAGAATCTTCCTCAAAGCAAGAATTTATTAGAGATGTCATATTGGCACATCTGGGGAAACCCCAAATCTGAGGTACCTGCGTTTTCCCCTCCGAAAACCAAAGTCAAAGATCCATCCCATTCCATTCCCATCTGATCACAGATCACTGTCTCAAGTTCATCCAACTTCCAGTCACTCCACCCCAGGTGCTGGGGAAATGTCATTGAGTCCCAAGGGAAAGAATGTTGTTTATGATTACATACCCCACACCAATTTTCCCTTCCCCTCCCATTCCAACAGCCTGCTTAATCATTGCAGTGGCAGCCCTGAAGGCTCTCATCAAAGATGGCTCCAGGGCTGACAGGCTGCCCCTCACAACTGATGAGGACATCCTGAAACAAGATAAGCAATGGGGGTAAGTGTGCTGATTCCTAACTGCTTCCCCCTCCCACACACAGGGCCCCCCTTTGTCTTCTCAGGGAATTTCTCACAGATTTACTAATCTGTCTGTGAAGTTTCCAAAAGAGGCCCTAATTAATTCATGAGCCACAAGCTTGCTTTTTATCTATGTAGCTTCAGACAAAGGGTACAATGTAAATATTGTAAATGACCCTGTGCAACCTGGAGTATATGTATGTTGTTGTTGTTAGTTGCGAAGTTGTGTCCGACCCATCATGACCCCATGGACAACATTCCTCCAGGCCTTCCTGTCCTCTCTGGAGTCTATTTAAGCCAGTGGTTCTCAACTTTCCTAATGCCGTGACTCTTTAATACAGTTCCTCATGTTGTGGTGACCCCCAACCATAAAATTATTTTCGTTGCTACTTCATAACTGTAATATTTTACTACCAGTTCTGTGGGCGTGGTTTATTTCATGGGCGTGGCTTGGAGGTCATGTAACTGGGTGGGCATGGCTACCTGGTCATGTGACCAGGTGGCCATGGCTATGTGTATAGGGACTACTCAGAGGGCTGAAAAAAGTGATTTCTGACAGGTCCTTGCACTTTTGACTGGTCTTCGCACTTATGACTGGTCATCATTTATGCCCATTGTAGCATTCTTAACAACTGTGTCATTCATTTCACAACTGCTTCTGTTCACCATGGTGACAAGATAGGGCAAAAACGTAAAATGTGAGGACAGTCGTAAGTTCAAGGACTGGTCAAATGTGTGAGGACCAGTCGAAAATACCTTTTTTAGCCCTCTGAGTAGTCCATATGCATAAAAGGATACAACAATAGAGAGGGATGAAGGAAGGGAAGGGAAATTAGAGTAAGAGTGAGGATAAGAGAGGGAGGAAGAGAGGAGGAGAAGGAGAAAGGAAGAGGAAGTTGGGAGGAGAAGAAGGGGGGAAGAGAAAGTAAGAAGGAAAGAAAAGAGAGAGGTCATAAGTTTGATGAGAAACATTGCTGTACAATAAAAGAGATGAAAGAGAAGAAAACCAACCCCAAACAAATATAAAGATATTAAGATAATGAATGCATTGTTAAACTTTAAAGAATATTAAAGAATCTCGAACCTCCTCTTTTGCCCTAAATTTCCCATTGTTTGCAGTTTTGCACCTACCTTTTTTGGTGGGGAAAAAGAAAAAGAAATATCTCTCTGCCTCATTTTGTCACCTTGCAGCAAAGACCCTGCTTTACTTTCAGTTCCCTTTTTCAGCATAGTTAAGGGGAAAGAATGGAATTATCAACTGGAATAGAAAGGGAATTAGAACTGAGAAACCAGCAAAGAGAAGATAACAAGGAGGAGACGCTATTAAAATTAATAAGAATCGAGGAATTAAAACAGGGGAAAACACTTTAAAAGTTTTAAAAAAGAAATGGGAAGAACAAGAAGAGGCTTGCGGGGAGGGGGGGGAAATGATAGGATTTAGAACAGAAAGCTCTCAAATTGAACAGTGGGGAAAGATAGGACAAGGAGGAGAAATTAAATTATAGATTCACAATATAAACCTAGAAGTAGATTGTTATGGAATGAAATGACCAAGCAACATCCCTGGGTCAGCCAGAGAGAGAGTTTATTTTGCGCAAAAGACTCAAGCTAGTATCCAATCTTAGCTTTGAGTGAAGACTCCATGCTTACATGACACATTTTATACTTTCCTAAACAAAGGATTCTGCTAACACATTCTGCTTTCCATATATGGTTAACATACATTTGTTATTTTGACATTTCTTAATTATTAAAGTTTTACATCGTCCTTGCCAAACAATCATAATTCTTCTGTAAATTACTGGAGCATAAATTCAAATTATCTTTTGCTGATGGATGAATTCCAACCCAGGTGGGTATCCTTGACCTAACCACCTCTAGCTATATGTCATTAGAATTGTTCCTTCTGACAAGTTAGGGGGCCTCTTACAGTGTTAAAGGAGATTATGCTGGCTTTGTATTCTCTCCAGCTGGATGTATTTCTTGCATTCAGAATATAGTTGCTTTTAGAATATCTTTTAGAATATATTGAATAGAAAGTTACCCAGTGGTCATCCAACTGCTCCCACTTTAAGATGAAGTGAAGGACTTAAGAGGAAAACAGGGGAGACAAGATAAAAAAAAAGGTAGGATTAAAGGAAGGGATGTGGATAAGAGATAATGGTTAAGAGGAGAAAAAGAGTTATAGATATGTCATGATTATATGGTAATAATTGTATTAATATTAGAATGATATGGTTGAATGATGGTATTATTAAAAGTGTATAAAATGTGACTATTGTGTAGGTAAAGTGAAAGTAGATATATTTAGGTGTATTAAATAAATTTAAAATATATAGAAAGGAAGAGTTATAGAATGGGAATATGAATGACAAAATAGAATATCATGTCCTTGAATATAATAATATGAGGGGGGGAGAAAAATATTAGTGGAAGTTTAGAATGGAAGGGTGTAAACAGCAATGTATCACAAAGTCAAATAGGTTAGGAAAAGAAATATAAAAAATAGACACAAGAATGAAAATAGTGGTAAGCTTGAAATGTGAGGATGTAAGAAAGTGATATTTAGACAGTATGCTGTTTGATTAATGAAGTGAAGTTAGTATTAAAAGAATAATATTGCAGTTGCAGATATATATGTGATTAGAATGATGATGTTATAAAATTATTAACATGAAGATTAATCAATATTATGATGATAGTATATGATGATTATAAACAATATATGTTTAAGTGATTAAGTCTGTTTCTTTGATTTTTGAATGCAATTTAAAGAAGCTGTATGGTTATAGTTTTTTTGAGAAAGTTTTTTTTATTTTTTAGACAAACATTTAATACATCAGTTTTTTATTTTTTATTTATTTATAATTTAATTTCTATATTGCCCACCTCCCGAAGGGCTTGGAGCAGTGTACAGCCAATTAAAACATAATATGTATACATCAATTTAAAAACCAATTAAAAGTAATAAACAATTTTGGCTCAGAATTAAAACCCAATTAAACACCCAATTTAAAATCATTTACAAGGAAAGCCCAGCCTGGCGGAACAGTAGGGTTTTAAGAGCACAGCGAAACACACGGAGATCAGAAATCTTACGTATTTCCGGGGGCAGTTCATTCCAAAGGGCAGGAACACCCACAGAGAAGGCCCTCCCCCTGGGTGTCACCAGCCGACACAACTTGGCCGATGGCATTCTGAGGAGCCCGTCTCTGTGGGAGCGAACTGGCCGGTGGGAGGCTACTGGTGGCAGAAGTCTGTCTCGAAGGTACCTAGGCCCTAAGCAATGGAGCGCTTTAAAGGTGGTAACCAACACCTTGAATCACACCTGGAAGACCACTGGGAGCCAGTGCAGCTCATGCAGGAGAGGTGTCACATGGGCGCAATGAGTCGCGCCCATAACTACCTGCGCGGCCACATTCTGGACCAGTTGGAGCCTCTGAGTGCTCTTCAAGGAGAGCCCCATGTAGAGAGCATTACAGTAGTCCAGCCGGGAGATGACAGGGGCATGAGTGACCATGCGCAAGGCATCCCAATCCAGAAAGGGTCATAACTGGTGGATCAGGCAAACCTGATAAAAAGCTCCCCTGGCCACGGCCATCATGTGCTCTTCTAAAGACAGCCGTGCATCCAGGAGGATGCCCAGATCGTGAGCCCTCTCTGTGGGGGGCAGAGATTCACCTCCAATAGTCAGAAGTGGCACCAGCTGACTATATTGGGATGCCAGAAGCCACAGCCACTCAGTCTTGGAAGGGTTGAGTCTGAGCCTATTTCTCCCCATCCAGACCCGCACAGCTTCCAGGCAGCAGGACATCACATCAAGGGCATCATTGGGGTGGTCTGGGGTGGAGATGTACAGTTGAGTGTCATCAGCGTACTGGTGGACTCTCACCCCAAAACCATGGATGATCTCACCCAGTGGCTTCACATAAATGTTGAACAGGAGGAGCGAGAGGACCGACCCTTGTGGCACTCCCAATCAAGGCGTCTCGAGGTCGACCTCTGCCCCCCTGCCAACACAAACTGTGAGCGGTTGGAGAGGAAAGAGGAGAACCACAGTAGCATGGTGCCTCCTATTCTTAACCCCTCAACCACTGCAGCATGATACCATGGTCGATGGTATCAAAAGCCGCTGAGAGATCTAATAGGACCAGGACAGAGGAGCAACCCCTGTCCCGAGCTCTCCAGAGATCATCCACCAATGCGACCAATGCCGTTTCTGTGCTGTACCCCTGCCTGAAGCCCGACTGGTATAGGTCCAGATAAGTTATCTCTTTCCTGTGATATCTCGATGTTATCTTCCAAAGTTCTTTCTTTTTCTATGTAGTTATTTCTTCTATCTTGATCCTTATCCAATCCATAGTATCAATTCATCACTAATATAGTATTCTACTCATCACATATTTATACATACTTATATAATTAATCATTTGTATCTCTTCTCCAGCCAATAATAAAAATAATTCCATATTTTAAAATAGTCTCAGTCTTCTCTATCCTTAATCATCAGAGTTAATCTATTCATTTCTGCACAGTCAAAAAATTATTTTATTACTTCTTCTCCCAGAGGTATTTTCTCTACTTCCAATTTTGTGCATAGATAATCCTTGCAGCTGTTATTACATGTATTATTAAGTAAACGTTTTCCTTGCTAGTTTTTTCAGGTAGGATACCCAATAGGAACAGCTCTGGTTTAAATTCGATACATTGCTGAATCATTTCCTCCAACCAAGTCTTAATTCTACTCCAATAGTTTTTCATTTCTGGACATGTCCACCACATATGATAATATCCTGGTAATTGATGACATTTCCAACATTTGGCTGATTTTTTAAAAAACATTTTTGCTAATTTCTCAGGTGGCATATACCATCTATAAAACATTTTATATTGATTTTCCTTATATGCAGCAATTATATCATTAACTTATAATTCCTTTCCCATAGTTGTTGCCATTTTTCCAAATCAATTGAATATCCAAAGTTTGTTCCCCAAGCTATGATCGTTTCTTTTATTTGCTCCTCTAATTCAATGCTAAGTAAAAAATTATAGAAACTTTTTATTAAGTTATCATCTGTTCTTATGAGTATCCTATCCAATTCAGTCTTTTTCATGTAAAAACCATATAATTTAGCATTTTCTTCATATCTTGTTTGTATTTGCATATACATATTTATTTATTTTTTATTTTATTTTATATCAAATTTATATAACGCCCTTCTCCCTGGGGACTCAGGGTGGTGTACAGCCAAGTAAAAACATAGACTACAAACATTAAAATACAATTAAAAAGATATATATAAATTTGGCCCCGTAATTAAAAAATAATAACAAACCAATAAAAACATTTCAAAGAGTTAAGCCTGCCCGGCTTAACTTTTTTAGAAAGTTTTAAGGGCAGGGCGGAAGGTACCAAGGTCTTGGATTCTCCTTAACTCTGGCGGCAGTTGGTTCCAGAGGGTAGGTGCCCCCACAGAGAGGGCCCTCCCCCTGGGGGTCACCAGCCTACATTGTTTGGCTGATGGCACCCCGAGGACTCTGTGGGAGCGCACGGGTTGATGGGAGGTCATTAGTAGCAGCAGGCAGTCTTGAAGATAATTAAGTCCTATGCCATGGAGTATTTTAAAGGTGATAATCAACACCTTGAAGCGCACCTGGAAGACCACTGGGAACCAATGCAGCTCACACAGGAGGGGTGTTGTATGGGAGCACCAAGCAGCTCCCGTAACTACCCATGCGGCTGCATTCTGGACCAGTTGGAGCCTCCGGGTGCCCCTCAAGGGGAGCCCCATGTAGAGAGCATTGAAGTAGTCCAGGCACAAGTGATGAGGGCGTGAGTGACTGTGCACAGGGAATCCCGATCAAAAAAGGGCCGCAACTGAGACTTCCGGTTGGTGCCGCCATCATCGCTAGATGGTCTTTTTATGACCGCCAACCCTGCTGCCCGTAAAGAGCCGCCTCCACAGCTGAGAGGCAGCTTGGAAAACTCCCGTTTAAGGATAAACATGAGGAGAGCCGGCGAGAGCAGGTAGAGCTCCCTGCGAAGCCCCCAGACTGTTCTTGTTTCTGGGGAGGAAGCAGGGTGAGGCTCCCTATCCAGCTCATCGAGGCTCCGGACTCCGGGGACAACTCTGCATCCAGCAGAGCCAGACGACACGACCAACTACAGCAGCGAAATTTAAGTGAATCTTCAAAAATAAGCAGGGTGAAATCTGGACTTAAAACTAAAAACTTCAAGTATCTGTATTAGCCCTGTTTTTGAATTTAAGAATGGAGAAAGAGTGAAAGTATATTAAAATGGCATCTGGCTTCAGTGGAGGAAAAAAAGTTGAAAGTGAAAGTGGATATGCCTGTGTGTTTCAACACGTTACAAAGCATTTAAAGTAATAGTGCTGGTTAGAAGAAAAGGGAAAAGTTCTCTTAAAGTGACTCTGATCTGTTCCTTCTCCCTCAGAGACTTGATTAAAGCTGGGGAAGTTCTTGAAAGGATTCTGTGGTGGAAAGGGGGGGGGGAGACTTCCTTTCTAAAAAGAATAAGATTGCATAGCAGTATGGCTTAAAAGCAGACAAAACCAGCTCCTAAAGCTTCGGGGGGGGGGGGTCCCCTACTCACCAACCAAAAGAGCAGCCATTAAGTTTACAGACTCAGTGCCAAGAATAGGAGACTGGATTTAAAGATTTGAAGGAATTTATTGCTGTGGCTCTGATGAATCAAACTGAGGTTATGGACCAGAAATTTGAAAAATCTCAACAGGAAATTAAGGAGGTGGTTCAAGAAAAGTATGATAAGATGAAGCGAGACATACTGACAGTTGTGACTGGCCTGTCAGAAGTGGTTGTTCAGATTGATAAAAAAGTGGGAGAATTCAGTTCAGAATTAGAATCTAAAATGAGGGAAGCTGACAATAAAATTTCCAATGTGGACAATAAAACTCAAAGAATTGAAAATGAAGTGACCATGATGCAATTTAGATTTATGGAGTTTGCTGTAAGACTGAGAGGAATAAAAGAAAACAACAGAGAGGATTTGAGAATGGTTTGTGCTGATGCCCTGGCTGTGATGTTAAAAGTCAACCCTGAAGATGTTTTGTGCAAGACTGACAAGGTCTACAGAGTGAATTCTCAGGTAGCAAGGCAAAGGCAATTGCCTAGAGATGTGGTGATCTACTTTACAGATAGAAGAATAAGAAATGATATTCTGCAAAAGTCTTTTGTTTCTACTGTTCAAGTGGATGGAAAGGAGATTGGGATCTATAAAGAGTTGCCACCTAAGATGCTAAGAGACAGAAAGGATTTTGGATTTTTGGTAACTGAGTTGAAGAAACAACAAATCCCATTTAGATGGGATGCTCCAGTCGGCATAATATTGAGGTATCAAGGAGAGAGATATCGATTAAATACTGTTGAAAAAGCGGAAGAATTCTACTTCAATGTTTTTAAAACTGGTGCAGCATCTCCACGTATATCCTCAGTGTTAGGTATAGAGGTGATAAAGAGAAGGAATTTGAACAAGAGTCTGAAGAACAGTGGAAACAGATGGAGGTTGAGGCAATGGAAACTCAAGGAGCAACAGGGGGCTTTTTTGGATGAGCCATTGCTGGATCTCCCTTTAGAGGCTATAAGTGGGCCACCCAGAAATACAAGAGAGGTGGCATTGGATCTCGAGTTGAAGTTGCATGAACCTAAAGATCAGCGTATAACTCTAGCAGCTTACAAGCAAATTCTAGAGAAACAACAGCAGCAGAGGTCTATGCCACCACAAGATAAGAAGGGAGCCAATAGTAAACCACAAAAATCTGAAGCTATGGGAGGAGCCAGGCCGAAGACTACCACTCTGGAACAGAAACTTCAGCAAATGCTCTTAATGCTTCATGAGACCACAAATGACAATTACATTTTTATCTTGGAATGTGAATAGTTTGAACTCACCACAGAAAAGAAGGAAAATATTTCACTATTTGAAACAATTTAATAATGACGTTATTTGTTTGCAAGAAACTCATATTAGATTACAAGATCAAAAATATCTGACAAATTCTAAATTAGGTGTACAATTTATAGCATCGGACTCAGAGAAAAAGAATGGTGTTGTGATTTATGTAAATAAAAGATTGTCAGATAAAATTATAGAGGCAGATGATTGTGGAAGATACTTAGCAATCAAACTATATACACAAAATGGACCAACTTTGGTGATTGGAATCTATGCTCCTAACCAGCAACAAGAAAACTTTTATAAATTATTATATTCTAAAATACTGCAATGGGATTATAGATCTATTTTACTTATGGGAGATTGGAATGGAGTAATAGATCTTAAAAAAGATAAAAAGAGCTTGGAAAAGTCACGTGTTAAACTATCACAGATTTTTTTCAATATGAAAGAAGATTTGGAATTGAAAGATATATGGAGAGTGCAGAACCCAAAAGAATTGGACTTTACTATTTTTTCAGATAGACATCGATCCTTCTCTAGGATTGACTTCATTTTAGTTACAGCTGATTTACTTTCTAGGACAAAGAAAACAAAGATATTCCGAGGACTCTAACTGACCATAGCCCGGTATGGATAGAAATAGAAATGGGAAAGAATGAGAGAAGATTGTGGAGAGTAAATGAAAATTTGTTTAGATATGAAAAGAATGTAAACGAACTTAAAAAACAAATGAAAGAATTTTTTGAAATGAACTTGAATAAGGGTACCCCTATTGAAATTGTTTGGGATGCGAGTAAGGCGTACTGAGTCATATGAACTCTAAACATAAATTAAATCAACAAAGGAAAAGATTAGAAATGGAAGGAGAGATAAAGAAAAAAGAACAATTACTTATAAAAAGTCCAACAGATAAAAAATTACAAGAAATTATAAAACTCTTGAAAGATCAAGTTCAAATGCTTATAGCGGAACAAGCAGCAACTAATCTACAATTTGCAAAACATAATACATTTTGTAATGCTAATAAACTGGGCAGGTGGTTGGCTTACACATTGAGGAAACAGCAGAGCTCTCGAGTTATTGCTAGAATTGAGTATGGAGGGAAGGAAGTTTTTCAACAAAGTCTAATTAAAGAAGCCTTTTTAGATTATTATACCAAATTATATGCCAAAGATGATATACAGAATGAACTTATAGATAAATATTTAGAAGAAAGGAGAGTCACAAAAATCTCTAGGGAGCAAAAGGAAAGAATGAATCAACTAATAACAGTCGAGGAGATTATTATTGCAATTAAACAATTGAAAACAGCTAAAGCTCCAGGGACGGATGGTTTAACAGCGGTGTATTATAAAACTTTACAAGCAGAAACGATTGAACATCTTAAAGACTTATTTTGTAGCATACAAAAAGGGGGTAAAATACTCCCTTCATGAAAAGCAGCCTTTGTTTCATTGATACTGAAAGAGGAAACAGGTTCTACAAAACTGGAAAATTTCAGACCAATATCTCTCCTGAATACGGATTATAAAATTTTTGCAAAAGTTATTAGCCTACAGATTAATCCCAATTATGCAAGAGGTGATTCATCATGATCAAGCAGGATTTATAGAAGGCAGATATATGAAGGATAATGTGAGGCAAATTATAGACTTATTGGAACATCTTGAGAAGAGTAAACAGATCCCTGCAGTGCTGGTGTTCTTGGATGCGGAGAAGGCCTTTGATCGAGTCAATTGGAATTTTCTATTAAAGACTTTAACAAAGATGGATTTTGGGGACAGGTTGTTCAGGCGGTTTCAGCAATTTACCAAGAGCAAACAGCACATCATTAATGGAAGTCTAACTACAAACTTTAGTATAGAAAAAGGAACAAGACAAGGTTGTCCATTATCCCCATTGTTGTTTATTTTAACTTTAGAATTCTTGTTGAACACAATACAGGATTTGAGTACTCTGAATGGAATAGCTATAAGGCAAGAGGATTACAGAACAAGGGCATTTGCAGATAATCTGGTTGTTACCCTAACACGGCTGATGGAATCAATAATCCAGATGAAAGATATTATAGAAGAATATGGTATGGTATCAGGATTTAGAATGAATCAGAAAAAAACCAAGATAATAGTCAAAAATATGTCAGAAGGTCAAAAGAAGGAACTCGAAAGGAAGGCAGGTGAAATATCTAGGAGTTCAAATTGCAGCTTCAAATATAAAACTTTTTCAAAATAATTATGAGGTGTTGTAGAGAAAGATTCAAAAAGACATGGAAACTTGGAAAAAACTGCAGGTATCTTTACTTGGAAGAATAGCAGCAGTTAAGATGAATGTTCTACCTAGATTTCTATTTTTGTTTCAAATGATTCCGGTGCTTAAAAGTGATAAACATCTGATGGAATGGCAAAAAGGAGTGAATAAGTTTGTTTGGAATGAGAAAAAGCCAAGAGTTAAACTGAAAATTATGCAAGATGTTCATGAAAGGGGTGGCCTTAAACTTCCAAACCTACAATTGTACTATGAAGCAGCATAGCAGACTATGAAGCAGACACAAATGAATTTGGATTTGGAATTGGAATGACAAAGACTGGAATATTGAATATAGAAGGCCATGACTTGGAATTTGGTTGGCATGCATATTTATTCTATGAAAATAAAGTTGATAAAGTATTCAAGAACCATATACTCAGAAACTCTTTGATGAGAGTATGGAAGAAGCACCAGCTTAAATTGGATTACAAAATACTGTTGTATTTTGTTGTATGTTGTGGTTGGATCTTAGTCATATTACATGGAATATAAATATAAAGTCACTCGGGGGGATTTTATATAAAGAGGTACTCTTTAATGATGGGGGTAGATGGCAGTTAAAGACACTAAATACACTGTTGGAAGAAGGGATTAATTTAACTTGGTTACAGTATAATCAACTTCAATTGAGATGGAGGGAAGATCAAAAAACTGGTTTAATGTTGTATGAAGAGGAATTGGTAAGACAGATAAAAGAGAAAGGCCCAATGCATATCAAGAGGGTTTATAACATTTTGCTAGAAAGAGATTCAGAAAATGAACTGGTTAAAGATTGTATGATAAAATGGGTGCAAAACTTTGCAGAACCAGTTATGATGGAAACATGGGAAAAAATATGGGTTCAGAACGTTAAATTTACACAGTCACAGAACCTGAGGGAAAATTTCTATAAAATGTTTTATAGGTGGAATTTAGATCCTAAGAAATTGTCGTGCATGTATCCTAATGTTCAGCCAAAATGTTGGAGATGTGATTGCTTAGATGCTACATATTATCATATATGGTGGACTTGCAAGAAAGTGAAGGCTTTTTGGATTAAAAATTGGTGGGTTATACAAAATGTTTTGAAGAAAAAACTCCAATTTTCTCCTCAATTGTTTTTACTGGGCATAGTTAAGGATTCTTCATTGACTGAAACAAAATTGATATTATATATGGTTATATAACTGATTGGTCAATATTGGAAAAAGGACGTTATGCCTACTATTGAAGAATGGACTTTGAAGGTGGCCAGTTTTGCAGAAATGGCAAAGATATCAGCATACTTAAAAGACCGGACTCAAAAAACTTATGTGTGGGAATGGAAGAAATGGATAGATTATGTGCAGAATAAATATCAAACAAGGAAGTATCAGATAGCTTTTAGAAATTTATGTAGAAATTTATAGTATAGACAGGGGGCAGAATAGTTGGGGGGTATTGTATGATATGGTATGTTTTGGATTTCACCTTGGGAAGTCATGGGGGGAGGGGAGGGTTAGGAAGGGTTACGGAGGGGAGGGGGGGAAGTGGAAAAAATTGTGTCTGTAAAACTTTTTCAATAAAAAAAGGGGGGGGGGCGCAACTGGCATATCAGACGAACTTGACAAAAAGTCTCCCTGGCCACAGCCGTCAAATGTTCCTCCAAGGACAGCTGAGTATCCAGGAGGACTCCCAGATTGCGAGCCCTCTCTGAGGGGAGCCAAAAACTCGCCCCCAACAGTCAGAGATGGAGTCATCTGACTATATTGGGATGCTGGGAACCACAGCCACTCAGTCTTGGAAGGGTTGAGTTTGAGCCAGTTTCTCCCCATCCAGATCTGCACAGCCTCCAGGCACTGGGACATTACTTCAAGGGAATCATTGGGGTGGCCAGGGGTGGAGATGTACAGCTGGGTGTCATCAGCATACTGGTGGTACTTCACCCCAAAGCCACGGATGATTTCAGTCACCGGCTTCACATAGATGTTGAACAGAAGGAGCGAGAGGACCAACCCCTGAGGCACTCCACATATGAGAGGCCTCGAGGTCGACCTCTGCCCTCCTGCCAACACGAACTGTGATCGGTCGGAGAGAAAGGAGGAGAACCACCATAACACGGTGCCCCCCATCCCCAACTCTTCCAACTGGTGCAGCATGATACCATGGTCGATGGTATCAAAAGCCGCTGAGAGGTTTAACAGGGCCAGAACAGAGGAGCAATCCCTGTCCCGAGCCCTCCAGAGATCATCTACCAACACGACCAATGCCGTTTCCGTACTGTGCCCGGGCCTGAAACCCGACTGGAATGGATGTAGATAAGATGTTTCCTCCAGGTACTGCGGAAACTGTTGTGTGACCACACTCTCAACAACCTTCGCCACAAAGCAAAGTTGGCTAATACTGCCAGATCCAGGGAAGGCTTCTTGAGGAGAGGCCTCACCACCGCCTCTTTCAAGGCCGTGGGGAAGTAACCCTCACTCAACGAAGCATTGATAATTCCCTGGAGCCAGCCTCATGTGACCTCCTGGGAAGCCAGTACCAACCAGGAGGGACACGGGTCCAGTAAACATGTGGCTGCACTAAGTCTCCCCAGAATTCTGTCCAATGTCATCTTCGCAGATAACATTCTCAAGACTATTCCTCATCACCCAGTCTGAATCTACCCAGTCAGAGTCCAACTCCACCCCAGAACTGAGCGATTTTGTCATACATATATTGTATGTATGTATACATATACATACATATATTGTCCAATATATTGCCCTGCCTTCCAGGGGGTCCTCTTGCACTCATGGATGGAGCAGGGAGCGGGTCACCCTAAACAGTGTGGCCGGACAATTCTCTGATGATGCAATAAGAGCAGAAAAGTAATTAAACTTTGCCACTTTTATCACCACTAGGTAGGTCTTAATATGTGACTTTACCAGTGTTCAGTCAGATTCAGTGAGACTGGCCCTCCAACTGCTCTCCAGGCATCTTTTCTGGTGCTTCATCTCCCTCAGCTCCTCGGTAAACCAAGGAGCCATGAGGGATTGGCACCAGGTCAGAGGCCGCAAAGGCACGACTCGATCCAAGGCCCCACGAGCCGCCCGATCCCAGGCAGCCACCAGGTCCTTGGCCAAGTCATGTGCCAGATCCTCATGAAATGGCCCAAGCTCCATCTGGAACCTATCAGGATCCATCAGGTGCCTGGGGTAGACCGATCTTATTGGCTCCACCTCCCTGTGGCGAGGTGTAGCGGTTCGAAGGTCCAGGTGAAGGAGCGAGTGATCAGACCATGACAAGAGTTCCCTGTCTATATCCCCTATAATAAGATCACTCAACCACTGGCCAGAGACAAAAATCAAGTCCAAAGTGTGTCCCTCCCATGAGTGGGCCATGAACTAACTGGGTCAGGTCCATGGCCGTCATGGAAGCCATGAACTCCCGAGCCATCCCAGACGTTTCACCAATGGACGGCAAGTTGAAATCACCCATGACCATAAGCCTGGGTGTATCAACTGCCACCATGGCTGTTACGTCAAGTAGCTCAGACAGGGCTGCTGCCATGCGGCAGGAAGCCAGGTATGTAAGCAGCAAGCCCATCTGAACCCCATGACCCCACCTCACAAAGAGGGATTCACATCCGGCAATTTGTGCACAGTGGTCTCCCTCAGACCAAGACCTTCTTTAATAATAACTGCCACCCCCCACCCCTCCCCTGGGCCCTCAACTGAAGGAATGTTCTGAAACCCAGTGGACACATCTCGACCGGAGGGACCCCTCCCTCCGGTCCCAACCAGGTCTCTGTAATACCCGCTAGGTCACTCCCCCCCTCCTGAATAAGATCATGAATGAGGGGGGCCTTATTTACCATGGACCTGGTGTTGTACAGCATCAGCCGGAGGCCCAGGTCCTGAGTATCTGAGCCACCTAGTATCTGAGAGGAGCCTTGGGGACCGGGGTGTGCAATTGCTCTCAAACAGCGAGTGCGCACTCCCAGCACATGATATGGTTCCCTGCTCCCGCCATATCTGCCCCTCCCGACCACCAGTCTGTCTCAATCCCCTGTCCTTCTTGTTCCTTTTCCCTCTCAATTCCCCCTTGTCTGTTAGTAAGTCCTTATATCTAACAATATTTCCAAAATTGAAAACATTTGGGTGTATTAAGGCATCCATAGTCGATAACCAAGTTGGTATTTTCACATAATATTTATCTCTTACTTTCTCCTATACCAATAACAATGCATTTCTTACATAATGTCTATGAAAATATGTGTGTGTATCTTATTTCTACCATACCACAAGAAAGCATGTCATCCCAGTTGTAAGTCATAACCTTCCAATGTTAACAACCTTGTGTTTCTTAGCTCCACCCATTCCTTTAACCATGTCAGTGATCCTGCCTGATAGTACAATTCCCAATTTAGTAAACCAAATCCACCTCTCAATTTTGTATCTTGCAACATTTTTATGTTTATTCTTGCTTTTTCCCCTTGCCATATAAATTTCCTTATTATCTTATTGAGATATTGAAAATAGGTCTTTTCAATTTTTATTGGCACAGTCTGAAATAAAAATAGTAATTTTGGTAATATCTTTATCTTTATCAGTGCAATCTGTCCCATAAGTGATAATTGAAAATTCTTCCATGTTTCCAAATCCCTTTCAATTTGCTGTTTTAATTTATAATAATTATCTTCTTTTATTGTTACACATCTTGAAGTTAGATTCACTCCAAGATATTTAACTTTTTTCACTACTTGTATATCCAAATTTTCTTCCATTTCTCTTTTTTTGTTTTTCTGTTATGTTTTTAACCAAAATTTTTGTTTTGTCTTTATTTATTTTCAGGCTGGAGACTTTCCCATAATCTTCTATTTGTTCTAGTAATTTAGGACCTGTTGTTTGTGGATCCTCATTAATAAATACCAAATCATCTTTAAAGGCCTGCAATTTATATTCTTCTTTTTTAACTTTTATCCCTTTTATTTCTTCATCTCGTCTAATATTTCTATTTAAAACTTCTAAGGTGGTGAAAAGGGACATCCTTGTCTAGTACCTTTCATTATGCTGATCTTTTCTGTCATATCTCCATTTATCATTATCTTAGCAAATTGTCTATTATATATTGTTTTTATAATATTTATGAATCTCTCCCCAAAATCCATTCTCTGTAGTTGTTTTATCATGAACTGCCAACTCACATTATCAAAGGCTTTTGGGGCATCCAAAAACATCAATGCCATCTGTTTTTCTGGATGATTCTCATAATACTCCAAACTGTTCAAAAACATCCTCATATTGCCTTTAATTTGTCTTTTTGGTAAAAATCCATTTTGATCTACATGTATTTATCCATTTAGTGCGGGGATTCTCAACCTGGGGGTCACGACCTTTTTGTGGGTTGAACGGCCATTTCACAGGGGTCGCCAAAATCCTCTCTCTCCCCCCCCCATGCCTTCACTCACCCTCTGCCTCTGTTGGATCGCCGTTCGCCGTTCATTTACCCCTCACACTCCCAATCTATTGCTGCCTCCCAAGTCCCAGCTGATGGCTAGAGGGGAAAAAACTGCTTAAATTCTTGCCAGGGGGCATCAAAGGGCCCCCCTACAGCTGATCAGTGTTAAAAGAAAACAAATGAGTAGATTGGTACCTGCAAAAATAGAAAAAACAGCCCCTTTCAGTTTCAGCATAGGTTAATTATCATAAATTGATTTGATCAGCCTCCCGACTCTCAGCTGATTTGCTCTCAGCTGTTTTGCCCACGGCTCTGTTGCTAGCTAGCTGCAAAGAGATAAATTGCTGGAGCAGATTTTTTTCCCCCTAGCTATGCTGAAAAAGCAAAACTGAAAGTAAAGCAGGGTCTTTGCTGACAAAATGAGGCAGAGAGAGATTTCTTTTTCTTTTTCCTGACCAAAAAAGGTAGGTGCAAAACTGCAAACAATGGGAAATTTAGGGCAAAAGAGGAGGTTCAAGATTTTAAAATACAAAAGAAAAAAAAGCTCTATTTAAGTAGGGAATTGTAATAATTGAGATACTATTAATTGTATATTGTGTTGAAAGCAGAAATGGTTAAGTTGTGGTTTGGAGGAATATATGGGGGAAAATATTTGTTTATTATTATTGTTAAATATAATTAATTGATTTGTGGTTCTTCCGGTGGCGATCCCAGCGTGTTTGGAGCTAGAGAGCAGGGCTCTGTTCTTGAAACTCTGAGATTCCCCTCTAGGAAGCCGATTCGGGCGCTATTGATCTTGGAGAGATCAATAGAACAAGGAGGAATCTCCAAGGACCTCAGGAGGGAAGGCAACCATCCCGAAGGTTCAGGAGAACTCTCCTAATTTCAGGAGGGAAAAAAACAGCCATCCTGGCTGGCCTGAAGCATTGAAAGTTGCACAGCAGGGAGACGGAGATCAAACAAAAGAATTGCAACTGTATCCAGTTTGAAAGCTGATCGAGACAAAAGCGACAGAGGAAAGCACAGTGATAATTTGCATTAGAAGTGGTTTGCAGAGAATTTGTGACCCCAAGAAGGTGGAAAGCGGCAATGAAAAACTACAAGGGCGGAAGAAGACTGACTGACAGTGACTGCGCAAAAAAGAGAGAGACTGCTCAGATTGAGAAATTTTAAAAAGACTTTACAAGCAGACTTTACAAGAGTAAGATCGGACTTTGAATTTGAACTGAATAGAGAGGAAAGGAATCTGGAACTGACTAAAGATCCACAGTGTGACAGGCGAAAAGATCCAGAAAGAAAACAACAAGAAGATTAAAAAACAGCGAGAGTGCAAGTGAGAGTGGCAGCGCCATTGAAGCAGTGAAAGTGAATGAGAGTGATGCAATACTAGTGGACTATAATAGATTTGTGGCGATTTGAGAAGCCTGAGAGACTGAGAGACATTAAAGACAATACAATATAAGAACTTTTTCACAAGAACCGTTGCACGTAAGAGTGGAA
Organism: Masticophis lateralis; assembly: GCA_030761175.1. Lineage (NCBI taxonomy): Eukaryota > Metazoa > Chordata > Lepidosauria > Squamata > Colubridae > Masticophis > Masticophis lateralis. The sequence continues at coordinate 1,003,082 of JAUDYJ010000008.1, forward strand.
AAGAACTGTATATCAACTGCAAAATAACTTTATACTTTATATTTATATCGGATCAATTTTTCTAAATAAGTGCAAATTCTGATCAATATTTAGCAATAATAGGATTCTGAATAATTGATGTTTACTTAACTATATGGTTGATCTTCTAGGATTTAATTAATTAAGGGAAATAGAACTTTAAGTAAATAGAAATATTTGAACAGTTCAATATTTAATCCTTGCCTATTTATTTACATTAGTGATACTTGACTTCATAGATTCTAGTAGATAGATTGATTAACTTATTGTACTACTTATACCTATTTAATTCCATGGATGATTGCTTAGGAAATAATTAATTAATTAAGGGTAATAGAACTTTAAGTAAATAGAAATATCTGAATAGTTTAATATTTAATCCTTGCTTATCTATTCATATTAGCGATATGTGTATTGATAGATCCTATCAGATAGATTAATTAACCCATTGTACTACTTTTATCTATTTAATTCTATGGATGATTGTTTAGGAAAGAATTGATTAATTAAGAGTAATAGAACTTTCAGTGAATAGAAATATTTGAATAACTTAATATTTAATCCTTGCTTAAATACTTACAAGAGTGACATTTGTTTTGACACACTCTATTTGATAGATTAATTAATTTACCGTAATTCATTGTATTGTTTATATTCAGACCTAATGATGTGTTAGCACCTGAAGTTTTTCCCCATACCTCCCCTATATTAGTCTTTTTTCCCCCAATTAGAGTGCATAAATTATATTGATATACCCATACATTTAAGTGCCTATTAGAGTGTCCAGTGCTGAAAATATATATAGAAATTACAGACCAATTAATACTGAAAGAAGATAAGCCCCAGACATTATCATAGATAAACACACAACTACAAGTAACAAAAGCGAAGAACCAATAAGAATATTTAAGTGTATGAAATTTTGGGACAACTTACTAAAAAGAATCAATATGACAAGCACTGCCACAACCACTATAACCAAAACAACCAAAAAAATAATTCCAAGCCAGGCCCCACTTACAGCTTCTTCTGCTCAACAGAGATCTATTGAAACAATGCTAGGAACTGAAAAAGAAAAGGCAGCTTCCATATCCAGCATGCAAACTATCCATTCAGCTTTGGCAATGCTACAGGAAATGATGATTAAGACCCAAGAATCAATTGCCAACAATCACGAAGAGACAAGACGAAATCATGATGATCTGAAATCTGATGTGGGAAGGATAAATGATAATATACAGAAAATGGATGATAAGATAGAAAAGATTCAACAGAACATCGCCAATAATGAACAAAGGATTCAAAAAACGGAACTCAAAATGGAACAGACAATAAAAAAAGTAGAAAGGCTGGAATACCAACAGTTGACAAGTAATCGAGAGACGGAAGATGCCCTTACATTTCTCGAAATGGAAAAAGCTTCGTTCTATTTAAGGTTCCAGAACATCACAGAAACCAAGGAGGAAGACTTAGGAGAGATTATGACAGAGATTTTTGCGGAAACATTACGGAGAGACAAAAACGATATAAGAAGAGATATTGATGAAATTTACAGGGTTCATACTAATTACGCATGAAGGAACAAACTCCCGAAGGAAGTGCACGTCCGATTTACAAAGAAAACAACAAAAGAGGAAATATATAAGAAAATGAGAGAAGAGGCGATTTACTATAAAGGGAAGGAAATAATAACTTTGAGGCAAATCCCGAGATGCGTGAGAGATCAGAGAAAAAACTATAGCTTCCTTACAACACAATTGAACAAGCATAAAGTAATGTTCCACTGGCTTTTACCAGATGGTATTTTGATTTTGTGGCAAAATAAGAAAGTGAAGATAGACAACTTAGAAGGAGCCCAGGAGATTTTTGATCAATATTTTATTATGGAAAAAGACCAAGAAGCCAGAGAGGAACCAGAGAATAGGAGCCAAGATGAACATTCTATAGAAGAAATGGAAGATGACCAAGGGGAAAAGAAGAAACAGGAAAGGGAAGAAATGGAGAGAGAAGGAGCGAGGGGAAAAACGCAAATGGTAACAAGAAACACAAGTAAACAAAAGGCAATTACTAAATAAGGAGGAAGATGGAACAGGAAATAAAAATAATTTTGATTAATATAAATGGATTAAACGCCCCAACCAAGAGAACACAGACATTTGCTAAACTACATAAATTGGAGATGGATATAATCAGTCTACAGGAAGTCCACATTAAAAATCCCACCAAAAATTGCTAGAAAATACAAGACTAGGAAATCTTTATACTTCACTATCAGACCAAAAAAAGAGAGGTATTGCGGTTTACATCAAGAAGCACTTAAAAACAAAACAAGTATATCAAGACGAAGAGGGAAGAGTTCTAATGATCGAAATAAAAACAGAGTCAAAAACAATATTACTGACCACAATTTATGCACCAAATGAAAACCAACGGGCCTTCTATAAAAATTTACATAATAAAATAAAAGATTTAGACTATGAAAATATCTGCCTCATAGGTGACTTCAACGCAATCTTAGATACAGAAAAAGATTATAAGAGCACCAAGAAGAACAAAACCAGGAAAAAAAAACCCTACCAGACACTTTTATGGAAATGGCACAAGAACTATGTCTACAAGATGCCTGGAGGGAAGTAAATAAGGAAAAGAAGCAGTATACTTTCTACTCTAATCCACATCTATCCTGGTCTAGGATAGACATGGTGTGGATGACAAAGGACCTTAGGAAAGATTTAGACGAAATAGAAATATCCACGAATATATGGGCAGATCATAGTCTGTTAAAAATAACTTGGAAAGGACATCAAATAAAAAAGAGGTGGATGATGAACACTGAAATCTTAAAGGATAAGGATTATATACAAACAATAGAAAAAGAAATGAAAATTTTCTTCGAAATTAATAAAAAAGAGCAAACTTCCACCCAAAACCTCTGGGATACAGCGAAAGCTTACATAAGAGGGCTGACAATAGCATATATAGCGAAGAAAAACAAAGAACAATGGCAGAGAAGAGAGAAATGGCTGAAAGAACTTAAAGAATACGAACACGAGTTACAGAAGGAACCCCAAAATAAAAGAATCAAAGAAAAAATAAATTTGATAAAACACAAAATAAATTTGAATACACAGATAGAAATAGCCAGGAAAATTAAACTAGTGAAACAGAATTACTTCGAACATGCCAACAAGACAGGGCGATGGCTGGCATACAGACTGAAAAAATGGACCATACACCAACTTAAAGACAATACTGGTGAGATACAATATAGAAATAAAGATAAAAAGGATATAGCAAGAGCATTCTTTCAAAAATTATATGAACAGAGGAACCCCCAGAAGAAGATATTAGACAATACCTAAAGGAAGCCAAAATCAAAGAATTAGAAGAGACGCACAGAGATGCTTTGGACAGACCAATTACAATGATGGAACTTATTGAGGTGAAGAAAAAACAAAAAATAAATAAGACCCCGGGACCTGATGGAATACCAGCAGAGTTCTACAAAAATTGTCAACAATCAGTGGATGAAACCCTGCTTGAAGTATTTAATGATGCAATTATGGAAGCCAAAATTCCGAATTCCTGGACAGAGGCTATCATTACATTAATACCCAAAGAAGAAACTGATCACGCAGATATCCAAAATTATAGACCAATATCTTTGTTGAATGCGGACTATAAATTGTTTACATCAATTATCACAGAAAGAATCAAGAAAATAATTGAAGATTACATACACCTGGATCAAAATGGTTTCATTCCAAGGAGACAACTAAAAAATAACATTAGGCTAATAATTGATGTACTTGAATATTATGAAATGAATGTAGACGAACAATCAGCCTTTATTTTCTTAGATGCACAAAAGGCATTCGACAATCTTAACTGGAAATTCCTCACCCTACAATTGGAAGCTATGAAATTCGGAGAAAAATTTATAAAGATGATAAAAAGAATCTATTCGGTACAGACAGCGAGAATAACAATTAACGGCGACTTAACAGAAAAATTTCCAATATCAAAAGGGGTGAGACAAGGCTGCCCCCTATCACCCCTATTATTCATACTGGCCTTGGAAACCCTCTTAAAGGAAGTCAGACGAGACAACGAAATAATAGGTCTAAAAGCCAAACGAGAACTATACAAACTCCAAGCCTTCGCCGATGATATTGTATTCATTATAGAACAACCAACTACATCTGGCGCCAAGTTGTTAAACAGAATAGAGAAATATGGGAAAGTAGCCAGTCTCAAAATCAACAAACAAAAAATAAAGATATTAACAAAGAACCTCACCAATCAACAAGAAAAACAATTAGAAGATAAATTAGTCATACAAACTACGAAGAAAGTAAAATATCTAGGAATATGGCTGACTAATAAAAGCTCTTCAATAAGAGAAGATAATTATGATAAATTAACAAAACAAATTAAAAAAGACCTAGGAATTTGGAAAAAGCTACAATTATCATTCTTGGGAAGGATCACTTCAATTAAAATGAATGTACTACCACGGATTTTATTCTTATTCCAAGCAATTCCAATAAAACCAGGGAAAATTTTTTTTAAGGACTTCAACAAATTAATAGCTGACTACATATGGCAAGGGAAGAAAGCACGAATCAAACTAAAGCATTTACAAGATACAAGAGAAAGAGGAGGATTAGCATTACCCGACTGGGAATCTTACTACAAAGCATCAGTATTAATTTGGATAAAGGAATGGATGGATCTAAAAAACCAAAGATTGCTGAGTCTGGAAGGATTTGACCTACAGCGAGGATGGCATGCCTTCCTCTGGGAAGGCACAGATAAAAACACGATTATTTCCAGAGACACACAATCAAACAATCATTATATCAAACATGGCAAGGTATTAAAAAGGTACATTATAATAAAATCCCGGAATGGCTGTCAACAATGGAAGCCCAGATTTACCCAAATGCTATGGACAGTAGTAAAATGAAAACCTACCAAGAGCTGCTAAACCACATGGGGGAACTAAGAACAAGACAAGAACTGAAGGACATTGACTGGTGGCCATATGCACAAATTAAATCAAGATATAAAAAAGATTTGGCTCAATTTGAATTCCAAAAAGGTCAAACTGAACTGGACAAAATTTTGCAAGGGACACAAGACAAACTAATTAAAAAATCTATAATTATCTACGAGGATATAAATTAGAAGAGGTAGTGAAAGAAAACATGATAACCTGGTCAAAAAATTTCGGCTACTGTATCGAACTAGACAAATGGCAAAAATTATGGACAATAAACTATAAATTGACAATGTCTATATCATACAAAGAAAATCTCTACAAAATGTTCTATAGGTGGCATCTGCCACCAGCCAGATTAGCAAGAATGTTCCCCAATACACCATCAACATGCTGGAAATGCAAACTCCATAAAGGCACTTACTATCATATGTGGTGGACCTGCCCAATGGCAAAACAATACTGGCAAATGATTAGATCCCAGATAGAAGAAACCATACAGCAAAAGATAGAAATAAGACCAGAAACCTTTCTACTTGGAATACTAAACAGACAATATGAAAAAGAAATAACATATTTAATTATACATATGATAACAGCAGCACGAATACTATACGCACAATACTGGAAGAGTAGTGATATACTGACAGAAGATAGGGTAATTAGCAAAACCATGGAATGTGCAGAATTAGATAAACTCACTAAGGAAGTACAAAATAGGGAGGAACATGATTACTATCTAGTATGGAAAAGGTGGTATTGTTGGTTGGAAAATAGAAAAGGGAAAAAGGGTCAGGAAGTAAATTGAACTACCAATTACAGAAAGAGGAAAACATAGTACACATACAAGTCAATAATAAACCAGAAAGATAGATAGAAGGGAAAGACCAAATAAGGAGGAGTTAAATCATGAAATAAGATTACAGACTACAGTTGCGATCATTTGGATAAATATTTGAATTTGTGTTTATATGTTTATGTTTTGTATGTTTTACTGTTTTATTGTTTTGTTTAGTCTGTATATATAAATAAAAATTGAAAAAAAAAGAAAAAAAATAATTAATTGATTTGTAAGAAATTGGATTGCATGGAAATAATTGGAATATTCATGTTCATATTGATATACAAAAAAGATAGTTATATAACTAATTGATTTATATTAAAATGTAGAATTTGTATTAAACAACTGTATTACATAATTACATAATTAACCAATATGAGGATGGATATAAAAATAGATGACAATGTGAAGGGGTATAATATAGAAGGGAAAAATTGAATTTGATTAAGATTAGAGATGAGGATGAAGGGTAATATTGATTTTTTAAAAAAGTAGATGAGGAATAAATATGGCAAAAAGGAAATATAGAAATTGTAAATTTAATTGAAATGACTAAACACTGTTTAAATTTGTGAACTGACCAAATACTCTGTTCAAAGAAAATACATTGTATGTTTGTATATGTGTTTCTAATTATTTATATTTATTCACATTTGTTCTCTTTTATTCTTTAAAGTTTAACAAATCATTCATTATCTTAATATCGTTATATTTGTTTGGGTTTGGTTTTCTTCCCTTTCATCTCTTTTATTGTACAGCAATCTTTCTCCTCAAACTTACCACCTCTCTCTTTTCTTTCCTTCTTACTTTCTCTTCCCCCTTTCTTCTCCTCCCTACTTCCTCTTCCTTTCTCCTTCTCCTCCTCTCTTCCTCCCTCTCTTATCCTCACTCTTACTCTAATTTCCCTTCCCTTCCTTCTTCCCTCTCTATTGTTGTATCCTTTTATGCATATGGACTACTGAGAGGGCTGAAAAAGTTATTTTTGACTGGTCCTCACACTTTTGACCAGTCCTCGAACTTACGACTGTCCTCACATTTTACATTTTTGCCCTATCTTGTCACCATGGTGAACAGAAGCAGTTGTGAAATGAGTGACACAGTTGTTAAGAATGCTACAATGGGCATAAATGATGACCAGTCACAAGTTCAAAGACCGGTCAAAAGTGCGAGGACCTGTCAAATATCACTTTTTTCAGCCCTCTGAGTAGTCCTTTTGTGCACATGGACTACTCAGAGGGCTGAAAAAGTTATTTTCGACTGGTCCTTGCACTTTTGACCAGTCCTTGAACTTACGACTGTCCTCACATTTTACGTTTTTGCCCTATCTTATCACCATGGTGAAGAGAAGCAGTTGTAAAATGAGTGTCAATGAGTTGTTAAGAATGCTGCACCGGCATAAATGTGAGGATGGTCATAAGTGTGAGGACCAGTCAAAAGTGCGAGGACCTGTCAGAAATGACTTTTTTCAGCCCTTTGAGTAGTCCCTATACACATAGCCATGGCCACCAGGTCATATGACCTCCAAGCCATGCCCACAAAATAAACCACGCCCACAGAACCAGTAGTAAAAAATTATAGTTATGAAGTAGCAACGAAAATAATTTTATGGTTGGGGGTCACCACAACATGAAGAACTGTATTAAAGGGTTGTGGCATTAGGAAGGTTGAAAACCACTGAACTAGAGCATACAAAACATTTTCTTGACCAATTCTTGGATACAGCTGAGAGCCCACACTGCATATCGGACAATAATACAATTCAGGGAGTCCAGAGATATTTCATGAGAAGAGTCCTCCATTCCTCTACCCGCAATACCTTATGTCACCAGACTTGAAATTTTTGGCTTAGACAACTTAGAACTACACCGCCTTCGATCTGACCTAAGCATAGTACATAAAAATATCTGCTACAATGTCCTACCTGTCAACAACTACTTCAGCTTCAACCACAACAATACACAAGCAAACAATAGATACAAATTTAAGGTAGACTTAGAGCCTGGTTTAGCTCTGCAGACTAAAGCACTGCAGACTAAAGCACTTAGAGCCTGGTTTAGCTCTGCAGACTGCAAGCACTGTAATTAATATCCAGCTGTCTGCACTTACACCAGTTTGAATCTCCCCAGGCTCAAGGTTGACTCAGCCTTTCATTCTTTCTAAGGTAGGTAAATTGAGGACCCAGTTTGTGGGGGCAATAAGCTGACTTTGTATAAATATACAAAAGTATGAAGGTTATTGCTTAACGCATTGTAAGCCGCCCTGAGTCTTCGGAGAAGGGTGGCATATAAATCAAATTAAAAAAAAAAAAGGTAAACCACTCCAAACTCGATTGCAGAAAATAGGACTTCAGCAACAGAGTGGTCAATGCCTGGAATACACTACTTGACTCTGTGGTTTCTTCCCCAAACCCCCAAAACTTTAACCTTAGACTGTCTACTGTCAACCTCTCCCAGTGGTGGGATTCAAATAATTTAACAACTGGTTCTCTGCCCTAATTATTTCTTCCAACAACCAATTCATCAAACTGCTCAGAAAGTTAACAATCAGTTCTCCTGAAGTGGTGCGAACTGGCTGAATCCCACCACTGACCTCACCCCATTCCTAAGAGGTCTTTAAGGGGTATGCATAAGCACACCAGTGTCCCTACTGTCCCTGTCCTAATATTCCCTTTTATTCATATCCATTTCATGTATTCGTAATTATGTTTATACTTATATCTGTTATCTAATACGTGCTTGACAAAATAAATAAAAAGGTATTGGTGAAACTATTGTAAACCGAAAAGTAGGAGAGTGGAGGCTAAACATACAAAGAATGGTTGTTGGAATTGGGTATGTTTAGTTTAATGAAAAGAAGGACTAAGGGTGATAAGATAACAGTGTTCCAATATCTCAGGGGCTGCCACAAAGAAGAGGCAGTCAATCTATTTTCCAAGCCACCTGAAGGCAGGACCAAAAGCAATGGATGGAAACAAATCAAAGAGAGAACAACCTAGAACTAAAGAGGAATTTCTTGACAGCTAGAATCAGTGGAACAATTGTCTTCAGAAGTTGTGAATGCTCCAACACTGGAAGTCTTTAAGAAGAGATTAAACAACCAAATTTTCTGAAATGGTATAGGGCCTATGGCACAGATGCCCAAAGCAGCACATGAAGCCATATTGCTCAGCACACACACACACACACGCCAGAGGTGAGATTCAGCAACACTTCAGGAGAACTGGTTGTTAACTTTCTGAGCAGTTTGGTGAACTGGTTGTTGGAAGAAATCATTAGGGCAGAGAACCGATTGTTAAATTATTTGAATCCCACCACTGACACACACCCTTGTCTGTTTGTCTTGGGAGTTTCTGATGCACATGTGTGTGCGACGATCAGCTGTCCTATGCATGCATGGCAGTACTGAAAACCAGTATGTGCATGCATGCCAGCCAGCTGATTGTTGGGTACGCATGCGTGCCAGAACCCGGAAGTTCAGCTTTTCCAGAGAGTGATCCCTTTGTGTGTGTGGCAATGCCAAAAACAGGCCTGCACATGTGCACTGGCCAGTAATCATCAGGTGTGAATGTGCACTAAAACCAAGAAGTTCTGCTTTTCTGGAGTGTGGCCCTGACAAGTGCATACACGCGATGTTTCCACATGACCTTTTTGGCACTCGGTGGCGAAAAGGTTTGCCATCACTGGTATAGGGCTTCCTGCCTGAGCAGGAGGTTGGACTAGACCTTCAAGGTCACTTCTAACTCCGTTGTTCTGTATTCTGAATGAGAAGGGTTTTTTCAACTTTCCTGGATTTCTTATACTCTGATCAAATGCCTGGGAAAATTATGAGGAACAATTTCTCAAGATAATTAATCAGATTGGGAAATATAAGGAGCCAGATTTGTGAAAAGTTGAGTGACGTTTCTCCTGCCACAATACTTCCTGCTGCCTCCAAGAATAACATCAGTTGAAATGCATCAGTAAGAACAATCCAAATGAAATTCTCAAGCACCCTGAGAATCTATGAGAAAAAAGAGAAGCTTCTTCCTTAAAGGAGTGGGGGGAGGAGTTTTGCAAAACTATAAAGGTAGATTTCATCCCAGCATTCTTTTAAAATGAGCCAAGAGAGAGATTGATTTTGGATTGATTAATTTTCACCCTCTCACTGTGGATGTTGGGATTCTAACCACCACAACCTGCATAACTCACTGACATTTCCCACTCACCCATCTCCCCAAAGTGCCACAACTTCTGAAATAAGGGGTGAACTGTAAGGGACGGTGCAGTTTGATTCCTGAATTAATATATGCTCTCGTTCTTCTTCCCAAACCACCAAAATAGATTCAAGATGTAGAAGCTTTGAACAGCCATCCTTTCTTCTTCTTTTTAGTGCTCCTCTCTGAGCATGATTAAAAGTGAATGCAAAATTTTTCCAGCGTGAACAAGAACCAACTACAGCTTTCTTTTTTGGTAATGCTCGAATGGGTCTCCAGCAGAGATCTGAGCAGCCAGCTGTTTGAATTGAGAATCAGCTCCTCTCTCAGTGGCATTTGGAGGTGAAACTCCACGTAGGAGTTCAGTGACCCAGTAACTTGCTCTTCCAGCAGCAGACTTTTTAAAGGGAAGTCAGTGATTACGCTGATGGGAATGCAATCAAGGTGGTTTGATTAGCAAGGAGGGAGGCGGGAAGTACAAGAAAAGAAATTCTGCCATTCTGAAAGGAGGCAAACACTCCAGCTTTAATTAAACAAAAGACAACTGTGGAGCAGGAAATGTAGAAGACATGTTGGATCCCAATAGTCTGCTGATTGCCAGAGTGTCTTTCCTCAACAGGGATATTTAAACTATCTACCAAAGAGTGGACTGCTGAGCACCAGATTAATCCTGAACTCGGATTTCTGGGGGCTGTAATCTGATTCAATGTAGTTTTGATGCCTATGGAATTGTAGTAGAAGTTTTAAAAATTGTTTATCAGGGCAAGAATATACGTAATAACATAATTCTTATGTTCAGTAATATAACTGCTCTCATTTCTGGAACTTTGCATTGTTTTTTCATGCTCACTACTACAACTGCACAGACCAGTTTGAATCAGATTACAGCTCCCATGAATCCCAGTTCAGGACTCAGTATGGTATGAGTGTTCTTGCCCCTGCTAAATAATTTTAAAAGCCCTGTGGAGACAGGAAAAAAAACAAAACTTCTCTTTCTGTAGTGACACTGGGAGAGATGCATAGCATAGACTTCAGATGATCATGTAATGCAAAGACAAGCAAAAATGGACCCTAAGATATCTACAATTTCCATGATCCCACTTATAATTTATACCATTTAATGATGTATACTGCCAGAGTCACTTTTTGAGATGGGTGGCTATAGAAATCAAATCAAATCAAATCAATAAAAATAACACCTCGGGTCAAAGATTAAGTTACTATTTTTCAATAGCAAAGTGGTTGATGGCAATGATACTATTTTTGTTTATTTGTTTTGCTTTTTTAAAAAAAATCATAGTGGAAATGGAAGAAATAAGATTCTGGGGAGCAAAATCCCCCCCAAAATTGATTCAAACTTTCTCCAGGGCTTATGCAAATAACTTCAAATTACCTGGAGATTCCAGGAAGTGGTATTGATTTTTAGATTGTAAAAATGGAACTTTGTGCTATTACAAGGGCAAAGAAATCATTTTGGAGGGAGCGGGAGGGGGGACATTACTTGTGATCATCTCAGGCACTTAAGATGGTAAAACACAAACACCCCCTTTCATCCCTTCCCCCTTGTTTTTTCCCATGCAAGACAAATGGGCAAAACATTAGGCAACCCAGATCTAGGAATCTGAAGTATTAATCTCATAGGAGCTATAATTTTTACCTTTGGCACATTCTTCTATTTTCGCATAGCTGAGATTGTCCTACATAAAGTAGAGCCAGTGAATTGGGATAATTTATGCACATCTCAGTATAGGATAGATCAGTGGTGAAATCCAAATTTTTTTACTACTGGTTCTGTGGGCGTGGCTTGGTGGGCATGGCAGGGGAAAGATACTACAAAATCTCCATTCCCACCCCACTCCTGGGGCCAGCCAGAGGTGATATTTGCCAGTTCCTCAAACTGTTCAAAATTTCTGCTACCAGTTCTCCAAAATCTGTCAGAACCTGCTGGATTCCACCCCTGGGATAGATCCAAGGGATATGATCAGCTTTGACACAGTGGGTCAATCATTCAATCAGAATAAATCTGGAATGGACATTGGAGGTCTTCTAGTCCAGTCCCCTGCTCAAGCAGGAGACCCTATACCATTTCAAACAAGTGGCCATTCAATCTCTTCTTAAAATCCTCCAGTGATGAAGCAGCCACAATTGCTGAAAGCAAGCTATTCCATTGGTTAATTGTTCTCACTTAGGAAGTTTCTCCTTAATTCCAGGTTGCTTCTCTCCTAGATCAGTGTCCATCCAGTTTCTCAGTTTCTCTTTTAGAATTTTGCAATCTAACCCAGCCTACTCCTTACCCAGGCATTTTAGTCTGGCTCATAAGAAAACCCTTATTCCCCCCACCCTAAAAATCACCACAGGAAAAAGAGCATAGACAACAGGACTTAGATAGTGATGGAAAGCAAAAGCTAAATGAATTTGATCTAAACATTCCGACTTTGGTGAGACTTTGTAGATCATTCCCTTGGGGTCATCCATTTGCTAGGTAGGCATTTAAATTCTGCATGTATTTGGGTGGGTGGGTGGTAGGCAGGCAGAGAGAGAGAGCAAAAGCTACTGAGTTAAAGTATTTGCTTCAAGCAGTGAAAGCAAAGGGGTGCCTCTGCCTTGCTGAGAGAAAGCATATCAATTCAGAACAGATGCTACACAAAGGAAACAAAAGCCAAGGAGCAGAGTAAGAAGAATGGCAAAAATAAGGCAGTACCCAAAATATCTTCAATGTTTTACTCCTGATCACAGTTATTCAATTGCTTAGAAGAAAAAAGATTTTTCCTTCCTACCTGCCCCTGGTGAAGGAGATGATTATTTCAGGGAAATGCTGTTGAATAGAACATGGATTTGAGTTATCAGGTGGCCAAGTGGTATGGAGAAGATTTTCTGCATTAGGCAAAATAAGCAAGTTCAATTGCATCAGGATCTTGATTATTTCTTAGTAATGGTCAGTCTTTTATGTACTGACATGATTTCCTGCACCTCTGGTTCCAAATATGTCATAATTACTAGAGTTTATTACATTGCAGGTTGTAGATCATGCAGCAAAGTAGTATTAGCTGATTTACACTTTTGGGCTGAGTGTAGTCATGTACATTTGTAGAAGAATTTTCCCAGACATGCATTTGAATCAGAGTGTCTATGGAGATTCTCCATAATCCAGATTATGGTTGTCCCCGAAGATGCTTTTCCAAAAGGCAATTGGATTTTCTTGCAAATGAAGGTGAATATATATGTGTCCCAGGATCAAATTGCAGGATCCAATCTGGATTGGTCACAAGGATCAGAGGTTTAGTGTTCCAAGTTTTCAGACTCGCACTAGAGCCCATCTTCAAGGGAACTTTTTTCTAGCAGCGTGTGTCACTAGAGAAAGAAGAAAGAGAAGTTCCCTGAAGATGGGTTCCAGCACAAGTCTGAAAGTTCAGAAGCCTAAACCTCTGGTACTGGTGACCGACCAGATTGGATCTTGGATTTTCCTGGGGTTTTTTTTCTTTGAAAGCATTTCTGAAGGTGGAAAGATTTATATTCCTTGCAATCATCTGGTCATTAGCACCCTGAGGATTGGTAGAAGCTTCTTGGATGAGAAGTGAAATGGATGGGTTTTTTTCAAAGAAAAAATCCCAAGAAAGTCAAGTTGCTTTTTGTAAAAGCACCTTTGGGATTTGAACCAGAGAGTTGGACTTCTTGCACTGAAGTAGAATTGCTTTGTTTATTTATTTTCTGTTCCAATTGCTCCTCTAGTTTCCCTTATTTTTATCTTGTTCCAAAGTAGAAAAGCTTAGTTTCAAGGCAGCAGTGGGAAAAATTGGAGAAGCTAGGATCTGGCAGGATTTTACTAACCTATTTAATTGGTCTCAAAAGTTGCCTTGAATGGGTTTAGGATCACAATTTTCAGTTCTGTTCTATGGTAATGAAGGAGCATCTTCTGGATTGCTTAGAATTCCAGAATTTGCTTATGGACACCTTTTGACTAAGGCAGGAATGTCTCAAACTCAAGGCCTGGGGCTGGCTCTGGCCAGCGGGCCACCCTGGAAACAGCAAAGGACTAGCCCATGGTGAAATGAAAGGACTAGCCTCTGCCAGTGAAAATGGAGCTGTCCCTCCCAAGCTGTTTTCACTGGCAGAGGGTTGCAGGTGGCTGTCGCAGCCAAAAATGGAGCTTGAGAGCCATTTTCACTGGCAGAGTGCTTGGACCACCACAGTCACCCCTGACATGAGTGACATTGAGCTGACCCACCCTAGCCCACCCTAGTCACGCCCACCCCAGCTCCCCAAAGTTAAACACAACCCTGATGCAGCCCTCAAAGAAATTGAGTTTGACACCCCTGGACTAAGGTAAAAGGATTGGAATGATTAAATGACTGGCTTCTAAAAATGTTCTACCTGCTTGCTGAGTTTGTACAATGGCTTGGTTTAATGGGGAGCTATAGCTATGAGGTGGGCAGAGAAAAATCTGGAGACCAGATGGTAGAAATCTAAAAATGAATATGATCAAGCATAGCTTGGAGCATCTTAGAGTTTATACTGTGGCCCTAAGGGAGGAGAAAAGCTGTTTGATCACTATGTTGTCCATAGAAACTAGCCCAAGGGAGCTTTTCTGGTTGATTGGGACTGGAAGAATTGGAAAGACTCCATGTGTCTCAACAGCAAACTGTGAAGATTTTATTATTGTTGTTTTCTCAGATAAAGTCATTCATATTTACAGACATATTGAAGAGAATGGAAATGTAGAGAGAAGGCCAGTGCTTCTATTTGTCCAGTTTTATTAAACCAGTTTATGTCTGTTAACCTTATAAATGTCTACAGAGTGTTTAGACAAGCTAATTCTTCATTAGACCAAGATCCTTTTTGACTAGTACTGCTGGAATGGATTTGCAAGGGAGATTTTTTGTAGGGGAGAGATTGGCAGAGCTAGGGGAAGGAGTCAAACAAGGCAATATTTAAGAGTGGTAAGTAGCCACAAATGAATTAAGTCTTAAATGCAATTGACCCTTATATATCTCTAACCAGGTGCTAATTGTTATCTCAACTCAATTAATGCCAGGCACCCCCCCCCCCCAAAAAAAGGTCCACACTTGAAAGTTGAAAAACTGATTTCTTGCTAAAAGCCTCATTTACTTGCTTATTAATTTCATATGCAATTTCAGGATACAATACTACAAAGTGTTTTTAATTGGGTTGTCTTTGGAAATGTTCTGGCTGCGTTCTTGTAACACTGAGTCTAGGGGAGTTAGCAAGATGTGTACACATCAAAACCTATTTAACAGCATAGACAGTGGGGGTTAATTTTAGCTTTGTGAGCAAAACATTATTGAACAACCACTAGGCCTAATGTATTGACCCAAATTGCCCCCAGCCAGATTAAAAAATGGCAAAAAAAGGGGAGGGCACAAAAACTGCTTAAGTGGCCACTGGCCACTCCCTCAACCCAACCCACTTCCTGGGGAAAATAGAAGGAGGGAACATTAATTACAATACCTTGAAATTATACAATAAAGGAAGGGCATATATTAAATAACTACCATCAAATCTACCAGATGCCCCAGGAACATCCAGATAAATCTATCTGGAGTAAAATATATTTACTTTACTCTCATCTTTTTCAATTCATTCATCAATCCATGTTCTTTATCATTTCATCCTGCTAAATTCCAAGACACAACCTAACATATCTGAGTAATGGTCAGATAAATGACTTCCAATGTGTGATGACTTTGATCAATTGAGACAATCACAATTAATGTTAGTAGACTAGAGAAGGTAGGGTACCAGTTCCAACTGTAGCACATGCAACATTCCCTGTGAACTGTGAGGACAGTTCTGTCAGTTTGTATGCACTTGCCTTTAAAGACAGGAGCCCAGTCAATCCCTGCCATGGTTGCTGGTAAAAAGTCAGTATATCTGCTGTGAAGACCATGTCATTAAGCCCTGAAGCTTAAAAGATATTGGCCATGCAAGCCTTCACCATAAAATTGGTGGCTGACTTTCCAGATGATGGAGGAGCTGCAAAATAATTGGTTCAGCCCTGGAAGCGTTTTCCACATTGTTTTCTTTGGAAGCCTTAGTTTCTTGGTAGTAAGACTCTGGTTATAGACTGAACTTTGTAGAAGTCCTTAAATACCACATTTCAATTCTTATTTTGTTACAGGGCTCCAGATTATGACATCAAACATGCGAACAAGTTAACTTCACCACTAACCTGGGCAGCCTGCTGCCCACACTCAATAATCTTTCTTGGTGACCTTAATTTACCACTTATTAATTGGACCCTAAATGAATGTACAACTGAACCTATACATGCAACCATGTACAATACTGTAACTAATCTGGGACTTGATCAACTAGTAACTAACAACACTAGACTCAACAACTGCCTTGATCTCATCTTCTGCAACAGTTTAAATTCAATTTATGGACTACAAATAAAAGAACCATTCTCGGACTTCTGGCGGTGATGTCAGCGTGTTAGGGATGAAGGAATGGTTCTCCGCTCCCAAAATCCCTAATATCCTCATTTTGGGAGCTGATCCAGGTGCTACTGACCCTGTGATTCCCAGATGCTCACAGACCCTGTGATTCCCAGAAAGATATATATGGATATGTATAAATGTGTGAAAGTGCAAACAAGTAAATATGCAGAATGTTAAATAAAGAAATAACAGGTGAAATAGGAAAATAAAAATAAAAAACTTTAATTTTTTTTTAAAAAAGAAACTTTCTCCAACAGCGACTACAGCATGATTGACTTTTGTCTCAATTTATGCCCTCTCAAAAATCATCATATTGATGTGTTTCACAGTTATAACTTTAAAAAAGCCAACAATGATCTCATAGACAATGAACTTTCATATCTTGATTGGCAGATTCTGTTCTCTGGCTGTAATACTGCTGATGACCATTATAACATTTTCTTTCGCGAAGTCAAAAGAATCATTAAACTTTACATACTAATATCCCACAAAACCAGAAAAAATAAACTACCAATAACAATAAGGAAATAAGGGCAATACCAATAACAATAAGGAAAGAAAAAAATCTCTTTGGCGAAAAAACAAAATTAACTACATAGCTAACTTCAAAAACTGCTACAAAAATTTGTGCCAACAAATAAACACTGAATGCACCAATTATCACATCAAGCAAGAAGAAAACCTTCTACACACAAAATCCACCCATGCCTTCTATAATTTTGTAAACAACAAACTTAAAGTTTGTTTAAAAACTTAAACTTAAACTTAAAGAGCCTGGATAGCTCAGCAGACTAATGCATTGTAATTAACTCCAGCTGTCTGCAATTACTGTAAGTTCGAATCTCACTAGGCTCAAGGTTGACTCAGCCTTCCATCCTTTCTAAGGTAGGTAAATTGAGGACCCAGTTTGTGGGGGCAATAAGCTAACTTTGTATAAAATATACAAAAGTATGAAGGCTATTGCTTAACACATTGTAAGCCGCCCTGAGTCTCCGGAGAAGGGCAGCATATAAATCAATTTTTTTTAAAAAAAAAAGTCTCAAGATCTATTCCACCTCTAAAAAGACCAAACAATGAAGATTGTATTGATGAAACTGTTAAAGCCATTTTACATGTTCTTCTGCTCAGTCTTTGTAAAGTTTTTGTAAACAGCAACAACACATACCCAATATTTCCCAGTCGTACTACAGACAATTAGAACGATTATGGTGATCTTATAAATATTGATTTTACAGAAGACAATGTTGAAAAGACACTACGCAATCTAAAACCATCTCTATCTATTAGACCTGATGGACTATGTGCATATTTCTTAAAAAAGCTTCCCACTGCAATTGCAGAACCTCTCAGCATAATTTTGAAAAATCTTTCAGTACCAATGGTCACAAGCCAAGGTCATACCTATCTTCAAAAAGGGAGACCCTAGCCTATTTGAAAATTACAGATGAATTACTTCATGTTGCAACACTTGCAAAGTCATGGAATCAATCATTAACCAATCTATTACCCTCCACCTAGAGACAAACGACCTACTTTCTAACAAACAATTTGGTTTCAGAAAAAAATTACAATTTTTTACAACTACTACATTGTAGTAGTTGTAGTAATTTACAACTACTACATTGCAAAAACATATAGATTACACATCTCGATCAGAGCAAAGCATTAGATGCAGTTTACATAGACTTCTGTAAAGTTTTTGATTCAGTGGTACACGACAAATTACTTCTAAAACTAAAATCCTATGGCATTTCTGGACTCCTATATAAATTCCTGTCAAACAGACAAGTGGCCAAAATCGGAAGTGCTCTATCAAATCCTATACATATTAATAGCAGTGTTCCCTAAGGCAGTGTTTTAGGTCCTACACTCTTCATACTTTACATAAATGACCTTTGTGATTGTATTAAAAGCAACTGAGTTCTCTTCACTGATGATGTTAAACTATTTACTACCACTGACAATGCAACTACCCTTCAAAAAGAGCTTGACTATGTGTCAGATTGGTCTAACAAGTGGCAACCTCAAATCTCAACCAACAAATGCTCTGTCTTGCACATTGGCAAAAAAAATTCAAAACATAAAATGCAAATTAGATGGACATGACCTTGTAGCTGACCCTCACTCTGTCAAGCACCTTGGAGTAATCATTTCTAAAGATCTAAGTCCCAGAGCCCACTGTAAGAACATTGCCAAAAAGGCATTAAGAGTTGTTAATCTAATCTTGCATAGCTTCTTCTCTGGTAATGTTGTACTACTAACTAGAATATACAAAACATTTGCTAGACCAATTCTTAAATACAGCTCATCTGTCTAGAACCCGCACTGCATATCGGACATAAATACAATCGAGAGAGTCCAGAGATATTTTACAAGAAGAGTCCTCCATTCCTCTAACCGCAATAAAATACCTTATGGCACCAGACTCCAAATTTTGGGCTTAGACAACTTAGAGCTACGCCAACTTCAGTCTGACCTAAGCATAGTACGTAAAAATATCTGCTACAATGTCCTACCTGTCAATGACTACTTCAGCTTCAACCACAACAATACACGAGCAAATAATAGATACAAACTCAAGGTAAACTGCTCCAAACTCAATTACAGAAAATACGATTTCAGCAACAGAGTGGTCAATGCCTGGAATGCACTACCTGACTCTGTGGTTTCTTCCCCAAACCCCCAAAACTTTAACAAACTATCTACTGTTGACCTTACCCCATTCCTCAGAGGTCTGTAAGGGGCGTGCATAAGTGCACCAGTGTGCCTACCATCCCTGTCCTAATATTCCTTTTTACTTACTCTTTTCATGTATTCAAATTATGTTTATACTTTTACCTGTTATCTTAAATATGCTTGACAAATAAATTTATGATTATGAAAAAAAAATTCATTTATTTATTTTGCATGAACAATGAGCAGATTTCATTGTTTTCTTTGTCAGATATTGCCTGCATATGATGCACCAGAGACTAGAAGGACTAGAAGGGCTATCAAATCCTATACATATTAATAGCAGTGTTCCCTAAGGCAGTGTTTTAGGTCCTACACTCTTCATACTTTACATAAACAGCACATGTTTATAGACAGCACATGTGACATCACCAATGAACTCTCTTATTGCACTCTTTTGTAGAAACCACTTGGATATCTTCCCCTTGTTTTTCTTCTCTCTCATCTATCTATCAGCAAGACAACACGTGAACTTCTCTCTCCTCTCAACATCTGAGTCATACAGTTAGGGTAAAAAAATGCAACAGGACACCCTGTTCATTATTGTATGCATGTATATATTTTGTAAATAATAAAACAACCTTTTGAACCTGAAGCTGTATTGACCAAATAACTTCTCATAGAACCAAATGAGCACGACCATCAATATATATCTGACATTCTTCTAGACCTCTTCCTGCCATTCTAGCTTAAACATTGAAATGGACTTTATGATTAACCTAAGATGCACCACTGGATTGCAGTCTCTCCCCTCATTCTATTAGGTTGTCTGCTTCTTTTAGCAAAAATATAGCTTCAGAGCTGGCTTTTTGTAGTAGTGCAATGAAGACATGTATTCAATTCACAAATGTTCAGTGGCTAGAATGATATAGAAAGCAATTGACAATCAGCATTTTTTCTATGGGAGGGATTACCATTTGCAGCCCCTAATTCAAAGAGAACTAGAAGGAATTCCAAGAAGTCTTCTATACACTGCAACTGTATGATTTATTCTTTGGTTATAGCCTGTAAAGAGGGAAATAAGACCTCATTGTCAACTCTGATTTATATTCTCTCATTTTGTAATTTCAGTAAGTCAGGGGGGTATTGCTGGTGGCTGGGTATGGATTTTGCCCAGTGAGATATAATTGTATTTGTATTCAAAGTTTCAGTTTTATTCTCTTGCCTTTCTTCCCTCACTGCAGCTTTGGTTTTTCACTGATTTGTCAAAGCTTGGTGAGAACAGAATGCATAAGATATGCAAAGCTGGGTGTCACAGTCGTTCCCCATTGTGATAATTATATTGTGATTTTTCATGATACACTAGCTGGCAAAAATTGCTGCCTCCAGTTCCTAAATGAGCTTTCCTAGGACGAGTTGGTAGTGACCCCAGCAGCTGATGGCACAACACAATCCTCCAATTTCTCCAGTACAGTAATAGATGGCTTGGAACTTCTGTGTTATTTTCCATATTACCAAGAATGATGCCATGTTGGAGGCATTTATGAGCCATGGTGGCGCACTACTGCAGAATACAATACTGCAGACTACTTCTGCTGACTGCCTGCAGTTTGGCAGTTCGATTCTAACCGGCTCAAGGTTGACTCAGCCTTCCATCCTTCTGAGGTCGGTAAAATGAGGACCCAGATTGTTGGGGGCAATAGGCTGACTCTGTAAACCAATAAGAGAGGGCTGGAAAACACTGTGAAGTGGTATATAAGTCTAAGTGCTATTTAAGGGATTCCCAGGGAAGCATGAATTTTGGACTCCCTACAGCTGTTTTGGAATGCAGAGTTTTTCTACTCGCCTTAGTTCAACAAATGTCAATATCTTAGGTGATCTTTTAAAAATTAGACAGGGCTCTATGTAATTTATTAGTAATTGTATGGGAAAATACCAGAGATGAATTTAGAATTGTATAGTAGATCGGGTGATTAAAAAAGGAAATCAGGAATCCAATTCAACTCTTTTTTTTTTTTTTACATTGGTTCTGAAAGCAAATCTCAATTCAAGGAAAACATAAGAGCAAGAAGTGGCTGGCTACATCAGATTGTAAGATGATAAAAATGAAGATTTTCCAGGATAAATTCTTTTATTTCCTCCATCCTGACAGTGTCCAACTTAAAAACACAATCAAAGCTCATTACAGAAAAAGTTATAAAATAATCAAATGTCTCCAGCCAAAATAGTTCAAAGGTTACTTAATAGGTTCAGGTCATCTTCGATTTACAACTACAATTGATCCCAAAATTTTTGTTGCTAAGTGATATATCTGTTAAATATGTTTTGTCCCATTTAATGATTTGTAATCACTTCAAGTGTTAAGTTAGTAACACAGTTGTTAAGTGAATCTGGTTTCCCCATTGACTTTGCTCATGAGAAGGGGATCACATGTTCCTGGGACTCTGCAACTGTCATAAATATGTTAGTTGCCAAGCATCAGAATTCTGATGACATGACTATGAGGATGCTGCAATGGTCATAAGCATGGAAAACAGTCATAAGTCACTTTTTTCATTGCCATTGTAGCTTCAAACATAATTAAATGAACTGTTGTAAATCAAGGATTATCTATCCTCGGTATATACTCATTTAAATGCTTGGTAGATTTCAGTGTTAAATATGAAGCATGTCACTGGATCCCAATGGTAAGGTAAACTAAGTTTTAACTTGATTTACCTATTGGATGAATGGATGGATGGATTTCATGTCATACATTTGAGAATTTTCATACTTCTTGCTTTATTTTATTTTGGAAATACTTGGGAGGCTGAGGCTATCACTTTGATGAATCACTTGTTAAAGTTCCCAGTGTAAATATTTCCTATCAGTTGGTCCTTCTTGAGCCTTTTAATTGAAGCTGTCATGTTCTGAATATGGAACTCTGCACATAGAAAGCATGTACTGTGGTACTGAGTTAGAAAAAAACTACTGTAGCTGATGTCCTCTTCTTAGCAAAACAAAAACAAAAAACAAAAACCCATGTAGTTTCCACACTACTACTATTATTATTTTAAAGATAGGTGGCTATTGAAAAAAAAAAGTTTCTTCAAAAAATATCTAAGGAACAGACTATAAGAGTGATGGCTAACCTTTTTTCCGCACGTGCCCACATCTATAATTTAGTGTGCTCCCCCAGCACATGCACATGTGACACCTGTGCACTCCCTCCGCTTTTGGCACGTGATGGCATGGTGGACACAGTAGGCCCATTTTTCACTCTCCCCAGGCTCCAGAGGCTTTCTAGGAGCCTGGGGAGGGTGAAAACGGCCTTCCCCACCCACCCGGAGGCCCTCCAGAGGTTGGAAATGGTCCATTTGCTGACTTCCAGTGAGACCAGAAGGCCTGAAAATCAGCTAGCCGGCATATGCATGTGTGCCGAGGCTCAGCCACGGCAATGCTCACATGCCCACCGATATGGCTCTGCGTGCCACCTGTGGCATACATGCCATAGGTTCACCATCACGGGACTATAGCCTAATCTTCAGGAGAAATTGTTGTAGGTCTTAAAGACCAAAGTTTTTTCTTTGCTTTTCAGTTGCCATATTAACTTTAGATTGAATCAGTTTGAGCTATAAAAGTTCTCCCATGCCATGAAGGGGAATGATTTTCATTTAAAAGCTACATTCCCAACATCTGCAATATACAATACCAATTTTAATAGCATGCCAGACCACTTTGTTCACTCACTTGGGATACTTCTCTCCACGCTTTGCAGAGAGATTGTAGTAGAACAAAAGCTTTCTGCTCTTTGTTGCCGTCATTCTTGCTGTCAACTTTTAAAAATCAACTACATGTTCTGTTAAGCTTTGCTTGTTTTTTCTAGCACTGACATCTATCATTCCACTTCCCAAACATTCCTCTGTATAACCCCATTTCTTTTTAGCACAAACCAAAGGAGATACAGGATTTCCTATAGACATGGGGAAGGAGTACAGGAGATACATTCTCTGGGAAATCTTCTCACTTAGGCAGATAGACCTCTAAAAATTACTTCCCTCAATTATTATGAATCATTTTGTCAGGACAGAATGTAACTAGTGTTTCTGGTAATTTTCCAATCAATTTCCATGACAAACCACATATTTTATCTAACACCATGTAGCTGCTGCTCTTGACTGCTGAGAGCAGGTGCCCTTAAAATTAAAACTTTGTGTCCTGATGGAACTCTAAATAAATAAATAAATAAATAAATAAACAAACAAATAAATAAATAAATAAATAAATAAATAAATAAATAAATAAATAAATAACTTTATTGTCATTGTTTGTGAATACATAGTATACCCATACAACAAAATTCACTTAACACCCAAAGACCAGGTCCAACACACATAACGATCCCCAAACACACTCCCACCCACTGCAATTTTCCACCCCTAAACCACCCAAACATCCACACAACAGACCAAATAATACTGTCAAACAGCTCACTGATGGTGGCCCTTTAGTTCATTGTTGAGTGCAATTATAGCTCTGGGATAAAAACTATTCAGAAAATGTGTGGTCCGATCCAATCTTCTGGTCCAATCTGCTGCCAGAAGATACAGAAAGATTGTAAGCAGGATGGGAAGAGTCTCTGAGAATGTTATGCAACTTTCTCAAATAGCGAGATTTGAAGATGTCGTCCAGGGCTGGTAGCTGGAGGTCCAATGATATTCTAGTCAGTTTCAATGATTCTCTGTAGAGCTTTTTTGTCCACTACAGAGCTGCTCCCATAACCATGCAAGAATGCCGTATGTCAGGAGGCTCTCAATGGTGCCGCGATAGTAGGACAGAAGTAGATGCTGAGATAGATTTATCATCCTGAGCATTCTCAGGAAGTACAGCCTCTTCTGTGCCTTCTTCACAAGTATGTTAGCATTCATAGTCCATGAGTGGTCCTCTGAGATATAAATGCCCAGAAATTTAAAACTACCCACCCTCTCCATCTCCTCACCATTTATGTACAATGGTAGATATACATCTCTCTTCCTCCTGAAGCCAATTATAAGTTCTTTAGTTTTTGTGGTGGTAAGTGTGAGATTATTTTCATTACACCACAATGTCAGCCATTGTATTCCTTCCTGTAAGCAGACTCATTGTTCTTATTAATGAGCCTCACCACTGTTGTGTCATCTGCAAATTTAATAATTGCGTTGGTGTTATACAATGGGGTGCATGGAATAAAGAAAAGGAATAAAGGAAAGGGCTTAGCACACAATCCTGTGCTTAGTATCAGAGTAGAGGAATGGTGAGATCCCATCCTTACTGACTGTGGCCTACCTGTCAGAAAATCCCTTATCCACAAACAAATCCTCTGATTTATACCCAAATTGGACATTTTAAAAAACAACCTATTGGGTAAAATGGTGTTAAAGGCAGAGCTATAATCCACAAATAACAGCCTTGCATATATCCCCTGTTGTTCCAAGTGATTCAATACAGTATGGACAACAAGAGACATAGCATCGTCAGTTGATCTATTATCCCTATATGCAAATTGGTATGGGTCCAAAGTAGATGGAAGACTAGCCTTAATATAGTTCAACACCAGCCTTTCAAAACATTTCATGACAACAGATGTTAAAGCTACTGGTCTATAATCATTAAGGGATACCACTACTGTCTGCTTAGGGACTGGCACTATAATAGATGTCTTCAAGCAGATAGGGATAGAGCACTGCGACAGGGATAGATTGAAAATATCCATGAACACTCCAACTAGCTCTTCAGTGCAGCCCCTGACAACTCATCCCAGAATTCCATCAGGCCCAGCTGCCTTCCAGATATTAACATTCTGGAAAGTGCATCTCACATCAGAAATCTGCAGTAGAAGTGGTTGTCTATCAATGGTAGATGTTAATGGTGCACTATCAGTGGTAAATGCTGGAATGATGGTCGTTCCTGTGTCCACCTCAAAACGGCTGAAGAATTGATTTAGCTGCTCAGCCAAAGAGTCACTATTGCTAGACAAACTATTTTTTATTGCTTTGTCCTGTGATTTGTCACAGACCTTGCCATACCTGACCAGAGTCTGAGTTCTAAAAAAGATGTTCAATCCTCCATCTGTATGTAGCTTTAGCATCCTTGATACCCCTTTTCAATTTAGCTCTTGCCTCACTATACTGTAGTGCATCACCAGAATGGAAAGTAGCATTTCTTGCTCTTAATAAAAGACACACTTCTCTATTTATCCAGGGCTTATTGTTAGAGAACACCCATACTTGTCTGGTGGTAGTGATAACATCAATGCAGCTTTTAATATAAAACAGTACTGTTGAAGTTTAAGTGTCAATATTGTCCTCCTCAAATAGTGCCCAATCAGCGCTCCCAAAGCAATCTTGAAGTTGCTCCAATGCACCCGCTGGTCACACTTGTATTTCTCTAATCGATGGTCTAATTCTGTTGACAAGAGGTCTATATGATGGGATCAACACAGATATATGATCGGACTGTCCCAGGTGGGTAAAGGCATAGTCTTTACCCACCTGGTAAGCATGATGTTACTATATACCTGATCCAAGGTATTTTTCCCTCTAGTGGGACAGTCTACATACTGTCCATACATACATACACTTTTCCCTCTAGTGGACAGTCTACATACATACTTAGGGAGGACAGTCTTTAAGTTGGCTTGACTGAAATCAACTGCAAGCACCAGCACTCCATCCAGGTAGGCCTGTTGCTGTTTGCTAATAGCAGTTAACAGGTGATTCAGGGCTGTGGTTGTGTTAGCATCAGGAGGTATATATACTGCAGTTGTTATTACAATGTTAAACTCATGAGGCAGATAAAAGGGGCGGCATTTCACTGCCAAATACTCCAAATCAGGAGAACAGTGAGTGTCCATTATTTTAACATTTGTGCTCCAGTTGTTATTTACATAAACACAAAGTCCCCCTCCTCTGCTCTTTCCAGAGACCATGGTTCTATCCACTCGATAAACTGAGCATCCTTGCAATTCAATAGCCTCTCCTGGAATGGTAGGGTCAAGCCACATCTCTGTAAAGACCATAACACAGCAGTCCCGAATGTTTTTCTGCAGGGAGATAGTAAGTTCCAGCTCCTCAATCTTATTATCTTATTATATATTATCTTATTATATATAATCTCATACTTCCTCATTAAATCCATTAAATATATGGAAGCCTTATTTTCCTCCCTTGTTTTAAATGTTCATTTTCCAGCCAACATGTCTTCTCATTTTTTTTCTTTTTACAACCCTGTAATCCCTTAATTGGGGGTCAAATTTAGGTGATTGAATGGAGGTGAGTGTTTACTGGCCAGATACCCTTCCTGACACCTACACAGAGTTTGCAGCAGATATTTTCTCTTTGTGCCTGATACAGAAATATCTGTCACTGCCTAAGATTGAACTCTCAACCTTCTGAGTGAGAGGCAAATGTCTTCACCTCTAGGCCACCACACTGTTCCAGAACATCTTCCTATTACCAGGCTAATTTTTAATCTTATGGAAAAAATAAACATGTATTCTTTTCCTATGATCTGTTTCTGTTTGAAACAAAATAAATTGAATTCTTTATAGCAGTGTCATTCAACTTGACAATTTTAAGATGTATGGGCATCCACTCCCAGAATTCCTCAGCTAGCACATAGGCTGGGGATTTCTGGGAGTCAAAGTCCAAACATCTTAAAGTTGCCAAGTTGAAAAAACACTGCTTTAGGACAAGAGCAAGGAACTGAATATCTTGAAGATGACTTAATGCTAATATAATGCAATCATAACACCAACTGTCTAGCTGCCTTTTTTAAATTAATGAATACATCTAGATTGCCAACCAGGATACCATTCAAGATCTCTGTTCTCTGGCTTGCTTTTAAAAAGCCCTCAGAGCAAGGAAGTGAGCTGATATCATGTTTTCTTTACCAACTGTGGTGTCTGTACACGGGAACTGAATGAACAAGCAGAGAAAAACCAACATTCTACACTCATTATGAATTGTTAATAGCCTGTTTACAGCTAAAGCTGTCACAGAAAACAAGAGAGTCTGCTAAGTCAATAATTTATTTCAAGCCAAAGAATTAATTAGGGAGACAGTTAAATAAGGGTGGGGAAATAAGAATATGTTAGCTTTTTGTGATCCCAGCTATGTTTTCCAGCTGGCTTGGCTACGAGGAGCAAAGAAGTACCATATTTTTGGACACACTGGAGTATAAGATGCACCTACCTTTTGGGGGGAGGAAAACAATAAAAAAATCTGCCTTTGCCCATTCGCCGCCACCCATTTACTGCCGCCACCACCGCCTGTTTGGCATGGCCCATTTGCTGCCACCCATTTTCCACTTCCTGTTTGCCGTGGCCAGTTCACCACTGCCACAGCCCGTTCGGCATGGCCCCTTTGCCACGGCCCATTCACTGCTGCCATGGCTTATTTACCATGGCCCATTTGCCACTGCCACAGCCCGTTTCGGCACAGCCTGCTAGCAGCTGCCAATCCCCACCACCTAGAACCGGCTGAAAATGTGACATGCAGAAGCCAAAAACGTGATGTGCAGAGGCCAAAAACAGCTGAAGGGTGAGGGCCAGTGGGTGGGTGGGGCTTTGGCAACATTCAGTGTATAAGACGCACCACAATTTTCACCCAATTTTATATTCCGAAAAGTATAGTATAAAACAGAGAGATGGGAGGGAAAGGTTGAGGAATAAAGCAAGCTAAATGCAAGTAATCCAGATTCAATTTTCGTGATCTAGCTTGATTTTTTTCTTAAACCTTTTAAAAGCAAGCTTTGAAAACTCTGCATTTGATTGGCACAAGCAACTTCTAGTCAATGAAGCATTTCATTTGTTCCCCTGCACTGCTTTCCTGATCAAAATTCTCCTCTCTTAAAGCTGGAGTTAACCCCATTGGAGAAAATACAAGGACTAATTTTTAATTCTGTCTTGGTATTCAAGATGGGTGAACTTCATTTTTTTACAACTAATCTTGGACTCAAACAGAAACCATCTGAAATCTTTAAAGGAAGGGGAAATGTCCCTACATCTGAAACTCACAATTTTGTTATTTGAGCCAATCCAAGAGTTTCATAATTATCCATAGGGAAGAAACGAAGGGGGCAAATGACACACACACATTGTCTCTTTGGGATATGCAATGTGTGACTTTGCACCATGTAGAAAAGGGGTTGAGATTGCATCATAATACGAAATGCTGCTTCAACTCTTTTGATGAAAGTCTTCAATCCTATGGTCTCATCTTACCCTGTAATGGGAGAAAGGAATAACCCTGAAGTACAGAAGAAAGATCTATAGCCAAGGCAATGATCAGCTAAAAGAAATTTGAATCGAGATCAGAACTGTAACCTAAGAAAGCCTCTCAGACAAGATCTTGCCTAGTTCTCATGAAGGAATTGAACAGAGAAGAACAAACTACTTACAAGATCCTATTACTATAACCATATAATAAAAGTAGCATTGTTTGTATGATTTTGGTTTCCTGATCTGGTTTACCCTGAGGGATGACAGATCCCTATTATCCTTTCTAGTTCCTTCTCATCTTGACCTACTTGCTGTAGTCCCACAATACACAAACACAGATCAATTAAAAGTCTAATAGCTGGAGGAGCAAAGTATAAGTTTGATTAACTTGTGTGTGTGTGTGTCTGTATCTTAGTGCTCATGTTGTAGTGTTTGTTTTCTTCATCTCTCTGAAGTTCTCAGAATTGTTTGAATTTAAGATTAGTTGTATTTGCTTGAAATAGAAGTAAGAAAAAGAACTAAATTGATATACGGAGAATTAAAATTGAGAACTTTGAAATTGAAATGAAATATATGCTAACAGACAAGGAAAAGAGGAACAAGATACACATGGTTGGGAAAAAAGATAAAAATAATGTGATTAAAAATGAAAAAGCGATATATAGATGGAAAGTAATAATAAAAAGGAGGTTTTTAAAGATGAATAAGAATGAATATGAATATAAGAAGAATTTGTTATAGATATATATTTTAAAAATTGAAATAAAGAGGGAAATTAGAATATGAGAAGAATAGAATATGTTAACAGAAATGTATTAATTTATATAAGGATGTGTTGGTGTAAGAACTAAGTCATATTGTTAAATTG
Source organism: Masticophis lateralis (assembly GCA_030761175.1). NCBI lineage: Eukaryota > Metazoa > Chordata > Lepidosauria > Squamata > Colubridae > Masticophis > Masticophis lateralis. The sequence goes on from JAUDYJ010000008.1 coordinate 1,032,372, forward strand.
TTACAAAGATGATAATGATAATGCAATTGAATATGATTAAATAATGTATAGATGGATGGTAAAACAAAAAAGTCATTATGCTGGGATAAGCAGTAAATTAAGGTGATGATGCTGGGACTGACAGCAAAAGTAAAGGTGATTATAGTGATGATTATACATTTCTGTTCTATTCTTTTTTTTTTCCCTACAAAGACAAGGGGAAGTAACTTTTATCTCTAAATAATGTCAAGTGAATCCCTCAGGCTAGTGTTGTATGCATTTTTTTCAATATTAGAAACACCCTAACTAATTATCTAATATTTTTTCCAAGCAATTTCACATGATTGCAACCTCCTGGATAGAGTAAATAAGTGAACAGAGCTAAATATAGTAAAATTTGTTGCACGTTGTGTTTAAATACAGTCAGTCTGTGTGTACTATTAACCCTCCATAGGAGATGAAGACTGAAGAAATCCCATCAAATATAGATTATTATAGTTCCGAGCTGGGGATTCCATGGCTTTTCTCCAGCAGTAAGCTAGTAACAAATGGTGATGTAGAAATAAATCCTTTCTCAATGGGTAACAGAAAATGGGGAAGAATTATATTGCAATAAACTTCAACAGTTATTTGCAATAGATTAATAAATATTCCTATGGCAAGCAGTTCAAAATTCTTATGGCAAAAAGTCACTCATCAATATCTACTCCATATTATTTTAATAACAGAGTTACATTTCTGTTTCAAGTACCCAGACAGAGAGCAATTCATATAGATATTTTTCTGGTGGTATTTTTCAAAGTACCAGAAGGTAAGACAAGAAGCAATGCATGAAAACCTAGATCTAAGGAGAAATTTCTGACAGTGAGAACAGTTAACCAGTGGAACAGCTTGCCTTCAGAAGTTGTGGGTGCTCCATCACTGGAAATTTTTAAGAAGATATTTGAAATGGTAGAGGTTCTTCTGCTTGAGCAGCAGGTTGGACTAGAAGACATTCAAGATCCCTTCCAACTCTGTTATTCTGCTAGAAATCATATTGTTATGTCCTTATAAGGACATCCGCCTGGGATTGGCTGAAGATCCTTTCGGCGGGAGTTTTGAATCCCTGTCAGTGGGCGGTGCGTCTGCCGGAGTGTATATAAGGAGAGCTCCGGCAGCGCACAAGCTGTTCAGTTCTTGTTATTAAAACTTGTTACTTGAACCCTGCTGGTCACTTCTTCTTTCCTGCGCCGATCTAACACTGGCGACGAAGGTCTAGAGAAGAACCTCCGCGTGGCACGATCGCCATAACGAGCTGAAGTCACTCGACGCGGTCTGAGAAATGGCAACGCCGCAAGCGCCGTTCGCCTCGCTGGCTCCCTTCAACCCCAGCCGGGAGAAGTGGAGTTCGTATATGATACGTTTCCGCCAATTCCTCCGGGGAAACGGCTACAACAACCTAGACGACGAGAGGAAGAGGGCTCTCTTCCTCGCTCACTGCGGCTCCGACGTTCTGGAACTCGCCGTCAACCTCGTCGCACCCAGGGACATTGAAGTTATGTCCTGGGTGGATCTGCAGACTGCCCTGCAAGACCACTATGCACCAACGGGCACCCCCATATCGAACCGCTTTACCTTCCGCCAACGTAATCAGAAGGAAGGCGAATCGCTTAAAGACTTTGTGGCGGCATTGCGTCAAATCGCTGCGAACTGCGAATTTGAGAACGTTGACAATGCCTTACGCGACGGGATCGTCTTCGGGATGAGAGATGCCAACCTCCAAAAGAAGTTCCTGAGCAGAAAAAGACTGTCCCTGAAGGACGTTCTTGAGGAGGCTACGGCTGCTGAAACATCCGAGACCGCCGCTGCTGCCATGCTCCAGTCCCGAGGGATCCATAAGATCCGCAAACCGTCATCTGAATCGTCCGAGGACTCTGCCACACCAACCGATTCAGAGGGAGAGTCGACCGTTTTGAAAGTTTCCCGCCCACCTAGGCGGGAAATTCAAAAAGATGGCCGCCGCGCCGCTCAGTGCGGCAGTTGCAAGGGACACCATCCCCGCCAATCCTGTCGCTGGCGGGATGCCACCTGCAGACGCTGTCTTAAGAGGGGGCACATCGCGGCGGCATGCAGAGCCTCTGATCCGGTTCCTGGATCGATCAAGCCCCAGAATCCAGAAAGTCGTCGCGACTCCCAGAGGTCATCCAAACGGTCCTCAATCCAGCAAAATCGCGACGACCGCAACAGTTATCATGGCGGCGCTGTGAACCAGACAACGATCGCCCTCACCAGCACCAACAGTGCCACAAAATTCCACGTGACACTGTTGGCAGAAGGCTTGCCGTGCACGATGGAAGTCGACTCAGGCTCCATCTATTCGATCATCGACTGGCACCAGGTCAAGAGACTGAAACCGAATCTCTCCAAGCGCCAACTTGAACCTCTGCACTCCAAGCTGGTGGATTTCGGCGGCAACCCCATCAGCGTCATCGGGAGAACCAACCTCCGGATCGCCTTCAAGCAGTTCCAGGGCCAGCTTCCCATAACCGTCGTGGAGCATAGCCGCCCGACCCTGCTGGGCGTGGAGTGGTTCCAGCCGCTGGGGCTTTCTATTGGAGGCATCCACCAGATTAGCTCAGGCGAACTCGACTCACTCATCGGAGAGTTCCAAGAAGTCTTCGATGGTAAGTTAGGGACCTTTTCAGGGAAACCCATCTCCTTTAATCTGGACAAGGGGGTAACCCCAATTCGGCTCAAGCCCCGCCGGGTTCCATTTGCCTTGCGGGCTAAAGTAGACGCTCAGCTAGATAAGCTGATTGCCCAAGGTATCCTGGAACCCATCGATCATGCTTCATGGGAAACTCCCATTGTGACTCCCATGAAGCAGGATGGATCTGTGCGCATCTGCGCCGACTACAAAGTGACCATCAATAAGGCGTTGCCGCAGAGCGCATACCCCGTGCCAGTAGTGCAACATTTGCTGCACTCACTCTGCAAGGGCAAAATTTTTGCAAAACTGGACCTGGCCCAGGCGTACCAGCAACTGCCAGTAGATCAGGAAACGGCGGAGGCACAGACTATTGTCACCCATAGAGGCGCGTTTAAGTGCAACTGTCTCCAGTTTGGAGTCAGTGCAGCCCCAGGCATTTTCCAATCCATGATGGAACGCCTTCTCCAAGGCGTTCCAGGGGTGGTGCCTTATTTCGATGATGTACTGATCTCTGGGGACTCAAAGGCTCAACTCCTGGACCGGCTGAGGCTAGTTCTCCAGCGTTTCAGGGAGAAGGGCTTGAGAGTCCGGAGGGACAAGTGCATCATTGGGGTACAGGAAGTCGAGTTCCTGGGCTATCTGATAGATAGTTCTGGCATCCACCCCACCAAATCAAAAGTTAAAGCTATCCATGAAGCTCCCAGCCCCAAAAACAAAGTGGAGCTTCAGGCTTTCCTTGGATTGCTTAACTTCTACGCTATTTTCCTCCAGCAGAAAGCCACTGTTGCTGAGCCGCTCCATCACTTGCTGGCGAAGGCGGTTTCCTGGAGGTGGGGACGTGAGGAAGAGTCTGCATTCAGAGCCGTTAAGCAACTTCTGACCTCTGACAGTGTGCTCATTCAATACAATGAGACACTGCCCCTCAGACTGACCTGTGACGCTTCCCCGTATGGAGTTGGCGCTGTGCTCAGCCACGAACTGCCTACCGGTCGTGAAGCCCCCATCGCATTTTTCTCAAAGACTATGTCTAGTGCTGAGCGCAACTACAGCCAACTGGACAAAGAGGCGTTGGCTATTGTTGCAGGGGTGAAGCGCTTCCACGAATACCTGTATGGACGGCAATTCACCATTGTCACCGATCACAAGCCTCTCCTCGGCCTACTAGCAGGGGACAAGCAGACCCCAGCATTCATGTCCCCCCGGATGACGCGCTGGTCCATATTCCTCGCCGGCTACTCCTACAGCCTCGTCCACCAGCCTGGTAAAGCCATCGCAAACGCCGACGCGTTGAGCAGGTGCCCATCCGCCGAATCCGTGGAAGACCCGGCCCCCACGCTCGAGCTCCTGCATATTGACAACGACAGCAACTGTCCCGTGACATCTGCCGACGTAGCGACGCACACGCGAGCTGACCCCATCCTCCGGCAAGTCCACTCCTGGGTCCTGAGAGGCTGGCCGACTCGAATTGACAGCGACGACTTCAGCCCGTTCAGCCGCAAGCAAGGGGAGCTGTCCACCATGCGCGGCTGTTTACTATGGGGAGATAGGGTGCTGATTCCCAGCACTCTTCAACGAAGGACTCTTACTGCGCTGCACAAAGGACACCCGGGCATTGTCCGGATGAAAGCCCTGGCACGAAGCTATGTCTGGTGGCCGACACTGGACAAAGACATTGAACATTGGGTCGCCAGGTGTAGCCCGTGCCAAGAAGTCAGAGCCGCCCCGCCTCAATCTGACCCGATGCCCTGGGAGACTCCGAGCTCCCCCTGGTCGCGCATTCACATAGACTTTGCTGGCCCCATTCATGGGCACCACCTCCTCATCGTGGTTGATGCCTACTCCAAGTGGTTGGAAGTCGTCCCCATGGCATCCACCACAACGGAAGCTACCATCCGTGCCCTCCGGCGCCTTTTCGCGACCCATGGACTCCCTGACGTTTTGGTCTCAGACAACGGGCCCCAACTTACGTCCGTGCCCATGGAAGCTTTCCTGGCTGGCTTGGGCATTCGCCATGCCCTCTCTGCCCCTTACAGACCGGCCGGAAATGGGCAGGCTGAACGGATGGTGCGGCTCACGAAGGAGTCGCTCGCCAAAATGGGCCCGGGTGACTGGCAGGAGCGCATTGACACTTTTTTGCTTACCCAGCATATCACGCCTCACTCTGCCACCCGAAAATGCCCCGCCGAACTTTTAATGGGCAGGAGACTCCGGTCACCCCTGGACAGACTGCACCCGCAATACTCCTCTGAGGTGCCCGCATCCGCCAGTCGCCAACTTCGCCAGTTTTCCGTCGGTGATGCCGTTTTCGCTCTGAATTTCCACGGCTCGCCGAAATGGCTTAAAGCTACAGTACACAGCACAACCGGTCCCAAATCCTACCGCGTTGAGCTGGACGATGGACAGATCGTGAGACGTCATCTCGACCAGCTCCGCAAAAGGTGGAGGGAAGTGAGCGAAAACCACCCCGACGAGGTAGGCCTAAACCACCCCGGCGCAGTAGGCCTAAACCACCCCGACGAGGTAGGCCTAAACCACCCCGGCGCAGTAGGCCTAAACCACCCCGGCGCAGTAGGCCTAAACCACCCCGACGAGGTAGGCCTAAACCACCCCGGTACAGTAGGCCTAAACCACCCCGACGAGGTAGGCCTAAACCACCCCGCCGAAGTAAGCCTAAACCACCCAGACGAGGGAGACCGGCGACCCGAGGGACGAACAAACACCCCGGCACCTAGCCTAATACCAGATCCGGCAAGGCAAGTAGACCGGGGACAACCCAGCAGGGGAAGCCAACGTCAACCCTGCGAAGTGGGCAACCGGCAGCCCAGAGTTGGGGACCTCCAGCCAACATTCCAGGAGACCCTACAACAACCCGCCAGCCACGCAGAAAACCAACCCTGCAAGGAAGGCCTCCACCACCCCGGCAGGGTAGGCCAACACCAACCCGACCAGGTCGAGCAGCCCAGCGGCCAGAGGGAACATTCGGCACCACCGCCAGACCAACCGCGCAGAGAGGGCCTACACCACCCCTGCAAGGTAGGCCTACACCACCCCGACAGAGCCGACCAGTCACCATTCCCGTCCGCCTGCCGCCCCGGGAGTAAGCCGGACTCGACCGGAGAACCCGGGGGCTTAACCCAACCACCACCGCCGGACTCGCACCCTGACCCAGACAGGCGCGACCCCAGCCCAGAGGGGACCCGAGGGAGACCCAGGGACCTACCGTGGCTCAGGAGTTCCGGACCGGCCAAGAGCAGGGATCCACACCGGCGGCTCCACGATCCGTGCAGGAACGAGGCAGACCAGCATCGCCCGCAGGCGGAGGTCCGTGACCCGGCCGGAGGTTCGGACACAGTGCCCGCGTCCTCGACGGCCAGATCCAGCCCGGCACCGGGGAAGAAGCCCCGAGCAGAGCAGACACCCTCCGTCCGGGAGAGTGTCCATCTTGACTCTGAACTGCGCAGGTCTACGCGGGCACGTAGACGTCCTGTTTATCTTAGTGACTATTTCCCTGATCGACTGACTAAGAACTAGGGGGGAGGAGTGTTATGTCCTTATAAGGACATCCGCCTGGGATTGGCTGAAGATCCTTTCGGCGGGAGTTTTGAATCCCTGTCAGTGGGCGGTGCGTCTGCCGGAGTGTATATAAGGAGAGCTCCGGCAGCGCACAAGCTGTTCAGTTCTTGTTATTAAAACTTGTTACTTGAACCCTGCTGGTCACTTCTTCTTTCCTGCGCTGATCTAACACATATGAACACTGCTAATATAAACCAAAGCCTTATTTATTTTGGCATCTGAATTCTAATACATGCTGTTAAAAACAGAGGAACTGGATGTGGCCTACAAATTACTCACTTTGATACTTGGCTTGGAAAGTTCAACTTTTCCAGATGACAGCAGTGCCATTAATAGATCATTCATTCACACAGGGTAAAAATGGGGAAACACTTTAAAGGGTGCTAAAATATTCTAAAGGTGCCAAAAAAGGTCAACATAACATCTATGAATTGTTTTAACAGTAAGAGGCTTTTTTACTTTCTTTCAGAGTTCTTCTACCACCTTGAAAGAATTCTTGGATCAATGTATGATGCAGCAATCATTGTAAAACATCGGGAAACTAGATTTAGAAAAAGAAAACTACCAATGAACTGCCGTCTCTTGATGTCTGCTCAATATGCATATTGAGCAACCCATGATCAGAAGGATATATAATCTCACACAACTGACATCTTGGATCATGAAATGTCTGACACAAGACAGTGCATGAAGGCTTTGGCAGAGAGAATTCAGTATGATTCTCTAATACATGTTTGCTTGGAAAAGAATTTTCAGGTAAAGCTCCTTATTTTTAATCCTTTAAATCCTTTGAAGAATTCTATATATAAATACAAGGAGCAGAGCATATGAACATGTGAAGGAAAAAGGGATCTGGAAAAACTGAAACTATCAGTATTCCAAACCATGTCTGTCAGAAATCCACATATATAATTTAGCTTTTCAGTGCACTCTCTGCTTGGGTATCAGTATTGTGTGTCAAAATCAATTGTTATAGAGATAGATGACCAATTTGTCCTGTGTAAACTTTATACAAATTGATTATAATCTGCATAGAGGCTGATTTACACTGCTCATAAAATTTTAACTCTTGGCTGCTGCTGAATTTACTTCTGAAATACTAGAGACAATATATAGAAGATTGGGCAACAGAGAAATAATTTCTCCTTAAACCTCCCAAATTGGGCAAGAATAATTGCACACTACTACCATCACTGTTGGGACACGATGGCTCAGTGGCTAAGAAGCTGAGCTTGTTGATTGAAAGGTCAGCTGTTCAGCGGTTTGAATCCCTAGTGAGCTCCCGTTACTTGTCCCAGCTTCTGCCAACCTAGCAGTTGGAAAGCACGTAAAAAATGCAAGTGGAAAAATAAGGACCACCTTTGGTGGGAAGGTGACAGCATTCCGTGTGCCTTTGGTATTGAGTCATGCTGGCCACATGATCATGGAGATGTCTTCGGGCAGTGCTGGCTCTTCAGCTTTGAAATGGAGATGAGCACTGCTCCCTAGAGTTGGGAACAACTAGCACATATGTGTTTGTTTTGTTTTGTTTTAATTAAATTTCTATACCGCCCTTCTCCTGGCGGACCCAGGGCGGTGTACAGCCAATTAAAAACCAGTACATAAACAATTAAAAACATCCTAAAATCAATATAAGTTAAGGCCGAAGGTATAAGAACCGACTAAAAACTCTAAAAAGTTTAAAATTTAAAAATGTGTAAAAATATTTAAAAATAGAAGGGATCAGGCAAGTCCGGCGAGTTGGAAAAGGTGCGTCTTTAGAGCCCGACGAAAAGTCCGGAGGTCAGCAATAGTTCTCAGTTCTGGAGGCAGATCGTTCCAGAGGGTGGGGGCTACCACAGAGAACGCTCTCCCCCTGGGGGTCGCCAGCCGGCATTGTCTGGCTGACGGCACCCTGAGGAGGCCCTCTCTGTGGGAGCGAACCGGTCGGTGGGAGGCAATTGGTGGCAGAAGGCGGTCCCGTAAGTACCCTGGTCCTAAGCCATGGAGCGCTTTAAAGGTGATTACCAACACCTTGAAACGCACCCGGAAGTCGACCGGCAACCAATGCAGTGTGAGGGGAACCTTTAACTTTACCTTTACCATCACTGTTACATGATTATTTACTCAGTACAAAGAACAGGGATTAGGATAACTCACACAAGGACAACTCACGGTGGCCAACTTGCCGCAGAACAACTTGCCGCAGGATAATTCAATGCTGTATTAATCATTGGTGACTACATTTGCATCAAAATTATTTTAACTCTTGTATCTCTGGATTGACTTTATTTTATTATTATTGGCCATGCTTCCATCAAAATTAATTTAACTTTTGTATTTTTTTAATTGTCCCACAGTGAATTGTCCCATAGTGAATTGGCTATGGTGAGATATTCCATTGTGTGGGACAGTGATTCTTCTGTCCTCTTTTCTGCCTAACCACAAAGCACAGAGAAACAGCAGTTCTAATAAAAATGCTAATCATATTTAGAGTGATTTATTACTCTTGATGTTGGTACTGGATATTCTGTCCTAATTATGAATGCTTTATTGGTCTTTTTTATCAGTTTCTGAAAGTTTGTGATATTGCTTTTATCTGTTTTGTAAGCTACCATGAACCTGCAGATAAGGCAAGGCCATCATTTTTTTTAACTGTTGCTATGACATTGTTAATAATTTAATCCTTCATTGAGTAGATGCTTGAATACTACAGAAGTAAAGGAGTCTGCTGTCATTTATATGAGAGTAAATGATATTAATAAAAAGATAGGTGTGAAGGCACTTCTGTTAGGGTAGGATGAATAATTCCTGGGACAAATAACCCTCTCCCCACCACCACCATTCTGCAGTTTCTAGAGCTTCCAAGATTATACCAATGAAATGTGGCTCAAAATATGTGCTCCTCTTTAAAGTGAAGCTATTCAGGCACACTTTATTTTCCAGATGCTCTGTTTCAGGTTACATTCTTTTCCTTGTCTGTTGTTACCTATTCAGGCTTGGATAAAATTCTATTTTCATCTAGCAATAGAGTATGTGTGAGTTAGAAATCTGAAACAGGACACAGTCTCCACTAGGAAAAGGGTTGGATTTCATTCCCTAAACAGCCATCTTCTTCCAAATTCACTAGACATATTAATAGAATAAAATTAGACAGGTTTAGACAGGGTGTAGCTTATATAATTCTAGAGTGTCAGAAAGTACATTGTGTCAGGGTTCCAACGGATGCCCTAATTAACCATGAGCCTTGAGCCAAGCTTCAAAAGAAATCCAGTTATTTATTAGGAGCAACACATTGGCACCAGGGGTGGGTTCTACTTGCCTTTACTAGCGGTTCACAATGGGGCTGCGCATGTGCGCTCGCTTTGCTCGCGCATGCTCAGAAGCATTTTGATGACATCAAGGTCAGTGGGCAGAGCCTCCCGCTGGTTTTACTACCGGTTCTATAGAACTGGTGCAAACTGGGGGCAACCAACCACTGGTTGGCATGTACCCAAGTGAAGCCAGCTCTGCCCACCTAATTTATGGCCCAATTATGACTCTGTTTTCCCCCTCCTCCCAGGGTGTGGGAGGAGGGGGAGAGCCTCCCACTGGTTTTACTACCGGTTCTATAGAACTGGTGCAAACTGGGGGCAACCCACCACTGGTTGGCATGTACCCAAGTGAAGCCAGCTCTGCCCACCTAATTTATGGCCCAATTATGACTCTGTTTTCCCCCTCCTCCCAGGGTGTGTCATAAATCACATTCTCCAATGGAGCACTTCTGCAGGCTGTAGAGATTATGCCCTTCCGGCTATTGCAGAGAACCTGGGATATAGCCTTGAGTACGTGTGGAATGTACTTCTGGTTGCTGTGATGCTCTGTCAGTTTTCCCCCCTCCTGCCTATAGCAACTCGAAAGCAGGCCAGGGATGCTTTGAGAGCTGACATTTGGCTCCCCTCACTTCCTGAAGGCGACCTGTGCAAAGCAAAAACAAATTAAGTACAGGTATAGAATTTAGGGCTGCAAACTGCCCCCCCCCGGCTTGTTTGGGTTTTCTATGTGGAATTTTGCTATAAGGCGATCAGCCTGGATGTTCCTACTCTTTAGCCAAGATGTCTCTGATAAGAGGTAGCCCTTCAACTTGGAGTTATCTCCTGTTCCACCTCAAATTGAGGATTCACTGCACCTCATAATGGGTTTGGCCCCCTATGACCTTCAGGGTCAATCTGACCATGGGTTTTAAGAAGCTGCTATGGAATACTGGGTGTATCTTCCCTAGCAGGGCAATTTCAATTGCACTGTGACTGGGTTGATGATCTTTACTATGGGAAATTGTCCCATAAACTTTGGCCCTGATTTCTTCCTAGGGAGTTTTAACCTCAAATATTTTGTGGAGAGGTAGACCTTCTTCCTCAACTGGAATGGCTGTTGTGTAGCTCAGTGTTGGTCTGTCTGTTTCTTATAGGTTTGTGTTGCTTTAGCTAGCACTTTCTTGACATTCTCCCAGGTTGATAGTTCACATAGCATTTCAGATTTTGTTCTTCCATGGCATTCAGTCTCTCTGACCCTCCCCCCCCATGGGTGCTCAGATGAAAGGCTGAGCTAAGGCCCTGGGAAGGTCCAATGAACTGCAGGAACTCCCTCCAGAACCTAGCCATAGACTGGATCAGGGGTGAAATGCTCTCGGTTCAGACCAGATCACCTGATCTGGTAGCAATGTTGGTGGGTGGTTTGGAGAACCGGTAGCAAAAATCCCTGCCCCCCCCCTCCCCATGCCCAGCTGAGCCACGCAATTATCAGAGGTTTTTTTTTTTTTTTTACTTTTAAAAGCATTTTTTCTACAACCTCTTCGGCAAAAAAAAAATGCTTTTAAAAGTTAAAAAAAAGCCTCTGATGATCCCACGGCTCAGATGGGATTGTCAGAGGCTTTTAAAAGCATTTTTTCTACAACTTCTGGGTGTAGAAAAAAATGCTTTTAAAAGCCTCTGGCAATCTCAGATGAGTTGCCTGATCGTCAGAGGCTTTTAAAAGCTTTTAAAAATTAAAAAAAAAAGTTGGCTATGTCCACCCAGTCACATTACCACCACCACCACCAAGCCACGCCCATAGAACCAGTAATAACAAATTTTATATTTCACCACTGAGCTGGACCCCTCTGTCTAAGATAATTCTTTGTGCTACTCCATGCAGGCAGTAGATGTGCTTCAGAAACAGTTTGGCCAACTGGTGGGCCAAGGGTAGTCTGCTGCAGGGTATGAAGTGCACCTATTTGGAGAATAAGTCTATTACAGTCCAGATCACCATGTTCCCCCCACTTTTTGGCCATTATAAAGTCCATTGCAATTTCCTCCCATGGCCTCGTTGGCTCTGCTACCAGTTGCAGCAATCTGGGGGGTGGGGTCCTGATTTTTACGGTCAGTCCAGACTTTGAATTGGTCTCTGCTCTCCTTCCAGAAGGTGGCATCAGGTTAGCAGTGCTCATCTCATTGCAAAAGCCTATTTTTCCCATGCAGCCCATCACCTCTGTGTGTCCATGAGCTTACGGGAGGTGTACACGCAGGGTTGTAGGTTTCCTTGGCTATTTCTTTGGAGTTGTACTGCCATGTCACTGGTGTCTGCTTGGAAGATGAAGGGTTGTTCAGGATCAGGATGCTTCAGCACTGATTCTTTTGCTAACACTTCTTTCAGTGTTTCAAATGACTTTTGGCAGGTTAGGTCCCAGTGTAGGGGTTGTCCTGGGTGGGGTTTGTTCCTGAGCTCCCTGTCTTTAGGTTTGTCATGGGTTTGGTGATCTTCATGAAGGAGGGGATGAATTGCCTGTAGAAGTTTGTGAACCCTAGGAAGCTTTGTAGCTGTCTGTGGATGCAAGGGGGTTGTCAGCCTAGGACAGATTGTACTTTGGCTGGGTTCACCTGCATGCCCTCATTTGACACTTGGTAGCCCAGGTAGTCTAGCCATGCATGGTGGAGTTCACATTTTGATAGCTTGACATATAGGTTGTCTGCCAGAAGTTTTTCCAGTACCTGGCAAACCAGGGGTATGTGATCGTACATGGTCTCAGTATAGATGAGGGTATCATTCAGGTAGACAAGGACCCCTTATAGAGGTGCTCATGTAGCACCTCATGAACACCGTTGGAGCCTCCTGCAGTCCGAAAGGCATCACTTTGAATTGGAAGCTCCCTAGACGGCAGTTGAATATTGTTTCCATTCATCTCCCTCACTGATGAGGACTTGGTAGTATGCTTTTCTGAGGTCTAATTTGGTAAAAACTTTTCCCTTGGCTAGGTAAGATAGCATGTCCTTCATGAGAGAGGGGGGGGGGTATAGGTTATGTACACACACAATTTATTCCTCTAAAATCAATACACAATCTTATAGTTCCATCTTTTTTTTTCTTTGAATAGGACAAGGGCTGCAACCCTTGGCTTGACTGGCTCAATGAACCCCCTTGCTAGGGTTTTGTCTATATATTTGTGCATTTCTTGCATTTCCCAGGGTGTCATGGTGTATAGTTTGGGTTTTGGTAGTTTTGCCCCGGGGATGATTTCGATGGCACAATATGTCTTGTGGTTGCATGGTAGGATATTGTACATGGCCTCGCTGAATACTTCCGCAAGGTCCTGATATTCTCTCAGGATCTGTTTGGCCTCTGGGGTTTTGTCAGAGATGGCTGCCAGTTGTTCTGGTGGGCCCTTTGGGAGGGTTCCCTGCATGGGTGTCTTCTAGGACATGTTGGTGACATACCTGGGCCTCATTCTGGTCATGCCTTGGGTGGTGGCTCTGGCCTTGGTTTTGGGGCTGGGCTGGTACATGCTGATACCATTTGACCTATCCCCCTGCATCTGTGATCTGTCCCCCCCCTTCAGAGACCCACAAAAACACAGCCAGCCGAGGGTTAAGAATCACTTGGCACACTCCGCAGTTCTTATCTCAACCTTGGCAGCGATATGCACACCGTCTGCCAAGGACTTTATTGGTTTACACAAACAAGAAAATCACCTACGTAGCTTTGCCGTTCATCCAGCTTCCAAGACTACGAGGTTGCTCCGTTTGTTTAGCTTTGTTCGTCACGAACTTCGTGACCCACCGTACTGTCTTATATAGATATGTTTCTGGGTGTGGTCCAGTGAGTCATTGATCCTGTGACTCCAATCCAATGACTCAGGATTTCCTCATACGCCGCAGCTGCCGTACCCTTTTCTCTCGCCTTCTTTGGCGTGCGTCCAGGAATGACGTCTCTCCCTCACTCTCATCGGAGACACCTGTTTCCCCACTACTTGGCTCTCTTTCAGCTGGCACCTGAGCCGGTGCCAGAGGGGGAGGGCTGGGAGATCTGGCTGGCTCCTCTTCCTCCTGCTCAGAGCTGCCTTCCTCCAAAGGGATAGGCTCAGAGGATGGGGCCACAAGACTATCCCCCACCGCAGGGCCCTTCCCCCGGGTCTGACGGTCGGGATGGGGTCGGGACGGGAACTGTTCGTGGAAAGCCCGCACCAGGTCAGGGGCCTGAACGGCAGATGCGTCCACACAGGTGAAATCCTCGGCCCCGTACCCTTTCCAAGTGATGAGGTATTGGAAGTGCCCCTTCAGCCAACGGGAGTCCCGAATACTGTCCACCTCATACGTCGAGGCGTCGTCCTCGTCGGCTGCGGCTGGGGGGGCAGGCGGCGGCGGGCGGCGGAGACGGCTAGTGGGAGTCTCAGGGACCAGGAGGGACCGATGAAAAACGGGGTGGAGCCGCATGGAGCGGGGTAGAGTCAACCGATAGGCCACCGGGTTGATGACCGCCTCGATGGGGAAGGGACCGATAAAGCGGTGGGCCAGTTTCCTCACCGGCTGGTCCATGGGGAGGTGTTTCGTGGACAGCCACACCCGATCTCCAACTTCCAGCAGTGGCGCCGCCCGGCGGCCGCGATCGGCGAACCGTTTATAGTCCTCTTTCGCCCGGATCAGCTGCCGCCGCACCAGTTGCTGCACCGCCTGCAGCTCCGAGAGGAAGTCCCGGGTCTCAGGAACAGGGGAGTCCATGATGGTCAACGGAAAAAACCGTGGATGGTACCCGACGTTGGCATGGAACGGTGTCATCTGGGTGGAGGTATGTTGGGAGTTGTTAAAAGCGAACTCCGCCAGGGGAAGGTACTCGGCCCAGTTGTCCTGCTGCTGGTTGACAAAACAGCGGAGGTACTGCTCCAGTATGCCAATGACCTTCTCCGTGCCCCCGTCAGTCTCCGGATGGTGTGACGACGACAGGCAAACCTGCACCTCCAGCGCAGCCATCAGGCTTTTCCAGAAGCGGGCCGTGAACTGGGCCCCGCGATCCGAAACCACCCAGTCCGGCAGGCCGTGGAGGCGGAAGATGTGTTGCAGGAACAGGCGAGCCGTGGTACGAGCCGAGGGCAGGCCGCGGCATGGGATGAAATGTGCCATCTTCGTGAGCGCATCCACCACCACGAGGACGGTCGTGAACATAGCGGACAGGGGCAGGTCAGTCAGGAAGTCCATGGAGATGGCTCCCCACGGTCTCTCTGGTGTCGGCAGCGGCTGGAGGAGTCCAGGAGGGGGGCTGGACGCGGCTTTGGCCTGTCGGCATGGCACACAGGACGTCACGTAGGCGTGCACGTCGTGCCGTACCCGAGGCCACCAAAAAGTCCGCGTCACTAGATTCAAGGTCTTAAAGAAGCCGAAGTGCCCCGCCGCGGGGTTGTCATGGCACTGGTTCATGACGAGGGCTCGGAGCGGACTTGTGGGCACGTACAGCCGACCCCGGTGCCTGAGCAAGCCCTCCTCCACGGTCCATGGGGACGCGGGGCCGACGTCCGCTCTCCGCTGCTGCGACCAGTCGTCCCGTCGCTGCGCTTCCAGCACCTGAGTCCGCAGGTCCACCGGTTCCTGGACCACGGCCAAGGAGTCCGCTGGCAGCACCGTCCGGGGGGAAAGGGAGTCCTTGGGGGAAAAAGTATTCCGGCTTACGGGATAGCGCATCCGCCCTCTGGTTGAGGTGGCTCGGAATGTATGTGACGTGGAAGTTGAACCGGGCGAAAAACAACGACCACCGGATCTGCCGCTGGTTCAAATTCCTGGCCGTGGTGAGGTGCTCCAGGTTCCGATGGTCCGTCCGCACCTCCACCTGGTGTCGGGCCCCCTCGAGGTGATGTCGCCAAGCCTCGAACGCGGCCTTGATAGCCAGCAACTCCTTTTCCCAGATGGTGTAGTTGCGCTCGGAAGGAGTGAGTTTCCGGGAGTAGTAAGCGCAGGGAAAAAGAGTGCCGCCATCCACCGGAGCCTGTAGCAGCACCGCTCCAATCACCACGTTGGACGCGTCTGTCTCAACCACGAACGGACGGTGTGGATCGGGGTGCCTGAGGACCGGCTCCGTGACAAAGGCCTGCTTGAGAACCTCGAAGGCCTGCTGCTGCGGGGGCCCCCACTGGAACGGAACCTTCTTCCGAAGGAGCTGGGTCAACGGCACGGTCAGGGTGGCAAAGCCCGGGATGAAGGTCCGGTAGTAGTTGGCGAATCCCAACAGACGCTGGACGTCCTTCACCCGACGCGGGGGTTCCCAACTGCGCAAGGCCGCCACCTTGTGTGGGTCCATCGCGATGCCCTCGGGGGTGATGATGTGCCCGAGGAACTCTATGGAAGTCTGGAAGAAGTAACATTTCTCCAACTTCGCATAGAGCTGGTGCTCCCGCAGGCGCTGCAGGACCTGGCAGACATGCTGGAGGTGACTCTCCGGGGTCCGGGAATAGATCAAAATATCATCCAGGTAGATCACCACGAACCGATCCAGCATGTCCCGGAACACGTCGTTCATCAAGTGCTGGAAGACCGCGGGGGCGTTGGTCAACCCGAACGGCATGACGGTATATTCAAAGTGTCCGTATCGGGTGCCAAATGCCGTCTTCCACTCGTCCCCCTCTCGCATCCGCACCAGGTTGTAGGCTCCCCGGAGGTCGAGCTTGGTGAAAATCGAGGCCTCCCGCAACCTCTCCATCAGCTCCGGGATCAGCGGCAGGGGATAGCGATTCCGTACCGTGATGGCATTCAAGCGCCGGTAGTCGCAACACAGGCGCAAGTCCCCCGTCTTCTTTTTCACGAAGAGGACCGGGGCCGAGAGCGGGGAGGTCGAAGGCCGGATGAACCCACGGGCCAGGTTCTTGTCCAGAAAGTCCCGTAAGGCGGCCAGCTCGGGCTCCGACATGGAGTACAGGCGTCCCGAGGGCAGGGGTGCATTGGGCATCAAGTCCACCGCGCAGTCGTAGGGTCGGTGCGGGGGCAAGCGATCCGCCTCCTTCTCGCTGAACACGTCGGCGAAGGATGTCAGCTCCGGAGGCAAGGAGACGTTCGGGGCAGAGACGTCCTGGCCGGCACAGGTGTGGCGAAGGTGGTCGACACACTGCAGGCTGGGGAACGAGATGGCATTTCTCGACCACGCCACCTGAGGGTCGTGCGCCCGAAGCCAGGCCATCCCCAGGACCAAGGGGAAGTGCAGGTCCGCCGTCACATAAAACTGGATCGCCTCCTCATGGTTCCCAATGGCAAGGCGCAAGGGCTGAGTAGCAAAGTTGATGGGCCCCGCCACAAGTTCCCGCCCATCAATAGTTTCGACCCTCAACGGAGGGTCCACTGGAACCAAGGGAACCTTGTAATGGGCCACAAAGGCCTGGTCCATAAAGTTCGTGGTGGCCCCCGAGTCCACCAGCGCGTGCGCCTGGAGCCCCTCCGACCGGTTAGCCAACAACACCCGGGTGTTCAAAATCAGGTGCCGAGGGGGCTCACAGTCCACAGCCGCCGCCTCCGGCGAGGCAT
Organism: Masticophis lateralis; assembly: GCA_030761175.1. Classification (NCBI taxonomy): domain Eukaryota; kingdom Metazoa; phylum Chordata; class Lepidosauria; order Squamata; family Colubridae; genus Masticophis; species Masticophis lateralis. The sequence goes on from JAUDYJ010000008.1 coordinate 1,049,382, forward strand.
GGTCACCTGCCTGACCCAGAGTTTCCCCTAAGCCAGGCCTGACCCGTTTCCCGGCTGGTCACGCCGAGGCTCCGGAACAGGCTTGAGCGGTCCACTCCGCTTCCGGGGACACGAGGCGGCGAAATGTCCAGCCTCGCCGCAATAGAGGCACAACCCTCCTTGGCGTCTCCGCATCCGCTCCTGGGCCATCAGTTGAGGTCTGGCTGCTCCGAGCTCCATGGGCTCCTCAGCCGTCGCCACCAAACGCGGTACGGTCCGGGGCGCTGTTGGTACGAAACGCGGGGGTGCCGGCACTGTCGGTGGTTCCGGAAGAGCCCTACGGGGCCGTCACCATTGTAGGCGGGCGTCGATGCGCAGGCAGTGGGTCACCAGCCCGTCCAGGGTCTGTGGCGCCTCCACCCGAACCAGCTCATCCTGCATCTCATCGCAGAGGCCGTCCTGGAAGGCATCCATCAGCGCCGCCTCATTCCAGGCCGAATCCTGGCCTAGCAATCGGAACTCCGCAATATAGTCCTGCAGGGGGCGCTTGCCTTGGCGGAGGTCTTTGATGCGCCTCGCTGCCGTCTGCACCCGGAGGGGGTCCTCAAACATGGTGCGCAGGTGTTGCAAAAAGCCCTGATAGTCCAGAAGCAAGGGGCTGTGTTGCAGCAACAGGGGCATGGCCCATCGGGCGGCAGTGCCAGAGAGGGAGCTGATAATAAAAGCCACCCGAACCCGGTCATCCGGAAAATCCTCCGGCCGCATTGCCATGTACAGCTGGCACTGTCCCAAGAAGGCCGGGAACATTTCCTGCTGTCCAGAAAACTTATCTGGCATGTTCACTGGGCATCTTGGACGGGGAAGGGGAGCAGGTGGAGCTGCTACAGGAGCATTTCCCAAAGCAAGTTGTGCAGTTAGCTGTGCTACTTGCTGTTGCAGAAGTTGATTGGCCTCCAGCATCTGCTGTACCTGCTGCTGCAGCTGTTGGTCCATCGTGGGTTAACGATGGAGTTTTGGGTGACGAACAAGAAGATCTGTCCCCCCCCTTCAGAGACCCACAAAAACACAGCCAGCCGAGGGTTAAGAATCACTTGGCACACTCCGCAGTTCTTATCTCAACCTTGGCAGCGATATGCACACCGTCTGCCAAGGACTTTATTGGTTTACACAAACAAGAAAATCACCTACGTAGCTTTGCCGTTCATCCAGCTTCCAAGACTACGAGGTTGCTCCGTTTGTTTAGCTTTGTTCGTCACGAACTTCGTGACCCACCGTACTGTCTTATATAGATATGTTTCTGGGTGTGGTCCAGTGAGTCATTGATCCTGTGACTCCAATCCAATGACTCAGGATTTCCTCATACGCCGCAGCTGCCGTACCCTTTTCTCTCGCCTTCTTTGGCGTGCGTCCAGGAATGACGTCTCTCCCTCACTCTCATCTGAGACACCTGTTTCCCCACTACTTGGCTCTCTTTCAGCTGGCACCTGAGCCGGTGCCAGAGGGGGAGGGCTGGGAGATCTGGCTGGCTCCTCTTCCTCCTGCTCAGAGCTGCCTTCCTCCAAAGGGATAGGCTCAGAGGACGGGGCCACAACAATCTGTAGCATTTCAGCAGACTTCATGGGAGGGTGGTTTTGGAGCCACCTGTGGTGCTGTGGTTTCCCATCAGCTGGGTGGTTTCTGGTCTGGATGACCTCTCTCTTTAGTGTCTGATTGCTTTCTCATGTCGTTGGTGTGCAATCCGCCGTTGACTTTTATGGCTACTCAGAACCACTCAGAGAGTCAGTTTGGGATGTCCTGATAGGTGATTACCTGGGCAATTTGCTTGTCCAGACTTGTTCTGAAAAAATGAACCAAAAGCCACTTTGGCAAAGGGGATAGCTTCCCAATGACTCTCCTGAATTCACGGATGTGTTCCTTGATGGGTCTCCCCCTCTGCTTTAGGTTTCTGAACTCATCTTCCACATAGGGACCCTTCTCCACCTCCTCAAATCTGGCCTCTAGTAGTCATAGAACGTCATCTATGTCTTGCAATAGATTGCCTCTTGTGGAGGGCTGTTAGTCATTCCCTTGCTTCTCCCTCTAGCCCCTCAGCAATGGTATTCATCATGGCTCTGGGGGATAGGTAGAGATGTCCATAGCACTCTAGGTGGATCTCAGCCAAGTCAAGGAATAAAGATAGTGTCAACTTGCAAAGCTTTCAAGTTGCCATGAGCAGGAGGGAGGGAGAACTGATAGAGCTGATTGACTAACTGAAGTTACATTCCATATATGCTTCATGACCACAATCAGAGGGAGGGAATTGAATTTCACAGCCAGCCAAAGTGGTTAATTGGAGAATGTGATTTATGACATGGCCAGGGAGGAGGGGAGCGACAGGGTCATAGGGAATGTAAATCTACATGGGATTAGTTCTAACTGCATCTGAATATTGCCGGAATGGTGCTCCTAAAAGATGACTGTATTTCTTTTGAAGTTTGACTCATGGCTCATGAATTAATCAGGGCATCTTTTGGAAACTTCACAGACAGTTAATTCCTTTTAAAAATCTGTAAAGATTACCAGGTTTCTTGAATCCTGGACTCTCCAACTGCTCCCCGATGTCTCAGGTGCTGGGAGGGAAAATCAGGCAACCAGGGCTGAAGACGGGCTATCTGAAGAGAGCCTAATTGCAGCCAGAGTGCAGCCTCCCTCAGACATTGAAGCTGAGATGCCTGCTCCAATGGTGGAAGCAAGAAAAGATGAGTATTGGTGGGAGTTAATCTCTAAGGCAGCTGAAGTCGAGTTCCCCCACCCCAATGCCCAGAAAAAGGGGAAGCCACTGAGCAAGTTGGGAAGAGTGGAGTGGAGGTTGAACTGGAAACAAGCCAGGCTCCCAAAGCCCCCAGAGAGTTCCAGAGAGCAGCCTAGGGAGGAAATAGACTAAGCCAATCTTCCCAATGAGGGGCCGTCATTCAGGCCAAAGGAAAGGGGAGGAGCAGTGGATCCTTTTGAAGTGAGGAGAAGCAGACAGGAGCACAGCCCCCCTTCTTCACCCATCAGAAGGAGGCCACAACTAGTGTCTTTTCCATGCAGCAGGCAGCCTGCCCAGGGCAGACAAACCCCTCTTTCCCTCCAAACTAGAGCTGAGGAAGAGGGCCAGCTACATCAAATGCAAGCATACAGAGGCCAACAGGGGGAGAGAGGAGCAGTGCTGAATGAACTGCACAAGTTCAGAGGAAAGTTTGATGGGGACTCAGTCCAGCTATCTCTATTCCTTGACTCAGCTGAGATCCACCTAGAATGTTATGGACACTTCTACTCATCCCCCAGAGCCATGGTGAATACCATTGCAGAGGGGCTAGAGGGGGAAGCAAGGGAATGGCTAGCAGCCCTCCACAAGAGGAGAGCCCCCCAACTGCAAGATGTAGATGACTTCCTATAACTGCTAGAGGCCAGATTCGAGGAGGCAGAGGAAGACCTGTATGCAGAGGATAAGCTCAGCTATCTAAAGCAGAGGGGCCATCCCATTAAAAAGCACATCTGCGAATTTAGGAGTGTCATTGCCAGAGAGGTTGCTAGTGCACTTTTTCAGAACAAGCCTGGACAATCAAATTGCCCAGGTAACCACTTATTTGGACATCCCAAACCAGCTCTCTGAGTGGCTTCGAGTAGCAATAAAAGTCGACAATGGATTGCACACCAACAACATGAGAGAGCAACCAGATATGAAAGAGAGGGGGCAACCCGACCTGAAACCAGCTCTCCCTCGAAGCCTGCTGAAGTGCTACAGATGTGGGGTGAAGGGCCACATGGTATCTGTGTGCACGACCCCAGCCCCAAGGCCTAGACCAGAGCCACCACCCAGGGCACAGCTGGAATGAGGCCCCAAACGAGCCAACAGATCCCGGAGGGCCCTCTAGGCTGAAGAGGTCCCTTCCCACCCAGCCAAAGGGTGGGGGGGACACCAGGCAATGATGACCAGTTGCCAGAATCCTATGATAGCAAGGATGAGGGCGAAAACAACCCAATGGTGAGGGGACCAGTCCCCCCTTTTATTTTCCCAATACGCCTCACAGGGAGTCTTTTCAAGCCCTGATAGACTCAGGCTGCACTAGACACTTGATCAATCTAACCACAGTCCTGAAACTGGGGATCAGAGCAAAAAGACTGACCCACCCAATCCAGTTCGAACAGGTTGATCGGTCCCTAATGGGGAGAGCTTATGCCACTCACCTGACCAAACCCAGTGAGGCTAGAGCTAGCAGACCACTGGGAAATAATTTGATTTGTAATAGCCCCCAAAATGAAAGATCCAGTCATACTGGGACTCTCCTGGCTAGACTAGTGGGGACCAACCACCTGGTGGCAAGGGATTACCCGCAAACTGAGAATCCAGGGAGAATCCAGGGAGCCTGGATAGCTCAGCAGACTAAGCATTGTAATTAAAACCCAGCTGTCTGCAATTACTGCTAGTTCGAATCCCCAGGCTCAAGGTTGACTCAGCCTTCCATCCTTTCTAAGATAGGTAAATTGAGGACCCAGTTTGTGGGGGTAATAAGCTGACTTTGTATAAATATACAAAAGTATGAAGGCTATTACTTAACGCATTGTAAGCTGCCCTGAGTCTCCAGAGAAGGGTGGCGTATAAATCAAATAATAATAAAAAAAGAATAGCAAGGGGACCCCAACCTCTGCCACACCAGCGAGCAGAAATACCGCCTTTGCAGGGAACCCTCCAAAGTAGTACACCAAAACAACTGGCAGCCACATCCAACAAAACCCCAGAGATCGAACAGATTCCAAGTGAATATCAGGACCTTGCAGAAGTATTCAGTGAGGTCGAGTGCAACGTCCTGCCTCCCCACCGCGAGGCAGATTGCACCATCAAAATCATCCCTGGGGCAAAACTACCCAAGCCCAAGCTGTATGCCATGACACCTCGGGAAATGCAAAAATTGCGCAACTACATAGATAAAAACCTAGAAAGGGGGTTCATTGAGCCAGCCAAACCACGGTCTCAGCGCCAGTCCTCTTCAAAGAAAAAAAAAGATGGGAATATGAGATTGTGTGTTGACTTTCGAGGTATCAATGCTGTGTGTGTACACAACGTATATCCCCTCCCCCTCATGAAGGACATGCTATCTCACCTCGCCAAAGGAAAAGTCTTCACTAAACTAGATCTCAGAGAAGCATACTACTGAGTATGCATCAGGGAGGGAGATGAGTGGAAAACAGCGTTCAATTGTCCCCTAGGGAGCTTCCAATTGAAGGTGATGTCTTTTGGACTGCAGGGAGCCCCAGCAGTGTTCATGCAATTAATAAATGAGGTGCTGCATGAGCACCTCTACAAGGGGGTTCTCGTCTACCTAGATGACATCCTTATTTACACTGAGACCATGGATGACCACATACCCCTTGTCTGCCAGGTACTGGAAAAAACTTCTGGGAGCCAACCTGTATGTCAAGCTGTCAAAATGTGAGTTCCATCACGCACGGCTAGACTACCTGGATTATCGAGTGTCAAATGAGGGAATAGAGATGGATCCAGCCAAAGTGCTAGCAGTCCTAGGCTGGCAACCCCCTCACACCCGTAGACAGCTACAAAGCTTCCTAGGGTTCGCGAACTTCAACAGACAATTCATCCCCTCCTTTGTGAAGATTGCCAAACCCATGATGGACCTCCTAAAGGCAGGGAGCCCAGGAACAAAACCCCACCCAGGACAACCTCTACAGTGGAACCTAACCTGCCAAGAGGCATTTGAAACACTAAAAGAAATGTTTGCGAAGGAACCAGTGTTGAAGCATCCTGACCCCAAACAGCCCTTCATCATCCAAGCAGATGCCAGTGACGTGACAGTGGGAGCAGTGCTACTCCAAAGAAATAAGAAAATCTACAACCCTGCACCTACACCTCCCACAAGCTCACAGACACAGAGAGACGATGGGCAGCATGGGAAAAGGAGGCATTTGCAGTGAGATGGCACTGCTAACCTGGTGACACCTGCTGGAAGGGGGCCAGAAACTGTTCAAAGTCTGGACTGACCACAAAAACCTGGAGGCCCTCAGGACGCCGTGAAAACTATCACCCAAACAAATCCATTGGGCTTAATACTTCAACTGCTTCAACTTTGTGATAAAGCACATTCCAGGGGGGAGGAACTTTCTAGCTGATGCCCTCTCCCGCATGCCCCAGTATAAATGTGAACGGGAGCAGGTAGTGGACACCATTGTTCCCCTTACCCAAATAGTGGGCCAAGTAACCACCAGATGACAACGCCACAATCGGCACAACCAACCAACAGGCGATCTAATGGAAAAACTCAAAACTGAACTGCTGGTGGACCCCTGGTTCTGAGACAACCAACACATTCTGACAAAAAGGAATGACCTCACATGGAAGGGGACAAAGCTCTATGTCCCAGAATCCCTACACACCCTGATCCTCCAGAGGAGCCATGACATTAAACCGGCAGGCCACTTCGGATTCCTAAAGACTTTACACTTAGCACAGAGACAGTTCTGGTGGCCCAACATAAAGAAAGACGTGGACAGTTATGTAAAAAGTTGTACCATCTGTGTCATGATGAAGAAGTGATCAGAAAAAACCCCTGGACTGCTACAATCAGTAGCAGAGCCAACAAGACCATGGGAGGAGATTGCAATGGACTTTATAGTGCAGTTGCCAAAAAGTGGGGCCAATACGGTGATCTGGACTGTAATAGATTTATTTTCCAAACAGGCACACTTCATACCCTGCAGCGGACTACCCTCAGCCCACCAGTTGGCCAAACTGTTCCTGAAACACATCTACCACCTTCATGGAGTACCAAGAAGAATTATCTCTGACAGAGGAGTCCAATTTACGGCTAAGTTCTGGAGGGAGTTCCTACGGTACATTGCGTCATCCCAGGGCCTTAGCTCAGCCTTTCATCCGAGCACCAATGGGGGGGGGGGTGGAGCAGAGAGACTGAATGCCATGGTAGAACAGTACCTGAGGTGCTACGTGAACTATCAGCAGTCCAATTGGACGGACCTCCTATCTTTTGCTGAGGTTGCGTATAATAATGCTGTTCACAGTAGCATGGGGCTAACACCATTTAAGGTAGTGAGCAGCATGGACTTTGTCCCAATGCCTGAGTACCCAAGGGAGCCTCCCTCCTCAGTCAGCTTGACCAATTGGATGGCGACACTGAAAGCAACCTGGGAGAATGTCAAGAAAGCACTAGCTAAAGCAGCACAAACCTATAAGAAACAGGCAGGCAAACACCGAGCTCCCCAAAGGCCATTTCAATTGGGGGAGAAAGTTTACCTTTCCACAAAATATTTGAGGTTAAAACTTCCTAGCAAGAAATTGGGACCAAAGTTTATGGGACCGTTCCCCATAGTAAAGATAATCAACCCAGTCACAGTGCAATTGAAGTTGCCCCGACTCCTAGGGAAGATACACCTGGTATTCCATAGTAGCCTCTTAAAACCCATGGTGGGATTGATCCTGAGGCCACTACCCCATGAGCCCCCAGACCCCCATGGTCATAGGGAGCCAGACCCATTATGAGGTGCAGCAAATCCTCAATTCAAGGTGGCACAGGAGACAACTCCAATATTTAATCAAGTGGAAGGATTACCCCCTATCAGAGGCATCTTGGGTAAAGAGTCGAAACATCCAGGCTGATCGCCTTATAGCCAAATTTCAAAAAATCCAAACAAACCAGGTGGGGGGGTCACATCTCTGAACTCTGCATCTGTATTCAAATTGTTTTGCTTTGTGCAGGTTGCCCTTGGGAAGTGAGGGGAGCCGAATGTCAACTTGCAAAGCTTTCAAGTTGCCATGAGCAGGAGGGAGGGAGAACTGATAGAGCTGATTGACTAACTGAAGTTACATTCCATATATTCTACATTCCATATATTCTTCATGACCCCGCAATCAGAGGGAGGGTGTTGAATTTCACAGCCAGCCAAAGTGGTTAATTGGAAAATGTGATTTATGACATGGCCAGGGAGGAGGGGAGACACAGGGTCATAGGTGAATGTAAATCTACGTGGGATTAGTTCTAACTGCACCCGAATATTGCCGGACTGGTGCTCCTAATTTATTTATTTTTATTTATTATTGAATTTACATACCGCCCTACTCCCAGATGGACTCAAAGCGGTGAACAGCCAAGATAAAATACAAATAACATACAAAAGTATGTTAAAAGTATTAAAAATAGATTAAATAATTTGGGCTCAAAAAACAGAATTTAAAACATCCAATTGATATAAAACATTTAAAACCCAATTTAAAAGGGAGAGTTAGGTCAGACCAGCCTGTTGGAATAAAAACGTTTTTAGGGAGCAGTGGAAGGTGCGTAAGTCCTGAAGCCTCCTTATCTCTGGGGGGAGCTCATTCCAGATAGTAGGTGCCCCCACAGAGAAGGCTCTCCCCCTGGGGGCCGCCAGTCGACACTGTTTGGCCAACGGCACCCTGAGGAGCCCATCTCTATGGGAGCGAACTGGTCACTGAGAGGCTATTGGTGGCAGAAGGTGGTCTCGTAAGTACCCTGGTCCTAAGCCATGGAGTGCTCTAAAGGTGGTAACAAAAACCTTGAAGCGCACCTGGAAGACCACCAGAAGCCAGTGCAGCTCGCGTAGGAGGGGGGTCACATGGGAGCACCACATCGCTCCCATCACCACCTGTGCGGCCGCATTCTGGACCAGCTGGAGCCTCTGGGTGCTCCTCAAGGGGAGCCCCATGTAGAGAGCATTGCAGTAGTCCAGGTGTGAAGTGACAAGGGCATGAGTGACTGTGCGTAACGAGTCCCGATCCAGAAAGGGATGCAACTGGCGAATCAGGCGGACCTGATAAAAAGTCCTCCTGGTCATGGCCGTCATATGCTCTTTTAAAGACAGCTGTAAGTCCAGGAGGACGCCCAAGTTGTGAACCGTATCCGTGGGGGTCAACGACTCGCCAATAGTCAGTGATGGCACCAGCTGACTATATCGGGACGTCGGAAACCATAGCCACTTGGTCTTGGATGGGATACAGTCATAATAAATGACTGTATTTATTTTGAAGTTTGGCTCATGGCTCATGAATTAATTAGGGCATCTTTCGAAAACTTCACAGATAGCTGGTCTGAGTCCCCATCAAATTTTCCCCTGAAGTGGGTAGTTTGTTCAGCAGTGTTCCTCCCTCCTGTTGGCCCCTGTAAGCTTGTGCTTGATGTGGCTGGCCATCTTCCTTGGCTATAGTTCATAGAGAAGGAGCAGGCTGCCTACTTTGGATGGCTTGCCTGCTGTGTGGAGGAGGCATTGGCTGCAGCCTTGGGCTCCTTCTCTTTCTGGTGGGTAAAGGGGGGCTGTGTTTCCATCTGCGTCTCCTCATTTCAGAGGGCTCTGCTGCACTTCCCTCTCTCTTGGGCAGCATGACAGGCTCTCATCACGAAGGGTGGCCCAGTCAAATTCCTCCCTCAACTGCTCTATGGATCTCCCCACGGATTCTGTCACAGGCTTTGGGAGCCTGGCCTCTGCCCAGTCCCACATCTAATCCACTCTTCCCAACTCACTTAGGTGCCTTCCCTCCTTTTGGGCATTACGGTGGAGAAACTCAACCTCGGCTGCCTTAGGAATTCTTTTCCACCAATACTCATCCATTCTTGTTTGGTTGCTGGGGTGGGTGTCTCATCTTTGATGTTCAGGGAGGGCTCCACTCCAGTTGCTATTAGGCTGGTGGGCCCTGAAGTCCCTGGTTAGAGGCAAGCTCTGCCTGTCTCAGGGTCACCTGGAGCAAGCTCTCTTCTGATAGTCCACCCTCTGCCATGGTCACCTGAGTTTCTCTCCAAGCATCCCAGATGTTGGGGAGTGACTGGAGAGCCTGGGACCCAGGAATCCTGGTAATCTTGATTAGATTTGAGAGAGCTGGCTTGCTGTCAGGGATGCCCTAATTAAACCATGAGCCTCAAGCCAAGCTTAAAAAGAAATCCAGTTATTTATTAGGAGCAACATATTGACATGTACTCAAGTGAAACCAGCTCTGCCCCACATAATTTACAGCCCAGTTATGACCCTGTTTCCCCCCTCCTCCCAGAGTGCGTTATAAATCACATTCTCCAATGGAGCACTTTCATGGGCTGTAGAGATTACACCCCTCCAGCTGTTGCAGGTAACCTGTGTTAGCCTTGGAAAGGTATGTGTGGAATGTGCTTCTGATTGTGGCTGCTGTGCTGTTCCATCAGTTTCCCCGCCCCCCCCCCGCCCCTCTGGCCTATGGCAACTCGAGAGCAGGCCAGGGATGTTTTGCGAGTTGATGCATTGCTTGGTTTACAATAAACTAGCAATATGGAGGAGAAGAGCTGGGTTAATCTCTGGATTGAGACTCAAATGGAGTCTGGTGACATTATTTTAGATTAACACATTTTATTAAAAGGTATCAGCTTTCTTGAGGCATGCCTAAATGTCACCATTGCTGCTGCATTGGATGCCAATCAGTGTCTGAGTGCAATTCAAGGTTCTGATTATTATGTAACAATTTTCGTATGGCATAGGGCCTGACTATCTGAGTTACCTCTTACCTCCAATATTTCTGCCTACCCAGTATTTTCCAGCTTCAGGTCCCCTGCATTAAATGTTGTCATTTCCAGGACCAAGGAAACAAATCTCTGTCACAACCCCTATTTTCTGGAACAGCATTCCACTTTAGATATAAATAGCAATCTTCTGTCCTAGAATTCCAGAAAGCTCTTAAAATGTCAGGTGCAAAGAATCAGGACCACACATTATTTATTTATTTATTTATTTATTTATTTATTTATTTATTTATTTATTTATTTATTTATATTCAAATGTATATACTGCCCTACTCCCAAAAGGGATTCAGGGTGGCGAACAGCCAAAATAAAATACAATAACATATAAAAGTTAAAAGTTATTTAAAATAGATTAAATAATTTGGGCTTAGAAAAGAAATTTAAAACATCCAATTATATAAAACATTTTAAAACCCAATTTAATAGGGCAGACTTAGGCCAGACCAGCCTGTTGGAATAAAAACGTTTTTAGGGTGCGGTGGAAGGTGCATAAGTCCTGAAGCCTCCTTATCTCTGGGGGGAGCTCGTTCCAGATGGTGGGTACCCCCACAGAGAAGGCTCTCCCCCTGGGGGCCGCCAGTCGACACTGTTTTGGCGATGGCACCCTGAGGAGCCCCTCTCTATTGGAGCGAACTGGTCGGTGAGAGGCTATTGGTGGCAGAAGGGGGTAGCGTAAGTACCCTGGTCCTAAGCCATGGAGTGCTCTGAAGGTGGTAACCAAACTCTTGAAGTGCACCCAGAAGACCACTGGGAGCCAGTGCAGCTCACGCAGGAGGGGAGTCACATGGGAGCACCACGTCACTCCCATCATCACCTGCATGGCCGCATTCTGGAGCAGTTGGACCCTCTGGGTGCTCCTCAAGGGGAGCCCCATGTAAAGAGCAGTACAGTAGTCCAGGCGTGAGGTGACAAGGGCGGGAGTGACCATGCATAATGAGTCCCGATCCAGAAAGGGATGCAACTGGCGAATCAGGCGAACCTGATAAAAAGTCCTCCCAGCCACGGCCATCATATGCTCTTCTAAAGACAGCCATGAGTCCAGGAGGACATCCAAGTTGCGAACCCCATCCATGGGGGCCAATGAGTCGGCCCCAATAGTTAGTGATGGCACCAACTGACTATATCGGGATGTTGGAAACCACAGCCACTCGGTCTTGGAAGGGTTGAGCCTGAGTCTGTTCCGCCCCATCCAGATCCGTATGGCCTCCAGGCACTGGGACATCACTTCAAGGGCATCATTGGGGTGGTCTGGGGTGGAGATGTATAGCTGGGTGTCATCAGCGTACTGGTGGTACATCACCCCAAAACCACGGATAATCTCACCCAGCGGCTTCACATAGATGTTGAACAGAAGGGGCGAGAGGACCGATCCTTGTGGCACCCCACATACAAGGGGCCTCGGGGTCAACCTCTGCCCCCTGTCAACACAGACTGTGACTGGTCAGAGAGAAAGGAGGAGAACTACCATAAAAAACCCCTGTGAGAATATCCAAGACATCATTACCGTTTGCAAAAGGAAAAACCTTTATTATATAAAAACAGGAAACAGAGACATGAAAGCATAGACAGCTTGAATATCTTTGCAAAGGGCCTATCCCTCTCAAATGGAGGAAAGACAAAAAGAAAGCAATTTACACGGTTTATATACAATCTTACATCAGAATACATGTGAGTAATGTCCTTTGGGAATCAGTTTCAGATCTTATATAACATATTTGTAATACAGGTTCCACCCTGGAAATTCCCCAATTCTCAACAGAAATATTCCACAAAAACATCACTTGCGTACTTCCCCTTTTGGAACAGACAGACAGGCCCCAAACAACCTCATTTCAGTACTTTTCCCAGAACATCGATTTCCGTCAAAACAACTACATAATACATATTTCCCATAAGGTAATCATTTCAGAAAAGCCTTATTGTGTTCCTTTTTGTCCACTTATATAATCAGGTTATACAAGGTAAAATAAGACACTTAAAATGGCGTAACTCAGGTTACACTTTTACAGGAATAATTCTCATATTTCTCACAATCCCCAATTCTCCACTTCACAAGTTTTGTAAATTATAAATATCCTATAACAATATAGAAACTCCTCTCCATACAACAGGTAATTTGGGCAATGCCATGTTACCACATAAGAACATTAACTTGGAGGAAGTGTGTATCTTTAGATATGGAAAATGTAACTCCTCCTCTAAAATCCAAAACTTCTTGTATGAAGGTGTATAATTACCATATAGCTCAGTACATTACTTATATAAAAATTCCATTCTATTTGCAAGATCAATATATTGAGGAACTATCTAATATGTACGGTTGCACTTGGCATGCACCATCTCCAAAAGATGACTTAATACATATCCTCAGCCTCCTCGGTGGTGTCTATTAGGGCTAGTGGTGCTTCTATAAGAGAATAACGGTGCTCAAGTTCAGTATAGAAACATAGCTGCTACCATGTTATAGGATAACTAGGCAACACAGCCAAAATCCCCATCCCTATCCGCACCTGTAGGATAACAAATGCTACCACAAGAAGCCCCATTATTCCTAGTGAACTAGCCCCCCACCATCTTCCAAAAAGATAAAAGGTTATTATCTTACCTCCAATTCGTCAATCGATCGAGGGGAACTTACATCCACTGGATACCAAAGCATAGATTTACATCAACCAATAGTATCTTTCCACAATACAATCTAAAAACACAACAAAAATTATTAACACTTCTAATCAAATACAAATCTCTATCCATCGATCCTCAATCACCTAAGGTTCGTCGTTGAAAAGTCAATTTAAAAGGGTTCGTAGCAACTGTCCATCCACAAGGCGAAGCCACTGGTCCCTTGACTCCAGAATAATGCACCCAACCACATTCCTTAGTCCGCACAGCTGACTCTGTAGTTAGCAGAACTTGAAACGGTCCTTCCCACACCGGCTGCAACTTCTTCTTAATAATGGCTTTAATCAGGACCCAGTCTCCGTTGTCGTACTCATGTACTTGGAAATCAAGAAATGGAGTCTGTGCCAATTGTCCTTTGCACCTTAAATGAGAAAAACACTGGGATAATCCCTGTATATATTTTCTCAAAAAAAAACCAAAAAACCCTCTTTCAATTATATCCTAGGCATCCCAGCTTTTCCCTGTATATGGCAATCCAAACATTGTTCCATACAAAGATATCCCCAGACCTTTCCTAAGACTAGTTCTTACCCTTAACAGAGCTAAAAGCAAACACTTCACCCAAGGTAGTTGAAGCTGTAACATTAATTAATTTTTTTAACATAGATTTAATTGTCTGATTAGCACATTCACAACACCTCATAGAACTTAGCGTGAATGATAAATGTAGTTGCCAATCAATTCCTGGTTGTCCCATAACCTCTATCACTTGAACAATAAAATGTGTACCCCTATCACTATCAATAGGATCAACCAATACATATTTGAGTATTATTCACTCCTATACAATTTAACAATCTTTTCAGCACCTGTCTTTACACTAAGAAAGGCTTCAAGCCATCCAGTAAGATAATTCACTATTAGTATTTCATATGTCAATGGTCACACCACCCACATTCCAATGTAATCTACTTAGATTCATTGAAAAGGCCAAATGGTGAAATCTCTACATATTTATCACATACACAATGTATTCATTTACGTACCATTTTATAACTATCGTATACATACCCCTACACACACACACACACATACATACATACATACATACATACATACATACATACATATATAATAAAAATCAATGAGTGCTTGCGTTCCCCAATGGGTCCCCTCATACACTCATTCAAGCACATTCCACATCACAGCTTTATTAAGAATTTGCACCCAATCTTTAGTCATCCATTTCCCATTCACTTACACACCTCTCATCCATCATTTGTTGTTCTTCTTCATCAGTAAATACCGGATTTACATCAAAATTCAATGCAGGCACTAAAACCATAACTACATCTTCTCCAAAAGCTGCTTCTTTAGGTGCTTTCAAAACTGCTGTTATAAGATCCACCTGTTTCAATTCCTTCCCTTTACCAAATATCAAGATTATTCCAAAAGTATGTAAGATACCATAAGCATACTTTAAATCAGCATAAATATTCCCTACCTCATTTGTTAATATGTACAATGCTTGCATTAAAACAAAAACCTCACATGGCTGCGATGACCATTCAGACAGTAACTTTCCCGTTTCCAAAATCTCCATAATATCTCCATTTACAACTGCATAACCATTCATTCTCTTCCCATTCTCAACCCCTAACAGGAATTCAGCTAGATTTAAATTCCTATTAGTCAAGAGAACCAAACTCTCTTGAGACAATAAAATAATCCCATATTTCAAAAACATAGCATACAGATTTGTACTGATATGAACTACTCACCACCAATGCCCCACCAAAGGTTAATTTTCTACTCCCCTCCACTGAAGGTGCAATTGCAGTTTCAGCTTATATACACAAGGGCTAACCTTGCACCACGAGATCCATCAGTTATGACAAAAATACTACAGATCTCTTCTTCATAGCCCACATGCGAACCAACACTCCTTTGGCTATACCATCTTCCACTACTACAGACAAGTGCAAACTTTCTTCCTTAAACCAGACAAACATAACACTGAAGCAACACTATATTATTACCTTCTTTAACTCTTCAAATCTTTCTTCCAAATAACTTCATATAATTTTTCATCCATAAATACTCAACTCTCCCCACTTCAGAGGAATCACACCACACCTATATCACAAGTTAACTAAACTATTTCCACAAGCTTCAAAGAAATGCAAAGCTTAATCTAAATTCACAAGTCTAAACCACAAGTCTATACAAATTAATTCACAGGTAACTTCCTAGCTAGCCAGACTAAAAGTCCATCTTTACCTTCTACCAATAAGTAACTCTCTCCTCAAGGGAACATCCCTTATCTGGGCAACACTAAACTAAAATAACATAGTCAACTATTCCCCAGTCTATTCAATATCCAGGCTATCCTAAAAATCTCCTTAACTTCTCAGCATTCAAAATCAAAATCAGTCAAAATGCACAAGCATAAATACATAACAAAAACTTCTAGAAGCAAAAGAAAATCACCTAATAGAGGTACTCCGGTTCTCTACTCTGAAAAAATATTTGTTTTAAACTTTCAATATCACTCCTCTATTATATAGATTTATTTAACCACCTCAAACATTTTACAAACAAAAAATAAAATCAAAACTCTGAGTAGGACAGGAAATATATCTGCGTAGCTGCCATATGCAGTCCAGAAACAATCACTCATTCGCCCCTCCTTCCTCTCAAACTCAGCAAAGGAAAAAAAATGTGTAAAAGGGAAAACAAACCGCACCTCCCCCCACTTTCCCTCTTCTCCTGTTCAGAACAAAAAGAAAGGGGAAATATAGGGAGGAAAAATATTACTCCTGTCTCCATTTAACATCATAAATACCTTCTTCTAATCCCACTTCTCCAGAGGACCTCCCTCCCTTCTTTTTTGCTCATTCAAACATTTGATATTACCTTCATAACAACAACAACAAACCCGTGCCACTCACTATTCCATTATACAAAGGTAGATCTTCAGGGGGGTTCAACACACATTCATATTTATTCTACAACCAGACCTTTCAGAGTACTCCAACACATACATACTTTCTCCCTGCCAATTAGTCAGCATAAATACTTCAGGGAGCTTTATTATTATTCTCAATATTGTTATTATTTTACAAGACAATGAGCTCTATTGCCTAAACAACTCTCATTACACATAGACGCCTTCACACATACATACCATTTAACAACATTTGCAAGAATGAAACCTGGGAAGGTTCTATCCCTGACATCTTTTTTTTTTTTTATTAAAAGTTTTATAAAAATACAAACATATAAACCCCCCCTTCCCCCCTTCCCCCCCACCCCTCCCCTCCTTCAACCCCCCTCCCCCCCCCCGGACTTCCCAGAGTGAAATACAGGGTTTCTCTTTTTCAACAAAAATTTTAACCCAACCATTAACCTATCCAATTTCTAGTTTACAAACACTATCAAAATCTTAACTCCAATCTAATAAAATAGAAAAACAAAAATTACAACTCTTCCTCTTCATTCATACGCAATTTGATGTCTTCTTATATGGTATTTGTTCCGAACATAGTCAATCCATTTCCTCCACTCCAGAATATATCTTTCTTGCGTATGATCCTTCAAATATGCTGAGATTTTAGCCATCTCAGCTAAGTTCATTACTTTTACAATCCATTCTTCTATTGTAGGCAAAGAGTCTTTTTTCCAGTGTTGTGCAACCAACAGTCTAGCTGCTGTTATTAAATTTAAAATCAGCTTAGTCTCCAATAATGTACATTCATTTATAATACCCAACAAAAAGAGTTTCGGTGTAAATTCCAACCTTTTTTTCAAAATATTTTGCATTACCCACCAAATCTTTATCCAAAATGCTTTAACCTTCTTACAGGTCCACCAAATATGAAAATAAGTTGCATCTTCACAATCACACCGCCAACATTTAGCTTGTACATTAGAATACATACAGGACAACTTTTTTGGATCTAAATGCCATCTATAAAACATCTTATAAAAGTTCTCTCTAAGGTTTTGTGCTTGAGTAAATTTAACATTTCTAACCCAAATCTTTTCCCATGTCTCCATCATTATTGGTTCCTGAAAATTTCTAGCCCATTTAATCATACAGTCTTTAACCAGCTCTGATTCAGAGTCTATCTCTAATAATACATTGTATAATCTTTTAATATGCATAATACCCTGGTCCCTGATTTGCTTTACCAAATTTTCTTCATTTTCCATAAAACCTGTTTTTTGATCCTCCCTCCATCTTGCTTGAAGTTGACCATATTGAAACCAAGTATAAATTATCCCTTCCTTCTTCAAAACCTCTAAGGATTTAAGTTGTAGTTTACCCCTTTCTTTAAATAAAAGTTCTTTATATGTGATCACCTCCATCTTTTGTTCTATACTTATGTTTTCTATTGCATGTCTGGGATTTGCCCAAATAGGTATTTTATAATCCAATTTATATTGATATTTCTTCCAAACTCTCAACAAGGCATTTCTAAGCATATGACTTTTAAAAACTTTATCCACTTTCTTTTCATACAATAAATAAGCATGCCATCCATAAAGTAAATCATGTCCTTCTAGATTCAAAATTCTATCCTCTGTTAAATTAAACCAATCACTAATCTGAACTAATACCGAGGCTTCATTGTATAATCTTAAATTTGGCATTTTTAAACCACCTCTCTCCCGAATATCTTGTATAATTTTTAATTTAACTCTGGGTTTTTTACCTGACCATATAAAAGTATTAAGACCTTTTTGCCATTCCCTCAGTTGTTCATCCTTCTTCAACACCGGTATCATTTGGATCAAAAATAAAAACTTAGGTAATACATTCATTTTAATTGCTGCTATTCTACCTAATAAAGATAATTGTAACTTTTTCCAATCCTCCATTTCTTTCTGCACCTTTCGCCATAAGACTTCATAATTGTTTGTAAATAACTTTGTATTTGACCCAGCAATAAACACACCCAAATATTTAACTTTTTTAAGTATTTCAAATCCTGATATTTGTTGAAGCTCTTCTCTTTGATTGAAAGACATATTTTTAGTCACTATCTTGGTCTTATGTTGATTTATTTTAAATCCCGAAACTTTACCATATTGTTCTATCAATTCCAACATATATGAAACTGTATCTGTAGGTTGCGTTAGTGTAACAACTAAATCATCTGCAAAAGCCCTCAACCTATAATCTTGCTGTCGAATCACTATTCCTTTTAATTCTTTAGATTCACGTATCTTTTTCAACAAGATTTCTAAGGATAAAACAAACAATAAGGGAGACAATGGGCAACCCTGCCGCGTTCCCTTTTCTATCTTAAAACTATCCGTTAAACTTCCATTAATAATTATTTGTGCATTTTGTTCCCTATATATTGCTTTAATTGAGCTCATAAATTGCTCCCCAAATTGCATATTATCTATTATTTTGAATAAAAATTGCCAATTCAATCTGTCAAAAGCTTTCTCTGCATCCAAAAAGAAAAAAGCTGCGGGAATCTGATTATTTTTCTCCAAATATTCAACCAAATTTATTATTTGTCTCAAATTATATTTCATATATCTCCCCTTTATAAACCCTGATTGATCATTATGGATTATTTGTTGCATAATTGGCATTAATCTATTTGCCAATACTTTAGCAAAGATCTTATAATCAGTATTTAAAAGTGAGATGGGTCTAAAATTTTCAGGTTTAACACAATTTTGGTCCTCTTTAGGAATCAGTGATATAAAAGCTGTTCTCCATGAGGGTGGGGTTTCTCCCCCAGATTGAATTTTATTAAAAAGCATCCTAAGCGGTTCCACCATTTCCATCTGTAAGTTCTTATAATAAATAGCTGTCAACCCATCCGTTCCCGGCGTTTTACCTACTTTTAACTGTTTAATTGCTAAAATAATCTCTTCAGAATTTATTGGTTGATTCAAACCTTCTCTTTGATCCAAAGTTAATTCCTGGACATCAACCTCTTTAAGATATCTATCTATATCTTGACCTTGTATCAAATCTCCTGCATATAATTTTGTATAATATTCTAAAAAAGCTTTTTTAATCAAGTTTTGTTGATAAACTTCTTTACCTTTATATTCCATCTTACTAATAATACGTGACCTTTGCTTTTTCCTTAACGTATAAGCTAACCATCTACCTGGTTTATTAGCATTGCAAAATGTATTATGTTTGGCATATTGTAAATTAGTTGCAACTTGATCGGCCATTAACATATTAAATTGCTGTCTTAATATACCTATTGCTTCTTTAGCTCTTTTATCTTCTGGATTATCTATTAACAATTGTTCTTTCTTTTTTATTTCTTCCTCAATATCCTTCCGTTTCTTTGCCTGCTTTTGTCTATATTTATTGTTCATGTATATCAACACTCCTCTCATATAAGCCTTACTTGCATCCCAAACCATTTCCATAGAAGTACCTTTATACATATTATTATCAAAAAACTCCTTCATATATTTTTTAAGTTCTTTAACATTTTCTTCATATCTAAATAAATTTTCATTTAATCTCCAAGACCTCCTTTCTTTTCTCTCCTGTTCTAATTCTAACCAAACTGGACTATGATCAGCTAGAATCCTTGGAAATATCTTGACTTTCTTCACCCTAGAAAGGAAATCAGATGTTAGCAAAATAAAATCTATCCTAGAAAAGGACTGATGTCTATCAGAAAAAAAAGTAAAATCTTTTTCATCTGGATTCAATTCTCTCCAGACATCTCTTAATTCTAAATCATCCATAATTTCAAAAAAAGGTTTGGGTAATTTAGCACGCGAGGCAACTTTAGATATAGTCTTCTTATCCTTAGAAATATCAATTACTCCATTCCAATCACCCATCAAAATAATTGATTTGTAATCCCATTGTGATATTTTGTTATGTAAAAATTTATAAAAATTTTCTTGTTGCTGGTTCGGTGCATAAATTGCAATCAGGAGGATTGTTCCATTTTGAGTCCTCATTTCAATTGCTATATATCTTCCTTGATCATCCGCCTCTACCAAATTTGCTATTATGTTCTTTTTTATATATACCACTATTCCATTTCTTTTTTCCAAAGACGATGCCACAAAGTGAGTCCCTAATTTAGCATTAATTAAATATTTCTGATCTGATAATTTGATATGTGTCTCTTGTAAGCATACAACATCATTATTAAATTGTTTCAAATAATGATATATTTTCTTTCTCTTTTGTGGTGAATTCAAACCATTGACATTCCAAGACAAAAATTTAACTGGCATCTTTGTGAGACTGAAGCACTTGGAACATATTCCGAAGATCCTCTTTAACCTTAATCTTCGGTCTTGCTCCCCCCACAGCTTCTGATATCCCTGACATCTTGTAGTTTATTCCTCAAGCAGTGGAAAACTTCAGGATGCGGTTTTTAATCAAAAACTTGATTTCGGGCCCTAACCACCACCGCTCTCCACAGCTCCAAGCTCAAGCCAAGAAGGTCACTTAATTCACCGGCACACACATATCACTATCACAGCACATTAATCAAAGACAAATTATTTGCATTCAACCTCAGGTAGACAATAAACCCTTCCTTTTTCACTCTCATTCTTACAGCATTTTCTGCCTCATCCACGAATGAGAAAAATCTGTATACCACTACAGTATTTCTACTTCTTCCACCCATAACAGGCCAAAGCAAAATCATCCCTCCAGATATTTCCTATCTCTCAATAAGAGGGATAGGGGCAACATCAACTATCGGGTCAATTTTCTTTCCCTGTTCCTCAGTTAATATCCGCATTATAAAACTTAAGCTCACATCCCAGAAGAGACAATACATCCCTCCCAAGCAGATTAATACCTGCTTCTAGAACAAATATCACATGCAAATATATAACACTCTTTCCACAACTCAATTTCATATTCTTCAACAATCGCACAAATAGAGGTGCTAGTCGCAACCATATCTATGAGAAACATATGAACCTCCACTCCTGGTCCCACTAATAAATTTATCAAGGGCTCTTTCAAAAACTCCTAACACCACTAATCATCTTCTTCTCCCCTAAGGGTATAGAGGCGCTATTCCACTCTCTGAACAGAACAGGTTCTAGCATCATACCCCTCCTTACCACACACAAAGCACTTCCTGCTTTCAATTCCACCAATGCCTGGACTTTTCCATGGGAGCAATCCTCTCCCCATTCCAGGACACTGTTTCCTCACTACAACCAAAGTTTCACAAAGCCTAGTCCTCTTAACGCAGACATCAGCATTTGACTTCTCTACCTAGTCTTTATTCACATAAACTTTTTGGACTTCCTTCAACAGAGCAATAATATCAGAAGCAATTCAGTCCTTATTCTTCTTCCCATGCCATCATCACACACTATGTTGTCATTAAGGACTCATAAGCCATGGCCAGAGTACTTATTTAAAGTGTCCTTAATACATTTCAGAAACACAGCCGGTGTTTCTTCCCACAGCTGTTCTTACCACAAAGGCTTTTGTTAATTTTGTCCCTTGAGGTACAGCTGTTTTAACTCCCTGAAGACTAACCCACTTCAGGTGTTCCATTTGCTCCCGGTCAGCAACATTATTCCAACCAGGATCAGCTAATGGAAACCTAATATCGGCAGCAACGGGCTGAGCAGCCCCCACTTGGGTTTCATCCCAAAACGCCATAGCTGCTGACCTCTCCTCTGGGGAGAACAAGTCACCTAATATACTGCAACTCTACAAAAGTATACAGCTTGGGTCCCAGGAACAGATCCAATGACTCAAACAACTCAATCGGATCTGCCTGTGAAGACGGCATGTGGCCAAATCAACGCTCTGTTGAAATCTCTACTTCACTGCTCCCAGCAGCAACTTCAATTCCACCCACAGCTCCCTGCTCCATTAACATTATAAGGAGGAGGGGGAAGTGGGCATGTGGCATAAGTTAAAGGATCCGTTTGTATCCTTTCCATACAAAACCCTAAAACCTCTCGGAGGAAAAAGGATCAGACCCCTGAACATGAAACCAAGGTTCCACATATAACAATTGAGCTTTCAACTTCTTTTTCTTCAAAGCATTTATCCAGCATTTATCCAATATTGGTCTAACTCCCCAAACTTACTCCATCTATAATTAGGCTATATCAACACAAATGTCAGCCAAACCTTGTACAATAATTAATCATAGTCACCTTATCTAATATCTTTGTATAAGCTTTCTTTTTTTTTTTGATTTTAAAAACAAACCTTTATTAAGACTTAAGAAAAAATACATATTTAAAACACACAAATTCTTAATCAGACAAAAGAAAAAAGATAGACAAGGAAAAAAAAGAAAAACCAAAAGACAAAAGACAAATGTACTTATACCATTAGTCCATTACAAATATTAACTAATTTCTATATCTTTTTTCTTTTATATATATACATATAAATATATACATATATACATTGTTCCAACTATATTCATCTGACAGTGCTATTTTTGATTGTAGTCAATTCCTTCAAAATTCCATCTTACTCACTTTTCCTCTTCCTCTGTTTTGTCCATTGATACCATTTGTTCCATATAATATAATAGTCTTAGTCCTCCTTATCTTTTAATTGTAAAGTTAATTTGTCCATTTCTGCACAAGCAAATATTTTTTGTATTACTTCCTGTTCTGTTGGCATGCGATCACATTTCCACAGTTGTGCTAATGATAACCTAGCCGCCGTAATTATATGTAAAATTAAATACTTGATATCTTTCCTAATGTTTCCTTTGATCATGCCTAATAGGAAAATCTCAGGTTCTAATTCAATTTCATATTTTGTTATTTCTGTTATCCATGTTTTAATTTTGCTCCAAAATTTCTTAACTACTGGGCAGAGCCACCAAACATGATAGAAAGTCCCCTGCATTTTTTAACATTTCCAACAAGTTGGATTTACATTTGGAAACATTTTAGCTAAACTTACCGGGGCCAGATACCACCGATACCACATTTTATAATGATTTTCTTTGTAAGATGACAATTTTGTCATCTTATAATTGCTTTCCCATACCCTTTCCCATTCCTCTAATTGTATATTATATCCTATATTCCTCGCCCAGGCTATCATCTGACCTTTGACCAGTTCTTCTGCCAAATCATATTCCAATAAATATCTGTAGATTTTTGAGATCAGTTTTGCTTCTTTAGATTCTAGTAATTTATCCAATTGATTTGGTTTTATGTCAATTCCTTCTTCCTCCTGGTCTTTTCTGTATCTTGTCTTAATCTGTGAATAGGGCCACCAATCTATTACTATTCCTTGATCATAAAGTTCTTCTCTTGATTTCAATTGTCCCTGTACATCTAATATTTCTCTGTATCTTAAAATTTTATGCTTCGTCAATGTGTTCGGGTGTGTTATTGCCTCTATTGTTGATAGCCAACCAGGTATTTTCATATAATGTTTAGATTTAATCTGTTGCCATATATTTATTAAGGATTTTCTGATGATATGATTATTGAAATGTTTGTATGTTTTATTTCCGGGGCTCCATATAAAGGCATGCCATCCCTTCAATAGATCGTGTCCTTCCAAATTCAAAAGTCTTGGGTTATCTAAGGTTATCCATTCCCTGATCCATGATAAACATGCCGCCTTATAATATTTTTCCCATGCCGGGAACCCAAATCCGCCCCTCATTTTATCATCTTGTAATATCTTTAATTTTATTCTTGATTTTTTCCCCTCCCACACAAATTTAGTAGTTATTTTATCCAGATTGGTAAAAAATTTCTTATCTAATTTTATTGGAATCGTTTGGAATAGATAAAGGAGTCTTGGAAGTAGGTTGGATTTTATCGCCGCTATTCTCCCCAACAAAGTTAAATTCAATTTCCCCCATTTATTTAAATCTTCCCTTATTTTCTGAACTAAAGGTTCATAATTATTTTCTTTGATTGTCACAGTTTTAGTTGTCAAATTTATCCCTAAGTATTTTACTTTTTTAGTTAGCTGTAATCCTGAGTCTTTTGATAGTTTGTCTACTTGTTTAACTGTCATATTTTTCGTCATCATTTTCGTCTTTTCTTTATTAATTTTTAATCCTGCTACTTTTCCGAATTTCTCGATTTCTTCTATTAATTTGGGGGTTGTTTCTATTGGGTTTTCTATGAAGAAGACAAGGTCGTCTGCAAACGCTTGGACTTTGTATTCCTCTTTTTTAATCTTTAGTCCTGTTATTTCCTCATTTGCCCTAATTCTAATTAAGTTTTCTAAGGTTAGAATAAACAATAAAGGCGATAATGGGCATCCCTGTCTTACTCCTTTATCTATTCCAAAAAAATTTGTTTGTTCCCCGTTTACCAAGATGCTTGCCTTTTGATTCTGATATATTGATGCTATCATTTTTGTGAATTTGTCTCCAAAATTCATATTTTGAAGTTGGTGTATCATAAATGTCCAATTTACTTGGTCAAAGGCCTTCTGTGCATCCAGAAAGACCAGTGCCGCCTGTCTCTCTGGATGCACCTCATAATATTCTAAAACATCTATTACTATTCTTAAATTGTTTTGGATTTGTCTGGAGGGCAAAAAACCATTTTGATCCTGATGTATTTTATTCTGTATTACTTTTTTCATCCTATTAGCAATTATACTCGCAAAAATTTTATAATCGGTATTTAACAAAGAAATTGGTCTATAGTTTTTTATTAGTGTGGTATCTGCTCCTTCTTTAGGTATTAAGGAAATGTAGGCTTCTTTCCACGTGTTTGGTAGCTTAGCCTCCATCAGAGCTTCATTGTATACCTCTAATAGAATTCCCGTTAGTGATTCATCAAATGTTTTATAAAACTCCATTGGCAACCAATCCGTCCCAGGGGTTTTATTATTTTTTTGTCTCTTCAGGGCTTCTCTTAATTCCCCTATGGCAATCTCCTTATTTAATAGGTCCTTTTCTTCCTCCGTTAACATTTTCAACCCTTTCTCTTTTAAAAATAGTTCAATTTCCTCCTCTGTTACTATTTCTTTTTCATAAAGTTTTTGATAGTATTGGACTATTATCTCTTTTTTCTTCTCTAAACTATATTGAATCTTCCCCTCTTCATCCTGTATTTTCTGAATTGCCCTTTTTTCTCTTTCTTTCCGGAGCCTGTATGCCATCCATCTCCCTGGCTTATTTGCATTTTCAAAATAATTTTGCCTTACATATTTTAATGACCTTACATATTTCTCTTGTTCCAATATATTAATTTTATGTTTTGCTGCTATCCAATTTGTTCTTATCTGTTCGTTCCCTGGGTTCCTTTGTAATTTAATTTCCCAATTTTGTACTTCTTCTTGTAATTTATTATATTCTTTCTCTCTCTCTTTTTTCCGTTTTACATTGTAAGCTATTGTAAGCCCTCTTATATATGCCTTGGTTGTGTCCCATAAATTTTGTAGGGATGTTTGTTGTTTTGTATTTTCCTTGTAAAAGAGTTCTAACTCTTTTTCTATATATTTCTTATATTCTTTTTCTTTTAGAACCTGTGTATTCATTGTCCATCTATTATTTTTCCTTTTTTTCCCCTTCCACGTTATCATTATTGGGTTGTGGTCTGCCTAATTATTTGGTAATATTTGTACATTTTCTATTTCCATCATTAATACTTTGGTTACCCATGCCATATCTAACCTTGACCAAGACCTGCGTGGGTTCGAATAATATGTAAAGCCTTCAGTTTCAGGGTTATAAAATCTCCAACTATCTGTCAAATTTAATTCTTCCACCATATCCATAAAAGTTTTGGGCAATAGGTTTTTCTTATTTTTATTTTTCCGACTACTTTTATAATCTTTTCTTACATCCACAATAGTGTTGAGATCTCCAATTAAACATACATTTTCCATTTTTTGATCAATGATTTCCTGATGCACTTTTTTATAGAATTCTGATTGCCTACTATTTGGGGCATATACTACTACCAATAATATGTTTTTAAAATCCAATTTTAACTCTATCATCACTATTCTACCTTCCAAATCTACATATCTTACTTCACTATCTATTCCTTCTTTAATGTATACCAACACTCCTCTTTTTTTTTCTTCTGCCAACGATGAATATAATTTACTTAGTTTTTTGTACTGTGCATATTTTATATCTTGTTTTTTTATGTGTACCTCTTGAAGGCACACAATATCTGGTTTTTGTTTCACTATTTTTTAAAAAATTTGGTGTCTTTTGGATGGTGAATTGAGGCCGTTTACATTTAACGATAAAATTTTTAGACTTTGTTCCATGTTTTACTAACTCTTGTTTTTTCTTCTTTGCTTCTTCCTGTTCTCTTTTTTTCCCCCTTGTTTGAATTCTCTCTTCTTCCTGGATCTCTCCTTCCTCTTCTCCTTCTCCTTGTTATAGAGTTCCTTCACGTTCTTGCCTCTGTTTCCCTTTGGCATTCCGACCTCCCTCTTCTCTGCTGTTATTTGTTGTCTCAGTACCCATCATTTGATCATATAGTTCTCTTGCTTTGCTTAGGGTATCTATTTTTGTTTTCTTTCCCTGCCACGTTACTAGCATTCCTTCTGGTGTTATCCATCTAAAAAGTATATGTTTTTTATTTAGCAATGTGGCCAAAAATCAATATTCTTTGCGAAGGTCTCTTATTCTTTTTGGAACTTGTTTCAAAGTAATTATCTCTTTGTTCCTATAAGACATAGGTTCATCCTTTGTTATTTTGTAGACTATATCTCTCACCTTCCTTCTCACAAATCTGATATGTACCTCTCGTGGGAGTCTGTTATGTCTAGCGTAATTAGTGTGGACCCGATATACTTCATCTAATTCATTTATTATTTCTTCTCTTTCTCTTTCTAGAGCTATTGCTATCATCTCCGTCATTATCATTGTTAAATCTTCTTCTCTTTCCTCCACTACATTTTGAAAGCGCAAATAAAATGCTGCTTTTTCCATTTCCAATTGCGCCACTGTGTTCTCCATTTCCTTATTGAGTCCCATCATTTTTGTATCCAATGCTC
Organism: Masticophis lateralis; assembly: GCA_030761175.1. NCBI lineage: Eukaryota > Metazoa > Chordata > Lepidosauria > Squamata > Colubridae > Masticophis > Masticophis lateralis. The sequence continues at coordinate 1,076,490 of JAUDYJ010000008.1, forward strand.
CCAACTTTTCTTCTGTCAATTTGGTTTTTTGTTCTATTGCTTTTATCCTTTGGTCGTTCTTTTTAATGATTTCTTGTAGCAGGTCTATTTTCCCATCTATCTTCTGAATATCATTTTTGACCTCTCTCTTTATTTCATCCATGTCTTTTCTTGATTCTTCATGATTCCTGGTCATACATTCTTGCATTTTGACCATAGTTTCCTGTATTGTCATGAGCGTGGCCTGCACTGTTGGCATGTTTGGCGTTGTGGGCTGCTTCTCTGCTGCAAACATTCCTTCCAAAGTCTTCTGTGTCGCCGGGGATGCCAATGTTCCCATCAATATTGATGTCGCTTTCTTCCCTGTCTTCAAGGTTGTTGTAGTGGTGCTAGTCATCTCTTCCAATATTCTATATTGTTCCGTTATTATTTTGTCAATTTTCTCCCAATTCACTATCCAAATTCCTTATAAATTATTTCTTCCCGTTTCTCCAATATTATTCAATTTTCTATTTTCCCCCCTCTAAATTACTAATTTCCTTAATCACCCTCTCAGGGGGTGGGGGGGAAGAAACTACTGTCAATTAAATTTTTAATTAATCACTCACTTAATCAATTAATTAGTTCTATAGATTTCTTGATAAAATATATAAATATATAGTTAATGCACTCAAATATTCAAGAAAGAAAGAAAAAGGAAGTTGGTTAATCAGTTCTTAATCCTTAATCCTTAATACTAATATACTAAAATATTTTATACTTAATTTTCCAATATATAATTGTTGTAATAGTTACTAGTGAATATTACTAATGAAGTTATATGATATCCAAAAAAAAAGGAAAGAAAAAGAAAAAAAAGAAAGAATAATGTTTCTAAAATATTTAACTATTTCTCAGTAATTAATTACAAATCTCTATTTAAGCTATAAAGTTTAAGAAATTATGTAAAATTTAGTACATTTAGAAAGCAGGTAGAAATAGTAGATAAAAGAAGAATATTGCTATAAATAATTATTAATATAATTAATAAGTTATGATAAATTACTATTAATAATATTCTTATATCTAAATAACAAAATCAAAGTCAAAGTCAAGACAAAAAGACAAAAAGACAGAAAAAAAGGCCAGCAAGAAAAAAACGATAAAAGTCAGTCTATATATTTACAATGTTCTGTAGATCTTGCTTGTTATGTTTTAAACGGAGAGAGAGTGTTTGTTTTGTATTGCCAGTCTTTTCCGGATTCAATATGGCGATCTTAAAAACTGCACAGTCACCTGTAAGCACTTCTCTTTTGCCAAACTACCTCTTTCCTTCCATTAGAGCAGCTAAAAAGGAGTTACAAATATTGTCCGATCTTCCTCTTAGTCTTTAAGTCCACTTTTTCTCCACCTTTATTATTCAATTGTTTAAATGTTTCTAGTCCCCTCTGTTTCTCTCTGTTCTGTTCTCTTCCAGTTTGTTCACCTCTTCGCTTGCCGCTCGTTTGCACTTTGAGCCTTCCTTTCACTCGCTGCTCCTCCGGAAAAATTTCTCTAGTCTTTTCACAATCGTGCCAAAATAGTCCAAACAGCTTTCTTATTTTCTGCTCGATCTCAAAATTTCTCGCACTGTACTCACTCCTCTGCTCCCGAAGGTCTCAATCGGAGCGTCTGATCTCCGGACCAGCTGTACGCACTGCACCGCTGGTTTCTTCTAAGCCTTGGATTAAGGGGTCTTCTTGGTGCAGCGGGGGATCGCACCTCTCCCCGCCTCCTCTGAAGTTTCCCCTCTTTATTGCTGGTCTCTCCAGGACCAGCCTTTGCGGAAACGGCGCCAAAAAGGCTCAGAAATCCGACACTGGAAAGAGAGCGATTCTCTCCATGTCGCCACGATCCTACATCCCTGCCGGAAGTCCTCCTTTGTATAAGCTTTCAACTAATCCTCTGACCACTGTATTAACTATTTCCCTAATGAAGATATGGGGGAATGGAGGGTACTTCAGTCTCAGCAGCACTTTCCCCTAGTAAAAGCCCCATAGTGTCCCTAGCCTTCATTTTACTAAGTATACACACAAATCATATAGGCCACACACACACAAACATACACAAATCCAGACCACCAAAAAGAGAAAACATATACTCACTCCTAGTGCACTGTGGTCTTCAGGAACGTTCCTCTCTGTCCAGGCATTCATGTCTCTGCCTCAGGGTACATAGAAAAGCAATTCCGACTAGAAAGGAAATAAACCCTTTTCACTGAAATCAGTGTGTGCGCACGTAAGGATTTCCTTACCAGACGGAAAGTTTCAAGTCCCTGTTCACGCGCCAATTGTGAGAATATCCAAGACATCATTACTGTTTGCAAAAGGAAAAACCTTTATTGTATAAAAACAGGAAACAGAGACATGAAAGCATAGACAGCTTGAATATCTTTGCAAAGGGCCTATCCCTCTCAAATGGGGGAAAGACGAAAAGAAAGCAATTTACACGGTTTATATACAATCTTACATCAGAATACACGTGAGTAATGTCCTTTGGGAATCAGTTTCAGATCTTATATAACATATTTGTAATACAGGTTCCACCCTGGGAATTCCCCAATTCTCAACAGAAATATTCCACAAAAACCTCACTTGCGTACTTCCCCTTTTGGAACAGACAGACAGACCCCAAACAACCTCATTTCAGTACTTTTCCCAGAACATCGATTTCCGTCAAAACAACTACATAATACATATTTCCCATAAGGTAATCATTTCAGAAAAGCCTTATTGTGTTCCCTTTTGTCCAGTTATATAATCAGGTTATACAAGGTAAAATAAGACACTTAAAATGGCGTAACTCAGGTTACACTTTTACAGGAATAATTCTCATATTTCTCACACCCCCACTCCCAGCCCTTCCAACCGGTGCAGCATGATACCATGGTTGATGGTATCAAAGCCACTGAGAGGTCTAATAGGACCAGGACAGAGGAGCAATCCCTGTCCAGAGCCCTCCAGAGATCATCCACCAATGCAACCAATGCCGTCTCCGTGCTGTTCCTGGATCTGAAGCCTGACTGGAACGGATCTAGATAGATCGATTCATCCAGGTACTGAGGCAGCTGTCACACAACCACACTCTCAACAACCTTCACAACAAAGCGAAGGTTGGAGACAGGACAGTAATTTACCAACATTGCCGGGTCCAGGGAAGGCTTCTTGAGGAGGGGCCTCACCACTGCTTCTTTCAAAGCGGCAGGGAAGACACCCTCACTCAAATAAGCATTTATAATCCCCTGGAGCCAGCCTCGTGTAACCTCCCGGGAGGCCAGCACCAGCCAGGAGGGACACGGGTCCAATAAACATGTGGCCACACTCAGGCTGCTCAGTATCCTGTCCATGTTTTCTGGAGTCACAGAGTCAAACTCTTCCCATGTAATATTCTCAAGACCTGCCCCGGTCACCTCTCCTGGATCTACCCAATTGGAGTCAGAGTCCAGCTGTTCCCTAATCTGAGCAATTTTATCATACAGATATTTTACAAAGTCCTCAGCTCTACCATCCAAGGGGTCTGTTGTGGCCCCGTCCTCTGAGCCTATCCCATTGGAGGAAGGAAGCTCTGAGCATGAGGAAGAGGAGCCAACCAGATCTCCCAGCCCCCCCCCCCCTGGCACCGTCTCAGGTGCCAGCTGAAAGAGAGCAAAGTAGTGGGGAAACAGGTGTCTCAGATGAGAGTGAGGGAGAGACGTCATTCCTGGATGCACGTCAATGAAGGCAAGATAAGCGCTTGCAGCAGCTGAGGAGACGTACGAGGGAATAGACCTGAGTCACTGGACTTGAGTCACAGGACCAATGAGTCACTGGACCACACCCCAGAGACTATATAAAACAGCGTGGTGGTCAATGATCCCTGTGCCGAACAATAACTCCATCTGGTAGTCATTGGAGCTAAAAGAACGGATTTTGGCAAAGCTACGTGTGTGATTTTCTTTCTGTGAACTATTAAAGCACTTGGCAGACGGTGTACATATCGCTGCCAAGTTAGAGATAAGAACTGTGGTGTGTGCCAAGTGCTTCTTTAACCCTCGACTGGCTGTGTTTTTGTGGGTGTATGTAAAGGGGGACAGATCATCTTGTTCGTCACCCCAACTCCATCGTTAACCCACAATGGACCAACAGCTGCAGCAGCAGGTACAGCAGATGCTGGAGGCCAATCAACTTCTGCAACAGCAAGTAGCACAGCTAACTGCACAACTTGCTTTGGGAAATGCTCCTGTAGCAGCTCCACCTGCTCCCCTTCCCCGTCCAAGATGCCCAGTGAACATGCAAGATAAGTTTTCTGGGCAGCAGGAAATGTTCCCGGCCTTCTTGGGACAGTGCCAGCTGTAGGTGGCGATGAGGCTGGAGGATTTTCCGGATGACCGGGTTCGGGTGGCCTTTATTATCAGCTCCCTCTCTGGCACTGCCACCCGATGGGCCACGCCCCTGTTGCTGCAAAACAGCCCCTTGCTTCTGGACTATCAGGGCTTTTTGCAACACCTGCGCACCATGTTTGAGGACCCCCTCCGGGTGCAGATGGCAGCGAGGCACATCAAGGACCTCTGCCAAGGCAAGCACCCCCTGCAGGACTATATTGCGGAGTTCCGATTGCTAGGCCAGGATTCGGCCTGGAATGAGGCGGCGCTGATGGATGCCTTCCAGGACGGCCTCTGCGATGAGATGCAGGATGAGCTGGTTCGGGTGGAGGCGCCACAGACCCTGGACGGGCTGGTGACCCACTGCCTGCGCATCGACGCCCGCCTACAATGGTGACGGCCCCGTAGGGCTCTTCCGGAACCACCGACAGCGCCGGCACCCCTGCGTTTCGTACCGACAGCACCCCGGACCGTACTGCGTTTTGTGGCGATGGCTGAGGAGCCCATGGAGCTTGGAGCAGCCAGACCTCAACTGACGGCCCAGGAGCGGATGCGGAGACGCCAAGGGGAGTTGTGCCTCTATTGCGGCGAGGCTGGACATTTCGCCGCCTCGTGTCCCCGGAAGCGGAGTGGACCGCTCAAGCCTGTTCCGGAGCCTCGGCGTGACCAGCCGGGAAACGGGTCAGGCCTGGCTTAGGGGAAACTCTGGGTCAGGCAGGTGACCATGCCCCGCCGGAGTCGGCGGCTGTGGACTGTGAGCCCCCTCGGCACCTGATTTTGAACACCCGGGTGTTGTTGGCTAACTGGTCGGAGGACTCCAGGCGCACGCGCTGGTGGACTCGGGGGCCACCACGAACTTTATGGACCAGGCCTTCGTGGCCCATTACAAGGTTCCATTGGTTCTAGTGGACCCTCCGTTGAGGGTCGAAACTATTGATGGGCGGGAACTTGTGGCGGGGCCACAACTTTGCTACCCAGCCCTTGCGTCTTGCCATTGGGAACCATGAGGAGGCGATCCAGTTTTATGTGACGGCGGACCTGCACTTCCCCTTGGTCCTGGGGATGGCCTGGCTTCGGGTGCACGACCCTCAGGTGGCGTGGTCAAGAAATGCCATCTCGTTCCCAAGCCTGCAGTGTGTCGACCACCTTCGCCACACCTATGCCGGCCAGGACGTCTCTGCCCCGAACGTCTCCTTGCCTCCGGAGCTGACATCCTTCGCCGACGTGTTCAACGAGAAGGAGGCGGATCACTTGCCCCCGCACCGACCCTACGACTGCGCGGTGGACTTGATGCCCAACACGCCCCTGCTGCTGATCCCGGAGTTGATGGAGAGGTTGCGGGAGGCCTTGATTTTCACCAAGCTCAACCTCCAGGAAGCCTACAACCTGGTGCGGATGCGAGAGGGGGACGAGTGGAAGACAGCGTTCAGCACTCAGTACAGACGCTTTGAGTATACCGTCATGCCGTTCGGGTTGACCAACGCCCCCGCGGTCTTCCAGCACTTGATGAACGACGTGTTCCGGGACATGCTGGCTCGGTTCGTGGTGATCTACCCGGATGACATTTTGATCTATTCCCGGACCCCAGAAAGTCACCTCCAGGATGTCTGCCAGGTCCTGCAGCACCTGCGGGAGCACCAGCTCTATTCGAAGTTGGAGAAATGTTACTTCTTCCAGACTTCCATAGAGTTCCTCGGGCACATCATCACCCCCAAGGGCATCGCAATGGACCCGCACAAAGTGGAGGCCTTGCGCAGTTGGGAACCCCCGCGTCGGGTGAAGGACGTCCAGCGTCTGTTGGGATTCGCCAACTACTATAGGACCTTCATCCCGGGCTTTGCCATCCTGACCTTGCCGTTGACCCAGCTCCTTCGGAAGAAGTTCCCATTCCAGTGGGGGCCCCCGCAGCAGCAGGCCTTCGAGGTTCTCAAGCAGGCCTTTGTCACGGAGCCGGTCCTCAGGCACTCCAATCCACACCGTCCGTTCGTGGTTGAGACAGACGCGTCCAACGTGGCGATTGGGGCGGTGCTGCTACAGGCTCCGGTGGATGGCGGCACTCTTTTTCCCTGCGCTTACTACTCCTGGAAACTCACTCCTTCCGAGCGCAACTACACCATCTGGGAAAAGGAGTTGCTGGCTAACAAGGCCGCGTTCGAGGCTTGGCAGCATCACTTCGAGGGGGCCCGACACCAGGTAGAGGTGCGGACGGACCATCGGAACCTGGAGCACCTCACCACGGCCAGGAATTTGAACCAGCGGCAGATCCGGTGGTCGTTGTTTTTCGCCCAGTTCAACTTCCACGTCACATACATTCCGAGCAACCTCAACCAGAGGGCAGACGCGCTATCCCATAAGCTGGAATACTTTTGCCCCAAGGACTCCCTTTCCCCCCGGACGGTGCTGCCAGCGGACTCCTTGGCCATGGTCCAGGAACCGGTGGACCTGCGGACTCAGGTGCTGGAAGCGCAGCGACGGGACGACTGGTCGCAGCAGCGGAGAGCGGACGTCGGCCCCGCGTCCCCATGGACCATGGAGGAGGGCTTGCTCAGGCACCGGGGTCTGCTGTACGTGCCCACAAGTCCGCTCCGAGCCCTCGTCATGAACCAGTGACGCGGGGTCGTCATGACAACCCTGCGGCGGGGAACTTCGGCTTCTTTAAGACCTTGAACCTAGTGACGCGGACTTTTTGGTGGCCTCGGGTACAGCACGACGTGCACGCCTACGTGACGTCCTGTGTGCCGTGCTGACAGGCCAAAGCCGCGTCTGGCCCCCCTCCTGGACTCCTCCAGCCACTGCCGACACCGGAGAGACCTTGGGGAGCCATCTCCATGGACTTCCTGACCGACCTGCCCCTGTCCGCTACGTTCACGACCGTCCTCGTGGTAGTGGATGCACTCATGAAGATGGCACATTTCATCCCATGCCGCGACCTGCCCTCGGCTCATACCACGGCTCGCCTGTTCCTGCAACACATCTTCCGCCTCCATGGCCTGCCGGACTGGGTGGTTTCGGACCGCGGGGCCCAGTTCACGGCCCGCTTCTGGAAAAGCCTGATGGCTGCGCTGGAGGTGCAGGTGTGCCTGTCGTCGTCGCACCATCTGGAGACTGATGGGGGCATGGAGAAGGTCATTGGCATACTGGAGCAGTACCTCCGCTGTTTTGTCAACCAGCAGCAGGACAACTGGGCCGAGTACCTTCCCCTGGCGGAGTTTGCTTTTAACAACTCCCAACATACCTCCACCCAGATGACATCGTTCCATGCCAACGTCAGATATCATCCACGGTTTTTTCCGTTGACCATCATGGACTCCCCTGTTCCTGAGACCCGGGACTTCCTCTCGGAGCTGCAGGCGGTGCAGCAACTGGTGCAGCGGCAGCTGATCCGGGCGAAAGAGGATTATAAACGGTTTGCCGATCGCGCCCGCCGGGCGACACCACCGCTGGAAGTTGGAGATCGGGTGTGGCTGTCCACGAAACACCTCCCCACGGACCGGACGGTGAGGAAACTGGCCCACCGCTTTATCGGTCCCTTCCCTATCGAGGCGGTCATCAACCCGGTGGCCTATCGGTTGACTCTACCCCACTCCATGCGGCTCCATCCCATTTTTCATCGGTCCCTCCTGGTCCCTGAGACTCCCGCGAGCCTTCTCCACCACCCGCCACTGCCTGCCCCCCCAGCCGCAGCCGACGAGGACGACGCCTCGACGTATGAGGTGGACAGTATGCGGGACTCCCATTGGCTGAAGGGGCGCTTCCAATACCTCATCGCTTGGAAAGGGTACGGGGCCGAGGATTTCACCTGGGTGGCCGCGTCTGCCGTTCAGGCCCCTGACCTGGTGCGGGCTTTCCACGAACAGTTCCCATCCCGACCCCATCCTGACCATCAGACCCGGGGGAAGGGCCCTGCGGTGGGGGATAGTGTTGTGGCCCCGTCCTCTGAGCCTATCCCATTGGAGGAAGGAAGCTCTGAGCATGAGGAAGAGGAGCCAGCCAGATCTCCCAGCCCCCCCCTCTGGCACCATCTCAGGTGCCAGCTGAAAGAGAGCAAAGTAGGTGTCTCAGATGAGAGTGAGGGAGAGACGTCATTTCTGGATGCACGTCAACGAAGGCGAGATAAGCGCTTGCAGCAGCTGAGGAGACGTACGAGGGAATAGACCTGAGTCACTGGACTTGAGTCACAGGACCAATGAGTTACTGGACCACACCCCAGAGACTATATAAGACAGGGTGGTGGTCAATGATCCCTGTGACGAACAATAACTCAATCTGGTAGTCATTGGAGCTAAAAGAACGGATTTTGGCAAAGCTACGTATGTGATTTTCTTTCTGTGAACTATTAAAGCACTTGGCAGATGGTGTGCATATCGTTGCCAAGTTAGAGATAAGAACTGTGGTGTGTGCCAAGTGCTTCTTTAACCCTCGACTGGCTGTGTTTTTGTGGGTGTATGTAAAGGGGGACAGATCAGGGTCCTCCCGCGCCCCATTGGAGTAAGGAGCAGGTCACCCTAAACAGGGCGGCTGGGCGATTATCTGATGACGCAATAAGAGCTGAAAAGTAGTTTCTCTTCTCTGCTTTTATCGCCACTAGGTAATTTTTAATATGAGCTCTTATGTCCAGTCAGATTCAGAACGACTAGCCCTCCACTGCTCTCTAGGAATCTTTTCCGGCACTTCATCTCCCTCAGCTCCTCAGTATACCAAAGAGCCAGGTGAGATTGGCACCGGGTCAGAGGCCGCAAAGGTACTACTCAATCCAAAGCCCCAGCGGCTGCCTCATCCCAGGCAGCCACTAAGTCTTCAGCCGAGCCGTGTGCCAGAGCCTCAGGAAATGGCCCAAGCTCCATCTGGAACCTATCAGGATCCATCAGGTGCCTGGGGCGGAACCACCTCACCAGTTCTGCCTCCCTGCAGCGAGGTGTGGTGGTTCGAAGGTCTAAGCGAATGAGGGAATGATCTGACCATGACAAGGGTTCGACCGCTATATCCCCTATCTCAAGATCACTCAACCACTGTCCAGAGACAAAAACCAGTCCAGCGTGTTTCCCCCCATGAATTAGCTGAGTCAGGTCCATGGCTGTCATGGAAGCCATGAACTCCCGAGCCATCTCAGACGTCTCGCCGACTGATGGCAGGTTAAAATCCCCCATGACCATAAGCCTGGGGGTATCAACCATCACCGTGGCAATAATGTTGAGCAGCTCAGGCAGGGCTGCTGACATGTGGCAGGGAGCCAGGTACATGACTAACAGGCCCAGCTGCCATTATGACCCCACTTCACAAGGAGGGACTCACATCCAGCCGTCTGAGGAACAGTGGCCTCCCTTGGAGCAAGACCCTTGTTTATAACAACCGCCACCCCCCACCCCTCCCCAGTAACCTTGGTTGATGGAATGCACAAAAAATGGGTGGGCATATATCAACAAGGGGGAGCCTCCCTTCCTGGCCCAACCAGGTCTCCGTAATACCTGCCAAGTCCGTGACCCCCTCCTGATAAGATCACAAATGAGGGGGGCTTTATTTACCATGGACCTGGCGTTGCACAGCATCAGCCAAAGGCCCGGGTCCCGAGAGCCTGTGCAACCTGGGGAATGAGATGAGCATTGGGGGCCGGAGCGTGCCACCGCTTTCAAACAGCAAGGACGCACTCCCACAACGCGATGTGGCCCCCTACTCCTGCCATATCTGTTTCTCCCACCTACCATACTGATGTCATGGCCATCCATATCCCAAGCTCTAACCTTTAGAGTTAAGTTCTACTTAAATTTTATTTCTTTTTATTTTTATTTTATTAGTTCAACTTATATGCCACCTTCCTCCGAAGACTCAGGACAGCTTACAATGCACTTATAACAATAGCCTTCATTCTTTTGTGTATACCTGCTTATTAGGACTTTTGGCCCCCCGTAAGCAGTGTTTCTACAAGGTCAGTTTATTGCCCCCACAATCCGGGTCCTTAATTTACCTACCTCGGAAGGATGGAAGGCTGAGTCAACCTTGAGCCTGGTGAGATTTGAACTCGCACTAATTGCAGGCAGGTGGCAGCTAAATGCTACATAACAGCACTTAGTCCACTGCACCACCAAGGCTCTTTTAATTGATTTCATAGTCATGGTTATATACAAAAATCTAGTTAACTAACAGTCAGCATTAAATTGGTGCTAGATAAGAGTAAATGGAATTCAAGGGAGGCTTGACTCTGGATCGCTTGTGGCAACATGACTCTTGGCTGATACCTCTATTGACTCCACACCTGTCCTTCTTCTACATCAAATAATTTACCTATTGCAAGACCCAACTACTTTTACATTTTATTTGAAAAGTTAACATAACACATTATCAGAACTACTTCTGTCAACTCTTAGTTGTTTTCATCAAAAGCGAGAAAAAGGAACCAATACAAATAAAATTTACCACACAATCTTATTTTCTGGATTACAGTGCCTTTTTCTGAAGAATATGTTTTATGCTCAGATTATGTGGATAAACAACAAATTTATGCAGCAGTTCGTGGTTAATTCCTCCAGTAATAAGCATTTTATACATGTTTATCATCGACTAAAAGCACACTCTATGTATTTTCTTTCTAACTCTTTTGCTTGCTTCTTCCTGCAACATGTGTTATACCATGACTTGCCGATTAGGTGGCTCAGTGGCTAAGACACTGAGCTTGTTGATTTGAAAGATTGGCAGTTCAACAGTTCAAATCTCTAGTAGAGGTCTTCTGCGTGAGCAGGGGGTTGGACTAAATGACCTCCAAGGTCCCTTCCAACTCTGTTACTGTTACTGTCTCAGCAATACACATGTCAGAACTGTCAAAAAGATTAACAATAGGTATTTGAAAAGAAAACAGTAGGTAGTTAAGGAGCTGTTCCTGAAATCTGATTTATGAAGGTCTGTATGATAGCCCCATAGTTTTGTGGAGAAAACACTAGATGTTCCAATAAAATCCAAATAAAGGATGTTCTGATAAACAACTTGATCTTTACAAGTGTTATTTTGTTGTTACTTTCTTAAAGATGGTCAAGTGACTAAAGGAAGCTTGTAAAGCATCTTATTTCTTTCAAGAAGGAAAATGAGCATAATGCCCCATCCTAGCTGTTTGTTCTGACAAACTTATGTTTTGAAGCGTTTTCCTTAAAGCTCTTAGCATTCAAGTGTGATTCATGCCATCATAACAGTTTATCCCCAGAGCTCTCCAACTGTGGTTGGAACCTCTTGTGAAACCAGGAATGGAGCATCGCAAAACCAATCAGCTTTTCACAGGGATGCCAAATCTTGCTTTGCCCAAAGTTTGAGAACCTTGTGCTAAAGAGAGAAATTCCTGTTGTTAAAAAGAATTATTAATACCTTATGCCGTGTCCATCTAAGTCCTATCACTGGCTCTATTCAGCCACACAAATTCAATTACCATTTTAGGAATCACAGTACTGCAAAGTTCAAAAATTCTTACTTTTGCCAATGTCTTAGAAGAAGAAAATTTACTAACATATAAGTGATAAGCTATAACCAGGTTTGTTTTCTTCCTATCCTAGTATTAGGATTATTTTTTTAAAAAACAGCTGGACTATATATTCTTCACACTATAAGATGCACTTCCCCTCCCCCCAAAAGTGGGTGGAAATGTCTGTGTGTCTTATGGAGCAAATATTGCAGTGGGGAGAAGAAGGGTTGGTGCAGAGACAGTGAATGGGTGGTGGAAACAGGTGGCAGCAAATGGGTGGCAGTGACCAGTGGTGGTGAACCAGCGGTGGCACCAAACGGCAGCGATAGGCAGCGGCGGTGGTGATCCCCACCACCTAGAACAGCTGATCAGTGGTATTCTGGGAGGCAAATCCAATAGCCAATCAGCTGCTTGGCAGTGAAGGCACCAGTGTTCCCAAGGGGTGGCAGCTCAGCCCAGTTGACCGATGGTGGGCACAATGGAGCAGAGCCCTGACGAGCCACATGCTGGGGCTGCAATAATGTGCTGAAGCTGACCAGACTGTTTGCTGTTTGGTGCAAGAACACTAGCCAGATAAATACCGGATGGATGCTGGGAGACAGAGGCAGATTTTTTTTCTTCTTTTCCACCTCTAAAGCTAATGTGTGTCTTATAGTCCGGAGCATTTTATAGTGTGAAAAATATGGTATATTACTTGAACTCAACAGGGAGGGGATTTATCCAGCATGATTTTTTTCTCCCAAGACAATCCATGAACCTCACATTTTGGGAGTAGTAAACTAGAGGCGAAATAAAAGAAAGACACCCTATTTCCTCACCTCTTGGATCTTTGTTCCCAGTAGACATAATCAACACAGAAGAGAAAAGACGACAGTAGAATAAGCACTGGCTTATTGAATCAAAGGTTGAATACAATTGTCCTTTTCATATGTTTCTCAGTTCCAGCACAATGAATCATTGGGCAACATAATCACTGGCCAACTAACCTAGACAAAGAAGTTACAGTATCTAAATTTTAGGAAGATTTTCCACCATGAAAAACTGAAAAAAGAAGCAGGCAAAAAAAAAGTGAACAAACTAGCAAGCTATAGAATGGAGTAGTTCCTACAAACTATACACATACTTGTATTTATTTCAAACATTTCTCACAGCTCACTCCTCTTCAGTTTTATAACTTAAAAATATTGGACTTTGACCAGCTGGTTTTCATCAGTCTTGTCATGGGATATTATTACAGTATTATCAGAGAATTTGGGGAGGGCTCCACCTGTTCTCAGGCAGTTCCTAATGGTGGAATATCATACCCTGATTTTTGATAATTTAAACCATTAGTCAAATTTTGATATTTTCCTAGTCTTTGGCACATGGTAGTTTAGTTCACTCTAGTATGCTATTGTATTTCCATGCACCTGTGAATTCAAAGCTACGGATTCATCATATTCTTGTAATACATTAGATTATGAGATTAATGTATATGATGAATATGCAGCTTACAAAAACTTGTGCGTTTTAATAAAATTTGTTAGTTGGAAAAGTGCTATGAGACTCCTCTATTTTGATATATTCATCATAATTCATTAAGCTCATTATCCTTCATGTTCACTAGAAAAGAACTTTTGTTGATCAAACCTGCCAAAAATATATATTCTCTTCAGACTGTTCTGTTCTCTTCTATTCAAATATCTATCAGCTTCTATATGTCCAAAGTAACCTTTCAAGACCTCATCCTTTTTTCTTTTACAATCCATTTATTTATTCATTTATTTATTTAAAATAAACAACTTGCATATCAAAGAAGACAAATATTTATAATAAGGCTGATGGCTCATATTATTGACTGATGTTCATTGAAGTTTAATTGATGTAACTTTTGAAAAGATGTTCTTTGGTTATTTTGCCTGCAGATGGAAAAGTACTGCTTTGTTCCTGGATACTATATGATCATGTCAGGAGGCCAATGCTCAGTAGGTATACACCAGTGGTGGATTCCTACCAGTTCGCACCGGTTCAGGTGAACTGGTAGTGGTAATTTGGCCTGGATTGCCAAACCAGTAGTGACTGCTGGCTTGCCATGCCTCCGAACTGGTAGCCTGGTTGTTGCTTGCTTGCCCTGCCAGCCCACATGACTGTTGGGAAGTGGCTGGCAAAGAGGCAACAGCTGGGAGGTTTCTCACAGTCACATTGAAAAAGAAAATGCGGGGCTTCCTGTTGGTGCTGCTGTCATCGCTGGCTGTCTCTTTAAGACCGCAAGCCCCGCCGCCCATAAAGAGCCACCTCTACAGCTGAGAGGCAGCTTGAGAAATTCCGTATTCTTGAGGAAAACATGAGCAGAGCTGGCGAGACAAGGTAGAGCCCCCTGCGAAGCCCCCAGATTGTCTTTTTTGCTTCTGGGGAGGAAGCAGGGTGAGGCTCCCTATCCAGCTCACCAAGGCTCCGGACTCCGGGACAACTCTGCATAAGCAGAGCCAGACAACATGCTTAACGCCAGCATTGAAAAACAACAGAAGTCTTCAAATCAAGCAGGGTGAAATTGGGACTTTAAAAACGCAAATATTTGTGCTAGCCCTGTCAATAATTTCAAGAAGGGAGAAGGAGTGAAAGTTGTGAAAGTAAATTAAAATGGCGTCCGGCTTCAGTGGAGGAAAAAAAGCTGAAAGTGAAAGTGGAAATGCCTGTGTGTTCTAACTCACTCTAAAGTACTTAAAGTAACAGCATTTGCTCGAAGAAAAGAGAAAAGTCTTCTTAGAGTGTTTTTCATCTATTTTCTCTCCCTTATAAAGCTGGGGAAATCTTTAAAAGGTGGAAAAGGGGGGGAAGACCTCTTTCCTAGAAAGAATAAGATTGTTTAGTATCATGGCTTCAAAACAGACTAAGCCAGCTCCCAAAGCAGCAGGGGGGGGGGGGTTTCCCCTACCCACCAAACAAAAGAACAGTCAGAGATTCAGACTCAGAGCCAAGAACAGGAGACTGGATTTAAAGATTTGAAAGAATTTATAGCTGTGGCTCTAGGGAACCAAACTGAAGCTATGGAAAAATCCCAACAGGAAATTAAGGAGGTGGTTCAAGAAAAATATGACAAGATGAAGCGAGACATATTGACAGTAGTTACTGGTCTTTCAGAAGCGGTTGTTGAGATTGATAAAAAAGTGGGTGAACTTAGTTCAGAATTTGAATCTAAAATGAGGGCAGCTGACAATAAAATTTTTAATGTGGACATCAATACTCAAAGAATTGAAAATGAAGTGACTATGATCCAATTTAGATTTATGGAGCGTGCTTTAAGATTGAGAGGAATAAAGGAAAATAATAGAGAAGATCTGAGAGCGGTTTGTACTGATGCACCTGCTGTGATGTTAAAGAAGATATTCTGAGTAAGATTGACAAGGCCTATAGAGTGAATGCTCAGGTGGCAAGGAAAAGGAACCTGCCTAGAGATGCGGTGATTTACTTTACTGACAAAAGAATGAGAAATGATATCTTGCAGAGGTCTTTTCTTTCTACTATCCAAGTGGAGATTGGTATTTATAAAGAATTGCCACCTAAGATGCTAAGAGATAGAAAGAATTTTGGATTCCTGGTGACTGAATTGAAGAAACATCAGATCCCATTTAGGTGGGATGCCCCAGTTGGAATAATACTGAGATATCAAGGTGAGAGATATCGACTAAACACTGTTAAAAAAGCAGATCATTTTTATTTCAGTGTCTTCAAAACTAGTGCAGCATCTCCACGTTCATCTTCAGTGCTGGCTATAGAGGAGGGTGACAAAGAGAAGGAATTTGAACAAGAGACTGAGGAACAGCGGAAGCAGATGGCAATGGAGGCAATGGAAACTCAGTGAGCAATGGAGGAAAGTCAAGGAGCAATAGGCAGCTCTTCAGAGGAACCATTGTTGGAGTCTTCAGAGGCCAGAAAAGGGCTACCCAGAAGTACAAAAGAGGTGGCATTGGACCTTGAACTACTGTTGCAGGAACCTAAGGATAAGCGTATAACTCGAGCAGCCCACAAGCAAATCTTAGATAAGCAACAGCAACAGAAGTCTATCCCACCACAAGATAAGAATGGTGCCAATGGTAAACCACAGAAAACTGAAGTCATGGGAGGAGTCAGGCCGAAGACTACCACTCTTGAACAGAAACTTCGGCAAATGCTTTCAACGCTTCGTGAGACTACAAATGACAATTAAATTCCTATCATGGAATGTGAATGGATTGAACTTACCGCAGAAAAGAAGGAAAATATTTCATTATTTGAGACAATTTAACAATGATGTTATTTGTTTGCAAGAAACTCATATTAGAATGCAGGATCAAAATATTTGATGAATTCTAAAATAGGTGCACAATTTATATCTTCAAATTTAGAGAAAAAGAATGGTGTTGTGATGTATATAAATAAAAGATTATCAGCCAAAATTATAGAAGCAGATGATTGTGGAAGATATATAGCAATTGAATTATATATACAGAATGGCCCACTTCTGGTGATTGGAATTTATGCTCCTAACCAACAACAGGAAAACTTTTATAAATCATTATATTCTAAAATACTGCAATGGAATTATAGATCTATTGTAATTATGGGAGACTGGAACGGAGTGATAGATATCAAAAGAGACAAGAAGAGTTTGGCAAAATCATGTGTTAAATTACCACAGACATTTTTGACATGAAAGAAGACCTGGAATTGAAAGATGTATGGAGAGTTCAGAATCCAAAAGAATTGGACTTTATATTTTTTTCAGATCGACATAGATCTTTTTCTAGGATTGATTTTATTTTAGTTACAATTGACATACTTTTAAAAACAAAGAAAACAAAAATATTTCCAAGGATTCTAACTGATCATAGCCCGGTATGGATAGAAATAGAAATGGGAAAGAAGGAGAGAAGATCGTGGAGAGTAAGTGAAAACTTGTTTAGATATGAAAAGAATATAATTGAACTTAAAAAACATATGAAGGAATTTTTGGAAATGAACTTGAATAAGGGTACCCCTATTGAAATTGTTTGGGACGCGAGTAAGGCATATATGCGAGGGGTACTGATTAATATGAACTCCAAACACAAATTAAACCAACAAAGGAAAAGATTAGAAATGGAAGCAGAAATAAAGAAAAAAGAACAATTACTTATAAAAAATCCAATGGATAAAAAGTTACAAGAAATTATAAAACTTTTGAAAGACCAATTTCAAATGCTTATAGCGGAACAAGCTGCAACTAATTTACAATTTGCAAAACATAACACATTTTGTAATGCTAATAAACTGGGCAGATGGTTGGCCTATACACTGAGGAAACAGTAGAGTTCTCGAGTCATTGATACTATTGAATATGGAGGGAAGGAAGTTTTTCAACAAAATTTAATCAAACAAGCTTTTTTAGATTATTATACTAAACTATATGTTAAAGACTATATAAAGAATGAACTTATAGATAAATACTTAGAAGAAAATAGAATCACAAAAATCTCCAGAGAGCAAAAGGAAAGAATGAATCAATTAATAACAGTTGAAGGGATTATTATTGCAATTAAACAATTGAAAACAGCTAAAGTGCAGGGACAGATGGTTTAACAGCAGTGTATTATAAAACTTACAAGCAGAAATGATTGAATATCTTAAAGATTTATTTTGTAGTATACAAAAAGGGGGAAAAATACCCCCTTCATGGAAGACAGCTTTTATTTCATTGATACCAAAAGAGGAAGGTTCTACAAAACCGGAAAATTTTAGACCAATATCTCTCCTGAATACGGATTATAAATTTTTTGCAAAAGTACTGGCCAACAGATTAATGCCAGTTATGCAAGAGGTGATTCATCATGATCAAGCTGGATTTATAGAAGGCAGATATATGAAGGATAATGTGAGGCAAATTATAGACTTATTGGAACATCTTGAGAAGATTAAACAGATCTCTGCAGTGCTGGTGTTTTTGGATGTGGAAAAGGCCTTTGATTGAGTCAGTTGGAACTTTCTACTAAAGACTTTAACAAAGATGAACTTTGGGGACCAGTTTGTTCAGGCGGTCTCAGCAATTTATCAAGAGCAAACAGCACAAATTATCATTAATGGAAGTTTAACAACAAATTTTAATATAGAAAAAGGAACAAGACAAGGATGTCCGTTATCTCCATTGTTGTTTATTTTAACGTTGGAAGTCTTGTTGAACTCAATACGGGATTCAAGTAGTTTGAATGGAATAGCTATAAGGCAAGAGGACTATAGAATAAGGGCATTTGCAGATGATCTGGTTGTTACCCTAACACAGCCAATGGAATCAATAATCCAGATGAAAGACATTATAGAAGAATACGGTATGGTATCAGGATTTAGATTGAATCAGAGAAAAACCAAGATGATAGCTAAAAATATGTCAGAAGGTCAAAAGAAGGAACTTGAAAGGATGGCAGGATTTGAAATAGTAGCAAAGGTGAAATATCTAGGAGTTCAAGTTGCAGCTTCAAATATAAAACTTTTTCAAAATAACTATGAAGTGTTGTGGCGAAAGGTGCAAAAAGATATGGAAACTTGGAAAAAGCTGCAGCTATCTTTACCTGGAAGAATAGCAGCAGTTAACATGAATGTTCTATCTAGATTTTTATTCTCGTTTCAAATGATTCCGGTGCTCAAAAGTGATAAACATCTGATGGAATGGCAAAAAGGAGTGAATAAGTTTATTTGGAGCGAGAAAAAGCCAAGAGTCAAACTGAAAATTATGCAAGATATTCATGAGAGGGATGGCCTTAAACTTCCAAACCTATGACTGTATTATGAAGCAGCAGCGTTGACACAAGCGAGTGACTGGTTTGGAATGACAAAGACTGAAATATTAGGCCATGACTTGGAATTTGGTTGGCACACATATTTATTTTATGAAAATAAAGTTGATAAAGTGTTCAAGAGTCACATACTCAGAAATTCCTTGATGAGAGTATGGAAGAAGCACCAGCTTAAATTTGATTACAAAGTACCTTTGTGGTTGGATCTTGGTCACATTATACGGAATATAAAGTCACTCGGGGGGATTTTATATAAAGAGATTTTTTCGATGATGGGGGCAGATGGAAATTAAAGACACTTAACACGCTGTTGGAAGAAGGGATTAATTTAACTTGGTTACAGTCTAATCAATTTCAATTGAGATGGAGGGAAGATCAAAAAAACAGTTTAATGATGTATGAAGAGGAATTGGTAAGACAGATAAAAGAGAAAGGCCCAATGCATATTAAGAGGGTTTATAATATATTGTTGGAAAGAGACTCTGAAAATGAATTGGTTAAAGACTGTATGATAAAATGGGCACAAAACTTTGCAGAACCAGTTATGATGGAAACATGGGAAAAAATAGGGGTCCAGAATGTTAAATTTACTCAGTCACAGAATTTGAGGGAAAATTTTTATAAAATGTTTTATAGGTGGCATTTAGATCCTAAGAAATTGTCATGTATGTATCCTAATGTTCAGCCAAAATGTTGGAGATGTGATTGTTTAGATGCTACATATTACCATATATGGTGGACTTGCAGGAAAGTGAAGGCATTCTGGATCAAAATTTGGTGGGTTATGCAAAATGTTTTGAAGAAGAAACTTCAATTTTCTCCACAATTGTTTTTATTGGGTATAGTTAAGGACCTTTCATTGAATGAAACAAAACTGATATTATAGATGATTACAGCAGCTAGGTTACTGATTGCTCAATATTGGGAAAAAGATATTTTACCTACTATTGAAGAATGGACCTTGAAGGTGGCCAGTTTTGCAGAAATGGCAAAGATATCAGCATATCTAAAAGACAGGAATCAAGAAACTTTTGTGTGGGAATGGAAGAAATGGATAGACTATGTGCAGAATAAATACCAAACAAAGAAGTATCAGATAGCTTTGTGCTGAAGGTTATGTAGAAATTGTTATATAGAAAATGTTACGTAGAGAATGTTATGTAGAAATCTATAGTATATATAGGGTTTAGAGTAGTTTGGGGGAATTATGACATGATTTGGATTTTACTTTTTAACATTTGGGATAGACTATGTGTAAAATAAATATAAATCAAACAAGCATCAGATAGCTATTATACGAATGTTATGTAAAAATTTTTAGCATTGACAGGGGGTAGAATAGCTGAGGGGAATTGTATGATATGATATGACTTGGATTTCACCTTTTAATATTTGGGGAGTTAATGAATTATAATTTTTTAAGGTTATAAGGGAAGTCATGGGTGGGGAGGGATGGGTTAGGGAGGGTTAGGGAGGGGAAGGGGGGGAGGGGAAAAATTTGTGTTTGTAAAACTTTTTCAATAACAAAAAAAAGAAAAAGAAAATGCCTCCCAGCTGCTGCCTCTTTGAAAGATGCTTTTCAGCTGTGGCAGCTAGCTGCAGGCCGCTGAAAACTACTGGAGGTCACTGAAAAAGCTGCTGCTGTTGCATCCCATTGCTTGCTGTGTCACGCTTGGACTGACACATCCCATTGCCTGCTATGTCAGTCTGAGCGCGACTCAGCAGGCAATGAGATGCATGTACGTGGCCGGTGCAAAGAACAGGGTGGTGATGGCAGTGGCTTTTTCAGTGACCTCTGGTAGTTTTTGGCAGCCTGTGGCCAGCTGCCATAGCTGCAAAGCTGCTCTCAAAGACGTGGTGGCTGAGAGGCTTTTTCTTTCTCAATGCAACTGCGAGAAGCCTCCCAGCCACCACCTCTTTTCCAGCCTCTTCCCTGCAGCGGCAGCTGGCTGGAGGCTGCTGAAAATGATCAGAGGTCAGCTTGCCTTCTAGACTCCGGACCAGCCACTGTGGGAGGAAGGTAAACAGCTTGAAGAAAGAGGCGGTGGTGGGGGAGGAAGTGGGGCTAGGGCTGGAGCTGCTAAAGGAGGGGAAACAGGGTGACGTGTGCAACTGGTGAAGGGAAGGTGGGGCAGCATGCAGGAGAAGGTCTTTGATAGATTAGGCCAGGCCTGGGCAGAAAATAAGTTGATAGGTAGAAATTCAAAAAAAAATTTTTTTTTGAATTTCTACCTATCCACCTTTTTCTGTGTGCATGGCTAGGTAGGGTGGTCATGTGACTGAGTGGCCATGAGTGGTGTCAAATTAGCCATGCTCACTCAGCCCACAGGTAGTAAAAAAATTTGAAACCCACACTGGTATACACATCTTGCTTTATGCGTCATTTGAAAAGCAAAGGCAGCAAAGGAAAGAAGAAATTTTTGGAGGAACTTCATTTTTCAGATCTAGAATCCTTTTCTGAGAAACCTCTGACACTGAAGCTTGATTTGCTGTCAGCATCTGTGTGAATTGGAATCTATACAGACTTCCTTAATGTATTTTTACATTTATGGAGAACAATAGAAATACATGATAAAATGTCTATCTTCTTCCATATTTCCTTGATTGATGTGAAAAATCTGTAGAGAAGATGCCCCTGTGTTTGGTTAAACATTATTATGATTTCCCGTTAACTTAAAGGCATGAACTTTGAGACAATTAATGAGAGGCCTTTTCCCTAAATATTTGCTTAGAAAGCTCAGAAACATTGAACTGATTCCAAATATTAATTGAACTAGATTCCAAATATTAATTGAACTATATCACTAGATACCTACCTGTCATTATCTCTGTCTTATCTGGAAATGTCCTTTTTATTAAGCAAAGAAAATGTGTACTCTCACTAACTGCATTGAGGACCAAATTAAGTTCATGAATGCTTCTGAAGCCATCCCAGACAGTGAGTATTATTGCTATATGGCTCTGCACTACATCCTACATCTTGAATCTCCAAAGACCTACACAAGGGTCCTCTTTGTAGACTTTAGTTCAGCATTCCATACCATCATTCCAGATACTCTTCTAACTAAGCTGAACCAGCTACAGGTACCTGAACACACTTGTAAGTGGATCATAAGCTTACTAAAAAAACCAGGAAGCAGCAGATGAAGCTAAGCAGAATCACATCAGATACCTGTACAATTAGCACAGGGCACCCCCAAGGCTGTATGCTTTCCCCACTTCTCTTCTCTCTGTATACTAATGAATACATCTCTAACAATCCATCTGTTAAACTACTGAAGTTCGCAGATGACCCAATAGTGATTGGTCTCATTTGACACAATGATGAATCCGCATACAGACAGGAGGTTGAACAATTAGCCTCATGGTGTGACCGGAACAATCTGGAACTGAACACACTCAAAACTGTAGAAATGGTGAGACTTCCGGTTGGCAATTTGTGGCGATATGGTGGGAGGAGAGCAATCTCTGCTCTCTAACCCCAGATTTCTTTACGTTTTAGAGACACTTAGAGGTGCAAGAGCCTGAAGAGCATTACAAACAAGAGAGGGAGTCCGGCGAGCAGAAAAGTGTGGGGCAAGCACTCATTGCCCGATCAGATGCCTCTGTCATTTTGAAATGGCAGACCTGAGGCCACGATAAGTTGACAAAGAGCCAGGGAGTGAAGAAGATTGGTGGAGGCAGTGCTAGGAGAGGAGATTTTTTCCCAGAACACTGTAAAAACACAGAAAATTGGAGAAGTGAGATTGGTCTTGTCAGAGGAGAAGACTCACGGAAGGAGATCGAGCGGCAAATGGAAGGAAGGAGAATGATCTAACAGAATAAAGTTGAACTGACAGGATGGCACGGGAGAAGAACAAGATATTTCATTATAATGGAGGCATGAGGAGAAGAATCGGTGGTTCTCATGAGTAAATAATAAAGTGGAAGAAGCGTTGATATCATGGAGGGACTGATAGAGATCTAGGCTGGGACAGAAAAGGAAGGAAGCAGGATACGCGGCCATTGAAAGAGCAATCAGAGGAAGAGGAGTGTCTAACAGAACTGAGAAAAGTGCATTAAGCTTATATTTGGACTAATTAATTGTTGATACGAAACTGAAAAGGCAAAGCAAGGATAGAAGGAGCTGGAGAGCACCCGCACTTAAAAGGGCTGTAAGAACTAACCAGAACAATAATCGGAAAACGTGTTAAAAAGCTACAAAAGAACATCGGAAAATGAAAATAACAACAACAAACTCTAACCTAACGAAGTGAAATAACTCTGGATCTGTTTCTTGGAATATATCTATTAAGATAAAATGTTCCTCCCTTATCTCTCTATTACCTTGTGATTCCCCCCTCCCTTTATGTTACTTGTTGAAGAATTAATTAATTAAGCAAGTTGTATATATTTGAGATATAAATAAATGATTAATTATTAATAAGCAGATAATATTATTATTTTAGTACGTGAATAATTAAATAATAACTGAAGTACAGATTTAATAATTGATTAAGTTATCTTTTACATATTTATATATATATTTCATTGTATAGAAACTTAAGATTTTGGGTAAGACTATTGGAATTAATTAATTATAAGTTAAGTAAATTAATTGAAACCTAGATCTAATACTGATTAATTTGCTTTTCATATATTCGAATCATAGATACCACTATATAGAAATTGGAGATTATTTGTTAAGATCATAAGCAGACTCTTGATTGTGAGCATATCTCTCTGTAGGAAAAACAAAATAAAAGAAGTATAAGAAATACAAGAGATAAGGAAACATAAGGCATAGAATTAACAAATACAAGTTTCCTCTGGGTACAACTCTGGAAGATTTCTCTTAGTGACACGATAGACTAACACAGTGGTAGATAAGGAGAACAAGGAAAATTAAAATAGATAACATCAGTGGATATAGTTTGGAGAAATATAGATAGGATAGTGAGAGCTCAAACGAGGATATTGAAAGACATGATAAGTCTCTCCACAACAGTGCTAAAAACAGGGAAAAAACCACCTCAAACCCCACAATCACTATGGCATCACATGCAACTCAAAGATCAACAGAAGGACTATCAAAGACTGAAAAATCTGTGGTAATCCCAACAATGCAGGCTATACAATCCACTTTAACATTGATCCAAGAAACAATGATGAAAATGCAGGAGAAAATGTCCAGCAATCATGACGAACTAAAAATAGACATTCAGTCTCTGGACTGTAAAATGAATGACATAAAAGAGTCTATTTATAAAAATGAATAAAAAATAAAGAAATTAAAGTGGAACAGAATGAAAAGAAGCTTGAACTGGTAGATCAAAAATGGATGGCCCAAAATAGAGAACTTGAGGACTCCATTATTCAGTTGGAGATGGACCGGGCAGCCTTCTACCTGTGATTCCAGAATGTGATGGAAGGCAAGGAGCAAGATTTGGGACAACTGATGGCGGAGATGATTGCTAAAGCCCTTCAAAGAGATAAGCAGGAAATAATAAAAGAGCTGGACGAGGTATATCAGGTACAGACCAACTATGCCAGAAGACATAAGTTGCCAAGAGAGGTCCATATTAGGTTTGCCAGAAAAAAAGTTTGGGATATACTATATAACATAACAAGGGAAGAACCGATGATTTTCAAGGGGAAGGAGGTGATAACATTAAAACAGGAGAGTAAGGGAGTCATGAAGAGACTATCATTTCCTTGCCATGCAACTAAATAAAAGAAGCATTTTGTTCAGATGGAACTTGCCAGAAGGCATATTAATTATGTGGCAAGGGAAAAAAATAAAGATTGACAGTCTAATGACTGCACAAAATTTCCTAGACCAACTACTAGGGATGAAAGAAGAACAGAGCAGTAAGGAGGAAACTGAAACACCAACTCAAGAAGAGGAAACTCCCCATCAACAAGATCCCAAAGAAGGGATTTTGGACAAGAATGACACAGAAGAAAAAGAGGACAAGGATACAAAAGGAAAGAAACCAAGAACCCAAAGAGTCACAAGGGCAAATAAATACTAACCCCATTTAAGGAAATCAGAAATGGAAGACAGGAAATTAATATCGATAAATGTTAACTGACTGAATGAGACTAGGAAGAGGAGACAGATATTTTCAAAACTAGCCAAACAAAGACATTATATGCCTCCATTCAAACAAGACCAGAAATATCTAGAATATAACAAATTAGGGAAATTATTTACAGCACTAGCAGAAAAAAAGAGGGGGGTAGCAATATATATAAAGGGAGGGATTGTCACGGAACAAAAATATGCCGATCCCAAAGAAAGAACTCTAATGATAGAAATAAAGAGAGGAAACTCACCAATATTACTGGTAGCCATCTATGCCCCAAATAAAAATCAGGGAGAATACTATGAAAAATAGCATGAACGACTAGGTAAAATGGAATATAATAATATTTCCATTGTAGGTGATTTCAACGGGATAATAGACATAGAAAAAGACTATAAGAGCAGCAAAGACAATAAAAAAAAAGAGAGACAAGCTATCCAAAACCTTTTTTGACCAGATAGAGGAATTTAACTTAATAGATATCTGGAGGACACTTCATCCAAAAGAGAGAAAATATACCTTCTATTCAAACCCCAAACATCATGTTCTAGAATAGATATGTTGTGGGTTAGTAAAAAATTAGGACTGGAAATTGAAGCAGCAGAAATTAACCCCAATATATATGCAGACCATAACCTCTTAGAAGTAAAATGGAAGACCCCACAAAGAAAAAAATTTAGGAGATGGAGATTAAATACACAAATTCTAAAAGAGAAGGAATACAGAAAAAACAATGGGAGAATTGAAATTATTCTTTAAAGAAAATGAAAATCAAGATACATCCTGAACAAATTTATGGGATACAATGCAAGCATACCTAAGAGGGTTAACAATAACATATAATGCAAATTAGAATAAGGAAAAATGGAAGGCGCAAAATACCCTTCAGAAAGAAATTGGTGATATGGAGAAGAAACTACAACAAAGTCCAGGAGATATAGCAGCCAAAGAGAACCTGACAGTGTTGAGGCACAAAATGAACATAATAGACCAGGAGGAATTGGCAAATAAAATTAGACAATTTAAGCAATACTACTTTGAAAATGCCAATAAACCGGGTAGGTGGCTGGCCTACAAGTTAAAGAAAGAAAGTGGAAAGTGGATTATTCAACAATTGGAGAATATGAAAGGAATTCTACAGAATAAAGAAGAAGATAAGCTTGAAATTGCCCAAGAATATTATAAAGAACTCTATAAAGAGGAAGAGGTTCCAAGAGAAAGGATTGAAGAATATTTAGTGGAGGAAAAACTCCCACTGGTAGGAGAGGAGGAGAGGGAAGGGCTGAACAAAGAAATCACACTAAGGGCAGCAATCTCAAAAATAAAAATCAACAAATCACCAGGCCCAGATGGTCTCCAAGGAGAAATATATAAAAAATTAGATGAAATATTATTACCAAAATTATTGGAGATATGCAACGAGACTCTATTGGAGGCCAAAATACCCGATTCATGGAGGGAAGCCTATATTACATTACTGCCAAAAGAAGGTACCGACCCAAAACAAATAAAAAATTACAGACCAATCTCCCTTTTAAATTCGAATTATAAAATTTTTATGAATAAAATGGCTGAAAGATTGAAAAGAATATTAAATTTCATGATACTTTCAGACCAAAACGGTTTTTTATCTGGCAGACAAATTTTTTATTTATTTTATTTTATTTTATTTTATTTTATTTTATTTTATTTTATTTTATTTTATTTTATTTTATTATTTTATTTTATTTTATTATTTTATTTTATTTTATTTTATTTTATTTTATTTTATTTTATTTTATTTTATTATTTTATTTTATTTTATTTTATTTTATTTGGTTCGATTTATATGCCGCCCTTCTCCGGAGACTCAGGGCATCTTACAATGCGTTAATCAATAGCCTTCATACTTTTGTATATACCTGCTTAGTAGGGCTTCCGTCCCCCCCCAAAGCAGTGTTCTTTTTTATACAAAGTCAGCTTATTGCCCCCACAATCCAGGTCCTCATTTTACCTACCTTGAAAGGATGGAAGACTGAGTCAACCTTGAGCCTGGTGAGATTTGAACTTGCAGTAATTGCAGGCAGCTGGTGCTACTTAACAGCACTTTAGTCTGCTGTGCCACCAAGGCTCTTTTTAGGAATAATATAAGAATAGTTGTAGATATTTTAGAATATTATGAAGCCCACCCAGAAAAGCAAATGGCCTTAGTATTTTTGGATGCCCAAAAAGCATTCAACAATCTTAATTGGAAGTTTATGATCAAACAAATCAAAACAATGAAATTTGGAAGGAACTTCGAGAGAATGATAGAAACAATATATAACCGACAAAGGGCAAAAATAATAATAAACAGGGATACGACTATGTGGAAATAATGTTATCTCAGAGGTCGGCAAACCGCACTGGGTAAACAACGTTTACACAAGGTCTTAATCTCATCAGGATGTCTGGCAGAGGCTTTATCTCAAAAATGCAAAGCATGCAGACCCCGCATAAAGGTATTGTCTGTTACAGGAAGGGCATGAGGGAAACACGGGAGAGTCCATGTGGAATTCATGAGCTTTCTTTAGCCAATCAGTACAAAGTACTGGTTAATGTTTTGCCATGGCAGTTGTAAAATGACAATAAAAAGGAGCCTTTTGAATGGGGTCGGGGTGTCTTCCCACCAAGGCGCCCTCCCACCAGGGGCCTTCTCATGAACCATCATTCCTGCCTACGCGTCTTTGTTCATCGAATCAACATCTGGTGACCCCGACGTGATTCATCCTATGCTTACTTGGCCAGATGAGCCAAGGTGCACCTCAGCGAACTTCACTCCCAAAATTTTGTGAGTATGGGGGGAGGGGGATATCTCAGTTCCGCAGAAGCTTCATGCACAAGAACTGAGGAAAAAACTTAAAAGTAATGGAAAGGCAGGAATTAAGTTAAAGGTAAAGCATTCGTTGCCATGGAAAAAGTGTAAAGAAGCAGTAGAGGTTATGGGGACTTCTAAACTCAAGGCACCGTTGCCATCTCTCTCTTTGTCTTCTGATCAGGGGTCTGCTCCCCCTTCTTATTCTCAGCTGACTTTACCAGTAGAAAGCAGCTCTTTGACAGCTCCCTTATCGATTTCTCCTTCACAGGAGATGCTTTCAGTTGTCAGGGCAGGGTTTCAGGAGGAACAACAGAAGGGGACACTCACAGGGGTGGAACTGGCAGAGGTTCTCCAAGTTTTTCCTGTCATACAGACGGTTAACTCCCAGGGACAAGCTCAATATCAGTGGAATCCTTTGCCATATAAAGTTTTGAGAGAGCTGAGGAAAGGCATCATAGAGAGAAAGATTTGTGTTCCACCTATACTATGTTAAAGATAATGGAGATTAGCTCCCAGACTGATCCATTATCAGTTGCTTCTTCACAGGAGCCAGTTAGCGAGGTCAGAGCAGAATTTGGAATTGATAAACTGCCTCTTTTAACTCCTTCCTCTCCAGAATCTGATTTTGCCGATTGCGGACTGGGAAAAACTGCCTTCTCAAAATGCCAACGCTGATTGTAAGCAAGCTACAAATAATTATACCTTGTCTGATATGCTGCAGATCTGCCAGGAAACTTATAAAAAGCATCTTTTAGCTGTTCCTATACAAAAAAGGCAGCATCCTGCTGGTAATTGTTTTAAATGTGGTAATTTTGCCAGAGGCTTGGTGGAAGAAATAAAAAGTAAATCTCATATGTTTCCTGAAGATTGGAAGCAAGTTTTTCTAATGATTTTAACTTCAATAAAATATATTGTTTGGGACAGAGCTAAAAAGAGTATCTCTCTCATAGCCATGTCCCCTCCCCCAGTCTCTTTTCCTGCAGTTCCAATCACAGCAGATAAGGCTGGGCTTGATTTAATCACTCAGGAATCTGTGGAATGTTAATCTCCTCTGGAAGTTAAATTGATTCCTCCTTTTCTCTGGTTTAATGGATCTTATCTTATCTCAATCTCATAAAAAGAGGTAATTTTTTGAATTTTGGTGTTATTATACTGGAACTCTTTTTATTCAGGTTTATTCCTTCAAACTTTTGTAACTTTGCTTTAGTCTGTTACTTCCTTTTTTAATTCTCTATTTGAATAAGAAATCTTTTCAAGGGTTGCTTGACACTGAAGTTTGGTGATGCATATGAGAGATGTAATTCTACACAGCAGCTGGTATGTTCTTTTGCTCTGCAATACTTTGGATATTCATACTAATATTTGGGGTTGGAACCTTCTTTCTTTTTTAAAATATAAACTGATTTTGGAATGGCTCTTACCTCTTAAGTGACTCTCTGCTGCCATCCTGTGGTGTTTTACATAATAGCAAGCAAAAATGATATCATTGGCATGTTTTACCACAGGGCATGCTTAATTCTCCTACTTTGTGCCAGTATTTTGTGCACAATGAACTGCAACTATTTCGTGAGATATTTTTATCTTATTTGGTATATCATTGTATGGATGATATTTTAATTGGAGCTCAAAAATACAACCTAATTGGCTTTCTGAAATATAAAATGATTTATGTGTCCATGGATTGTAAATTGTCCCAGAATAAATACAGCTGCATGTTCCTTATCTGTATTTAGGACATAAACTGTTGCAGTCTTTTTTTTTTCTGCTCTGGTTTTTCCTCATTTAAAGTTTAAAAAGCCAGGAGATTTAATTATAGTTCCAGCTGTAGTATGTGCTACAGTTGAGAAAATTGATAACATTTTGAGTATTTAGTTAGTGGATTTAATCCCTCCTAGAGATTGTTAGTTATTTCTTCATATTTTCTCCTAGTAAACTACCTACAAGAACATTGGGAATTTTAGAACAGCAAAAAAAAAAATATTATATTGAATGGCTTTATTTGCCTCATTTAAAAATGTTTTACCCTTCTTGAAAGATATAAGAAACTTAATATTAAGCAGAAATGCAGGCAGAGTTTCAGCCCCCACCTTTATCAATGGGCCATTAAGAAGCTGAAGCCACCTTATTTTCCATAACAAAGGAAGGACGAACTTACAGGGGCTGGTTACATTTAAGCAGATATGGGACACAGGGAAGAAAAACAAACACCTGAGAAGGAAAAGAAATCAAGTCAAAGTAAGTAGAATTTTTAACACATGAGAAAATTTTTAAAGGGTCACATAGAAAAATCAAAAGACGTTTTAGGATATAAAAAAAGGGTTACTCTTACAGTTCAAACAGGCTAGCCTCCAAACACTGTGCTTGCATTTGTTTCTTGCCTGCCTTCCTAGAAACAATAAACTGATTCTACTCTCAAGCAGCTGACCTCCAATCATTTTGAAGCAATCTCCCAGCCGGGAGTTTTGAATTCAAAGAAGGGAAAGGCTTCTTTTGCCTTCCAACAATCCTTAAAGGGAAAGTCTTTTTTTTCCTTCCAACACCTTTCTCTAAGCTACTGTTGAAGTTACAACTTTGGGGCGTACTCAAGCCTCTCAAAGAAATGGTACTGACTTAATAAATATTGTTCTTTCTATTTCAAAATATGACTTTCACCTTTATTTTTAGAATAATTTATCTCTTCAGTGTACTTTAACTGACTATGTATCATCTGCTAAAGATTCTAGGTTTACTTGCTTAATGATTTCCTCCTTTCCTATTCATCCATTGTTTCCTTCTCCACTATCGCAAGTGCTTTGTTTTTCTGATGGAGGAGGAATGAGAGGAGTGTTTGCTTATAAAGATCCTCATGAAGACATCTGGAAAGTTTCCTCTCAAAGTTCAGAATTGTCTGCTGTTATCTTAGCTTTCCACATTTTTTTCTCAACAGCTTTTTGATCTGATCTCTGACTCTCAGTATGTGTGTAAACTGATTTTTCATTTTCAGGTACTTATATCACACGCAGGATTGACTCCAATCTTATGGCCTTATTTCTCACTTTACAGCAATTACTACGAGATCGGAAGCAATTCTAGGCCTCTTTCTGAAGTCATGATGATATTGTTGTTCATGTTTAACCTACTTTGTTTACAGATCCAATTTTAAATCACCTTTTTTTTAATCAAAATGCCAGAGGGTTGGCACAAGCTTGCCACATTCCACTAAAGCAAGCAAAGCAAATTGTTTAATCCTGTCCCCAATGTTTTGGGGCATCCCCTTCAGGAGACATGGGAGTTAATCCCTGTGGTCTCACCTCTAATCAATTATGGCAAATGGATATTATGCTCCTTCTTTTGTTCCTTGGAAATATTTTATTTGGGCTACTTCTCAGAAAGGAGAAGTCGCTAAACATGTTATTAATTATTGTATTTGAACATTTGCTGTCATGGGCCTACCTTCTACCTTAAAAACAAACAATGGCCTTGCATATTGTACTTGCTCCTTAGCTGACTTTTGTGACAAATGGCAAATTAAACATCTTTTTGGTATATTTAAAACTCTACAGGACAAGCCATAGTGGAGCAAGCAAATTTTACATTAAAATCTGCTTTGGACAAACATAAAAAAACAGGGGGGACTCCTATAGGTCTCCCTGGTAAACAGGAATGGTTGAATAAAGTTCTGTTTACTTTGAATCATCTTAATATCGCAAATTTTTTATCAACTCCAGTAGATGATCATTTTGGAAGTAGAATAAGTCATCCTCAGCCACAGGTAATGTATAGATTATTGCCTAACCCTGAATGGCATGGACCTGTTCCCTTATTGACGTGGGGACAGGGAGATGCTGCTGTGCCTACTTCTACAGGTCTAGTGTGGATCCCTGCTAGGTGTGTGAAACCATGGAAGGATGGCGTGGCTCGAAGGACTGAAAAACCCAAGCCTAAACTTCTCACTCAGCCTGCAGAACCCTCAGCAGGACCAGGACTGAGTACCTTGTCAGAAACATCAAGTGACCTGGGGATAGATTAAGGCCTTTCCTGATCAATCTACAAAATTGCTACAAGAAAAGAACATACCACAGACACCAGAGAACTTTTTAGTAGCAGCTTTTGTTTGTTTAAATGCTAATTCTGTAACCATTATAATGTGTATTCTTTTTATGTGTATCTTTCCTCCTAGAATGGCTACAGTGACTTTGCAGGATGGAATTCCAGAGCAAGGACTTTGGGAACAAAATTCCTATATATGGGATGTGCAAAATGTCTCTTGATTAGTAAACAGGACAGATTGCTGGATCTACATGCACATTCCCCCACATGCCAGAGGAGGACTTTTAATACATTGTATTCCTTTTAATGAGACTGGATGGAAACAACATCTTTGGATCCCTGGAACACTACAAAATGAAAATATTAATTATCCTATTTTAGCTAGGTAGTTTTATAAAATTGTTATGCTTTAGATATTATTTTAGCAGCCAAGGGTGGTGTATGTGCTTTGATTCATTCACATTGTTATATGTACATTAGTGATCACAAAGCAAACATTTCAGCTACAATTGAGCACATGGAAAATATGATTGCAAATAATCCACTTGGCTCCACTATTCCACAATCCCCATGGGAGTGGTTATGGTCTTGGCTCCCAGATTTTGGATGGATACGACAAATAATATTCATCATTATATTTGTAATCATCATATTGATTTGTTGTTGCTGTTGCATACAATGTTTGCCTGGGTTATTAGTGATATTTCATCCAAAAATTCGGCCCTCCAAATCTGAAATTATGTATGCTTGCAAAATATTAAACAATAAAAAATAAAAGAGGACATGTGGAAGTGTTATCTCAGAGGTTGGCAAACCATGCTGGGTAAACAACGTTTACACAAGATCTTAATCTCATCAGGATGTCTGGCAGAGGCTTTATCTCAAAAATGCAAAGCATGCAGACCCCGCATAAAGGCATTGTCTGCTACAGGAAGGGCATGAGGGAAACATGGGAGAGTCCATGTGGAATTCATGAGCTTTCTTTAGCCAATCAGTACAAAGTAAATGTTGGTTAATGTTTAGCCATGGCAGTTGTAAAATGACAATAAAAAGGAGCCTTTTGAATGGGGTTGGGGTGCCTTCCCACCAAGGTGCCCTCCCACTAGGGGCCTTTCCATGAACCATCGTTCCTGCCTACATGTCTTTGTTCATCGAATCAACATGACTAAAATGTTCCAACTCAAGAAAGGACTAAGACAAGGGTGTCCATTATCACCATTATTATTCATTCCGACACTAAAAACCTTGTTAAATAGGATTAGGAACAATAGTGAAATAAAAGGTCTAAAGTTCAGGAAAGAGAAATATATGATGCAGGCCTTCACTGATCATATAGTGCTCATTATTGAGGAACCACTAGAAATGGGCCAAAGAACCCTTGAGGAATTAGAAAGATATGGTGAGGTTTCTAGGTTTAAATTAAATAAAGGAAAAACTAAGATGTTGGTTAAAAACGTGACAGAAAGGCAAAAGGAAGAATTAGAAAAGAAATTGGACTTACAAATTGTTAAAAAAATTAAATACTTAGGAATTTGGATAGCATCAAGATGCTCGGCCTGAAAGAAGACAACTATATACTACTGATTAAAAAAATTAAACATGATCTGGAAAAATGGGGGAAATTACAGTTATCACTTCTGGGCAGGATAGCAACAATAAAGATGAATGTCCTGCCCAAGTTATTATATCTATTTCAAACCACACCAGTCACCCTAGATATTTTTGTTTTATAGAACTTAACAAAATTACCAGGAAATTTGTTTGGGGAGGGAAAAAAACAAGAATTGCACTTCAATCATTACAAGATAATAGAAGAAGGGGAGGCTTTGGACTCCCAGTGTGGGAAAACTAATAGAAAGCGGCTAACTTAGTCTGGATAAGGGAATGGATCACCTTAGAAAATAAAAGAATCTTAACTCTGGAAAGGCATGACCTACAAAAAGGATGGCATGCCTATCTATGGGATAAGAAAAAATAGGGGAAAAAACCCTACTTCCACAGATATAAGAGATACGCTAATACAAACATGGGAGGAAATTAGATATAAACAATATATGAAGATTCTGAACTGGCTTTCGACAATGGAAGCCATGATATATCCCAACACACTAGAAACCAACAAAATGTATAAAGAGCTTTTAGATAGCTGAGGAAATCTCAAAACTAACCAAACACTAGAACAGGGCATCCATATTGATTGGTGGCCATACCTGCAGATTAAATCCAGGCACCAAAAAGACAAGGAAGAATTTGGAATTGAGGTGGAAGCAAATAGATTTGATAAGTTATTGATAGGCCCAGAAACAAAAATATTAGCCAAATTATACAACTATTTACTAGAATTTGATAGGGAAGAAGAGGTGGTAAAAGAACCAATGATAGCGTGGGTAAAAAAAATTGGACACAACATAAATTTGGATGAGTGGGAGACAATTTGGAATAGAAATTACAAATAAACAAAAACAGCATCATTTAAGGAAAATCAGTACAAAATACGATATAGATGGCACTTAACCCCTGCAAGACTAGCCAAAATATACCCATACATAGGTCCCAAATGCTGGAAATGTGAATACCACCAGGGTACCTTCTTTCATATGTGGTGGTCATTTCCTGAAGCGATGAGGAACTGGAAAAAAATCCAAAATTGGCTACAAGAAGTAATTAAAGAAAAAATTGAACTGGTGCCCGAAACTTTTCTCCTGAGAGTACTAAAGAGGAAATATGAAAAAAAAGAGGTATCTAATTGTACACATTATCACAGCAACAAGAATAGTTTATGCACAACACTGGAAAGGAAAGGAGATGCCACCAGAGGAACACATAATCCAGAAAGTTTTAGAGTGTGCCAAGATGAGTAAATTAACGCTAAGTTTAATGAGAAAGAGGATTTAGAATACTTCATTGTGTGGGAACTTTGGTATAGATGGATGGATAATCAAATAAGGGAAAGATAAGAGATAGTGTAAATATCAGAACAAATAGGTAAATAAGGAGGCACTATAACAAAAGAATTAATTTAATCTGTATAGAAAATACCACTGTCTAACCAATTTTATTTGTATTGTACTGTAATGTAATATAATAAAATTTATTTTAAAAAACTGTAGAAATAGTGGTAGACTTTAGGAGAAACCCACCCATACTTCTACCTCTCACAGTGCTAGACAACACAGTATCAACAGTAGAGACCTTCAAATTTCTAGGTTCTACCATATCGCATGATCTAAAATGGATAGCTAACATCAAAGCGATGTAAGAGAAAGCGAAATTGAAGCACCTGGGAGTTGACACTTTTCACCATCTCTACCGGAGGTTCTCAAAACATCTTCACACCTTGGGATTGGCTCAATGTTGAACTGGACATTGGGAGGGGCTTTGCTTGTAGCCTAACGCTTTGAGTGGGAAACTTCAGCTCCTGTCCATATTTTCTTTGCTATCACTGTCTTTCAATAAAAGTTCCTTTTCAAATGAAAAAAAAAAAAACTCATCAAAAAAGCACAACAAAGAATGTTCTTTCTGCACCAACTCAGAAAGCTCAAACTGCCCAAGAAGCTGCTGATACAGTTCTACAGAGGAATTATTGAGTCTGTCATCAGCACCTCTATAACTGTCTGGTTTGGTTCTGCAACCCAACAAGACAGACACAGACTTCAGAGGATAATTAGAACTGCAGAAAAAACAATTGCTACCAACCTGCCTTCCATTGAGAACCTGTATACTGCATGAGTCAAAAAGAGGGCTGTGAAAATATTTACAGACCCCTCACATCCTGGACATAAACTGTTTCAACTCCTACCCTCAAAATGACTCTATAAAGCACTGCACACCAGAACAACTAGACACAAGAACAGTTTTTCTCCGAACGCCATCACTCTGCTAAACAAATAATTCTCTCAATACTGTCTATTTACTAGGTCTGCACTACTATTAATCTTCTCATCATTCCCACCACCCACCTCCTTCCATTTATGACTGTATAATGGTAACTTTGTTGCTTGTATCCTTACCATTTATATTGGTATTTTTTCCTGATTGCTTATTTGTACCCTATGACTATCATTAAGTGTTGTACCTTATGATTCTTGATGAACATATCTTTTCTTTTATGCACACTGAGAGAATATGCACCAAGACAATTTTTTGTGTGTCCAATCACACTTGGCCAATAAAAAATTCTATTCTATTCTATTCTATTCTATTCTATTCTATTCTATTCTATTCTATTCTATTCTATTCTATTCTATTCTATTCTATTCTATTATTCTGAATGCTACCAAGCCATAATTGTTATTAAGAAAGAGGATATTACCACACTTTTAGTCAACCCCATTTTCTATTTTTTCCAATGTCACTTAACTTTTTAGATTTTTTTAAAAAAATACTTATTAGTTTATTTTCTTTTGCAATTGGTGCTATAAATCTGTTTAGCTAGAATTTTTACACAATAACAATAAGGCTTTGAACAAAATTTTGCAACCTTCCTAATAGAATCAGAAAACTAGCATAAACAACTGTGCCTATCATAAATGCAGACTTTAATCTGCAACATCTGTTCATATCTAACTCCCTGCTTAATAAGGCAATGTTTTCTGGTTCCACTCATTTGTTGTTCTCTCTCTAATTTTGTAATAATGACTCAGATCCCACCTGTATTTCTGCTAAAACAACTTGATTGAGGATACTTGCTGAAACAAGGCTTAATTCAGTATTCACTCTTATTGCAACAATTTTTTGCCGCTTTACAAAATCAGCAGGTAAATTGGACAGATTACTGTTCAAAGCACAATCCACTAAGTAAATTCGTGCCTTGAGCAAATGAGCATAGAATAGGATATTTAGGGAAAAAATCTTTGTATGCAATCTGTTTAATTTCTTTTTTATTACTAAATTGTGGGGTAGAGGGGCACAAATTATTGTCATTTAACAGAGGACTGATGCCTGAAGGGATCTTCCTCCCTGTCCCAGAAGAACCAGGGGTGATGAAAAATACCTGAACATGATATGTAAATACAAAGGATCAGTCAAACACATTAGTCAAACTTATTCCATACATGCTTCCTGCAGAACAAAAGCATTTGAAGTAGTTATTTATTCATTTGCTTGCTTACTTGCTTGCTTGTTTTCTCACCTGTGAGCTCTCAGCTGGTTCAAAGCTTAAAATTCCTGGCTAAATTTTGAAAATCTGCATGATATTAACATATTAATATTTCATTTCCATAAACATTTAGGTAGGTGCCTTTTACCTGCCTATTTTAAACCTTAAATCAGGTCTGTTTTGTGGATGAAAACTAGCGCGTGGAATTCCACACAAAAGTTATTTAAAAAGAGACACCAATTTGGTCCCAATAGAGGACCACTAGCTTGTCTAACAGGAGAAAAAGAAATCATATTATTTCACAAGACTAGAGTGGAGGTGGAAGAGGCAGGGCGGGTAGTCAAAGCTTCAAAAACCACCAGCAGAGTTAAGCTCTTGTATATAAATTGAACATAAGAACCTGATACCTGAACTGCATTTCAAAATCAGGCTTACAGTCATTCTTTACAGAAAATTCCTGGCCATTGTTTTAACAATAACTGCCTGCTTTATTTCTGTTTGTCCACTTGGCTGCTTGTTCTGTTGTTTATTTATGTATGTGTTTATGTATGTATGTATGTGTGCAACCCTTGGCTTGATTGCCAAGTAGTGTCATAATATATTTGAGAAGGAAGAAAGGAATTGCTTATAAATATATAGACTCTGATTCTAGGGTCCTTTGTAGAGGTTTCATTCTATGAATTACTTTTATTAATTTTATTAAATTAAATTTTATTAAGTTAAATTAAAACTTTAAAGTAAAAAATGAAACCAATGCTTTGAGAATTTTTATAGCTTTTATGTATTATTTAATTTAGAAAAAAGAAGGAAAAAGGAGTATTTTTTACTTTTATCCATAGGAATTCTTGAAAGCAGTCTAATGTAATGCTCTAAAACAGTGGGAATGTTTATCCCTCATCATAATGATGTTCCCTTTGCTTTATCCTGCATCTTTTCTTTGTTGGTGTAACGTAGCTTGTGTGAAATGGAGGGAAGCTGATGTTAGAAAAATAATGTAGCTTTCTTTCTATGTGCATTGTAACCTACAGCTTTTTTTAAAACAAAAGACAAGGGAAAAAAAGAGAAAAAATAGTCTTTGAGTAATCTTATTAATTACTAATATTTTATGCAGATTTGGGGACAATAAATGTGACTAAAGAAAGAACAATTCTAAAAAAATAATTAAAGGGTTAGTAAAATTGAGCCCATTGTTGAACACAAATAATTTGATATATCATAATTTGATATATCAAATTATCTTTAAAAAGTAGCAAATCATGGTTGAACTAGCTAATAAGCGTTAACATGGTAATTTGAACATACAACAAGCCTGTTATATATGTTTTGTTCCATAAACGCCAAATGACAGCTTCTCCAATGACAGCTTGTAAGGATCGCCTCTCCTTCCAACCTAAGAAAGTACGAACTCTTGAAACGTAGTTGTTCAAAAGGATTCTTTTATTAAGCCAAAGTGAAAGCCATCCAGCTAAAAAACAATCTGAATACCCTTAGGCAAAACAATAGGATTAAGGTGATAGAGACCCCTCCCTTTTGATCAGAATGCAGATTTTGGCCAATCCACAAGTGTGAAGGTATTTTCTTTACTATTTCTTTTGAGACCCGGAACAACCATGCATTCCTACCCCTACCCTTTAAAGTGAGACAATCCACATGGCTGTCATATAAATTCCTGCAGGTAAAGTTCCCTTCTCAGGCCCCCTGGCGCCAGGATATAGGTTGTAAAATATCTGATGACATAGGCCGTGCTCCCCCTTCTCCACTTGAATGGCAGTATCACATTTTTGGGGGATCTGACATGGTACCCTCCTTAAAAAACAAAAGGGTCCACCTGTAAAAAAAACCAAACAAATATACACAAGATTTCAAGATTTCATGATAGTATACCAACAAGGTTTGTTCAGGTGTTGGGAGTGAAATTTTCTCAGCAAGATTGGAGCCCTAACATGGTGTTTAGCGACCCATTCATTGTGTGCTGATGGTAAATGTTTCCAAGCAACTAAGTATTGGACTTTCCCTCTGTGTATCCTAGAGTCAAGGATTTCCTTGATTTCAAAGTGTTGTTCCCCTTCAATCATGATGGGAACAGGTGGTGTAGATGCAGGTGGTCTGAGGGATGAGGTTACTTCTCGTTTGAGTAAACTGATATGGAATACTGGGTGGATCTGCCTGAGTGTCTTTGGAAGGAGTAGTTCAACTGCTACTGGATTGATGATTCTAGTGATGGGGAAAGGTCCCATGAACTTTGGCCCTAGTTTCTTTGAAGGTTGTAATGATTTCAAGAATTTTGTAGATAAGTATACTCTGTCACCAATATGAAAAGGTTTGGGTTCCATCCTTTTCTTGTCAGCTTGAATCTTAAAAAGCTTCTCTAGCTTCCTGTAAGGCTAATCTAACCACTGGCCATGTGTTTTGCAAATTATCTATCCACTCCTTAAGTGAGGGGATGGTGGGTTCTTCTGTGGGTAGTTCAGGCTTGGGACTGAAATCCTGGCCTGTTGCTACTCTAAAAGGGGTAAAACCAGTGCTTGAATGTACTGCATTATTAAATGCAACTTCAGCAAAAGGCAAAAGTTCAGTCCAGTTATCCTGTTGAAAATTAATGAAACATCTTAAATATTGTTCTAGCACTGAGTTCAAAATTTCAGAATTTCCATTAGTACAAGGATGAAAGGATGTGGTCAACCCCTCGCCATGACCAAGTAAACCCAAAAACGCCCTCCAAAAGTTGGAGGTGAATTGCGCCCTTCTGTCGGAGATAATCCTTTATGGAGCACCATGAAGTCGATAAATGTGTATTAGGAATAATTTGGCTAAACTTTTAGCAGTTGGGATCTTTCGGCAGGGTATAAAATGTGCCTGTTTTGAAAATAAGTCTGTCACAACCCAAATAACAGTATTTCTCTCACGGTTTGGCAATTCCACAATGAAATCCATAGCGATCTCTCTCCAAGGCGCTGAAGGTTCAGCTACCTTCTGCAATAGACCTGGGGTTTTTCCCTGACATCTTTTTGCTCCTACACAAATGGGGCAGCTAGCTACATAGCTTTCTATGTCCTTTTTTAGTGATGGCCACCAAAATTGTCTTTTAATCAGGTGTAAAATTTTCACAAACCCAAAATGTCCAGCCAATTTGGAGTCACGGCACCATTCCATTAAGCATAGTCTTTGGCTTGCAGGTACATATAACTTCCTACCCACCCAAGCCAAGTTGTCTTTCATCAGACAGCTGGATTTGTGTTCAAAAACCATTCATCAGTGTTCAATGCTTGTTTAAAAGTTTGGGTGGTGTCATTGTCCATCAATGTTTCTTTTCTTTTTTTTTTTATTGAAAAAGTTTTACAATACACATTTTTTTTCATTTCCCCCCCCACCCCAACCCCCACCTCCCGGCCCCTCCCCCTAACTCCCTCTACCCCATCCCCTTCCCTCCCCATCCCCCCCTGACTTCCGCTACAAATTTTAAAAGAAAAAAGTTTAAAACAAGAAAAGAAAAAAATTATTAAGTATTCAAATTCTAGATTGATGAAATTTCGAAGGAAGAAGAAAAAAGGAAAAGAAGAAAAAGGAAAAAACAAACAAAAGAAACCCAATTCTTATAACCAAAGAGTATAACAATAGACCTATAAATGTTAATGTGTTTCTAAAGTTAACAATGTTGTAATAAAAAAAGAGAAACCAATAATAATAACCATTGTAATATTCAGACCAATTTAAAAAATATTATACCTTTCTGTAATCCATTAATATTAACATTACTAATCATATATCAATCTCGATCCCCCTTATAATAAAATATAATAAAATATAATATATCACCTGCATATCCATATTGAATAATTTTATCCCAACTACACCCCTTAACAAAAACATAAAACATGCAATATAATATATATAATTATGCATATATAATTATAATCATACAATTATATCCCAAAAAAAATTTTTCAATCTCCATAATCCAAAATTTAATCTTCTCTTCGTTTTGATTGAAGTTAAATATATTTTCTCCAACATAAATCCAATTCCAATAAGCTTCATCTTCCAGCTGCCCCCATCAGCAAAATAAAGCATTTCTCCACACAAACCCCCCGAGTGACTTTATATAAATAATATCCAACCACGGAGGTATTCACTCCTCTAGGTAGAATCATTCAAAGTAGCTTATACTGTACCACCTAAAAGAAAGAAAAAACCATTGCAGCTCCTCTTAAGATTCAAACCTTGAAGAAAAAAACAAACAAACTAGAAGCCACATTCCCAGATGTTCCTTTGAAGCTCTTTCAAATCCTGTCGCCCTTTGCAATTCATTCCTTCGGGTTGTGAGATGTTTTCATTTTCATTCTCTTCTCCTAGATGATGAATTCCAAAAAAACCTATAATAGGGTAACCACTGATCGCTGCTACTATTGCAGCAATCTGTTGACCTTACTCAGGATATTAAGTCCAATTCAGGATAAACTTTATAGTAAAATTTTTATAATCCATTTTGATATATAAGTCTAATATCAGTCCGACTCAGGATGAACTTTTAAAAAATTGTTATACATCTCCAAAGTTTTAACAGCTATCTACAATAGCTCAAATCCTCAAAATAAACTTCTTAGGAAATTTTTATAATCCATTTTAGTATGTAAGTCAAATATAAATCCAACTCAGGTTATAATTTTTTTTAAAGTTTATACTGTTTCCAAATCTTTCAATGCTTTCTGTTACAATTTCAAACAGTTCACAATACTACTTAAATTTGTCATCAGTGGTTTCCAGTTGAGTTTCCTCATTAACTTCTAGTTCCTGTTGATTAGCATCACCCTCATTTCTTGAGGAGCGCTGGGCCTCTGCTGCTGTTCATCTCGAATTGTAATTTTATTTTTTAAATCTTGCTCCAGCAGTTCAAGGTCCAGTACTCCCCCTCAAGGTCACTGGGATGCTCAATTTTCTCATCTGAAAAATCCATAATGGAATCCTCTGGACAACCACCTAGTGCTCCTTTTTCCTTTAACACACTTTGAATTTCTTCCTTCTGTTTGCATTTTGTAGACTCTCTTTTTTGTTTTTTATTCGTAACATGTTCCGGGGCTCCCTTAAAAATATTTTTGTAAAAATATTCCGCTTTTTCAATGGTATTCAAACAATGTCTCACACCATGGTATCTAAAAATTATACCAACTGGTAAATCCCATCTAAATGGGGTATTACTTCTCTTCAATTCCTTAACCAAAAAAGCAAAATCTTTTCTTTCCTTTAGAACCTTCGGTGGTAGCTCTTTAAAGATACTAATTTGTATACCTTCTACCTGCACTCTGGCAGAGTAGGACTTTTGTAAAATATCATCTCTCAATCTTCTATCAGTAAGGTAAACAACAACTTCTCTAGGCAGATTCCTTTGTTTAGCTACACGTGAGTTGACTCTGTAGACTTTCTCTATACAACCAAGAATTAGCTCATCCTAGCTTTAATAATTCCGCAAAGGCCTTTGCACAAATTGTTCTTAAGTTTTCTCTCTTGTTTTCTCTTATACCTCTTAATCTAATTGCTGATTCCATAGCTTTAATTTGAAGCATGATAACATCATTCTGTATATTCTGATTTTTAACCTCAGCTTCCACAAATTTTTCTTGTATTTCTTGCATCTGGGAGTCAAACTTCCTGCTGATCTCAGTGACTTTCTTCTCCATTTCCACCACCACACTTGAAAGATCCGAAACTACTTTGGTGATAGTTTGACTTAATTGATCATATTTCCCAGAAACCAACTCCTCAAGATTCTTCTGTGAACTTTTTATCTTCTCAACAACACTCACTAGAAACCTTGTTATAAAATCTTTTAAATCCTCATCTGCAGATCCCTGCAGATGAGTCATTTCTGCTTTATCCTTCAACTGACTCATGAGGGAGCCCCCCCCCCTTCCTTTAGGTTTAGGAGTCATACTTCTGACTTATTATTTACTTATTATTTACTTTTCAAAAAAACCCAAAGAAATTCTTCTTACTTCAGTAAAAAAACCAGGAAAAATCTGTTTAAATCAGACTTTGTTTCTTTATTTCTTTTCACTATCAAAATATTTCTTTAAAATCTCTTGGCACTAAGCTCTGCTTTCACTTTCCACTCTCAATTTTTCTTCAGACAGAGCCAGTCGCCATCTTTAGAACACTTTCACTATTCATTCTCTCTTTTCTTTTTCTTTCCCTCCTCCTCCAGAAAATCAATAAAAAAAAACATACTTGCATTCTTCTTTTCTGAAAACTCCTTATTCAGCTTGTTTAGGTTGTCAATCAGTCATGGTGTTGCTCACGACGTCTGGCTCCGCTAATTAGCAGAGATCCCTCTCAGCGCGGAGCTTCTTCTGGGGGTGGATAGGGAGCCATCGCCCTGAGCCTTCCCCAGGACAGAAAAAAAAATCCTGGGGCGATTCAGGGGGCTCAACCTCACCCCCAGAGGCTCTCCCCACTCTTTCAGTTAAAGAGCAGGTTTTTTGAGCCGCCTGCCTGCTGTGAGGAGGCTCTTGATGCGCCGGGAGGCCGGCGGTCCTGAAGAGACCGCCGACAACGACGGAGGCGCCACCGGAAGTCCTCCGTCAATGTTTCTTGTTTAGCCTGGGCTCTGGTGACAACTTTAGTGGCTAGCTGATTGTTTTGTACTATAGGTTTGATTACATCTGGCTTTGCACTATTGTATTGCGGTTTCCTGGATGGCGCATCCGCCAGAAAGTCCCCCCCCCCGGGGAGGTATTTTAGAGTAAAATCAAACCGTTTAAAGTACTGAGCCCATCGTACTTGTTTTGGGGAGAGTTTCCTTGGGGTCTTTAGGGCTTCTAGATTCTTGTGATCTGTCCAGACTTCATAAGTGGTCTTACTGCCTTCTAGGAAATGCCGCCAGGTCAACAATGCCCAATGAACTGCATAAGCCTCTTTCTCCTAAATAGCCCACTTTTGCTCAGTCTCATTCAACTTTTTAGATGTGTAAGCGCAGGGTTGGAGTTGGTCTTGCTCATTCTTCTGAAGCAGGACTGCTCCTATTGCCACATCGCTGGCATCTGCTTGTATGACAAATGGTTTCTCCGTGTCTAGGTGTTTCAGAATTGGTTCTGCCGAGAACAGCGGTTTAAGTTTTTCAAATGCCACCTGGCATTCCATAGTCCAGTTCAATGGTTGCTTTGGTTTAGGGTTGTCCTCCTCCTTTGTTTTTAAGAGCTTGGTGATGGGGAGGGCAATCTGAGCAAACGCAGGGATAAACTGGCAGTAAAAGTTGGCAAACCCCAGGAAGCTTTGTAACTGTTTACGTGTGTATGGAAGGTCCCAATCAAGTACAGCCTGCACTTTCAAAGGATCCATCTCCACCCCCTGGTGTGAAAAGCGGTATCCCAAATAGTCAAACTTCTCTTGGTGGAATTCACATTTGGACAGTTTGGCATAAAGTTTGGCAGCACGGAGTTTGTTTAAAACTGCCCTGACTAGTTTCACAAGTTCTACTTTGGTCTCGGTATAGATTAAAATGTTGTCCAAGTAGACCAGAACCCCCTTATATAAATGCTGATGCAGCACTTCATTTATTAACTGCATAAACACTGCAGGAGCTCCTTGCAACCCAAAGGAGAGCATCTTGAATTGGTAGCAGCTGAGGGGGGTGTTAAATGCTGTTTTCCACTCATCCCCTTCCTTAATTCTGACACAGTAGTAAGCCTCTCTTAAGTCCAGCTTTGAAAAATTTTTCCCTTTAGCGAGGTGTGCTAACATATATTTCATAAGGGGGAGAGGATACATGTTCTGCACACTGATCACATTTAAAGTGATCAGTGTGATCAAAATGATCAGAAAATCAACACAGAGACATTTTGACCATCTTTTTTCTCTCTAAAGAGTACAGGAGTTGCAATTTTTGGTCGAGCTGGCTCAATGAAAGCCCTTGCTAGGTTTTTCTCAATGAATGTTCTCAGTTCTTCCAGCTCCCTTGGTGACATGCTGTACATCTTGGGTTTAGGGAGCTTTGCGCCGGGTAAGATTTCTATTGC
The DNA here is from genome assembly GCA_030761175.1 of Masticophis lateralis. NCBI lineage: Eukaryota > Metazoa > Chordata > Lepidosauria > Squamata > Colubridae > Masticophis > Masticophis lateralis. Next base: position 1,121,113 of record JAUDYJ010000008.1, read on the forward strand.
ACAGTCAGTGGCACGGTGGGCGGGGGGGGGGGGAGCTCATCTGAGGCTTTTTCACTAAAAACCTCAGCTAAATCCTTGTATTCTATGGTTATGCTCTCAATTGGTGTGGCGTGACCAGGCATGGCTGTTTCTCGATTCTCTGCCCCTCAATTCCTTTATTGGGGTACTCAGCAAGAATCACCTTCTTCTGAAATTTTATGATGCCTTGTTCCCAATTGATTTGTGGGTTCCATTTTTTTAGCCATGCAAGGCCCAGAACCAATGGCCACTCCATGCCAGGTGCTACTATAAATGTAAGCTTTTCCTCATGGCTTCTGATGCCTATATGTAAAGGCTCAGTGGCCAGAGAAGCTGGCTCCCCCCTGCTATTGACCCATCCAGTTGACAGAAAGCAATGGGGGTTTTCAGCTTCCATACATTAATCCCTAACTTCCCTACTAAGGTTGGGCTGATCAAGCAACGAGTGCACCCTGAATCCACTAAAGCAGAGATGCTTATCTTCCTGTCTTGGATTGGGATGAATAGTCTTAAGGGGAGGGTAAGCGGTTTAATAGGTTTGCTTACCAGTGGTTCATCATCTGGATCACTTCCGAATGACTGTGATTCCTCCTGTTCAGATGCCAGGATTTCCTCCCCAAAGAGGGGAGGGGACGGAACCTCTGCCTGCTTGGCCTGCCTGCTCCACAGAGCGGTCTCCTTCCATGCCGACCCAGTCTTGCAGGACCCTCCCCTGGTTGGTGGTTCCAGGCGGGTGTTTGCAAACGACACTCTGCAGGTCGGTGCCCTTCTTTTCTGCACTTGAAGCAGGCTGAAGATCTCGGAGAGAATGCAGTTTGTGGTTTGAGGGGCTCTTGTTTCCATTGGGATGAGGATTTCTTCCATGCTCGCCCCACTCGATACTGGTTTCTGGCCATATCGATCTCAGCTTCTTCAGCGGTGACATACCATTCATGTAGGTCATTCGGTGCCCCTCGGGCCACGCAGGCATTGTATAGATCATCACTCAGCCAGTCCTTGAAACAGCTCACCAAAATATCTTCCGGCCAGTGCACATGGCACGCGAGGTCCCAGAATTCTTCAGTGTACTCTGCTACTGGCCATCCCCCCTGCTTCACCACCTTAATGCGGTCGTGTGCTTTGCGGTCTGCCAGTGGGTCCTCAAATCAACATCGCAAGGCCATCATGAAATGGTCAAAATTCCGTAGTTCTGGTGCATTGGCGTTATGCAAGGTCACCATCCATCTGGCTGCAGCCCCCTCTAGGGTTAGGGTCACAACTAGCACTTGGGAGCCTTGGGTTTGGAAATCACGCCCATACTCTTGCATGTAGGTTAGCACATGTGCCACAAAGAATCCTAATTGTTGCGGATTGCCATCAAACTTCACCCCAAGGGAGGGAGTTTCTTTTTCCAGTTGAGGAGCCCAGGGTTGGTTGGGAATGGGTGCCAGTGTGCGTGCTGTCTGGGGGGGGGGAGGATTTTCTGGGTCTTCTCCCACTGCTGCTGTGCCCTCTGCTTGATAGGCAGGTTTCAGAGGGAGGGTGCCTCCCATGGCATCATCCACGGCTGCTTCCCTTTCAGCTCCTTTTGATTGTTGTCCTGGCTCCCTTCGGATGTTGAGATTTTCCAAAGTTTCCATCACCAATTGGGTTATATGCCTCTTCAGATAGTCCTCCCTCAGGGGTGCTTCGGTCAGTCCCCCCTGGTCAGTAAGGTTTTCTAGTTCCAGTTTCCATCCCGGTTTTCGGTTGCCACGGTTGAGGGTGACTCCTCTGGTTCTCTCATCCCATCCATCTTTCTTCCTGATGCCAATTGACCAGCGGGATTCCCCAGGTTTACCTCATCCTCTCTGATGGGGTGCACAAGGCAGGCATCTGACTGGGTGGTGGTTACTGTCTCCCCCCAGCAATCGGTTTCTCCCAGCTCTCTACTTCGTTCAGATATGGTTTGCAAGGTCCCCTCAGTAGAGCAAAGATTGCTTCTCTGGGTTGACCATTTTGCAGATTGTGCTTTCTTTAAGGATCGCCTCTCCTTCCAACCTAAGAAAGTACGAACTCTTGAAACAAAGTTGTTCAAAAGGATTCTTTTATTAAGCCAAAGTGAAAGCCATCCAGCTAAAGCACAATCTGAATACCCTTAGGCAAAACAATAGGATTAAGGTGATAGAGACCCCTCCCTTTTGGTCAGAATGCAGATTTTGGCCAATCCACAAGTGTGAAGGTATTTTCTTTACTATTTCTTTTGAGACCCGGAACAACCATGCATTCCCACCAGTACCCTTTAAAGTGAGACAACCCAGATGACTGTCATATAAATTCCTGCAGGTAAAGTTCCCTTCTCAGGCCCCTTGGCACCAGGATATAGGTTGTAAAATATCTGATGGCACAGGCCGTGCTCCCCCTTCTCCACTTGAATGGCAGTATCACATTTTTTGGGGATCTGACACAGCTTTTGATTAAAGGGTCACACAGAACAGAATATATGACGGAGATATATTTTCATAAAATGGATGTTTTGGCTCAGCATAATATGTGAACATTAACTTACATAAGATCTTTCCAGTATCACCTGGGGTAGGAATAACCCAGCAGGTCTCCTTCTGCCTATATATATATATTTTCCATTCTAAGTGCATATTCTGAGATCCTTCTCTAAATGGTGTAGCTAACTAGAGGGACTGTTTTGATAACTATACAATCTCCCAAAGGAATCTATTTTTAAGCCTCTGAGCTTTCAACAAGTTTGTTTTTGGATTCTTGGACTAATGTCTTCTATTATTTGTTTAAAAGAAGAAATCCACCATGATTTCCTTTGAAATGTGACAACCTATCAGAAGTTTCAAGTCAATTTTGTGTAGTGGTTAAAGCATCAGGCTAGAAATCAGGTGATCAGGAATTCTAGTTTTGTCTCAGACATGAAAACCTGCTAGGTGACATTGATTATTTACTCCCTCTCGGCTCAACTTATCTCACAGGGTTGCTGTTGTGGGAAAAATAGGAGGAGGAATGAGTATTTATTTATTTGATTGCTATAACTGTCCATCTCAACAAGTGACTCTGGGTGGACATCATGTTCAAGGTGACATATTGAGTTATTTGTAAACATAATAAAAGTGGTGTCAGATCCCTAACCGTGATACTGCCATTCAAATGTTACTCAGGGCAGTCCTAAATAAACTCCATGCAGCAAAGCTCTATGCCAGTGATGACAAACCTTTTCGACATTGCGTGCCAAAAGTCTGAATGCAGGAGCACGACAGTGCTCCTGTGTGCCAGCACGCAGAATGCAATGTGTGCCCCGCACTATCCCCCCCTACTTTTTCCAAGATGGCCAGCATTCCTCTTACCAAAGGACAACTAGGTACTGGCCCGTTCTGTGGCGAGACAGCCTTTCCCCAGCCAACGCATGGCAGGGCCAAGAGTGCTGCCAGGAAAGCTCTTAATGTGTGGCTTGCCTGGGTTCTTTTCTGCTGGGAGCTGCCAGGCCCTGGCTCGGTGTGGCACCCCACCTGACCCCCACCACTGTGCTGCCTGTGGTGGGCCTGTGGGCCTGTCACCTGACCCCCATCACACCTGCTGCTGCGCCACCAGCCGAGCCAATGCCGGGAAAGGAGCAGCATATGGGGCAGCCAGCCACCCAGCCAGCAAATGCTGCCCCATGCACCTGAGCAGGCCAGTCGCTCTTGCCCTTCCCCCTGCAGCCTGCGGCTCCCAGCAGGGAGGAGTCCAAGCAAGTCACACGGGGGCTTCCCTGTTCGGGGCTTCCCTGTTGGGGCCGAGAGCACTTTTGCTGTACACCGCCATCCTTTCTCCAGGGAAGAAGCGAGCTGCCGGAGGAGCAGGGAGCTGGTCTGGTGGCTTCCTCCAACCCAGCTGCCTGCTCGCTATGATGCTGGCAACAATGGAGGCTTGCTTTCCTGCCCCAAGCACAGCACACAAGCTTTCCCCGATGCTTCCAAAGCCTTGGTGCAGGGCTGAGGGTGGGCGGGAGGCAGAGAGGGAGGAGCAGGCAGCTGCTATGCCTCGGGGCTCCAGGGAAAGGTGGCCGAAAGCTGCATGCGGAGGCCACCGATCATGAGCCCTGGGGGCACCTGCTTATCTTCCAAGGGAACGGCTCAGTTACTTCAAAGCAAGTGGCTGGGAAGCTTCCTCACTGAGAGAGGGGCAGACGGATGCTGTGCTTATAGGGGGGAATGGCACCACACACCTCCCTTCCCCCCAGCTGACTCCAATCCCGGCCCTGCCTCTCCTCAACCTCTTTCAACTCTGGAGTGTATTGTTCTCCTCAGCTTAGCACTGTTTTCAATCGGCTAGTGAGTCAAGAATGTGCGCACCATCCATCTGCCTGTCTCTCGGCTTCCTGGCCGCTCGCTTTGAAATAGCTGAGCTGTTCTCTTGGAAGCAGGCGCCCCCAGGGCTTATGATTGGCGGCATCCATATGGAGCTTTCAGCCACCTCTCCAGGAAGCTTCCTCGCCAAGATACAGGCAGACGGAGGCATGGAATCCTGAAATCTTTTCAGACTAAACTAAAACTGATACCTGAAGAATCTGAATCTCTCCCTCCCTCCCTCCCTCCCTCTCTCTCTCTCCCTCCCTTCCTCCCTCCCTCCCTCCCCACCCCCACCTTTTCTCTTTTTTCCTTCTGAAAAATTGATTCAGTCCCAATCTCTCCTGAGAGGTTTAAGATTCTTCTTAGTCTCAAAAGATTTCAGGGCATGGAAAAGGAGAATCTCTGGCTGCCCTTCTGCTCCTTCCCCAGTGTTGACTCAGGGACACAACTGTGAAACCCATCCAGAGTTGAGAGGGGACTTCAAGACAGGGACACAATCATTGTCCCATGTTCTCCTTGGCTTGCAACAGATGGCTCGGGTGGGGCGCAAGAAGGCGAAGCCGATCGAAGTGGCTGCTGAGCACAGAGGGTGTGTGCGTCTCCTTGGGACACAGAGAAGCTAGTTGGGTTTGGATCGTGGGATGCTGAAAACTTAACCCTCAATTCTCTGCAGTTCCCCCCAACCCCCCCCCCCCCCCCACCAGTGCCTGGATAGGGTTGCTGAAAATAGAGGTGCCTGTAAATTAACATCCATTCATGTCTGAAGGCTACTCAGGAGAAATCAGGACTGGAGTGCTTATCTGCCAAATCAATTTTTTGGGAGGAAAAGAGAGGGGGGAGGGAGGGAGGGAGGGAGGGGGAGAGGGTGGGAGGGAGAGAGATTCAGATTCTTCAGGTATCAGTTTTAGTTTAGTCTCAGAAGATTTCAGGACATGGAAAAGGAGAAACTCCGGCCGCCCTTCTGCTCCTTCCCCGGCATTGTGGGGGTGCTGTGCTGCCTGTGGTTGGGCCCCTCACCTGACCTCCACCATGTCTGCTGCTGCACCGTCAGCTGAGCCAACGATCTCTATTGAGTACCCTTCAGACATGAACTGAACCCGCACTGCAGCCACACATTAATTTACAGGCACCTCTACTTTCAGCAATCCTAGCTAGGAGCTGGTGGGTGGGTAGGGGGGATCTACAGAGAGTCGAGGATTAACTTTTCAGCACCCCCCATCCCACAATCCAAACCCAACTGGTTTCTCCATGTCCCAAGGACACACACGCACACCCTGCACTTAGCAGCCACTTCTACCAGCTTTGCCTTCTTCCGCCCACCCAAGCTATCTGTTGCAAGGTGAGGAGGATGCGGGGCAATGATTGTGTCCCTGTCTTGAAGTCCCCTCTTGACTCTAGATGGGTTTCGCAGTTGTGTCCCTGAGTCAACACCGGGGAAGGAGCAGAATGGCAGCCGGCTGCCCCGCCCGCTGGTTCTTCTCAAGCATTGGCTTGGCCAGCAGCACAGCAGTAGGCATGGTGGAGATCGGGCAACGGGTCCAACTGCAGGTGGCACAGCACTCCCCCCTGACCCCCGCTACCAAGCCAGGGTCTCTGGCCACCACAGGGGGAGGTCACAATGCCCACAGTCCAGGGGACATGTGCAACTGGTGGAGTGAGCCAAGAGGGTTTCTTAGCTCTGCTTTAATGGCGGCCATATGGTCACCTGTTCAGGCAACCCATCCCCCTCCCCCCACCCTCACAGCTGCTGATCCACCAAAGCCCCACCAGCTGCATCTGCTCATCCAGCGGCTCCCAGCGGGAGAGGCCTAGGCAGGGCAGCAGAGGCCATGCATCTGGAGGCTGAAGTGGCACAGTCAAGATGCTGCCACCACCACCTGCACATATGACCCCCCCCCCCGTGCCCCGTTTTGGGCCTGGAAAGGCTTCTGCACCAAACTTTGCCAGCTTGAACAGTCTGCTACTGCTGCTGTCAGCCTTGGAAGCCATATTAGGCCAGAAGCTTCAATGCTGCCACCTCCTCATGTGTGGGAAAGTAGGAAGGGGGATTTAGGAGAGGGGAATTAGTAAACATAATAGCATTCGTCCTATCAGTCAAGGTCAGGGCAATCCAGCATCTGGAGGAAGAGTGGTCAGGGGCTGGGTCGAGGTTGAACGGACATTGATTGGAGCATGTGATCGAGTAAGGAGAAAGGGGATGGTTTGGGGAGCTTTGTATTATTGAAGGAAAACCCAGGCTTTTCAGATTCGGGATTTCCCAGGTGTGCCAGTTTACCTATTCTAGTAAAGAGAACTTTGGAAAATGCTTGCTTCCACATCTTTACTTGGAGTTGGGGTTTTTCTGGAATGCTGACATTATCCTGAATCTCACTTTTTTCTAACTGCACCCTGTAAGGGGGCTGTCGGGGGTACTGAGTCCCAGCATCTACCTAAACCTGGGTGGTGCAAAGACTCAGTGAAGATGGAGGAGAAAGGAGAAAGCGGAGAAGGGGCCACCAGGGAACTGGATGCTCAAGGAGTTTCCGACCCCTTGCTTTCCCCTGCTGAAGAAATGGGACCAGCCATGGAGGCTGCAGAGGAAGCCTTTTGGCTCAGGGCTCGGCCCAAGGGATCTGAGTCCTGGAAGAGTTGCCAGTCCAGCCCATCTCTAGGAGGGGAATTGAAGTCACCCTGTGAGCAAGACTGGAGAATGGGAACTACTGTGGAATCCGGCAACTCCTGGGATTGGGGCCGGCCACACCAAGATGCAGCCTGTCTTTAACTGGACTTCCTGAGTGATTTGAGCAGATCGAAGTGGGGAGATATGCACCCTCTTTCCAACCCCTTGAGTTGAGGTGGCAGCTACTGCAACCTACATTCACTTTCCCCAGTCTGGGGCATGGAGGGGCAGGTTGGTAGGATGCAGCTCCCCTTACCCAGCCTGAAGCACAATGGGAGGATTGGTGCAGGACAGCCATCCGGCAGCAGTGGAACACCAAGCTCAGCCGGCATAAGGTATGTAAAAACTCCAGCTTGGGGCCCCTTATCAGCCTGTCTTCTCGCTACCTCCTGCGGAGAGCATTACAGCCAGATGGGGCTTTTATCCAGGCCAGGGATGGGTCCAGTGCCAGTGGTATCTCACACCATCTGTTCCAAGCTTCCAGGGATCCCCCTGGCCCCCCTCCTATACCTCAATGATCCTGGCACCACAAGGGGGCTAATCCAGCAGCCGGGGGGGGGGACTACCCCCCTCCAGCAAAAACAGGTATCTCAGCAGCCAGGCCCCCTCCCCCAGCAGCTGGGGGGATTAACTCCCCCCTTTCAAGCCCAGCAATTCTTACAGCAGCCTGTTGGAATGCAACAACCAGGAGCAGCCCCACAACAACTTCCAGCCCAACCGGCCATGGCCAGAGTCCCCCCACCCATGAGGCCACCCCCACCCTGGTTCAGAGCAACCTTTGACGGAATGCTAGCCAAGCTAGCTTACTTCCTTAACAGGGTCTGGGCTCATGTAGATCAGTATGGAGACCTATATGAATCAGAACAAGACTTAGTGTCGGCAATCTCAGATGGGATGAAAGAGGAGGAGGCCTCTGAATGGATAGCCCAGCTGCACAATGAGGGTGCTGCAGAACTGAATGATGCCGATGGATTTATCACACTGCTCCATTCCTAATTTGATGACCCAGACTGTATAAATGAAAGCAAAGCCATGCTAAAGATCATGAAGCAAGGTAATCGACCTATAAAAGACTTTATTTGGGACTTTAGATGAGTTGCAGGGAATCTGGGCCATTGGCCTGACCGCATACTCCTACACTACTTTAAAGAAGCAATTGACCCAGAAGTCAGAAAATCCTGTGGGATCTAGGGGTTGCCTGAGCATCTCCATGACTGGTATACCATGTCCATTGCTATTGACAGAGAAATCCACCCCCTCAGCAAAATCCCAGCAAAGCAGGTGCCCCGCAGAGCATTATCTAGAAGGCCCATTTCAAAGACTATAAATGTCACCCCTCCTCAACTGGGGGGGGATGCATTAAGTGCTATCGGTGTGGACAAAGAAGACATCGAGCTTCTGAGTGCCTGGCCCCTGCCCCAGTTCCACAACAACACCCTGCCACAGCTGCATGAGGCAGGAAGGCAGATACCAGCCGCTTTGCCAGACAAGCCGTTAAAATTCCCCTCCCCACGGAAGAAAGCAATGACCCTCTGGCAAAAGAAACCCCTCCCAGCATGACTAGCAGAGAAGAAGACCCGATGGTGAATGCACCCATCCCCCCCTTCTCAATTAAAACTGGTGCTGCCAGAGACAGGGAAACAAGCAGAACTCCCAGCAATAATAAATACTGGCTGCACTAGATGTTTAATCAGCATTAAAGTTGTAGAACAATTGGGGATCAGGACAACACCCTTAAAGCACCCAATTAAATTTCACCAGGTGGATGGAATGTTAATTGGGGGAGTCCCTGCCACCCAAATTACTGAACTGATTAAATTAGAGATGGGAATACATCATGAATTTATACAGTTTATAGTAATCCCAAAGATGTCAGAATCTATCATACTGGGCCTGGCTTGGCTGGACAAATGGGGCCCCACCATAAAATGGAAAGGTGGATACCGAAAAATCAGAATAGGGGTTGGCCCAACACCCCCTTTCCCTCCCCCCAAACACCAACCTACCCAGAACAGCCAGCGGCCAGAAACAGCAGCAGCTTGTTCAAATGGGCCTCCAGGTGAACACCAAATCCCTAAAGTGGCCCACAGACTGCGCCATCGAATAACAACCGGGGGTTAAATTGCCAAAACCTAGAATGTACTCCATGACACCTGCTGAGATGATTGAATTGAGGAAGTACATTGACACCAACCTAGCCAGAGGGTTCATCAAGCCTGCGAAATCCAGCATGGTTGCCCCAGTATTGTTTAAAGAGGAAAAAGATGGTACTTTAAGATTATGTATCGATTTTCGGTCTGTCAATGCCATTTGCATACAAAATACCTACCCCCTCCCACTGATGAAGGACTTACTGAATCACCTATCAAAAGGAAAAATTTTCACCAAGCTAGATCTAAGAGAAGCCTACTACCGAGTTTGCATAAAGGAGGGAGACGAATGGAAGACTGCTTTTAACTGCCTCTTGGGCAGCTTCCAATTCTGGGTCATGCCTTTTAGACACCAGGGGGACCCAGGGGTCTTCATGCAACTGATCAACGAAAGTTTGCATGAGCATTTATATCAGGGGGGTCTTGTCTCGATGACATTCTTATATTCAGCAAAAACATGAAAGACCGTGTCAAATTGGTCAGATAAGTGCTGAAGAAACTCGTAGCAGCCAAACTTTATGCAAAATTGTCCAAATGCGAGTTCCATAAGGAAGCCCTTGACTACCTGTGATACAGGGTGTCGAATAAGGGGATTGAAATGGACCCAGAGAAGGTGTGGGCAGTACTGGACTGGCAGCCCCCACGCACCCATAAGCAGCACCAGAGCTTCCTGGGGTTTGCAAACTTTTACAGACAATTCATCCCTTCCTTCGCTGAGGTTGCACTCCCTTTGACAGAATTGCTAAAAACGGGCCCATCTCCCACCAAGCCAAAACCTAGCCAGCCCTTAGCTTGGACAATGGACTGCCAAAAATCCTTTGAACTGTTAAAACACCTATTTGCAGTGGAGCCGATCCTACACCATCCTGACCCAAATAAGCCCTTCGTGGTTCAGGCAGACACAAGTGATGTGGTGGTGGCGGCTGTTCTACTACAAAGGGACCCCCCAGAACAATCTAATACTGTGTGCTTATGTATCAAGGAAGTTAACGGACACTGAGCAGTATGGGAAAAGGAGGCGTTTGCAGTGCGATGGGTTCTCCTGTCCTGGAGACACTTCCTGGAGGGGGTGGAGGAGCCTTTTGAGGTTTGGGCTGACCACAAGAATCTCAAGGTGCTGAAGACCCTGAGGACGCTTTCTCCAAAGCAGGTTTGTTGGGCTCAATATTTCAAATGCTTTAACTTTAACCTGAAATATATCCCTGGGGGATAAGAACTTTCTGGCTGATGCTCTCTCCCGCAATCCCCAATTTGACAGCTGACGGAAAGACATAGTTCACGCCATGATCTCAGAGACTCAGCCAGCTGCCCAAGGCCGCACCAGAGTGCAAACGCACCAGGGTTCTAATTTCCCCGAAGACAAGTTGACAGCAGAGCTAAAAGCGGTGCTCTTTGATGACTCTTGGTTCAAAGAAAACCAGACAGACCTAACCTAAGGGATGCATTGCCATGGAAGGGGAGTAAACTTTATGTGCCTCGCAGCCTGCGGCTCTTGGTACTGAAGAGGAGTCATGATTCTTGCCTAGGGGACCACTTTGGGTTTTTAAAAACCCTCCACTTGACTAGGAAGCAATTCTGGTGGCCAAAGATGAAAACTGATGTGGAAGATTATGTGAGGAGCTGTGCCACCTGCGCCACCATGAAGTACCAACCAGGGAAGCCCCCTGGACTTCTCCAGGCTGTGGCCAAACCCACAAAGGCCTGGGAGGAGATTGGATGGACTTCATAGTTGAGCTCCCTGACAGTGGGGACAACTGGGTCATTTGGACTGTCATTGATCTATTCTCCAAGCAAGCCCACTTCACTGCCTGCAGCGGACTACCCTTGGCCAGAAAACTGGCAAAGCTATTTGTGAAACACATCTACAGGCTATATGGAGTCCCAAGAAGAATAATATCAGACTGCTGGGTCCAGTTTACCATTAAGTTATGGAGGGAGTTTCTACAATCCATTGGGTCATCCCAGGGTCTTAGCTCAGCTTTTCACCCGTCGACTAATGGATCGGCTGAAAAATTGAACTCAATGGTGGAACAGTACAGAAGTCACTTATAATAATGCAGTACACAGCAGTACTGGGTTGACTCCTTTTCAAATAACTACGGGCATGGACTTTGTGTCGATGCCTGAGTTGCCTAGAGAGCTGCCCGCTTCCATGTCCTTAATGGACTGGATGACCTGGTTGAAAAAGAGTTGGGAGAATACTAAAAAGGCTTTGGCAGAGTCAGCGGAAAAATATAAGGCCCAGGCTGATAGACATTGGGGTCTCCAACCACCTTTCCGAATAGGTGATAAGGTGTATTTGTCAACCAAATACCTAAGATTGAAGGTGCCCAGAAGAAGTTTAGACCCAAATTCATAGGTCCCTTTTCTATAGTGAAAGTGATTAATCCAATGACTGTCCAATTGAGACTCCCCTGCATATTAGGGGAAATACACCCCGTTTTCCACAGCAGCTTATTGAAACCAGTCAGAGAATCTACCCCCAGACCTTTGCCAGCTGCTCTGTCCCCTCCTTTAGTAATACAAGGGGAGAGTCATTATGAGGTGAAGAAAATCCTGGACTCTAGACTCTACAGGGGTCGATTACAATATTTGGTGCACTGGAAAGGCTACCTTTTGGCTGAAGCTACTTGGGTTAAGAGGCTTGGGTTGGAATGTGAAGGCTGATGCACTCGTGAAACAATTTCATGACAAATTTCCTGACAAGCTGAAAAGTCCTCCTGGAGGGGGGGGGGATTAAAGGGATTGATGCTAAGCATTAACACCTTCTTTTGTGTTTTGTCTGTTTTATTTTTCAGGATGTGATTCTTTCTGCAGGGGGGGATGCCTGTCAGGCTTGGAAGCCATATTAGGCTGGAAACTTCAATGCCGCCACCTCTTCATGTGTGGAAAGTAGGAGGGGGGATTTAGGAGAGGGGAATTAGTAGACATAATAGCATTCTTCCTATCAGTGAAGGTCAGGGCAATCCAGCATCTGGAGGAGGAGTGGTCAGGAGCTGGGTCAAGGTGGAACAGACCCAGGTGATCGACTGCGAGAAAGGGGATGATTTTGGAAGCTTTGTATTATTGAAGGAAAGCCTGGGCTTTTCAGATTCAGGATTTCCCAAATGTGCCAGTTTGCCTATTCTACTAAAGAGAACTTTGGAAAATACTTGCTTCCGCTTCTTTACTTGGAGTTGGGGTTTTTCTAGAACACTGACAGCTGCTCCTCCTCCTCCCGCCAACCTCGAGCTCCAGGCAGCATCCATCATGGCCATTCATGCCGGCAAAGGTTAGCGCAACCCTCTCCAGCCACTTCTTCCAAGAGAGCATGACCATTTCCCAGATGGCGTGCCTCTTACCGCTTACCGCACTCTCCTCTGGTCCTCCTGGGGGGCAACTCATTTCTCCTTCTCCTGGCTGAGAGGGGTGAGGGCGGCACGCTGGAACCCAGAAGAGGAAAAGGAGCAGAGCTGGGGCTTCCTTGTCTCCCTGCCCGAGCCAAGTAAAAACATAAACTACAAACATTAAAATACAATTAAAAAGATATATATAAATTTGGCCCCATGATTAAAAATTATAACAAACAATTAAAAACATTTAAAAAGGTGTTAGGCCAGCCCGGCTTGCTGGAAAAAGAAGGTTTTAAGGGCACGACAGAAGGTGCCGAGGTCTTGGATTCTCCTTATCTCTGGGGGCAGCTGATTCCAGAGAATAGGTGCCCCCACAGAGAAGGCCCTCACCCTGGGGATCACCAGCCTGCAATGTTTGGCTGATGGCATCCCGAGGAGGCCCTCTTTATGGGAGCACACAGGTCAATGGGAGGCTATCGGTGGCAGCAGGCGGTCTCGAAGATAACTAGGTCCTATGCCATGGAGCACTTTAAAGGTGATAACCAACACCTTGAAGCGCACACGGAAGACCACTGGGAGCCAGTGCAGCTCACGCAGGAGAAGTGTTGTATGGGAGCGCCATGCGGCTCCCATGCCTACCCTCGTGGCTGCATTCTGGACCAGTTGGAGCCTCTGAGTGCTCTTCAAGGGGAGCCCCATGTAGACAGTGTTACAGTAGTCCAGGCGAGAGTGACTGTGCACAGGAAATCCTGATCAAGAAGGGCAAATTAAAAAAAAAACACTGTTATTTGGGTCATAACAGACTTATTTTCTAAACAAGCTCATTTTATTCCTTGTCAAAAGATCCAAACAGCCAAAGCATTAGCAAAATTATTCCTGATACACATTTATCGTTTACATGGAGCTCCACAGAAAATCATTTCTGATAGGGGGGTCCAATTCACATCAAAATTTTGGAGGGCATTCCTAATACTACTTGGCACCACCCAAGGCTTAAACTCTTCCCATCATCCGATGACCTATGGGGCTGTAAAAAAATGAATAGGGTGTTAGAGCAATATTTAAGCTGTTTTATTCATTAGCAACAAGATAACTGGATTGAAAGATTACCATTTGCAGATGTGGCATTCAACAACTCTGTACACTCTCGCACAGGCTACACCCCTGTTAAAATAGCCTCAAGCCAAGATTTCACCCCCATGCCAGAACTACCAACAGAAACACCACCGTCCCCTCCCTGAAGGAATGGATAGAAACCCTACAAAACACTTGGCCTGTGTCAAAGCGTGAATCAGCTTCGTTCCCCCCCTGGGGAAACTGTGATTAATTAGAGTTGACTGGATCTTGTTTCCCATGGTGTATACTCTCCAAGAAAGAAAATCCAAAGTACAAAATCTAAGAAACATTTTTATTTTGAAAGTAAAAAAAACCTAGCTAACTACATCGTTACCGGCAGTGATATCTCAGAGACAGACAAAAGAGAAAGTAAGTCAGGAAGTTAGAAAAGAAAGAATGTAGACATGCGCAGTAGTTCAAAGTAGTGCTTATCTTAGAGATAAGGTTCTCTGGCAAGCTACCATAATGTTCAGAATGGAAGTTCAGCTGGCAAATACAAATAATGCAGTGACAACCTCTTCTTTTGTCAGTTGAGTGGACATCAGGTATAGTCATCAATTAAGGCACATCTTCTTATGCAGATACTCATGCTGAAAGTGGTTTGTTGAGCATATCAGCAAACTGATCATGTGTAGACACATACTGCAATTTTACGAAACCTTGTTTCACTAATTGTTTGATATTTTTGTAACGGACGTAAATATGTCTGGACATAGAAGCTATGAAATGTGAGTCAGAAATATAAACCACAGATTCATTGTCTTCCATCATGGTGATCAGTCGAATCGGGTATAGATATCTGTGACTTCAAACCATGTTAGAGAATTACATGCATCTGAAACACAAGCATATTCAGCTTCAGTAGATGAATAAGAAACAAAATTCTGTTTTCGCACATGCCAGTAAACAGGACATCCATTTAAGAACTTCATATAACCTGAAGTACTTTTACGTGATTTCTTATCACTCACCCAATCAGAATCAGCATAACAACATAATTCTGCATGATCAGTATGTGTTGGTTCTAACAATAACTTCATGTTTTTAGTGTGCTTTAGGTATTTCAATAATTTCTTAACACATGTCCAATGAAACTGTTTTGCCTTACCTATGTGTCAAGACAAGAGATTAACACTAAGTGCAATGTTGGGTCTAGTCCAACTACTAATATACAACAGTGACCCAATAACTGAATGATAAAGTGTTTGGTCTTTAAATTCAGGACTTGATTCATGTGCTAAGTTGTGAAAATCTGTTTGCATGGGTATGTGTCCTGTATTAGCATTTTTCATGTTGCAATGATGCAAAATTTGCTCAAAGTTATCCTCTTGTGAAAGACTAAACCCCTTCTGCGTTTTGACAATCTGAACACCTAAATAATTGTTAACATGACCTAAAGATTTCAATGTGAAGTATCTCTGCAAAGCTTTAGCAAAATTCTCACTCATCTGCTTATTTGGACCAATATAAACAATATCATCAACATAAACAAGAACTATCTCATATCTATTATCAGATCTTTTTGTGAACACGCATTCATCAGTTTTGGACTTAATAACGCCCATTGAATTTAGTTTGTCAGTAAGACATAAGTACCATATTAAACCAGACTGTTTCAGACCATAAAGACTTTTGTTCAGAAACCAGGTATCCCCTTCTTGCTGTCGGAACCCTGGAGGACCTTTTACATAGATCTCCTCATCTAGGTCAGCATGTAGATAAGCCTTGTCAACATTGAACTGGAAAGCTTCTAAACCAAGGGTACTTGCAGTGGCTAAAGCAATTTTTACACTTTCAGTCTGGACTGTCGGTGAGTAGGTATTTGTGTAGTCCTCAGGATAACGTTGAGTGAAACCCTGAGCTAGAAGTCTGGCCTTGTACAATGACTCACCATTTGGCTTCTTTTTGATTCTGTAGACCCATTGAATGCCAGTGACCCTTTTATTTGCTGGAGGTTTTGCAGGCATAAATACCTTAAGTTTCTTTAGACTGTCCATTTCAGCCTGCATTGCCTCATACCACTTCTCTTGCTTTGAGTCAGGAAGATATTTGATTTGTGTGAACTTATTGGGAGGAAGTGTAACAGTATAAATCAAAGGCAAGGGTGTTTTTGTCAGTTGCCATGAATATCACTGTGGAGAGATCCCCTCTTGGAAAGCCTCGGAACAGTTGTCTATTCTTCTTCCATTTCATCTTCGTCTTCACCATCGTCGCTAGCGTCAGCATCCACAGCTGGCAAAGATGGAACATCAGGTTGAGAAGAACTAGTGGATGGAACATTTGCTTGTGAATCTTGGTCATCAGGCTGCGTGGCATCAGCAACATCATCTCTAGGAAAATAAACTCCAGGATCATTGGAATGAATCCTGGACCAGTCAGCATCTTCCTCAGAATTGGCAGATTGGGAAACCACTATTACATGCTTGGAGTCAATAAATTTGCTCCATTTTGAGTTATCATCAATACCCATAAATCTTATCCTCTTTGCTGCTGGACCTCCTTTCCTTCTTTGAGCTAAGGGAATGTTCACCATAGTGTATGAACCAAAAATATGGAGGTTCTTGAAATCTGGCTTGTACCCATACAACATGAAGAAAGGAGTCTGATTTGTTACACTACTCCAAGTACGGTTGACAATATAATTTGCATATTTAATAGCTTCACCCCAGTATGGGTTACTGAGGTTGGTGTCTTCTAGGAGACAACGCATCATGGTTTGCAGAACCCATGTGCGTCGAGCAATGGCCACTTGATTAATCTTTGTAATGGCATCTTTCCATTCATAATTCAATGAGTTAATAATAATGCTGATCATTTGACAATCATCAATATTATAGCCTCTTTCACCCAAATCCTTTCTTATTCCTTTCATTTTTGTTAAATGTTCTCCAATATATTCATCAGGTTTTAATCTCGAACCATGGAACTCAGACAAGAGCAAACATGTAGATTCAATTGAAACAGGCCAGTAGCATGTTTCTAATTGGGCCCAAATTTGTTGGGCAGTTGTATAAGGTGGAAAAGTAACCTGCAGTTCAGTATCCATGGATATCAATAATGTTGTGCATGCTTTAGTATCTAAGTCTCTTATTTGAGGAGCCCATGGCTGGAGGATTAAACACCATGCAATGGGTATCTTCTCTACGGAGTAAAAGTCCAACCTCACTGACCCATGCTTTATAATTTTGTCCTGAATGCTTTAATTTTGAATCACCAGCCAGTGGAACAATAGAAGATGCCTGTTGAGGAATGTACACCTGAGGTTCTGGCTGTGGAAGTAAAGGCACTTGTGGTTGAAGCTGAGGATGTTGTACTTGAACCTGTGGTTGCTATAATCTGGCTGCCACTTGTGCATGACCTGCCATATTAATATGGCCTGCTGGAGGGACTGGCACTTGTCTTTGCTGCATTAAACATTGTTGTACCCCATCTAAATTAGGAATTTGAACAAAAAAATCATCAGAACCACCAGGGAGTGCTAAGATTTGAGCCTATGGAGATACGTGCAGCATTGCAGCCTGCCAACTTGATTGAGAGCCTTGCTTCTCTATCAACATCATGTGAAATCTGAGAAGGGACAACATCACTAGACACATGTGATGTGTACACAGCTCTCTATTCTGATTTGCCTGACATGAAACCCTCCTGGGGGAGTGGCTTTGGCTTTGAAGAAGGAGGCAAAATGGAGGACTCAGGAAAAAGACAAGAGTCCCGCTTATCTGTCTTAAGTAAGCAACAAACGCTTTTGCCTTGTGCAGCTCATGTTCTAAAAATTCTATTTTATCAATATAGCTTTGCACAGCCTTATTATGCATAATTTCTTCAGGGCTTAAAGGAATTTCAGCTATCTCCTTGGGTAAAGAAAACCCAGCCGCTTGTGGAATTTTAGGTTTGACACCAAGCCTTTCAAATTCCTGGGCTTCTTTAGGAATTGCTTGTGAGTATGCAAAATTAGAAGAGAGCATCACTGACCTCCGTAACAGCACATCGTCTTCAAGATAAGCAGTTCCAACAGCACCTTCAACATCACCTTTCTCCAGCCTGGTTCCTGAAGCAATCAGTGTTTTAAAAGTTGAAAGCCTGTGTAAAAGCCTTTTCACATCTTCATGAGAGAGATCAGGGAGATCAGAGAGATTTATATCTTCAGCAGATTGTGTTCTGTATTTGGGTTTCTTCTTTCTTGGCATATTTGCAATAAAAAAATCAGTGTACCTCAGTAGCTGAAAACTAATTGCCTATTCGCTTATCAGTTGAGTAACAGCCAAGGAAAACAATAAATCAGACCAAACTCTGCTACCATTGTCGAAACGTGAATCGGCTTCATTCCCCCCCTGGGAAAACTGTGATTAATTAGAGATGACTGGATCTTGTTTCCCATGATGTATACTCTCCAAGAAAGAAAACCCGAAGTACAAAGTCTAAGAAACATTTTTATTTTGAAAGTAAAAAAAAAACAAAAAAAGCTAACTACATCGTTACTGGCAGTGATATCTCAGAGACGGACAAAACAGAAAGTATGTCAGGAAGTTAGAAAAGAAATAATGTAGACATGTGCAGTAGTTCAAAGTTAGAACTACTCAAAGTTAGAGATAAGATTCTCTGGCAAGCTACCGTAATGTTCAGAAAGGAAGCTCAGCTGGCAAATACAAATAATGCAGAGACAGCCTGTAGTTAAATTACACTAAAGGATGCTAGGAAGACATTCAAACACCAAGCAGACAAGAAGAGAACACTATCAAAACCTTTCCAAATAGGTGACAGTGTATACTTAGCCACAAAATTCTTGCAAAAACTACAACCCTAAAAGAAACTAGGGCCAAAATTTGTGGGACCATTTCCAATCACTAGGATCATCAATCCAGTGACAGTAGAATTAGCACTCCCCAAAACACTCAGACAAGTACATCCAGTCTTTCACATTAGCCTGTTAAAAAGAGAAGTCACTTCCTCACTTAGACCTCAAACCCCTGCACCACCCACATCCATAATGGTTAAGGGTAAGCAACATTTTGAAATCAAAGACATACTTGATTCTAGAATCCATCAAGGGAAGACCTAATACCTAGTATCAGGAAAACACCTACCCCCTTCCTAAAAACGAATGGGTGGACAAAAACATGTGATTGCTCCCACACTCTTAAAGAAATGCCACACCCAATACCCACACAAACCTTGCTAAAATACTATAATGGCTCTCTTTCTTTATGTCTTACAGGTGGACCTATCTTTTTTCCAAGGAGGGCAGCATGTCAGACCCCTAACGTGATACTGCCATTCAAATGAAGGGAGGGGGGATCATGGGATAAGCTGTATTTTTATAATCTTTTTCCTGGTGCCTAAGTGCCCTGCAGTATTCTCACCTTCTTTGAAATATAATAAGGAGGGAGGGCCATGTGGATTGTTTCAGTTTGTTGAAAGTGGAAAAAGACCCTGGGAACGGCTCCTTATCTGTTTCTCAGGACAGCAATTACAAAAACATCTTTGCACCTGTGGATTGGATGAATCCACATTAGGATTAGAGGGAGGGATTCTAAAGCCCTATTTCTAACTATATAGTTTGGGAGGGAATTTAGAGTTTGCTTTGCCTGTCTTGCTATCACTTCTTCTCAGCAAAAAGTTCCTTTTGAAATACCACTGTCAGCACTCCAAGCCGCATTCTACATCGAGTGCTATGGACTTCTTTACCCATTCCCCAGAGCCCTAGTCAGTGCCATTTCAGAAGGGTTGGAAGGAGAAGCAAGGAGGTAGTCAGCAGCCCTTTACAAGAACAGGGCCCCCCAACTGCAAGATGCAGATGGGTTCTTACAACTGCTATGAGCCCAGTTCAAACAGGCAGAGGAGGACCCCTATGTGGAGGACGAGCTCAGAAACCTAATGCAGAAGGGGAGGCCCATCAAAGAGCATATCCATGAATTCAGAAGAGTCATTGGGACCTTACCTCCCTTACCAGAGTGACTACTGGTATATTTCTTCAGAACAAGCCTAGATAAGTGAATTGCCCAAGTGACCGCTTATCGGGAAATCACGAACTGACTCTCCGAATGGTTCCGGGTAGCGATGCAAGTCGAGAGAGGGCTGCATGCCAATGACATGTTAAAGCAACCAGATGCCAAGGAGAGAGGCCAACCGGACCAGGGACTACAGAGTAGATGAGGAACTACTATGGCCTACCCAGGGACCAGTCATCCCACAAAGCCCATTGAGGTGCTACAAATGTGGGGGAACTGGCCACCTGGCAGCAGCTTGTGGAACCCCGAGACTGAGGCCAAACCCACCACCCAAGGCATGACCAGAATGAGGGCCCAAGCATGCCACTAACGCACCATGAAAACTCCCTCTGGATACAGAGGTCTTTGCCCACCTGACGGAAACAAGGGGGATCTCAGATGATGGAAATCAATCCCCCAAATCATATGACAGCGAGGACGATGGTGAAGATGACCCAATGGTGAGTGGACCCATCCACCCTTTTCTCTTCCCCATATGCCTAACAGCCCCAAAAACAGGGACCCAGGGGACTTTCCAAGCCCTAATAGATTTGGGCTGCACAAGGTGCCTGATTAACCTACCCACAGTCCTAAAATTGGGGATCCGAGCTAAAAAGCTCAACCACCCAATTCGATTTGAGCAAGTTGGTGGATCCTTAGTAGGGGGGACTTATGCCACACACTTGACCGAGCCAGTGAAGCTGGAGCTAGCAAATCACTGGGAAACAATTCAATTCATAATAGCCCCCAAAATGACAGATCCAATCATACTGGGACTCTCTTGGCTAGACAAGTGGGGCCCAATCATCTGGTGGCAAGAGGGAACCCGCAGATTGAGGATAGCAAAGGGCCCCCAACCTCTGCCACCTAACCAAAGGAAGACTCCACCGACACAAGGGTCCCACTCTAAGGGTACAACAGAGCAACTGGTGGCCGCATCCAATAGCTCCCATGAAACAGAACAGATCCCAAAGGAGTACCAAGACCTTGCAGAGGTATTTAGAGAGGCTGAGTATGACACACACACACACACACTGGGAGGCCGATTGCGCCATCGAGATCATCCCTGGGGCAAAACTACCTAAACCTAAATTGTATGCCACGACGCCCTGTGAAATGCAAGAAATGTGAAACTACATAGACAAGAACATGCAAAGGGGTTTAATTGAGCCAGCCATACCACGGATCGCGGGACTGGTCCTCTTCAAAGAGAAGAAAGATGGCTCTATACGCCTGGTGGTTGATTTTAGAGGTATCAGTGGTGTCTGCGTACACAACTTATATCCCCTTCCCCTCATGAAAGATATGCTAGCCCACCTGGCTAAAGGAAAGGTTTTCACCAAACTAGACCTCAGTGAAGCCTACCACCGGGTATGCATCAGGGAAGGAGATGAGTGGAAAACAGCATTCAACTGCCCCCTAGGGAGTTTCCAATTTAAGGTGATGCCATTTGGACTACAGGGAGCCTCGGTGGTGTTCATGCAGTTGATAAATAAGGTTCTGCATGAGGACCTCTATAAGGGGGTCCTTGTTTACCTAGATGACATTCTCATTTACACAGAAACCATAGACGAACACATAACCCACGTCCGCCAAGTGCTGGAAAAACTGCTGAGGGCAAACCTATATGTCAAACTATCAAAATGTGAGTTCCACCAGTCACGGCTAGACTACTTGCGCTACCGAGTGTCAAACAAGGGGTAGAAATGGACCCGGCCAAAGTACACTCAGTCCTAAACTGGCAACCCCCTCGCACCCACAGACAACTGCAAAGCTTCCTGGGGTTAACGAACTTCTATAGACAATTCATCCCCTCTTTTTGCAAGAATTGCCAAACCTCTGATGGACCTCCTAAAAACAGGGAGTTCAGCAACCGAACCCCACCTAGGACAACCTCTACAGTGGGACCTGGCCTGCCAATGGGCATTTGAAACACTAAAAGAAATGTTTGCAAAAGAACCAGTCTTGAAGCATCCTGACCCCGAACAACCCTTCATCATCCAAGCAGATGCCAGCAATGTGGCAATGGGGGCTGTGCTACTCCAAAAGAACAGCCAAGGAAATCTACAACCTTGTGCCTACACATCCCACAAACTCACCGGCACAGACAGACGATGGACAGCGTAGGAAAAGGAAGCATTCACAGTAAGATGAGCGCTGTTGACCTGGCAACACCTGCTAGAAGGAGGCCAGAGACCATTCGAAGTTTGGACTGACCATAAGAATCTGGAGGCCCTCAGGACCCCACATAAGTTATCACCCAGGCCCAATACTTCAATTGTTTCAACTTCGAGTTGAAGCACATCTCAGGGGGGAAGAACTTTCTGGCCGATGCCCTCTTCTGAATGCCCCAATATAACAGTGAGCGGGAGCAGGTGATGAATGCCATCATCCCCTCTGCCCAAGGAGTGGTCAAGTAGTCTCCATACAGCAACGTCGCAAACAGCATGGCCAACCAGCAAGTGATGTAATGACAAGACAGAAACATTGGCGGACCCCTGGTTTCAAGACAATCAACATCTCTTGACAAAAAGGGATCACCTAGCATGGAAGGGGACAAAACTCTATATCCCAGAGACTCTACGCACCCTGGTCCTCAAGAGGAGCCACGACTTTAAACCAGCAGGGCATTTCGGCTTCCTAAAGACTCTGCACTTAGTACAAAGACAGTTCTGGTGGCCCCACATGAGAAGAGACATAGACAGTTATGTAAAAAGTTGTACCATCTGTGCCATGATGAAAACCCAACCAGGACAACCTCCCGGGCTGCTGCAGCCAGTAGCTGAACCGACAAGGCCATGGGAGGAGATTGCAATGGACATCATAGTAGAACTGCCGAGGAGCAATGGAAACACAGTGATCTGGACTGTAATAGACTTATTCTCCAAACAGGCACATTTCATACCCTTTGCCAGGCTACCCTCAGCCCGTCAGTTGTCCAAACTGTTCCTGAAACACATCTACTGCCTGCATGGAGTGCCCAGAAGAATCATCTCCAATCGAGGTATCCAGTTCACAGCGAAATTCTGGAGGGAATTCCTAAATCCATAGGGTCATCCCAAGGCCTCAGCTCAGCGTTTCACCCGAGCACCAATGGGGGGGCGGAGAGATTGAATGCCATGATAGAGCAATACCTACGATGCTACGTCGACTACCAACAGTCTAATTGGGCGGACCTCCTATCTTTTGCGGAGGTCGCATATAATAATGCTGTCCACAGTAGCACCGGACTAACCTCATTTAAGATAGTGAGTGGTATGGACTTTGTCCCCATGCCAGAGTACCCAAGTGCCCCCTTCCTCAGTCAGTTTTACCGATTGGATGGAAATGTTGAAAGAAACCTGGGAGAACATCAAGAAGGCATTAGTCAAGGTGGCACAATCCTATAAGAAACAAGCAGATAAGCACCGAATTCCCCAAAGACCATTCCGAGTGGGAGAGAAGGACTACCTCTCCACCAAGTATTTGAGACTCAGACTCCCGAGCAGGAAACTGGGCCTGAAATTTATAGGAGCATTCCCTATAGTAAAAGTAATCAACCCGGTTACAGTACAACTGCAACTGTCCCGACTACTAGGGAGGATACACCCGGTTTTCCACAGTAGCCTCCTGAAACCTGTGGTGGGGTCAACTTTAAGGCCAGTGCCACATAACCCCCCAGGTCCCCTGGTCATTGGGGGCCACACTCACTATGAGATACAGCGAATTCTTGATTCGAGATGGCACAGGGGACACCTCCAATTCTTAATCAAGTGGAAGGGTTACCCTTTGTCAGAGGCTTCCTGGGTGAAAAGCAGAAATATCCAAGATGACTGCCTTATAGCCAAATTCCATGCAGATCACCCGGGCAAAGTGGGAAGGGGCAGGACACACACGTCCAGACTGGGTAACGGTACTTAACTTGTTGCTTGTCTTACACAGGCCACCCTGGAAAAATGAAGGAGAAGGGGCCGGATGTAAGCACTTCAAGCCGCATTCACTCTAGTGCTGACATAAGAAGGAGAAGAAGGCCATCTGGAAAGAGACATTTTGACTTTTCACCTACTTATTTCCTCTGGAGATAATATCCCCTAGGAGATGGGAGGGGAGGGGAGAAATTCCTTTGAGCTGGAGTGGGTAGATTAGGGAAAGAGTGATTTGGAAGATGGCCAATGAGACCAGAGGAGTGGAGACAGGAAGGGAGGGGTTCGCACCGGGAAGTAAGTGTTGACTACGTGGAGTCAGAAGATGAAATGTCGTGTTCAATAAATGAAATATTTTCAGCAAAGATTCTGTTTGAAATGCAATTTATTTGAGACGACCTCGAAACCTGACAACCACATTTTCAAGAGTCTTGGGAAAGGAGGGGAGTCAGGGCCTGACAGATGGGATGAATAAAAGTTAGCTCTACAGCACCATGGACAACAACTCTAAGCGAACTCCCAAAGCATTTCCTTTTCTGAAGCAATTTCTTGCCCATCAAACTGAACAAGGACAGTTGGAAAAAAATGTAAAACTTTATATCACAATTCTACTTTAATTGGAGCAATTATTTGTAACTCAGGATTTATTCAAACCAAAGGGCAG
Organism: Masticophis lateralis; assembly: GCA_030761175.1. Classification (NCBI taxonomy): domain Eukaryota; kingdom Metazoa; phylum Chordata; class Lepidosauria; order Squamata; family Colubridae; genus Masticophis; species Masticophis lateralis. The sequence continues at coordinate 1,145,251 of JAUDYJ010000008.1, forward strand.
CTCCTCTCTCCTTGTTTTAATGGAAAATGCTGGAAGAGTTGGCATTTTCCAGAAAGAGTCCTGTGCAATGAAAGACCAGATAAGCAGATGGAGCCATTCTGGATGGGCTATCAGATTGAAAACTGTTCTCTTCAAATTACAGCTGCATCTGGTGCCTGCTGTTGTACAGATTTTCTGCAATACAGCCCAGCTGAAGATGGCTGGAATCAGCTGTGGGTGCTTTTGATTTTTTTTATTTAATGTCTGTGTTTGGCTCTGTTTGACTCTCATAACTAGAGTTGGGGCTTTGAAAAGCAATAGAATGCCCATGATCTTGAAAAGGCTGCTTTAAATAAGCCTTAAGAACAAAACAATGGTTGCAATAGGATAGAAGCTTAGCTCCTTTCCATCCATAGACTGTAGTTCTTTAGGAACAAACCTCATTGTGGTGAAAGAGGCAAAAAGGGAGCAAAAAGACAAAAATAGCTGTGTTATATTTTAATAGCATTAAAGTACAAAGCTTATTTAACTAAATGGGTGCTTTCTTACTTCCTTTATGTTCTCTAAGGCCATGGAGAAAGGATTTGAGTAATTCTTCTTATTCCATTTTACAGTAAGAGTATATTTGTGCCCCTCCTCTCCTTCCTGTGCTGCCAGAAGCCTTAGGAAGTAAGGCTTTTCACCTCAAGCAAGGTGAAAAAAATATAGAGGAAAACCATCAGCCAATGCAAGACAATGGAAGATCCCAACTGGCAGTAAATCTGACCATAGGTGAACATTTAGAATGAATGGATTTTATTGAAATCCTACCATAATGGGGAAGAAAGCACCATGGGCTGGGAAATCCAGACCCCTTTCTGAAAAATTTCTATCACAAGAGTATGGTTATGGAGTTCTTGGTGCTCCCTAAGCTTGGTTGTTTTTTTGCAGGTGTTTCATTACCCAACTAACACCTTCAGTGCTAGAAAGAAGTGTGGTTTGTTCTCTGTTTATATACATGTGAATTGTTGGTGGGAGTGTTGTTTTTAGTAGTTCCTTGATTAAAGGTAAAGGTTTCTCTGTCCGTCGTGTTGAACTCTAGAGCATGGTTCTCATCTTTGTTTCTTGGCCGAGGGAGCCAGCATTGTCTGAAGACAATTTCCATAGTCATATGGCCAGCATGATTATATACCAAAGGTGCACAGTTCACTGTTACTTTTCAACCAAATTGGTACCTATTTGTCTACTCACATTTGCATGCTTTCAAACTGCTAGGTGGGCAGGAACTTGGGCAAGTAAAAGGAGCTCACTCCATTACATGTAGCTCGGGTCTCGAACCTGGACTATCAGCTCTCCAGCTGACAAGCTCAGCTTCTTTAACACTGAGCCATCACACACCCCATAGTTCCTTGATTAGTTAACAGTAATCAACTATCTAGTAGTTTCTTGATTACTTAATAGTAAAAAAACCCTGGCTAGTCAAGCCTAAAGTAAACAACCAATCTCAGAGTGCACCAAGGACTCCACAATTCAATCCAGAACTATGAATGTTATCTTCTAGGAGTATGATTATAGTTGCACATTGATTGATCAGTGATTTGTACAGTCCTCCCCCCCTCCCCCCCCAAAAAATGCTGGGATGAACAGCATCTTCTTTTCATCAGGACATCCCTAAAGAAGAGAGAGGGAAGATAGAAAAGGACAGCAGCTTTTTTAAAAAAAAGTTATCTTAATTTCTGGTAGCCTTTATACCAGTGCCAAGTGATTCAGCTTTATAGATGCTACTGAACGGATACTATCCTTGTGTAGATGATCCTTTGACAGTGCTTTAAAACATTCAAAAATGTGCATATTTTATGTGGATCTTTTGCTATGAATTCCCAAATTAATACAGAAATTTGGAGGGTCAGTTACATTGGTTTTCTGAGCATGTAAAAGTTACACAGGGGGAAACAAAGATTGGCCCATCCTAATCCTATGAAGAACCACTTCGGTGTAGTAGTTAAAGGAACAGAAATCAAGAGACTGTGAGTTCTAATCCTGCCTCAGGGCCAATTATTTTCTGTCAGCTCTAGGAAGCAGACAATGGCAAAACACTTCCAAAAAACTTTCCCAAGAAAACTTCTGAAACTAGTCCAGGCAATCGGGAGTCAAAAACTAACTTGAAGGCACCCTCGAAAAATCAATATGGTACAATTTCAAGTAAATATGTATCTGAATGAAATACTTATTCTTCCTATTTCCTGTGTGTTTAATTTTCTTTTCAACTTGCACTGTTGGTTTCAGGCCAGTTATGGAATGGAATACTGTCTTGTATTTTCTAAAAAAAAAATAAAAAATTCCTTCCTCTTTGTTGCCTCAATGCAGAAGCCTAGAATCAGTTGCTGATTTCAGCAAAACAATAAAAAAGTTCTTAATTTTATGAGTAGCTTGGCATTTGGAATCCACAGAAGTATTTAAGAAGCTGTTGGACATCCATCTGTCAAAGATTCTATGGCTGTCTTCAGCCTTGCAGATCCATCACCATGCAAGAGGTTAGAATAAATAAATGAAGACACTTCCAATATCACTGAATAGCTTCTCACTCTGTATTCTTCTCCCTGCTGTATTTTACACTGTGGTCTTCCTAACAAAAGCTGCCACTTTGTAAATCCTCATACATGCTTTTGATATCTTTTTTCTTTTTACAATCCTGCAATCCCTTTTTATCAGAGTGATCAAAAGGGCGACTGAATGGAGCTGAGCATTTACTGGCTGGATCAGATCACACTGCCTTTTACCGCTGATCAGCTGTAGGGCAGCCCTTTGAAGTGCTGCGACAAAAGTTTAAACAGTTTTTTTCCTTTTAACCAATCTGCTGGGACTTAGGAGGCAGTGAATAGATTGGGGGCAGGGCCAGGCAGAGGTGGTATTTACCGGTTCTCTGAACTACTCAAAATTTCCATTACCAGTTCACAAGAACCGGGGAGAACCAGTAGCAACCCACCACTGGGCTGGATGCCCTTCCTGATATCTATGCAGAGTTAACAGCAGATATTTTCTCTTTGCACTCTGGTAGAGAAACATTTTCATTTCCTAGGATTAAACTCTCATCCTCCTGAGTGTGAGTTGAGCATCTTCATCTCTAGGCCACTGTGCCACTCTTTAATATTCTATTAATAATACCAGACAAATAATTACATTGTGCTTTGTTTTGTTCTTCCTCTGCATACAGCTATTGGTGGTTAGATAAAAGATAACCATAATGTGCATGATATTAAAACTTTTTATACACAGTTCTGCTCCAACTTCAGCAAGGAGAGGAGGGCTTGAGTAAAATATTCTCTATTAACCAGGCGTAAGCATTTCTATGGTGGCTTTTCAAACCACTTCTCCAGTGAATGCAAATCCTTACATCCATATCTTAGACTCTGTGTCTCCAATCTGCCAGAAGATGACATCCCCATAGGCCATTTTAGGATGACAATTATAAATATATATAAAGCTAAGCATAATAAACTTAAGTTGATTCTATCAATAAATCCCATTTGGCAACCACACTATGAGAGAGCAATAAGGAGTTGGGGAAGCAAGACACATTGCTTGTGTGCTGAAGAATGGTTTCCTGGTCTGGTTCAGACCACTTTTCATAACTCATAACTTGGATGGAAACTAATCAAGGAGAGAAGCAACCTAGAACTGAAGAGAAATTTCCTAACAGAACAATTAAGCAATGGAACAACTTGCCTCTAGAAGTTGTGAATGATCCAATGCTGGAAGTTTTTAAGAAGAAATTGGATGACTATTTGTCTGAAATTATATAGGATTTCCTGCCTGAGCAGGGGGTTGGACTAGAAGACCTCCAAGGTTCCTTCCAACTCAGTAGTGGGTTCCTCTTACCTCCACTACCGGTTCGGAACTGGGAGTGAGCATGCACAGACCTTCTGAGCATGCAGAGACCTTCTACGCATGCACAGAGCATCCATGATGACATCTGGGCCGGTGGACAGAGCCTCCCACTGCCGGCACTACTAGTTTGCCTGAACCAGGGCAAACCAGTAGAAACCCACCATTGTTCCAACTCTCCTATTCTGTTCTGTTCTGTTCTGTTCTAAAATAAATACATTTGATTAATTTGGTTCATGGCTCCAAGATTAGCTCTTCATATGTGTCTACCTCTAAACCATTTACAGGTTAATGAGGGTGGACTCTGAAGTGAAACTTGCTTTGAGAAGATGGAGGAGCTGCTGGACCATTGATTGTCCACACTTTCATTGGATAGATATTCTCACCCAAGTCTTTTCCAAGGTCTGTGCAAAGAAGGCTGGCAGTGAAAGAAATGAATTAAGTAGGGCAGTTATGGTTTATATTGAACAGAAAATTTCTCCTGCATTTTTTCCTACTAGTTTTCACATCATTTTTTTTTAGAAATTCTTTTTGAATATTGAACTTGGGATATATTTTTGTGACATTTAGAATTTTTTTCTCCAAAAAGGGAATTTGGAATAGATTTGCAATACATAAATTATTTTCATACACACTATGAATGATACTTAATACATTTCTTGATTGTTTGTTTCAAGCATTCTATTTCACTAATATGAAGAGAAGGTATATGACTACAGTAGAAAATAATCTTATTTTTAGACTGTGGTACAGAAGATTTCAATAACATTGTCATTTTTGAAAAGTCACATTTTTGCACTCAGTGAACAAGGCTTTTTTTTCAGTGTGAATATTTTCTATTGATTAATCTAACCAGTTAATTGACTGAACATTGCAACATTAGTTAATCAATATTCTTTATTTTTGGAAATTCAATGATCCAGCTCCATCTTACATGGCAAGATATCTCTGTTCTTGCTACAGCAGTTCAGAAAATATGACAAAAGTACCAGGAAATCCACCTATCTTGTCTTAATTTAATTAAATCCTGCTAACGAAGAAAGAGGCAACATTTTTGTTACCATGGGTCAACCTTTTTTTTTAAAAAAAGACATTATTTTCAGAAAGATCACAGAGTGTCTAACAGTGACAGCAATGTCCTAGGAAGGAGTAAGTGTGAAATTTGACACCTGTATCATTTTGCTTTCAAATCAGTTTTGACTTTCTGGATAAGTTCCAGTAGTTTTCTTGGCAAGATTTTCAGAAGTCGACTGCTTTGACTTCTTCCTAGGGCTGAAAAAAAAAGGATTGACCAAAAATCACCAGATGCTTGGGAACTAAATCAAAAGTAGATTTCATGGTCTCCTGTGTTTAGCCTATGCGTTAACCACTACCCCAAATTGGTTCTCTTTCCAATATTAGGCCTAGTAAAATTAATACAATATGTGTATTGTATCTATTAGAGCACTCATTTTCATTGTTCCAGTACTAGAATTCACAATTCATATATTGCTTCCTAAAAAATGATTTAAATCTATCATTCTTTTAGCATGCAAGAAAGATGATTGGCAAAATCCTGCTAACTACCATTCAATCAATATACAGTCAGTAATTAGTAAGCTTTATTCTAGATTTCTGTAACTTCTAGATTTGTTGTATCTAATAAACATCCTAGTCCCTGAACAGAAAAGATATAGATCAGGATATTCCACCGTGGATCAATATGCAGTTCTATATCATTTACCTAAGAAGGATTCCATCAACAGGTGAAATCCAGCTGGTTCTCACCGATTTGCCTGAACCGTTAGTAAATTGCTTAGGCAGTTCAGAGAACTGGTTAAAAATAAAGTGCAAGATGTCAGCATTCCAGAAAACCCCAACTCCAATTAAAAACTCCGAGACAAGCATTTCTCAAAGTTCCATTTATTAGAATAGGTATACTGGCACATCTGGGAAAACCTGAAACTGAGAGTTCTGGGTTTTCCCTCAGTAAATCAAAATTCCAAATCCAGCCGCTTCACCCATCAGTCCGTCACATGGCCCAATCACCATCCATCCCAACCTGAACTATCACTGCAACCACTCCTCCTCCAGATGAATAAATGCCATGACCTTGACCGAAGGGAAGAATGCTATTATGTCTACAATCACTCTACTGAATCCCCCCTCCTACTTTCCCAAGTGCAAGATGTTAGCAGCATGGAAGCTTCTTGTGTTAATATGACTTCCAAAGCCAACAGGCGTCTCCCCCCTGAGGGAAAAACCACACTCTGGAAAATAAAATAGACAAAGCACAAAAGAAGAGGGTTAACACATTGTTCATAAAACCACTTAATCCCCTCTCCCTGCTGCTGGAGGACCTTTTGGCACATCAGGGAATTTATCATGAAATTGTTTCACTAGTCTATCAGCTTTCACATCCCAACATTTTACCCATGTAGCTTCTGACAAAGGCTTTTCTTGGCAAAAGTTCAGAAACAAGAGATGTGAGAAAAGAAACAAATGTAGCAAGAAACAAATTTAGCAACCTTGCTTTCCTACAAAGATCCCAAGAGCTGTTGTTGCTCTTTTAAGCCTTCTGGGAGGGGCCAATCATCTCCTGGCCTTACTCCCGAGTTGCATTCTGGCAGCTCTTCGCATGTGTGCACTAGGAACAGGCTCCTCCTGTTCCTCTGCCTCTCTGCTATCTGCCTCTGGAGCAGTGGTGAAATCTAAAATTTGTTACTACTGGTTCTGTGGGCGTGGCTTGGGGGGTAATGTGACTGGGTGGGCGTGGCCATTTTTTTTTCTTTTAAAACCATTTTTTTCTATAGATTATTAAAAAATGCTTTCAAAAGGCTCTGACGATCCCAGCTGAGTTGCCTGATCGGCAGAGGCTTTTTTTCAACCTGTTTCCTCTTTTGGTATCAATGATACAAAGGCTGCTTTCCATGAAGGGGACATTTTACCCCCTTTATGTATACTACAAAATAAATCTCTGAGGTGTTCAATCATTTCTGCTTGTAAGGTTTTATAATACACCGCTGTTAAACCATCCGTCCCTGGAGCTTTAGCTGTTTTCAATTGTTTAATTGCAATAATAATCTCCTCTAATGTTATTGGTTGATTCATTCTTTCCTTTTGCTCCTTGGCAATTTTCGTAACTCTCCCTTCTTCTAAGTATTTATCTATAAGTTCATTCTGTATGTCATCTTTGGCATATAGTTTTGTATAATAATCTAGAAAGGCTTCTTTAATTATATTTTGTTGAAAAACTTCCTTCCCTCCCTACTCAATTCTACCAATAACTCGAGAACTCTGTTGTTTCCTCAGTGCGTAAGCCAACCACCTGCCCGGTTTATTGGCATTACAAAATGTATTATGTTTTGCAAATTGTAAGTTAGTTGCTGTCTGTTCCACTATAAGCATTTGAAATTGATCTTTCAGAAGTTTTATAATTTCTTGTAGTTTTTTGTCTGTCAGATTTTTTATAAGTAATTGTTCTTTTTTCTTTATCTCTCCTTCCAGTTCTAATCTTTTTCTTTGCTGATTCATTTTATGTCTAGAGTTCATATGTATTAGTACCCCCCGCATATAGGCCTTGCTCGCATCCCAAACGATTTCAATAGAGGTACCCTTATTCAAGTTAATTTCAAAAAATTCTTTCATTTGTTTTTTAAGTTCATTTACATTCTTTTCATATCTAAACAGATTTTCATTTACTCTCCACGATCTTCTCTCATTCTTTCCCATTTCTATTTCTATCCACACCGGACTATGATCAGTTAGAGTCCTTGGGAATATCTTTGTTTTCTTTGTCCTGGAAAGTAAGTCGGTTGTAACTAAAATAAAGTCAATCCTAGAGAAAGATCGGTGTCTATCTGAAAAAAAGGTAAAGTCCAATTCTCTTGGGTTCTGCTCTCTCCATATATCTTTCAATTCCAAATCTTCTTTCATATCAAAAAATGTTTGTGGTAGTTTAGCACGTATTGATGACTTTGCCAGACTCTTCTTATCTTTTTTAATGTCTATTACTCCATTCCAGGTTCCCATAAACAAAATAGATATATAGTCCCATTGCAATATTTTGGAATATAATAATTTGTAAAAATATTCTTGTTGTTGGTTGGGGGCATAAATTCCAATCACCAAAGTTGGTCCATTTTGTGTATTTAATTCAATCGCCAAATATCTTCCACAATCATCTGCCTCTATTATTTTGGCTGGTAATCTTTTATTTACATAAATCACAATGCCATTCTTTGTCTCTAAGTCTGATGCTATAAATTGTGCACCTAATTTAGAGTTTATCAGGTATTTTTGATCTTGTAATCTAATATGAGTTTCTTGCAAACAAATAACATTATTATTAAATTGTTTCAAATAGTGAAATATTTTTCTTTTCTTCTGTGGTGAATTGAGTCCGTTCACGTTCCAAGATAAAAATTTAATCGTCATTTGTGGTCTTTTGAAGCCTTAAGAGCATTTGCTGAAGTTCTTGTTCCAAAGTAGTAGTCTTCGGCCTAGCCTCTCCCATTGCTTCAGATTTCTGTGATTTATTATTGACTCCATTCTTATCTTGTAGTGGCAAGGACCTCTGCTGCTGTTGCTTCTCTTGAAGTTGCTTATAAGCTGCTCTGGTTATACGTTGGTCTTTTGGTTCTTGTACTTGCAGTTCAAGGTCCAATGCTACCTGTCTTGTATTCTTAGGTGATCCACTTGTAATCTCCAGGGGGAAATCTATCAGTGGTTCATCCAAAAAACACCCTCCTGTTGCTCCTTGAGTTTCCACCACCTCTGCATATGTTTGCTTCTGCTGTTTCTCACACTCTTTTTCAAATTCCTTCTCTTTATCCCTCTCCTCTAGACATGGAGATGAGGATGCACGTGGGGATGCTGCACCAGTTTTTAGAACATTGAAATAGAATTCCTCAGCTTTTAAAACAGTATTTAATCGATATCTTTCTCCTTGGTACCTCAATATTATGCCAACTGGAGCTCCCATCTAAATTGAATTTGCTGTTTCTTCAACTCATTCACCAGAAATCCAAAGTCCTTTCTGTCTCTTAACATCTTTGGTGGCAGCTCTTTGTAGATCCCAATCTCCTTTCCATCCACTTGGACAGTAGAAACTAAAGATCTTTGCAGAATATTGTTTCTTATTCTTCTGTCTGTAAAATAAATCACCACATCTCTAGGCAACTGTCTTTGCTTTGCCACCCGAGAATTCACTCTATAGGCCTTGTCAATTCTACTTAGAACATCTTCTGGGCTAATCTTTAACATCACTGCCAGGGCCTCAGCACAAATTGCTCTCAAATCCTCTCGTTTTTTTATTTTTTTATCAATCTGAACAACCACTTTTGACAAACCAGTCACTGCTGTCAGTATATCATTTTTCATTTTGTCATACTTTTCTTGAACCACCTCTTTAATCTCCTGTTGAGACTTTTCAAATTTCTTGTTCAAATCTTCCATAGCTTTAGTTTGATTCTTCAGAGCCCCAGCAATAAATTCCTTCAAATCTTTAAATCCAGTCTCTTGCTCTTGACTCTGAGTCTGCAAGCTTAATGACTGCACTTTTTGTTGTGTGTAGGGGAGCCCCCCCCCTTGCATCTTTAGGAGCAGACTTTGTCTGCTTTGAAGCCATACTGCTCTGCAGTCTTATTCTTTCAAAAAAAGAAGTCTTCCTCCCCTTTTTTCCACCACAAAATCTTTTCAAAAACTTCCCCAGCTTTAATCCAATCTCTAAGGGAGAAAAAACAGATGAAAATCTCTTTTTAAAAAAATTTCTTTCTTTTCTTCTGGCAAGTTCAGTTACTGTAATTGCTTTATAGCGCATTGAAACACTCAGGCACAATCACTTTCACTGTCAGCTTTCTTTTCTCCGCTGTAAGCAGATGCCATTTTAAAATCACTTTCACTCTTTCTCCGTTCTTAAGTATGATAACAGGGCTAGTACAAATACTTGCGATTTTAGATTTTCAGTCCAGATTCCACCCTGCTTGTTTTTAAACTTGCTTGAACTTTGCTGCTTGAAGTTGGTCGCATCGTCTGGCTCTGCAGAGTTGTCCCAGAGTCCGGTGCTTCAGCAAGCTATTTAGGGAGCCTCTCCCTGCTTCCTCCCCAGAAACAATCCAGGGACTTCGCAGGGGGCTCTACCTGCACTCGCCGGCTCTCTTCTTGTTTATTTTCTAAACGAGAGTTTTTCAAGTCGCCTCTCAGCTGTGGGGGCGGCTTTTTTATGGGCGGCGGGGCTGGTGGTCATAAATGACCATCTGCAATGATGGCGGCACCAACTGGAAGTCCGATATTTTGTTTATTTGTTCGAAAAAAAATCTTTTCTAATCTTACCAGTATCATTTGAAAAAGGTATAGCAATTTGGGTAATATGTTCATTTTAATTGTTGAAATTCTGCCAGTTAGTGATATCTGTAATTTGTTCCAATTTTCCAAATCTTTTTGTATTTGTTTTATCAGTGTATTATAATTATCCTTTTTTATCGTACTACATTTTGCTGACAGCCATATTCCCAGGTATTTAATATTTTTTTTGCTCTTAAAATTCCCATTTTCTCATCTGAGTTCTTCATTTTGTCTTTTGGTTACATTTTTGGTTATTTTTTAGTTTTCTCTTTATTTATTTTGAGCCCTGCCACTTTGCCAAATTGGTTTATATTCTGTAATAGTATTAATCCCATCTCTAAGGGTTCTTCTATAATAAATGCCAAGTCATCAGCCAAGGCCTGTACTTTATATTCTTGTCCTCTAATTTTTAATCCTTTGATTTCCTGATTCTGTCTAATTTGTTGCAACATTGAAAAAATAAATAACAGAGGAGATAGGGGTCATCCCTGTCTAACTCCTTTTGTTATACTGAAGCCTTCTGTTATTTCTGCATTTAATAGTATTTTGGCTTTCTGGTTTGAGTATATTGCTTTAATTGTTCTAATAAATTTCTCACCAAAATTCGCTACTCCTAGTTGGTTAATTTAAAAATCCCAATTTAAATTATCAAATGCTTTTTCTGCATTGAGGAATATCCCTGGATATTCCTCTTTCCCTGGATGTATTTTGTAATATTCTAGTGTATTCATTATCGTTCTTATATTATTCTTTATGTGTCTGGTGGGTAGGAATCCATTCTGGTCTGGTTGTATGATTTTGTTTAGTATATGTTTCATCCTTTCTGCCATTATTGTCATGAATATCTTATAATCAGCATTCAGCAGCAAGATTGGCCTATAATTTTGGATTTTTTTTCTTTTCCACGTTGTCTTTGGGAATTAACGTTATCAATGCTTCCATCTAGGATTTTGGTATCATTGCTTGCTCTAGTACTTCGTTATATGTTTGTAATGTTAAATTCTCCAGTGATCTTTTAATTCTTTGTAATATTCTGCTGAGATTCCATCTGAGCCCGGTGTTTTATTGCTTTTTTGTTTTTGGATTGCCGTTTTTAGTTCTAACATAGTTATTTTTCTGTCTCATTTTTTTTTTTTTATGTTTTCTGGTAGTGTTGGGAGTTTCTCTGCTGTAAGTATCTTTTAATGTCATCTTCCTCTATATTCTCCCAACTATATGGGTTTTGATAATATCTTACTGCTATATTTTCTTTTTCTTCCTTCCGATGGTGTGCTATCCCTTTTTAATCTTCTAGTTGTTGTATTAATTTCTTTTCTTTTTCTTTTTTTAATTTATAAGCCAACCTTATAACCTTTGGCTAATTTATAAGCCAAATCTTCTCGGTTTATTAGCATTTTCAAAGTAGTTTTGTTTGGTTGCTCTAATTTTTTGCGCTATTTCTTCTTATGTAATTATATTAAGTCTATGTTTAATTATCTCTTTTTCATCTCTAATTTCCTGGTTGTGGGGTTCTTTTTGCATTTTATCTTCTAATTTTCCCAAATTCTCTTGCAATTCTATATATTGTTTTCTTTTATTTTTATTTCTTCGTATAGTATATGCTACCGTAAGACCCCGGGGGCACATAAATCTTACTCCCTTTCCACGCCAGTCCTTTCCACAGCATTCAGTCCAGTTGGTTTTCTTTGCAATGGACTTTATCGTCTTTATTCCTCCTTTTTAAAAAAAATCATGCATGTGTGGTCCAGCCAGCTGTATTGCGTCTGGTGTGAAGCACCCAATTTAGAACATAGAGAACACATCCAGAACTGAAGATGCCAGATGCTTTCTTATATTTTAAGTATGAACTTCTGTTTTATTAGTTTAGAACCAATATGAATTAATCCATCAGTCAATCAATCCTTCTTTTTAAAAAGCAATAGGAAACTGTGCTGCCATTATTTCATAGCTTTTACTGAAAATCTTCTGGAATCTTAGAGACCACTGGATGCCCCATGTAGGCTACAGTTCTAGATTGCTTATCCCAATACTTAAAAAACCCTATTAGCCAGATCTCCAGCATGGGATTTTCTTTTGGTGCATGCTTGCCATTGACTGTCATAGTAACAAGGAGTGGGGGCATAGCATTTCAGTTTGGGAAGTGAGCTGATGAGGTAAAGACCCATCAGAACTTAAAGGGAGGTTTGCTTTCAAGAATTATTACGCTGCTGAGTGGAGTGGTTTGCACCCTGTCAAAGCCAGCCGTCTTAGAACTCCAGATGGGCGAAATACCTGAAGATGAGCTTCACATGACATTATGCAGGATGTTCATTATGCAGGACTCAGCATGGGAACCTGGGGGAGGGATTTGGGGAAACACTCAACCTGTAACTTTTGTGCCTTTTGAATCAGATCTTGCCTTGTTTTCGCTGCTATCATTTCAAACTCAGTAAAAGTACCTCTTCCCTATTTCAGTGGAGTTTGAGGTTTTCTTTCTTAGGTTTTGAATAGAGGCAGGCCTGACAAACCCATAACTTATATTGAGCTCATTATTCCTCTTATAATTATAGCACTTCTAAAATTATGTCAAATAACAGTAAGAGGAAGAATTAGCAAAGTCGCTGCCTGAATTATTCGCAGTCTGTTTTGTTGCCTGCTTTAACCAAAAGTAATAAATTTGTGTTGATGCAACTGAACAGGCAACCACACAATGCAACACAACTTTAAATACACAAATTATATATACTTCATTTTGTTAGAAGTGTAAACATTATCCATGGGCAGCTTTGATATTTAGAACAAACAGTGATCTAAATTACCTGATTTGTCATTTTCTAAAAAGAACTCATTATGAACACACAAATAAAATTTAGCACCTTTTTTTTTTGTTTGATTTATGTTTGATTTCATTTTAAAAAGAGAACAGAACAAAGATTTGGCTCAAGTCCCAATATCCAGCATATTACTTTAATACATAATCTTTTTCTAGATGAAGTGGTAAAGTCTCTGCAGGTCATAATATTACAAGCAGACACCCTGATCATCTGGTATTAGACATGGACATATTCCAAGGTTTGTTTATAAGGAAAAAAAGATTATTAATTTTAGATTCTGAACTGGAAATTCATTTGATCTGAAGTAGCCAAAACATGGTAAAATATTTAGGAAAAATAGTTAGCGGTATAGAAGAGATAGATAGATAGATAGATAGATAGATAGATAGATAGATAGATAGATAGATAGATAGATGATAGATAGATAGGCAGGCAGGCAGGCAGGCAGGCAGGCAGGCAGGCAGGCAGACATCTGTTTTTCCCACAAGTGCAGGATCCAGTTTTCAAGTCAACAAGTGCCATCTTGTGCAATCAAATGCAGCATCTGGGTTCATGTGGGCATTTTTCTTGTCTGTATTTATTTTATGCCATCTTTGTGCATATATATGTATGTACATATGTATGGGTAGGTAGGTAGGTCGGTATAGGTATAGGTGTAGGTGTAGGTGTAGGTGTTGGTGTAGATATAAATGTGTTAAGAACTTGGGGGAAAGAAACAAAATCTTTTCTTACATTTTGATCAGTAAACAAACCTAGAGATAATTGTTTTTTAGTGTGTTGATGATGTCTTGGCAGTTTATTAATCCCAGCAAAATCTCTCTAAAGTTACTGATGCATGGATTCGATTTTCAAATTTCTCATTAGTTCCTCTTTATGGATTAAATGCTGATGTTCATGGGTGAATGCGCACAGCTTCAGCTGATGGATGTAATTGGGTTGTAGTGGATTTTAGCTGCTGTTCCTTCTGATCTAGCCAATTTGAAATGCAGTATCAATGTATTCTCCCCATATCTCTTTGGGAATGAGAAATTGAAATCTACAAGATGAAATTTATCAAATTTCATAAAGTCAGCTTCAACCAACATAAAACTGTATTTGAAATAAGCAGTTTTGATCCCTCAGTATTCTGGTTGTCCCAACGTTGATTATAGGGCAATAAATGTTACCAAATATTAGATATATTAAAAGCAAGTACATAAAATGACACAGAGAGAATTAAAGATTGCAGAATTGCTTTCCAATTTGATGTACAAATAAATATAAATGATCACAGAGGTTCAGATATATACAGGCTTGGTACCTCTCTTCTAGGCAGGATATTATTAATTGTGCTTGTGTACTTCTTTATAGATCTTGGGAAATATACTCACTGTAGAAATTTTGCGGGTGACATTGTAGAATGATACACGTCTCCAAGATGAGCCACTGTGTAATTCTCACTGAGTCTGTTGTGCTCCATCCTCACTGCACACCAGTTCATTCACTTTATCAATCTAGTCCATATAAATCTGATTTTTAAACATTTCAAGTTATAAAATAGAATCCAATGAGGAAGCATTCCACAGCAAAGTGATGGACTCAGTTGAGGTTGCATAGCTTTGTGCAACAAATAACTGATCAAAATTTGATCAGTACAGTGTTGTTGTTGTTGTTGTTTTCTCATTGATTGGTCAAATCCTTGTGCATGTATTAAGATTACAGGAAATGATCTTGTCTTTCAGGCCCAGAATATAATTAAGCAAGAACAACTATGGAGAAAAAGACATATTTGGAGAGAGTTGTTGTCACCCAGTTGGTAACCCCAACAAAAGATGGTGCTTTTTAATTTTTTTATAGCATAGCATCTTAGTGGAACTGCACAGATTTGGCACATAAAAGATCCAAGCTTTTCTCCCTGGCCTATCTGAGAACACTCAGAAAGACTTCCAACTTATAGTACCATTCCAAGTTCATGAAAAGGTCATTTTAATGAATTTTTGGAAATTTTAAAAGGATATTATGGACCTTTCCTCTCTCCCCACCTCTAGCTGTGTAACTTGAGAATGGAAAATGGCTGCCTCAGGCTCGATCCATTTCAGAGTTGACAGTCAGATCCCCCTAGAGAGGAAGGAGCATCTGGAAATGTCTATGGATATTCTTAGTCATTCAGGTCATGGTTGTCTCAAAGGTGTTTTTTTTTTTCAAGAGGCAATTGGACTTTCTGGTTTTTCTTTGAAGAAAAGATGTTTCCTCACCATCCCCATTTCCCACCATCCAGTCAGAGCTGAAGAAGCATCTTGGATGAGAAGCGAAACATCTTCAAAGAAAACCCAAAAAACCCAGTTGCCTCTTGAAAAAAAAAAGCACTTTTGGGACAAGCACCTGGAAAACATCAAATGCACACATATTAGTGATGGCTGCCCCCCCCCTGACTTAGGGGAGGAACTCCTGGTTTTCAGGAGTACTTCTTGTGAAACTTTTTTTTTATTAAGCTGTCTGCTTTCATATCCCTTGCCTTCACCCATCTAGCCTCTGATAGGATACCTTTTCCACTGGACCAGTTATTGAAGTTTACCTTTATGCAGCCTAGAATCCAAGACCCACTTGACTTTGTAGTTTCTCCCTCCACAACTATCAGAACTGGAGCTAACCTTGCTAGTGGTCTTAGTTCTGACCCTACCACTGTCTTTGAGCAGATGACAATGGAACACTGGGTGCACTTTCCCTAGCAAACGTGGCAGTTTCTACTGTCACTAGGTTTATTATTTTTACTGTTGGGAAAGATCTTATGAATTTTGGGCCCAGCTTCTTACCGGGTAGTTTCAATTTCAGGTATTTTGTGGAGAGGTAGACCTTCTACCCAATGTGAAATAGCCTCTGGGGTGACTGTCTCTTAACTGCCTGTGCCTTCTGTGTTTCTGTTGCTTTAGTTAGCACCCGTTTTACATTCCCTCATGCATTTTGTAAGAAACCCCCATTCCATTAAATTTATTTAGGGGGGGGGGGTTTCCCAAGGATAATCCAGAATGGGGCAAATCCCACCTCCATGGCTATTTTGAAGGGGATGAGTCCCATGCTACTATGCACAGTGTTATTGTAGGCAACTTCAGCAAATGGCAGGAGATCTGCTCAGTTAGATTCAGAGGCTTGAAATTTCTCAATGTTCCATTTTAATAGAGATGTCATATTGGCACATTTGGGAAAACTTGAATCTGAAAGCTTCTAGGTTTTCCCCACCCAAAGGAAAGTCCCTGCCCAGCACCCACATGGCCATCACATGGTCCAATCAAAGCACCGTCCCATCTGGAGATGCCTCCCAATCACATCCCTCCAGTTGCAGGGCAAGACGTCCTTGACTCTCTGAGAAACAAAAATTATTATGATTATATATGCCCCTTGCTCCATACAATCCCCCCTCTTAGTTTGCTACAGCAGTAAATGTGGCATGCCTGATGGCCCAACACAAAAGATGACTTCGAGGCCTGACAACATCTCAACTTTGAATCCAACCTGGCAGAGTGGGAAGGGGGGAAGAAGATTGGAATGCCTTACTACACACAGCAGAGAGATTTCTTCTGAGAACCAATCATCTTTACTAGCGACGGATAAGGTTGGGGAAGGAGTGTCTAGAGAGCCTGCCAATTAATCCAATTGGCCAATGTGGCCTGTGACACTTGGGGATGGGGTTATTTACTAGTTTAATTATACTAAAACCATGGGGAAAGATTTAGAATTGGTTTTCCTTTGAAGCTGTGCCAATATGATATACTCAATAAAGAAGAGGAGGATCATAGTCTCAGAGTTCTGATTTGCTTAGGGTCATTACTCGAAGCCTTGACACCATGACTGAATTGGATCAGCTACCTGCTGCAACAGTCCCGGGCTTGTCCCTGGACTTTTTTTTCATTCTCACACACCTAGTGCAGCTTTTCATGTAGCTCTCTATGTCTTTTTTCATTTGTGGCCACCAAAATTATCTCCTTGCTAAGTGCAGGATCTTTAGGAACCCAAAATGGTCAGCTTGCTTGGCATCATTGCTCCGTTGCAAAACCTGGAGACTTAGGGTGCTAGGGATGTACAACGTCTCATCTTTCCAGGCCAGTTCTTCCTTCATTATTTCACATTGTCTTTCAACAGGTCTTTTGCCTTTAAGCCCCAATAGTTCACAGCCACTGTTAAGGCTGGGGCAAAGATTCATCTTAATCCAGAGTCCATGGGCAGTTCCCACCTGGGCTGATGGTCACTCACCCGGCAAACAAATTCCTGGCTCTGTTCTCTGCTTCTCCTCTTCTCCTCCTGCACATTCTTGTGTCCCGGTTGCTGCGGTTTCAGGGCAGCCGTCATGGCTGCTGCTTTGCCGCCACCAGTGCAGTGGGCAAGCCTCCAGCCCCAAGGAACCTGCCCATTCCTCTTAGCTGACCGAGGGGTCCCTCTCCATGCCCCCTGTCCCTACAGGACAGGGGAGGTCTGAAGACCTGCTGGCGGGGGCTTGGCAGATGGGGTTTTCGCAGGGCTCCGAGGAGCCTGCTATTTCCCCATCTGGATCCCTGTGACACCAACCAGAATTCCCAAAACTGCAGTTTCTTGCAAGTATAGGGAGGGGCCCATTCAATCACCACTTGTACTTTTCCTGGGTCCATCTCCATACCCTTGTGGGATATTCAGTATACCAGGTAGTCTATCTTATCCTTGTGGAATTGACATTTAGACAGTTTTGCAGAAAGCTTAGTGTCAGCATTCCAGAAAAAAACCCCAACTCCAAATAAAAACTCTGAAGCAAGCATTTTTCAAAGTTCTATTTACTAGAATAGATAAACTGGGACATATGGGAAAACCCAAATCTGAGAGATTCAGGGTTTCCTTCAGTAAATCAAAACCCCCAAAACCAACCCCTCACTCCTCAGTGGATCACATGCTCCAATTTGTCACAGCGTTTTTATATTTACCAGCAGAGCTATTATTTCTGGACTATCAGACTTACCATAGTTTGCCAAGTTTTTCTTATCAGTATCTACTGCGCATGTCCTGCATTCTTTCCTTTTTCTAAAAACTTTCCTTTGTTCTCTTGCCGGCGAAGGTCTGGCTGGGGATTCTTTGCCAAAAATGTAACTAATTTAGATTAGTGAGATGTCTTTATTTTCTTACAATAAATATGAGTTTAATTAGAAGATGTATTCCGGTTTTATTGATCAAAGTATACACAAGGAGAACGTCACAATCCAACTCAAAATGAGGGCAATTACCCCACGCAATCAGGGGCTGATTGCCACTCTGACAATGGTAGCAGAGGATGGTTTTGATCCATTGACCTCTGCCACCCAGCTGGAAGAAGAAGAAACCATGGGAGTTTCTTCTTCCACTCGTAGGAGAAACTAATGAAATGCTGTTACAGAAGCTTCAGGAGGAAAATAACAGAAAAGCTGCTTTTGAAGGCGAAGCACTACGACTGAGGTCAGGAACTCCCCCTTCTAATTATGCATGCTCTCAAACTGTATTCCTAGAGCCTTCTGATTTTGAAATGCTTGGTGCCAAGCCAAAAATTCCACAAAAGGCAAAGCCTTTTTCCTCCCACGCAGAGGGAGAAACAATTTATTATCCCTCTCAAACCTTCAGGGTCACTCCTTGTGAGCAAGCTATAAGAAACTATCATGATCAGATTGAAATTTTTGAACGTGAGCTATCCCAGGCAAAAATGGTTTTATCTAGGCTTGAGCCAGATAAGAGAGAGGCCTGCGTTTTTGAAATCTCTGAAAATGCCATTTTGCCTTCTTCTCCCTCAGAGCCAAAGACACACACCCTGGTGGATATTGTGTCAGGCAAATCAGAACAGAGAGCTGTGTACACATCACATGTGCCTAGTGATGTTGTCTCTTCTCAGATTTCACATGATGTGAATAGAGAAGTAAAACTAACTCACTCAGAGATTCAAACTGCAATACCACAAGTGTCTCCACAGGTTCAATTTTCAGCACCCTCTGGTGCTGCTGGTGTCTTTTTAGATGGAGCACAACAATGCTTAATGCAGCAAAGGCAAATGACTGCATCTTCAGCAGGTCATGTTAATATTGCAGCTCAAATGCTACAGCTTCAACAACAAATGCCAGCACAACAAGTGCCTTTATCCCCACAGCCAGCACCTCAAATGCCTATTCCTCAACAGGCATACTCTGTTGCTCCACTGGCTGATGAGTCAAAATTAAAGATGTCAGGGCAGAATTAGAAGGCCTGAGTCAGTGAGGTTGGACTTTTGCTACATAGAGAAGGCACACATCGTATGGTGTTTAACGCTCCTGCCCAACCATGGACACCTGAAATAAGAGACTTAGAGACTAAAGCCTGCACAATATTATTGATGTCCATGGATACTGAACTGCAGGTTACTTTTCCACCTGATGCAACAGCCCAACAAATTTGGGTCCAATTGGAAAATTGCTATAGGCCTGTTTCAATTGAGTCTTCATGTTTGCTCATGTCTGAATTCCATGGTTCGAAATTTAAACCTGGTGAACAAATTGGAGGATATTTGACCAAACTGAAAGGTATGAGGAAAGAATTGAGAGAAAGGGGCTATCCAATTGAAGATATTCAAATGATCAGCATTATCATTAACTCCTTGAACTATGAATGGAAAGATGCCATTACAAAGATTAACCAAGTGCCTATTGCTCAATGCACAGTGGACAATGTATGCAGACTTTTAATTGAAGAAGAAGCACTGATGTTAGCCACGCCACATTTGAGAGGACCACCCACATCAAGAGCTCCAGCTAGGCATCCCTTCTGAGGAAGGACCTACGTTCCAAGGATGCCAAGATGCAACATCTGCAATCGTGTGGGACATGCAACCCGGGATTGTCCCCAATGAGTTCCAGCTCCTGTCATGTACCAGCCCAGAGGAACAGACTCCAGAGGCAGAGGCAGAGGTGGTAGACAAGGTTGTCATGGTTCAAGGCATGATTCGCAAGCTCCACTCACCACATTGGCTTTAACCAATGATCCACAACCTCATCCAGAGTATGACAGAAGGCTTTTGTGGACTTTGTACAGTGGTGCAGCTTTGCATGTTACTTACAGAAAAGAACTTTTCACAGAGATGCACGAGCCTGAACCTGAACTATGTGAACTTTTTCCAATCATCCTTGTCAGGTCAAAGGAAAAGGAACTGTTTATGTTGAAGAGCTCAATGCATTCATTCCTGATGTCTACTACATACCAACAGTGACTTTTAGTTTACTTAGTCAGGCTCGCTTGTCTAGAGTTTTAAAGTTCCAGGTTCACCACCTCGAGAAAGCAAGTTACATAGTTAAAGATGGAGATATTGTTGCTGAAACTATGTTAATTGGTGGTGTCTATTACTTAAAACCAAAATCTAAACCACAATCACAAGCAAGTATACAAACTCCAAAAGAGGAGAGCACAGGCCCAGAGAGAGATGTTCCAGTGAGAGATCCTGTTGCTACTCCAAAGGCTCCTAAAGCCAACAAAAAGAAAATTGGGAAACAGGTTGCTCAGAGCAAGCCTGAGGTTCCTCATAAAACTGTTAATGTTGAAAATTCACTAACTGGTAAACCTTTGCATTCCAGGTGCATCCATAAGTGGCATAGAAGATTGGGACATGCCAGCTTCCGGGTTCTTAGAAAAATGCCAGATTTCGCAAAAGGTTTGGATCTAAAAGGGTGTAAGGTGTTTCAGGATTGTGCTGTCTGCAAAAAAGCCAAATCCAAAGCAGAAGCCATTCCAAAACGCGCTACACGCCTGTCAACATGCATTTTTGATTTGGTACACACTGATATAGTTGGTCCATTTCCGCCAACAATTGGTGGTAGGAAATATTTTTTAACAATTGTTGATAATTACTCTAGATATGGATATGGATATTCAATGAGAGAAAAATCTGAGACCTTTCAGATCTTTAAAGACTTTGCAGCCCTCGTCTCTACCCAACACAGAGTAAGCATCGCCAGAATCCAGAGTGATTGTGGTGCCGAGTTCATGTCTCAGCGTTTCCAGGACTGGATGCGTAAGAATGGAATTCTTCATCAGACTTCGGCTCCATATACTCCCGCTCATAACAGAGTCATAGAAAGAAGACAGGGGGTCCTGCAAACCACGATGCGCTGTCACCTCAGTAACCCATACTGGGATGAAGCTCTTAAATATGCAAATTACATCATCAGCCATACTTGGAGTAGTGCGATAAATCAAACTCCTTTCTTCATGATGTACAGCTACAAGCCCGATCTCAAGAACCTCCATATTTTTGGTTCGTATGCCGTGGTACATTCCCTTAGCTCAAAGAAGGAAAGGAGGTCCAGCAGCAAAGAGACTGAGATTTATGGGTTTTGATGACAACTCAAAATGGAGCAAATTTATTGACTCTAATCGTACAATAGTGACTTCCCAATCTGCTAATTTTGAGGAAGATACTGACTGGTCCAGGATTCATTCCAATGATCCTGGAGTTTATTTTCCTAAAGATGATGTTGTCAAAGTTTCGGTTTCATCCTCTAAAATAAAGGTAATTTCCAAGCATCAAACTTTAGGAAATATTCTCTTTATTGAGCGATGCAGCCATGCCCGACAACCATGCAGACAGTACTGGCCCCTCTATCCAAAACCCCTCCTATTCCTTCCCCATTCACTGCTCCCCATTGGCTGTCTTCCAGATCACTCTCTCTTATCTGTCTCTTCAGCACACAGGAATGTCACCCCTCCCATACATCTCCCAGGAGACTGAATTCACCAAAAGCTTTTCTAAGTGAAATGTCAAACTTTTTTCCTCATTGCTTCTATGTCAGTATTGGAACACTGACAGATGTTGCTGATCCACGCAGCCTAATGATCAAGATTCACAGGCAAATGTTTTTTGGGGTTTTTTTAATTTGATTTATATGCGGCCCTTCTCCGGAGACTCAGGGCGGCTTACAATGTGTTAAGCAATATGTTCCATCAACTAGTTCTTCTCAACACGATGTTCCGTCTTCGCAAGCCACGGATGGTGATGCTAGCGATGATGATGAAGATGAGGACGAAACTGAAGAAGAATGGACGACTGTTCCAAGGCGTTCCAAGAGAGCCACAAAAGGAATCCTTCCACAGCGATATTCGTGGCAATTGACAAAAACACCCTTGCCTTTGATTTGTAATGTTACACTTCCTCCCGATAACTTCGCACAAATCAAACATCTTCCTGATTCAGAACAAGAGAAGTGGTATGATGCAATGCAGGCTGAAATGGACAGTCTAAAGAAACTTAAGGTGTTTATGCCTGCAAGACCTCCAGCAAATAAAAAGATCATTGGCACTTGATGGGTTTACAGAATCAAAAAGGAGCCAAATGGTGAGTCATTGTAAAAGGCCAGACTTGTAGCTCAGGGTTTCGCTCAACGTTATCCTGAGGACTACACAAATACCTATTCACCGACAGTCAGAACTGAAAGTGTAAAAATTGCTTTAGCCACTGCAACTATCCTTGGTTTAGAAGTTTTCCAGTTTGATGTTGACACCGCTTATCTACATGCTGACCTAGATGAAGAAATCTACGTGAGAGGTCCTCCAGGATTCCAACAGCAAAAAGGGGATACCTGGTTTCTAAACAAAAGTCTTTATGATCTGAAACAGTCTGGTTTAATGTGGTACTTATGTCTTACTGACAAACTAAATTCAATGGGCTTTATTAAGTCCGAAACTGATGAGTGCGTGTTCACAAAAAGATATAACAATGCATATGAGATAGTTCTTGTTTATGTTGATGACATTGTTATATTGGTCCAAATAAGCAGATGAGTGAGATTTTTGCCAAAGCTTTGCAGAGATACTTCACATTGAAATCCTTAGGTCATATTAGCACTTATTTAGGTGTTCAGATTGAAAAAACATAGGAGTTTAGTCTTTCACAGGAAGATAAAATTGAACAAGTTTTGCATCATTGCAACATGAAAGATGCTAACACAACAAAGACAGCCATGCAAACAGATTTTCACAACTTGACACATGAACCAAGTCCTGAGTTCGAGAACAAACACTTCATCGTTCAGTTATTGGATCTTTGTTATACATTAGTAGTTGGACAAGACCCGACATTGCACTCAGTGTTAATCTCTTATCTCGACACATAGGTAAGGCAAAACAGTTTCATTGGTCATGTATTAAGAAATTATAGAAATACCTAAAGCACACTAAACACATGAAGTTATTACTAGAACCAACACACACTGATTATGCAGAATTAAGTTGTTATGCAGATTCTGATTGGGCAAGTGATAAGAAATCACGTAAAAATACTTCTGGTTATATGATGTTCTTAAATGGATGTCCTGTTTATTGGCAAGTGCGTAAACAGAATTTTGTTTCTTGTTCATCTACTGAAGCTGAATATGCTTGTGTTTCAGATGCATGTAATTCTCTAACGTAGTTTGATGCTTTGGTCACAGATATCTGGACACATCCGATCTGACCAATCACAATGGTGGAAAACAATGAATCGGTGGTTTATATTTCTGAATCACATTTCACAGGTTCTAGGTCCAGACACATTGACATCCATTATAGAAATATCAAGCAATTAGTGAAACAAGGTTTTGTAAAATTGCAGTATGTATCTACACAAGATCAGATTGCAGACATGCTCAACAAACCACTTCCAGCAGCTCAACACAAGTATCTGTGTAAGAAATGTGCCTTATCTGATGATGTACCTGATGTTCTCTCAACTGGCAAAAGAAGGGGTGTCACTGCGTTTTTATATTTACCAGCAGAGCTATTATTTCTGGACTATCGGACTTACCATAGTTTGCCAAGTTTTTCTTATCAGTATCTACTGCACATGTCCTGCATTCTTTCCTTTTTCTAAAAACTTTCCTTTGTTCTCTTGCCAGCGAAGGTCTGGCTGGGGATTCTTTGCCAAAAATGTAACTAATTTAGATTAGTGAGATGTCTTTATTTTCTTACAATAAATATAAATTTAATTAGAAGATGTATTCCGGTTTTATTGATCAAAGTATACACAAGGAGAACGTCATGATCCAACTAAAAATGAGGGCAATTACCCCATGCAAGGTAACGGGACTGATTGCCGCTCTGACACAATCACCATCCATCCCATCTCAAGACATCACTCTGACCACTCCTTCTCTAGATGCAGGATCGGCTTGACCTTGACCTACAACCCCTCTACTAAATTCCCCCCTCCTACTTTCCCACACATGAGAAGGTGGCAACATGGAAGCTTCCAGCCTAATATGGCTTTCAAAGCTGACAGGCCTTCCGTCCTGCCTCCCCCCGCAGAAAAAAACACCCTGAAAAATAAAACAGACAAAACACAAAATAAGGGGTTAATGCCTTCTACATAACCTCTTATCCCCCTCTCCCCCTTCCAGGAGGACCCTTTGGTTTCTCAGAGAATTTATCATGAAATTGCTTTACTAGAGTATCAGCATACACATCCCAACTTTTCACCCTAGTAGCTTGAGACAATAGGTACCCTTTCCAGTGTACCAAATATTGTAACCGACCCCTGTATAGTCTACAATCAAGGATCTTCTTAACTTAATAATGAATCTCCCCCTGTACTACCAAAGGAGGTGGGGAGTAGCTGGTAAGGGACTTAAGTTAGATTCTCTTGATGGTTTCAATAAGCTACTGTAAAAAACTACCATATTTTTCGGAGTATAAGATGCACTTTTTACCCCCCCAAAAGGGGGTGAAAATTCAGGTGCATCTTATACACTGAATGTAGCCCTGCCCACCCACTGGCCCCCACCCTTTGGCCTCTGCCTCCCAGCAGTTACCTCCTTGCAAGCAAACAGCAAGAAAAAACAGCCCCATTCAGCTTTAGTATAGGCTAATTAGCACAAGTTGATTAGATCAGCCTCCCGACTCTCAGCTGATTTGCTCTCAGCTGTTTTGCGCAGGGCTCTGTTGCAAGCTCTTGTTTTGCAAGCTCTTTGCTTGCTGCAAAGAGTGCTGGAGAAGTATTTTTCCCCCTAGCTGAAACGAAACTGAAAGTAAAGCAGGCTCTGCTGCAATGTGACAAAATGAGACAGGGAGAGAGATTTCTTTTTCTTTTTGCTCACCAAAAAAGGTAGGTGCAAACAATGGGAAATTTAGGGCAAAGAGGACAGTTCAAGATTTTAAAGCACAAAAGAAAAAAAAGGTCTATTTAACTAGGGAATTGTAATAATTGGGATGCTATTAATGGTATATTGTGTTGAAAGCAGAAATGGTTAAATTATAGTTTGGAGGAATATATGGGGGAAATTATTTGGTTTATTATTATTGGTAAATATAATTAATTGATTTGTAAGAAATTGGATTGCATGGAAATAATTGGAATATTCATGTTCATATTGATTAATATACAAAAAAGATAGTTATAACTAATTGATTTATATAAAATGTTGAATTTGTATTAAACAATTCTAATATTAATGAATTAACCAATGTGAAGATGGATATAAAAATAGATGACAATGGGAAGGGGTATAATATAGAATAGAAGGGGAAAATTGAATTTGATTAAGATTAGAGATGAGAATGAAGGATAATATTGGTTTTTTTTAAAAAAAATAGATGAGGAATAAATATGGCAAAAAGGAAATATAGAAATTGTAAATGTAATTGAAATGACTAAACATTGTTTAAATTTGTGAACCAGCCAAATACCCTGTTCAAAGAAAATACATTGTATGTTTGTATGTGTGCTTGTCTAAAAAATTAAAAAAAAAACTTTTTAAAAAAAAGCAACCAAAAAAGGTAGGTGCGTCTTATACTCCGAAAAGTATGGTAGTTGCACTTTCCCTAACATGCGAGGAAGGCTAAGTTGGACAGTCACTGGGTAAATCACTTTCACTATAGGGAAGGGACATATGAATTTGGGTCCAAACTTCCTGATAGGTAACTTCAATCTTAGGTATTTGGTTGACAAATACACCTCATCTCCTATTCAGAAAAGTAGTTGGAGAGACCGGCGTTAGTCGGCCTGGGCCTTATATTTTTCCGCTGATTCAGCTAAAGCTTTCTTAGTATTCTCCCAACCCTTTTTTAATGAGGTCATCCATTCTGTTAGGGGCATGGAAGTGGGCAGCTCCTTGGGCAATTCAGGCATTGGCACAAAATCCATGCCCGTAGTAATCTGAAAAGCAGTCAACTCAGTACTGCTGTATACTGCATTATTATAAGCCACTTCTGTGAATGGTAATAACTCCGCCCAGTTTTCTTGTTGATAATTTACATGACATCTAATGTATTGTTCCACCATTGTGTTCAATTTTTCAGCAGATCCCTTAGTCAATGGGTGGAAAGCTGAACTAAGCCCCTGGGTTGACCCAACGGATCACAGGAGCTCCTTGCAGAACATAGCAGTAAACTGAACCCCACGACCTGTTATTATTCTCTTGGAACTCCATGTAGTATATAGATATGCTTCATGAAAAGTTTTGCCACCTTCTTGGCTGAGGATAGTATATTGCAGGCAATGAAATGTGCTTGTTTGGAGAATAAATCAATGACAGTCCAAATCACCTTGTTCCCTCTGCTGTCCAGGAATTCAATATAAAGTCCATTGCAATCTCCTTCCAGGGTTTGGTGGGTTCAGCCATAGGTTGGAGAAGCCCAGGGGGCTTCCCTGGTCTGGACTTCATGATGGGACAGGTGGCGCAGGTGGCGCAGCTTTTTACATAATCCTCTACATTGACTTTCACTCTTGGCCACCAGAATTGTCTTCTAATCAAATGGATGGTTTTTAAAAATCCAAAGTGGCCCCCTAGTTGAGAATCTTGAATTTGCTTTAGCACCAGGAGTCACATGCTGCTACACACATAAATCTTACTCCTCTTCCAAGTCTGTTTTTCCTCGAAACAGGCATCGGTTGGGAGTGCTGCTTTTAGCTTTGCTGTCAACTTGTCTTCAGGGAGGTCGGAATCATGGCACGGTTGCACTCTAGTGCATACTTGGGTTGCTGGTTGGGTTTCAGAGATCATGGCATGATCTCTGGCAAGAGGCAAGAGGGCTCCTATTGAGCCCTCTGTTGAGGGTTGTGTGATAAATACGCTATGTGGGAGGGGCAGATATGGCGAGAGCAGGGGACCATATTGTGTGGTGGGGGCACGCACTCGCTGCCTTCGAGCGATTGCTTGCCCCGGTCCCCGGAGCTACTCCCGTTCCCCGGGTTGTTTAGAGTCTCAGGACCCGAGGCTCTGGCTGTTGTTATGCAATGCGAGGTCCGTTGTAAATAAGGCCCCCCTCATATGTGACCTTCTTCAAGAGGGGGGTGCGGACCTGGCTGGTATTACCGAGACCTGGCTGGGCCACGAGGGGGGGGGTTCCCCTCGTGGAGATGTGCCCACCAGGTTTCCTTGCATTCCACCAGCCGAGAGCCCAGGGCATGGGTGGGGGAGTAGCGGTCATTATTAAGGAAGGTCTGGGTCCGAGGGAGGCCACTGTACCTCAGATAGCCGGATGTGAGTCCATCTTTGTGAGGTGGGGTCCTGGTGGGCAGATGGGTCTGTTAGTCACGTACCTGGCTCCCTGCCACATGGCAACGACCCTGCCCAAGCTTCTCAATGTTATAGCCGAGGTGGCGGTTGATACCCCCAGGCTTATAGTCATGGGGGATTTCAATCTGCCATCTATTGGTGAAACATCTGAGATGGCTCGGGAGTTCATGGCTTCCATGATGGCCATGGACCTGACCCAGGTAATTCAGGGCCCGACTCACATTGGTGGACACACCCTGGATCTAGTTTTCATCTCTGGTCAGTGGTTGAGTGGTCTTGATACTGGGGATATAGGTGTGGAACCCTTGTCATGGACTGACCACTCGCTCCTTCGACTCGACTTTCTGACCGCTGCACCTCACTGCAGGGAGGCGGAACCGACCAGGTGGTTCCACCCCAGGCGCCTGATGGATCCTGATAGGTTCCAGACGGAGCTTGGGCCATTTCCTGAGACACTGACACACGACTCGGCTGAGGACCTGGTGGCTGCCTGGGACAGGGCAGCCGGTGGGGCCTTGGACCGCGTCGTGCCTTTGCGGCCTCTGACCTGGCGCCAAACTCACTTATCTCCTTGGTTTACCGAGGAGCTGAGGGAGATGAAGCGCCGGAAAAGATGCCTAGAGAGCGGTTGGAGGGCCAGTCGCTCTGAATCTGACTTGACACTAGTAAGAGCTCATATTAAGACTTACTTAGTGGCGATAAAAGCGGCTAAGTCTAATTACTTTGCCGCTCTTATCGCGTCATCAGATAATCGCCCAGCCGCCCTGTTTAGGGTGACCCGCTCCCTCCTCCATCTGGGAGCGTGGGAGGATCCCTTGCAGGGACGTGCTGAGGACTTTGTTCAATATCTGGATGATAAAATAACTCAGATTCGGGATGATTTGGCCGCTGACTGGGTTAGTTCAGGCGAGGTGACTGAGCCCGGTCTTGAGAGTGTTATCTGGGCTGAGTTTGATCCTGTGGCTCCTGAGGACGTGGACAGGATTCTGGGAAGACTGAACACCACCACATGTTTATTGGACCCGTGTCCCTCCTGGTTGGTGCTGGCCTCCCGGGAGGTTACACGAGGCTGGCTCCAGGAGATTATAAATGCTTCTTTGAGTGAGGGTGCCCTACCGACCGCTTTGAAGGAGGCGGTGGTGAGGCCCCTCCTCAAGAAGCCCTCCCTGGACCCAGCTGTTTTGGCAAATTATAGTCCAGTCTCCAACCTTCCCTTTCTAGCGAAGGTTGTTGAGAGTGTGGTGGCGTGGCAGCTCCCCCGGTACCTGGATGAAGCTGTCTATTTAGACCCGCTCCAGTCCAGCTTCAGGTCTGGTTACAGCACTGAAACGGCATTGGTCACGTTGGTGGATGATCTCTGGAGGGCCTGGGGTAGGGGGTACTCCTCTATCCTGGTGTTGTTAGACCTCTCAGCGGCTTTTGATACCATCGACCATGGTATCATGTTGTGCCGGTTGGAGGGATTCTGGGTGGGGGGCACCATTTTACGGTGGTTCTCCTCCTACCTCTCCGACCGGTCGCAATCTGTGTTGACAGGGGGGCAGCGGTCGACCCCGAGGCGCCTAGTGTGTGGGGTGCCACAAGAGTCGGTCCTCTCACCCCTTCTGTTCAACATTTATGTAAAGCCACTGGGTGAGATCATCCGTGGTTTTGGGGTGGAATTCCATCAGTACGCTGATGATACTCAGCTGTACATCTCCACCCCAGACCACCCCAACGATGCCGTGGAAGTGATGTCCCAGTGCCTGGAAGCTGTGCGGGTCTGGATGGGGAGAAACAGGCTTCGACTCAACCCCTCCAAGACCGAGTGGCTGTGGCTGCCGGCGTCCCGATATAGCCAACTGACTCCATCGTTGGTTATTGGGGGCGAATCATTGGCCCCCATGGAAAGGGTGCGCAACTTGGGCGTCCTCCTAGACCCACGGCTGTCTTTAGAGGATCATACGACAGCTGTGGCCAGGGGGGCTTTCTATCAGGTTCGCCTGATACGCCAGTTGCGGCCCTTTCTAGATCGGGACTCCCTACGCACAGTCACTCAGGCGCTCGTCACGTCTCGCTTGGACTACTGCAATGCTCTCTACATGGGGCTCCCCTTGGGATGCACCTGGAGGCTCCAGCTGGTACAGAATGCGGCCGCGCGGGGGATTATGGGAGCGACGGGGCACTCCCACGTGACACCTCTCCTGCGTGAGCTGCATTGGTTGCCGGTTGACTTCCGGGTGCGTTTCAAGGTGTTGGTAATCACCTTTAAAGCGCTCCATGGCTTAGGACCAGGGTACTTACAGGACCGCCTTCTGCCACCAATTGCCTCCCACCGGCTGGTTCGCTCCCACAGAGAGGGCCTCCTCAGGGTGCCGTCAGCCAGACAATGCCGGCTGGCGACCCCCAGGGGGAGAGAGTTCTCTGTGGTAGCCCCCACCCTCTGGAATGATCTTCCTCCAGAACTGAGAACAATTGCCGACCTCTGGACTTTTCGTCAGGCTCTGAAGACTTATCTCTTTCAACTTGCCGGACTTGCCTGATCCCTTCTACTTTTTAAAATTTTTAGAGTTTTATTCTGTTTTAAATTCTCAGCCTAATTTATATTTGTTTTTAGTACAATTTTAACTTTTTTGTATTGGTTTTTTAGCTGGCTGTTCACCGCCCTGAGTCCGTCAGGAGAAGGGGGGTATATAAATCTAAATAATAATAATAATAATAATAATAATAATAATAATAATAATAATAATAATAACAACAACAACAACAACAACAACAACAACAACAACAACCTCTTCCTGTCGTCTATCAAACTGGGGCTTCCTGGATACAGCATCAGCTAATAGCCCCCCCCCCCCCAGAATGTAGTTAAATGTAGTTAAAGCATTTGAAATACTGAGCCCAGCGAACCTGCTTGTGGGAAAGCTTCCATGGGGTCTTCAGCACCTCACGGTTTTTGTGGTCAGTCCACACTTTGAAAGACTCCTTAACCCCCTCTAGGAAGTGTCTCCACAATAGGAGAGCACATCACACCACAAAAGCCCCGTTACCCCATACCACCCATGTGTCTGTTAACTTTTTTAACAGTGTCTGTTAACAATGTCTGTTAACTTTTTTGATATATAAGCACAGTTCATTTTGGGCATTCCTTTGCAATAGAGTAGCCGCTACCATCACATCACTTGCATCAGCCTGGACCACAAATGGTTTATTTGAGTCAGGGTGCTGGAGGATCGGCTCCACTGCGAATAGGCATTTTAATTGTTCAAAGGATTTTTGACAGTCCATTGTCCAAGCTAGGGGTTGGCTAGGTTTTGGCTTGGTGGGAGATGTACTGATTTTTAGTAATTCTGTCAAGGGGAGAGCAACCTCGGCAAAGTAAGGGATGAATTATCTATAAAAATTGGTAAACCCCAGGAAGCTTTCAAGTTGCTTATGTGTTCACCGGGGTTGCCAGTCTAGCACCGCCTTCACCTTCCCTGGGACCATTTCAATTCCTTGATTCGACACCCTGTAGCCCAGGTAGTTCAAGGATTTCTTATGAAACTCACATTTTGACAGCTTTGCATAAAGTGTAGCCACTAAGAGTTTTTTCAGCACTTGCCTGACTAATTTGATATGTTCTTCCATATTTTTGCTGAATATAAGAATCTCAGCCAGGTAAACAAGGACCCCCTTATACAGGTGTTTATGCAGTACTTCATTGATCAGTTGCATGAAGACTGCAGGGGCCCCTTGGAGTCCAAAAGGCATGACCTGGAATCGGAAACTGCCCCAGGGGCAGTTAAAAGCAGTTTTCCATTTGTCTCCCTCTTTTATGTGAACCCGGTAGTAGGCTTCCCTTAGCTCTAACTTGATGAAAATCTTGCCTTTTGACAAGTGGTTCAGTGGTGTTTTGTATGCAAACTGCATTGATATTACAAAAATCAACACATAATCTCAGCCCCCAATCTTCTCTTTAAAAAATATGGGAGCGGCCACTCTGGATTTTGCAGGCTTGATGAACCCTCTGGCAAGGTTGGTATTATTTTATTTATTTTATTAAATTTATATACTGCCCTACTCTCGAAGGACACAGGGCGGTGAACAGCCACAAAGTAAAAATACATAATACAAAAGTTAAAACCATTTAAAAATACATTAAATAACTTTGGCCCAACATGAATTTAAAAACACCCAATTTGTATAAAACTTAAAAACAGGTTAAAAGAGAAAGTCAAGCCAGATGAGCCTGGTGCAATAAAAATGTTTTGAGGGCGCGGCGGAAAGTGTGCAAATCTGGGATCCTCCGTATCTCTGGGGGGAGCTCATTCCAGATGGCAGATGCCCCCACAGAGAAGGCTCTCCCCCTGGGGGCCACCAGTCGACATGTTTGGCCGACGGCACCCTGAGGAGCCCCTCTCTATGGGAGCGTACTGGTAGGTGAGAGGCTATTGGTGGCAGAAGGCGGTCTCGTAAGTACCCTGGTCTTAAGCCATGGAGCACTCTAAAGGTGGTAACCAAAATCTTGAAGCGCACCTGGAAGACCACCGGAAGTAAGTGCAGCTCGCGCAGGAGGGGGGTCACATGGGAGCGCCATGTCGCTCTCATAACCACCCGCACGGCTGCATTCTGGACCAGCTGGAGTCTCTGGGTGCTCCTCAAGGGGAGCCCCATGTAGAGAGCATTACAGTAGTCCAGGCGCGAGGTGATGAGGGCATGAGTGACCATACGTAATGAGTCCCGAACCAGAAAGGGATGCAACTGGTGAATTAGGCAGACCTGATGAAAAGTCTTCCTGGCCACAGCCGTCAAATGCCCTTCTAAAGACAGCCGTGAGTCCAGGAGGACAGCCAAGTTGTGAACCCTATCCGTGGGGGCCAACAACTCGCCCCCAATAGTCAGTGATGGCACCAACTGACTACATCAGGATGTCAGAAACCATAGCCACTCGGTCTTGGATGGGTTGAGCCTGAGTCTGTTTCTCCTCATCCAGATCCGTACAGCCTCCAGGCACCGGGACATCACTTCAAGGGCATCATTGGGGTGGTCTGGGGTGGAGATGTACAGCTGAGTGTCATCAGTGTATTGGTGGTACTTCACCCCAAAACCACGGATGATCTCACCCAGCCACTTCACATAAATGTTGAACAGAAGGGGCGAGAGGACCGATCCTTGTGGCATCCCACATACAAGGGGCCTTGGGGTCGACCTCTGCCCCCCTGTCAACACAGACTGAGACCGGTCAGAGAGAAAGTAGGAGAACCATCACAACAAAGTGCCTCCCACCCCCAACCCTTCCAACCGGTACAGCAGGATACCATGGTCGATGGTATCAAAAGTCAGAGAGGTCTAACAGGACCAGGACAGAGGAGCTACCCCTGTCCCGAGCCCTCCAGAGATCATCAACCAATGCGACTAATGCCATTTCCGTGCTGTACCCAGGCCTGAAGCCTGACTGGAATGGATCTAGATAAGCCGATCCATCAAGGTACTGAGGCAGCTGTCGCGCAACCACACTCTCAACCTTCGCAACAAAGTGAAGGTTGGAGACTGGACAATAATTAGCCAACACTGCCGGGTCCAGGGAAGGCTTCTTGAGGAGAGGCCTCACCACCGCCTCTTTCAAGGCAGCGGGGAAGACACCCTCACTCACAGAAGCATTTATAATCCCCTGCAGCAAGCCTTGTGTAACCTCCTGAGAGGCCAGCACCAACCAGGAGGGACAAGGGTCCAATAAACATGTGGCCGCACTCAGTCTGCCCAGTATCCTGTCCACACCTTTGGGAGTCACAGGATCAAACTCTTCCTAAATAATATCCTCAAGATCTGCCTCCGTTATCCCCCTGGATCTACCCAGTCAGAGTCTAGGTGTTCCTGAATCTGAGCGATTTTGTCACACAGATATTGTACAAAGTCCTCAGCCCTACCCTCCAAGGGGTCCTCCTGCGCCCTCTGGTGGAACAGGGAGTGGGTCTCCCTAAACAGGGTGGCTGGGCGATTATCTGATGATGCAATAAGAGCGGAAAAATAATTACTTTTCTCCGCTTTTATCACCACCAGGTAGGTCTTAATATGAGACCTACCAGTGTTCAGTCAGATTCAGAACGACTAACCCTCCAACTGCGCTCTAGGCATCTTTTCTGGCGCTTCATCTCCCTCAGCTCCTCTGTGAACCAAGGAGCCAGGTGAGACCAGTGCCAGGTCAGAGGCTGCAAAGATACGACCCAGTCCAAAGCTCCAGCAGCTGCCCTATTCCAGGTGGCCACTAAGTCTTCAGCTGAGCCATGTGCCAGAGCCTCAGGAAGTGGCCCAAGCTCCGTCTGGAACTATCTGGATCCATCAGTGCCTGGGGCGGAATCCCCTCATCGGTTCCACCTGCCTGCGGCAGGGTGCGGCGGTTGGAAGGTCAAAGCGAAGGAGGGAGTGATCCGACCATGACAAGGGCTCGATCACTATATCCCCTATCTCAAGATCACTCAACCACTGGCCAGAGACAAAAAACAGGTCCAATGTGTTTCCCCCCATGTGAGTAGGGCCATGAATTAACTGGGTCAGGTCCATGGCTGTCATGGAAGCCATGAACTCCCGGGCCACCTCCGATGCCTCGCCGACGGATGGCAGGTTAAAATCCCCCATGACCTAGGGGTATCAACCACCACCACTGCTATAACGTCGAGCAGCTAAGGCAGGGCCGTTGCCACATGTCTGGAAGCCAGGTACATGACTAGCAAGCCCATCTGCACCCTATGACTCTACTTCACAAGGAGGGACTCACATCTGGCCATCTGAGGAAAAATGGCCTCCCTTGGGCCAAGACTCTTGTTAATAACAACTGCTACCCCCCATGCTCCTCCCCTGTGACCTCGGCTGATGAAATGCACGGAAACCGGGTGGGCACATATCAACAAGAGGGACTCCCTCCTCCTGGCCCAACTAGGTCTCCGTAATACCCGCCAGGTGTGCCCCCCCTCCTGAGTAAGCTCGCAAATGAGGGGGGCTTTATTTGCCACAGACCTGGTGTTGCACAGCATCAGCTGAAGGCCCAGGGCCCGAGGGCCTGTGCAACCTGGGGAGCGAGAGGAGCATTGGGGTCCAGAGCGCACCACCGCTTGAAGACAGCGAACACGTACTCCCACAACATGATGTGGCCTTACTCTTGCCATATCTGCCCCTCCCACCTACAATATTGATGTCATAGCTATCCTCACCACAAGCTCTGAACCTCTCTTTGACTCCAGGACCTGCACCCCCCCCATGCCGTGCTCCTCAGCTGGACTAGGCACCCTCCCCCACAGGTTATCCCCCAGACCCATGCAACCCACCCCCCTCCCAGAATCCTTTAAATTTTTGTTTAAAAACTTCCCTAAAAAAACCCACAGCCCTCTTTTTGCAGCATGCCATCTCTCAGGACTCCAAAGTCCATTTTTGAGATAGGCCCTCGGTAGAGTGAAGGGCCAAACCTGTGAGAGGGGGGATGCTCAAGCACTGAATACAACCGTTCATTAGGGTGAAAACAGTCCATGGTCGGGAGACCACTGAGATATTATAGTCCACAAGGGAAAAATTCCAGTCCAGGTACAAACAATCTGACTCCATTGCCCTCTCATGGCAATGGGGGGGGGGGGGGAATATACGTTATTTGACTATGGGCAATTTCTTGGCCCAGCCATCCTCTCATGAGGCCAATCCAGTTTAAATAATTCAAATGGAATAATGGAAAACCGGTAGTGAGAACAGTCATACATCGGTTCCCTCCAGACTTATGTACCCAGAACTAGTTCCCCATATGGGCAGACGAAATCAGGGAGCCCAATCCGGCTCGTGAGAAGGTTTTAATGTGGGGAGAGTCTTACAGTGGTGGAATTTCAGAGAGGGCTTGATGAAAACTAGGGGAAGTGGGAATAACTCAGCAGACCAGGATAGGTGGGATAGCTATGACCATAATAAGGCCCAAAGGCCTAAACTTGATCAGAAGAGGAAGGAGGGAGGGGGGGCAATGCAGGCAGCAAAGTGTCCATAGTTATTTTCCGACCCCCCCCTATCCACTTCAACTTCCAATTGGTGGTGATGCTCCCCATTTTTTGCCCCCTCCAGCTCACCATGGAAGTCTCTGGGTATACCTGGGGGCGGCCCTTCCTCCATGGTCCAAACCCCTTCAGCCGCCCAGAAAAATCCAAGTCAAAGGTACTGCCAAATGTCCCATGCCATCTCTTTCAGGGACTACTGGCCTTTAGGTAGCTGTCCTAACTCCACCGCCATTTCCATGACAGCCAACGCGGCTGCTATCTTCGCCACTGACACCGCCACCGCCAGCCCTCCTGACGTCTTTCACAGCCTCCCCTAGCCTTCACAGGTCAATATACTTCCTCAGCTCTGTCATCTCAGCAGACATCATGGAGTATATCCTGGGTTTTGGTAACTTGGCTCCTGGTTCTAATTCGATGGCACAATCCATGGCCCGATGAGGGGGGAGGATGTTACATTCCTCCTCGCTAAACACCTCAGCTAAGTCTAAATATATCTTAGGAATCTGGGTTTTGCCTGTAGGCCTGTCTGAACCAGTGGCTGCTGTCTCTGGTAGCTGGCCCTTATGGGTAGGCTGTTCCTTGGGAGGAGGGGCAGGAGGCAGGGGGCTGACACCCATTATGATTTTCCTGTATCCATCTTCCCATTTAATGGTAGGAGCCCATTTGTCCAGCCAAAGCAGATTCTGACATCTTTGGGGTTACTATAAATTGTATAAATTAATGATGTCTTCCAATTTCTAATCTAACCAGTTCTGTAATATGGGTGACTGGGACTCCTCCAATTAATGTTCCATCCACCTGGTGAAATTTAATTGGGCGCTTTAAGGCTCTTGTTTTGATTCCCAGTTGTTCAACAACTGGAAGTCAAATTAAACATCTGGTACAGCCTGTAACTATTATTGCTGGCAGTTCTCCTTGCTTCCCATCTCTGGCACCAATGAAAAGGGGGGGGGGGATGGGTGAATTCACTGTTGGGTCATCTTCTCTGCTAGCCTCTTTGGGAGGGGTGACTTTGGTCAGAGGTTCCTCTCTCTCTTCAGTGAGGCAGGGAACCTCAATGGCTTGTCTGGCAAATTGACTGGTGTCTGGGGCCTTCCTTGGAGCCCTTCTGCCTTGGGTGGCTGTGGTCTCTGGGGCCTTCCTTGGAGCCTTTCTGCCTTGGGTGGCTGGATATTGTTGTGGAACTGGGGCAGGGGCCAGGCACTCAGAAGCTTGATGTCCCATTTGTCCACACCGATAGCATTTAATCACCTCTGCTGTTGAGTGGGGGGGGGGGGGTGACATCAGCAGGCTTTGAAAGGGGCCGTCTAGCTAAAGCTCTGCAAGGAGGCTTCCTGCTGGGTTTTTTTTGATGGGGGTGAATTTCTCTGTCCAGAGCTATGGACATGGTGCACCAGTTGTGCAGTTGCTCAGGCACCC
This sequence comes from Masticophis lateralis, assembly GCA_030761175.1. Taxonomy (NCBI): domain Eukaryota; kingdom Metazoa; phylum Chordata; class Lepidosauria; order Squamata; family Colubridae; genus Masticophis; species Masticophis lateralis. Next base: position 1,182,112 of record JAUDYJ010000008.1, read on the forward strand.
CCCGGACCCCACAGGCTGTTCTGACTTCTTGATTAATGGCCTCTTTAAAATAGTGTAGGAATATGTGGTCCGGCCAATGCCCCAGGTTCCCTGCGACCCATCTAAAGTCCATACAAAGTCTTTTATGGGCTGATTACCTTGCTTCATCATCTTTATGATGGCTTCATTTTCTTTGATTCAATCAGGGTCTTTGAATCTGGCCTGGAGCAATGCAACAAACCCATTGGCATCATTTAGTTCTGCAGCACCCTCATTGTGCAGCTGGGCTATCCATTCAGAAGCCCCCCCCCCTTCATTCATCCCATCAGAAATCGCTGATACCAAGTCCCAATCTGACTCGTATTGATCTCCATACTGATCTATATGAGCCCAGATCCTGCTGAGGAAGTAAGCCAGTTTGGTTTACTTCAAATGTTGCTCTGAAGCAGGGTGATGTTGGCCTTGCAGGTGGATTGCGCCCAGTGACGGACAGTTGAACTGGAACCAGTGGCGGAGCTGCTGCTGGTTGTTGGACAGCAGCCTGCTGAAGGAGAGGGAATGGTGGCTGAGCTGCTTGCTGGGCTGCAGAGAAGGGGAGAACTCCAGTTGGCTGCTGGATTAGCCCCTCCCCCTGTCGCATGCTGGGATCATTGAGCCATATTGGGACCATGGGCATCCCTGGAAAATTGGAGCAGATGATGCTGGATACCACTGGCACTGAACCCGTCCTTGGCTGGGATAGAATCCCCAGCAGGATTCTATCCCAGCCAGGAGAACATTCAGCAGGAGGTAGCACAAAGGCAGGCTGGTGAGGGGGCCCAGCAGGGGGTTTTGCATTCCCCATGCCAACTGCATCTGATGTCGCCCAGCTGCAGGATGGCCATGCTGCACTGAGCTGCTCCTCGTTCCTTCTCTGGCTAGATAGAGAGGTGCCTGCACTCCACTAATTCCTCTTCCAGGTCCTGGATCAGGAAAGGTGAACATAGGTTATGCTAAGCTCCATCTCACTTGAGGAGGTTGGCAGGGGGGGGGTGTAACTTCCAACTTCCATTTATTTAAAACACTCAGGGAGCCTGGTTTATGATTGGCTTCACAATGGGGGCAACACGTTCCAGTTCTGGGACTCTCTGGATCCCAAAGCTGTCCCCCTCTCCACTCTGGCTCATGGGGTGGCTTCATTGGGCTGGGAGTAGCATTATATCCAGGCAGGCTCTCCTCTGATCCCCTTTCTGGAGTTGGATCAGACTGGCAACTTTTCCAAGAATCCGACTTCTTGGGCCAAGCATCTAGCCTTTGGGCCTCCTCTACAGCCTCAATGGATCGCACCATTTCTTCAGAAAGAGAAAACAGGGTGTCGGTAAATCCTTGAGTATCCATTCCCATGGCCCCCTCTGTGATCTCTTCTTTCTCCTCCATTTTCACTGAGTCTTTGCACCACCCAAGTAGATGCTGGAACGCAGCACTCCAGACAGCCCTCTTTCAGGATGCTGTTATGCTTTAAGGATATTTGGATTAATGTCTGCATTCCAGAAAAAAAAAAAAAACCCAACTTCAAGTAAAAACTTTGAAGCAAGTATTTTTTAAAGTTCTATTTACTAGAATAGGTACACTGGCACACCTGGGAAAACCCAAATCTGAGAGATCAAAGTTTTCCCTCAGTAAATAAAAAAAACCCAAAATCATCTCCTCACTCCTCAGTCGATCACATACTCCAATCACCATCCATCCCATCTTGAGACATCACTCTGACCACTCCTTCTCCAGATGCAGGATTGGCCTGACCTTGACCAACAGGAAGAATGCTATTATGTCTAAAGACAACCTCTCTATAAAATCCCCCCTCCTACTTTCCCACACATGAGAAGTTTTACATGCTCAAGTTTCATTTCAGTATATATTAAAATGCCATCTAAATACACCAAAACTCCTTTGTATAGGTGCTCATGTAGCACCTCATTTATGAGTTGCATGAACACAGCAGGAGCCCCTTGTAGTCCAAATGGGAGCACTTTGAATTGGTAACATCCCAAGGGGGTCTTAAAAGCTGTTTTCTATTCATCCCTTTCCTTCATCCTGATTTGGTGGTAAGCCTCTCTTAGGTCCAATTTTGAAAAGTTTTTACCCTTGCATGTCCTGGGCTAGCATGTCCTTCATGAGGGGAAGGGGGTACATATTATCTACGCTTACAGTGTTTGTATGTAAATTTCTATAGTCTACGCATAAACACAAAGACCCATCTTTCTTTTCTCAGAACAACACTGGGGTGGCGATTTTTGGTCACATTGGTTCGATGAATCCCCTAGCCAAGTTCTTATCTATTAAGATTCTCAATTCCTCAAGTTCTCTGGGAGACATGCTATACATCTTGGGCTTTGGTAGTTTGGCACCTGGAAGGATCTCAATGGTGCAGTTTGTGGGGCAGTGGGGGGGAAAGCTCATTGGACCCCTTTTTGCTGACCACTTCAGCTAAATCCTTATATTCCCTGGGAATGCCCTGCATTGATACAGCTCTTCTGGCCACAGCTGTTTCTTTGTTTGGATTCCCTCCCAGTTCCTCCCTTCAGCCATCTGGTCCAGTCACTCCCCATTGGAATCTTAGGGTTCCCTGCTGCCAGTTTACTCTGGGGTTCCATTTCCTTAGCCAGGTGAGTCCCAGAACAGAAATGGCAGTATCACGATAGGGATCTGACATCTAGCTATTTCCTGTGGTTTCAGTATAATTAAACATTAGAGATTCCCCCTCCCCTAGTATCACAGGTCACATTGTCCAGTTAGGTGTTCTGGTGTTCCTTAATGACCAGTTTCAGACCTTGGTCAGCACCTGTTGGGAGCGACCTTGGTTCTCACAAAATAGTGGGTTGTTTTGGCTAGTTCGCATTCCACTCCTCTCCTCACTTCCTGAGCTGTGTGGCAACTTGAAAAATGGAAGGTGGCTGCTGGGGGCTTGATCCATTTCAGAGTAGTACTTAGTATTACTCATGGAAGTAGGCAACTGTAACATTTATTTAATACTGTAGAAAGGCCTGCAAGAAATTGTCCCATTATGTCCTACAAACCCAGATGGAATGGGATGGGATGGGATGGGATGGGATGGGATGGGATGGGATCGGATGGGATAGGGTAGGGTAGGATAGACTAGACTAGACTAGACTAGACTAGACTAGACTAGACTAGACTAGACTAGACTAGACTAGACTAGACTAGACTAGCTAGACTAGAACAGAACAGAACAGAACAGAACAGAACAGAACAGAACAGAACAGAATGTCATTTTGAGGGTAGGAGTTGAAACAGTTTATGTCCAGGATGTGTGGGGTCTGTAAATAATTACATTTTCATTGATAAATCTGATCATTATCTGATCTATTATCATCATACCATTCTCTGGAAATGATCACTTAGTCCTATAACATGTGGACATTGCCCCGTGCTTTATTTTTCTACTTGGTGTTCAATGGTCCACAAAACTATTCTTCAACACATACCAATTAGCAGTACCATTCTACCCTCCAAGATAATAAACCTTAGTTCTGGACTGTAGTTTGCAGAGTTAACACTGCAGCAATTCATCACCTTTTTAAGTACCTCACATTAGCGATGCATGCACTATTTAGGTACTTTTCTATTCCACCAAGTCTTTAAAATCTCAATTATTAAGAGCATGATGTGGAACATATGACTCTTTTGTTTCATCCGCTCAAAACCATCCCTAACTGGAGATCTGCTATGGAGATAATACATTCTTCCACCTTTTCAGTGGTCATTTTGGAGGCCTCTTTCTGAGGTATCAGTTTTGTTCACTTATTCAGATGCTTGATATGTCTTTCATTTATTTTTAAATTTATATAATCATTCTTTTGGAACAAAATTCTAATCTTACAGGAAGTACTGAGTACCAGTTCTTGATGAACAGCTTATCTAGCATGTTTCAGAAGGCAGGGGAGAAGGTGGTTTGTTTCAGAAGATAGGAGGGTAAAAGTGATGAAGAAGAGAAAGAATTGTAATTGGAGATGAACAGCTCTGGAATATCTCAAATCCACAGACAGTTGTTATTTTCATCTCTTTTAGAATCATATCAATCTATGGCAATTATATTTTATGATCTTGAATTTTATAATTTCTGAACTATGTGAATAAATACTTGTGTGTTCCTACTGCTTATCTTTGTTATTGGAAGGTTAATTTCAAGTAGTTTGAGTCAATGGAGGGAAAATATATTACTGAATACCTTCTCCCTACACATTTTGAAAATATTTGTAATGCTTCCTTTCAAGTGAAGGAATATTGACATGGAGATGAAAAAACCTGCAACTGTCCTCTCTTCCACATTTTTTGCATCAAATCGTTTGTGTGTGGGTATAGATAAGATAACCAAATATGCCCAAATATGGATGCCCCATATACTTCTGTTCAAGAGAAAATCCATTAAATTATGTATTGCTTAATTTTTTTAAAATGAGGAGGTAGCTTAAGAATTGTCCATAAAATGTTTAGAAAATGAGTGGTCAGCAATAAATTAATATAGTACAGATGCCCCATAGTTTGCTCAGGTTGCCTTTCTATCTCTAGGCAAGGTGGACTATCCCTTTAGTAATATTAAAGCAAGAACCCAAACCCCAGGTATCTTCTGCATGTAGTCATTTCATCCTTTTTTTCAAGTAGCAACTCTAGCAACTGGAAAGTGTTATCCAAGCATGTGATTTGAAAAGGCTCCCTGGAGTAAGTCTATATTGTTATACAGAAAAAATGAGATAGTTCTCCAATGTACTATTTGTAGCAAATGCCTCCCCAATCTATTCTACCCCATCCCATAGCTTTATTTTACAGTGATAACAGCTTGAACCTATTAGTCAATTGAATTTCTTAGTCAAAAAAACTCTAAAGAGTAGATTCAGAGTGCTGCATACAGTACATTAATGTCTTGATTCATTCAAAGCAGGGGTGAAATGCTCCCAGCTCAGACCAGATTGGCTGATCTGGTAGCGATGATGGCCGGTAATTCGGAGATGGCAGCTGGAGACTCCGCCCACCCACCCAAAAGTCATTACTTCCTGGTTTTAACCAGGAAGTAACCTGGTTTTTTGAGCCTTTGCGCATGCACTGGGGCCAAGAGAGGCGGTAGTGGCAGCACTGCATGTGCAGCCCTGGGATATCCGCCCTCTCTCCCAGCCCCCAACCCAAGGCGAAGGGTAAGCAGGTGGCAAGTGGGCGGCGGGTCCAGGGCAAGGCCGGAGCTGGGGAATGGTGCATTCCCTGACCCGGTCAAAGCAGGCAGCAGCTCCAGGCCCCAGAGAATGGCATTCCCTGGGCCCTAGCCCCTAACCCAAGGCGAAGGGAGAGCGGGTGGCAGAATAGAAATTTAAAAAGTTTTCCTACTGGGTTCTGTGGGCGCGGCTTGGTGAAGGACGTCTTGTGACTGAGTGGGCATGGTTGTGAGTGACATTGAGTTGGTCACGCCAACTCATTCACAGGACACCCACCCACACACACCAAGCCATACCTACAGAAATGGTAGGGAAAATTTTTAGATTTCACCCCTGATTCAAAGGGAACATTGTTAATTTGTTGATTATACATATATTTGTGTTTTGATCTGAGCAATGTAATGAGAAGCACAAAGTGCTCACACCTCACTCCTAAATGTGATATGAATCCTATTCTCTCCTATATTTGAATGCATAAAGACACCCAGCACAGGCTGGTCCATATAATATGGTATTACATCTTCTCTTCGTGATTCTGCTTAACCATTTCAATATGAAATCAAATACAGGCACTGGGAAGGGGAAAGAAAGGAAAGTAGGGGGAAAGAAGAATTAATTTCTAAAATTTAAACTAAAAGGACAGGTTTTCAGTGATTTCATCTACTAACATACCGCTTTGGTATTCTAGTATAACATTATAGAGATCCATGTAAATAGCTTAGGATGTAAATTGTAGTTATGAATCAATTGTAGCTTTACTAGATTATTTAAAAGATAATTTGGCAAGAGGGCAGAAAATTTTCTGCGGACCTTTAAATTGCTACAAAAACTACACTAGCAAAAGTACATCTGTTCTGACGCAAGGGTAATTTTACAAAAAAAAAAAAAAAAAAAAAGTCCCTGAAAGGATTTTTACAAATAATCCTGTTCCTTAGGTCATTTATTCAATGGAAACTAAGCAATGATAGGAAGGGAAAGTATAGAGGTTTTCAAATCTGAAGTTGAAAGGGTGTTTCAGAAGAAATTACATTATCATGGGCCAGGATTCAGACTTTAAAGAAAAAGCTCCAACAGAACCTGTGGACTATCAGCCACACCAGGCCAAGAATCATTTGAGGCTGATCAAACACAGGAACTGCTTGAACAGCTAGAACAGTCAGATAAGGATGCCATTAGGCCTTCCAACCCAAGCAAGGGAGTAAATTCCTTGATTAACAGCAGCCTAATTTAAAAGGCCATGGAGACTTGCCTGCCCAGTGGAGTTATTCACTGTTATACATCCCTGACAGACAGCCATGCAACATCTGCATAACTTCCACCATCTCTCAAAGCTATCCCGTCCATAATTGAAGTGTCTTTCCTGATTTCCCACTGAAATCCACCTCCTTATAATTGAAATCCACTGTTCTTTGCCTCTTTTTTATTGAAAAAGTTTTACAATACAGTTTTTTCATTCCCCCCCCCCCATTTTCCCCCCTCACACCCACCCACCCTTCCGTTCCCTTCCCACCCCTCCCTTAACTTCCATTTAGTAAATGTATATAAAATTATTCTATCAAATATTTGCTAAACATAAATTTATCAAGTATTTTAAACAACCTCAATCCCCCTCACCCCCCGTTGACTTCCACTACAAAATTTTTATAAAAAAACCCATTACTTATATTAAACTAAAAAAAATACAGTGAAACATTTAGCAATATAATAAAAGGACTAATAATAATAAAAATATTTACCTCAAGTACCAATTCTACCTCAAATACTCAGTAATCCATCAATAATACTCTTTTAATCTTTAAACCCCACTACAAAATGTTATAACATCCTTATCTAATAACTTTCTATATCAAACACTTAATTTTTAATCCTTTCCTTCATCTTGATTAAAGTTAGATACAATAACCTTCCTCACCACAAAAAAAAGGAAAAAAAAGAAAAAAACCCTTAATAATTATTTGCATAAGTCAGACCCCCTTAATATATACTAATAAAATATATAACAATCATATCTACTAATTTTCTATCTTAATAATCCAAATCTTAATCTTCTCTTAATAAATATAATATGATATTCAACATATATATTATAAACTTCATGTTCTTTCAAAGTACACAACAATTATATCAAATAAATTTTCTATCTCAGTAACCAAATTTTCATCTTCTCTTCATCTTGATCTTGATTGAAGTTAGACAACTATCTTCTAACACAATATTTATAAACTAGTTCTTATTCTTATTCGAGCTGCCCCATCAGCAACAAACATCTCTTCATGTGTAAATCCCCCCGAGTGACTTAATGTTTGTAAAATCCAACCACGAAGGTATCTTGTAATCCTCTAGGTAGATCATTCAACCTGACTCCTAATGTATCCATTAAAAGAAAAACAAATGCAGCTTATACAAGCTGCACTCCCAGATGTTCCTTTAAAACTCTTTCAAATCCTGGCAACCTTTCCACCTCCTTCCTTCGGGTTTCCAAGATGTTTTCATCTTCAATTTCATCATCTAGATAATTAATTCCAATAAAGTTATAATAGGGTAATCACAGATCCTCTGCATATTTTGCAGTGATCTGTTTAACTTTCTCAAAATGTCAAATCCAAATCAGGATGAGTTTTGTAACAAATTTTAAGTCCATTATCATATAAAAAATTAAGTATAACGATGGTTATCTTTCAAACTATTTCAAATAATCCTTTATGTAATAGATTCCATCTATTCATAAATAACCTTTAGGTTTCACCAAGCGATTCCATCAACAGACACATTTTCGGTTGCAGTTCAGTTTCAGTGGTTTTCAATTTCTTTCCTCCCTTGACTTGTACTTTCTGTTGCTTCTCCTCATCATGCTTTTCCACTTGTGGAATACTGGGCCTCTGCTGTCTCAGTAATATTTGTTTTTCATCTTGCTTCAACAGTTCAAGGCCTTGAATCTCTGGAATGCTTTATTTTCAAATCTGGATATTCCATGATATGATCATCTAGAAAACCACCTAATGCTCCTTCTTCTTCCCTCCTTCTTCTGACACACTTTGATTATTTTGATTTTGTAATTCCATCTGCACACATTGTTCCTTAACCTCTCTTTCAAACTCTTTATCTTTCTTGTCTTCTTCCATAGATGACAACATAGCAGAAGATAAAAGTATGGGGACTCCCTTAAGAATGTTATTATAAAAATGTTCAGCTTTTTCAACGGTATTTAAACAATATCTCACATCTTGATAACTCAAAATTACACCAACTGATACGTCCCATCTAAATGGAATCTTTCTTCTGTTCAATTCCTTCACCAAAAATCCAAAATCTTTTCTGTATCTTAAAATCCTAGATGGTAACTCTTTATAGACCCTAATTTGTAGACCTTCTACCCTTAAAGTAGCTGAATAGGATTTTTGTAAAATGTCATTTCTTAATCTTCTATCAGTGAAATAGACAACAACATCTCTGGGTAGGTTCTTCTGTCTGGCAACACGTGAATTGACCCTGTAGACTTTTTGAATACAGCCAAGAATTTGGTCATCTTCCAAATTTAAAAATGCCGCTAATGCCTTAGCACAAAATGTTCTTAAATTTTCTCTATTATTCTCTCTTATACTCCTTAATCTCAAAGCAGACTCCATAGCTTTAAATTGAAGCATCATCACATCATTCTGATGTTTGGCATCAGCTTCAACAAATTTTTCCTTTAGATCTTTCATCTTGGAATCAAACTTTCTACTGATTTCAGCCATTTTCTTCCCTATTTCCATCACCGCAGTTGAAAAAGCAGAAACTACTGTAATAATAGTTTGGTTCAATTCATCATATTTTCCCTGTACCAGCTCTTCAAGATTCTTCTGTGAGCTTTCTATCTTCTCAGCAATACTTCCTAAAGACCTAGTTATAAAATCTTTTAAGTCCTCATTTGCAGTTCCCTGCAAGTGCTTTTGAATCATTTCTGCTTTTTCCTTTGTCTGACTTATAAGGGAGCCCCCCCCCCTTGCCTTTTGTTTAGGAGTCATACTTCTAAAAAAAGTTTCCAACTTTTCTCAAAAAAAAAAAGAACACACACAAAGGAGTTCTATTTAACTCAATTTTGTTCCTTTTCCCTGCTGGAATGTTTCTTTAAGGTACTTTGGTGCAGGCTAGGCTCTCACTTTCACTTTCTACTCTCCATTTTCTCAAGCATTTTCTGAGCAAAGCCAGTTGCCATTTTCAAAACACTTTCTCCAATCTCTCTTCTTCTTCCTCTTCTCATTTCTAAAAATTAATAAAAAACAATTCTTGCGTTTTTCCTCCTCTAGTCAATCCAGGTTTCACCAGCTTGCATTTTGGTAGATTTCAATCAATCTGTGGTGTTGCTCATGACGTCTGGCTCTGCTGCTGGGAGCAGCAGAGATCCCTTGCAGCGTGGAGCTTCTCTGGGGGTGAATAGGGAGCCATCATCCTGAGCCCTATCCAGGACAAAAAAGGAGTGCTGGGGGCAGTTCAGGGGGTCTACCACACCCCCAGTAGCTCTACCCACTCTTCCAACTGAAGAGCGGGGTTTTCGAGCCGCCTGCCAGCTGTGAGGCGGCTCTTTCACGCGCGACGAGGCTGGTGGTCATGAAGCGACCGCCGACAATGATGGCGGTGCCACCGGAAGTCCTGTTCTTTGCCTCTTTTTAAACTCCTCTTCTTCCTCTCTACTCAGGCTGCATATTCTATTCCCAAGAGCAATAGTGACACAACTGTCCAGAGAAAGGGCAGGGGAGAAAATATGAATCAGGGCCATGAATGAAAACACTTTTTTGTCACATTAGCTCATCATTTCCATATTACCTCATACACCACATATATAGCCACAGAAGAAATGGTCTCCCCATAATTTTTTACTTACTGGTATGATATGTTAAATGAATAAGAGAAAATATTCATCCATATAATTGTTTTCCAGTGAGACCAGTCTATTAGGGCAACCTGGTCTACCCAAATATGAGATGGAGTATACTGTTTCCGCTTTCGCCTTTCAGCCCCAATCCTGGAGCCTTCGCAGGGAATAACTTTCACAACAAACTATTTTTGTGTTATATAAATTTAGAGATTAATCTACCTAATATGTAGGTAGCCCGGGTTCGAATCCCAGAAGGATATGTCTAGCTAATGAGTGCTATATAGCTTGAAATCTATACTAGTCTCCCTTTATTTCTTTGTCAGTAAATATAAATTTATTCATCCATATGTATTATTTTATATCAAGGATGAAGGCTCATCTGATCTTTTAGAAATTTCCCTTGTTTCATGGCCTTTCCCTTGTTGGCATTTGGCTGCATCATCTCTGGTCTCTGGTTCTGAAAGGTCAGCAGGCCAGGAAACCATTGCTGAATCTTTGTCAGATTGTGCCCTTTCTTCTTCTTGCCAAAGCAGTAATGTTGCCACTGCTCAATTTTAATAGAGGGATATTTGCCCATAATGTTTTTCAACCCCATCTGCACAAGCATTAATCAAAGAACTGAGTCTTCTGCCATAAGACCAACTTACAACAATTAAACATTTCTCACACATTGGAGTATGGTGTTATCAGGAAAAAAGACTTTATTGATCTACTGAGAAGTAAGCTTCATTGGATTTAACAGAGGTATACTTTCAATATGTGCAGCCTCAATCTCTGTGCCCAAATATACTTTTTAAATGTAGTCTGCTTATCTTGTGTGTGTGCGCACCTTTGAATCATTGTTGACTTTTGGAAGCTGCCTGGACAAGACCACACAATTTTCTTGGCATAATTTCAGAAGTGGTTTGCCATTGCTTCCTTTCTAGGGCTGAGAGAAAGGGACTGGCCCAAGGTCATCCAATTAATTACTGTACCTAAATCAGGACTTGAACTCACAGTTTCCTGCTTTCTAGCATGGTGCCTTAACCACTAGTCCAAACTGGCTCTCTCCTATTTATCTTAAGGATCCATTATCATCTCAACTTCCAAGAAGTGTTCATCAATTTTATTTTTTTATTTCAGAACAATCTCCTGTTATGTTTGTATGGTTTTAGAAAAGTGCAAAACCAAAAAACCCCTTGGTGCTTCTAGATCAGCACTTTTTTTCCTTCTGCAGTTACCCCTGTGTAAAAGACTTTGCAATTTCTTCAGAGTCTTTCTTTTGGGATGGGGGGAAGGGAAATCATTTTCAGGGTGCTTGAGAATTTTTTTAATACTCTTGGTGAAATTTTTTAGCTGATTTGAGAGGTAGAGATGTGAAGGTAGATCTGCTGTTTTCCTGTACTACATTTTCCATATGTCTGAAATCTTTAAGTGTCTGCATCTATCTAAAAAGCTCAGTACGTGGGTTGATGTCTTCCTTTGAGATTGAATGGAAGCATTAGAAAACAATGAAGATGCAATCTACTGCAGTAAGAGGATTTTCCGGTGCATACCTTGGCTAGGTTGTTCCCATGAGAATCTCAGAGAAATTATCTTTTCCTGTGCAAGAAACATTGGAAGTGAATTCTCTTTCCTCAAATGGAAAGATATTTGGTAAGGGAAAATTTCATCTGTCATCTTAGGGTCTAACAGAATCATTGCTTCTTGGCTTCTAATGAAAAAGGACCTAAGTTATTGATTCTAATTCCTTCTTCATGCAAAGTAGGAGCTCTATCACATAGCAGTGAAACTTAATTTAATTGTTGGCCTAGCACTGTTCTCCTCAGCACACATTATGATCATCTAGCTAATTTTATTGTTTTCATGTGGTCTTTAACTATTTGCCTGCCACTGATCATGTCCTTTGGTTTTCAGAAGATGATGGTTAAATGCCATTGGAAAAATGTGAGGCCTCATTTAATGAAGTGAGTGGGGGATGACAAAAGTTGCACCTTTTAAACAAAGTAATGTCAATGTTCTGACTGACAAACCCAAGCAAAGCAAACACAGCTGAGATGATCCAATCTCTTAATGCAAACCGTTATTGAGTACATAATATCGGCAAAGATGAGGGCAAAAGCAGATCTATTTCCTGTGCAAACCCACATAGTTAAAGTTCAGGTTCTCTTTCCCCCTATTAGACCAGGTCACATTTCCAAATAGAGTCTCCTGATATTGTTGTGAGAACATATTTTTGGCTCTGGTAAACACCTGCCGAAATGTCCTTTGTTCTCATGGCTGGCATCTTGATGTCTGGGACCTAAGTTCTATTTCCCCATTCTCTCCCCCCATAGTTTGTTGGCAAGCTGAGCAGTGAAAATAGCTGCAACAGCAAAAGCAACTTTTGAAGATTGACAGTAACATCATTTAAAGAAGTGCCTTCACAGGCCAGAATATAAAATGATTACATTTGATTGATTGATTGATTGATTGATTAGATTTTTAACTCATGGTGGTAAACATATCTAATATTCCTTCCTCCTCCTATTTTATCCACAACAATCCTGCGAGATAAGTTGAATTGAGAGAGAGAGACTGACTGGCCCAAAGTCACCCAGGTGGTTTTAATGCCTAAGGGGGGACTAGAACTCAGTCTCCTGGTTTCTGGTCTGAACCTTAACCACTGCACCAAAGTTGCTATTGATGAACTGCTAATTTTGGCTTTCCCCTTTTAAGCAAACAGAAACTGGTAATATTGAGTTAAACTCCTATAATTCCATCAAGGCATATTAGAAAGGTGTGTTTCAACAAATTTCTGATTTGTTGCTAGACCCAGAATATCATAGATATCCTTGACTACAACAAGCAATAATCCATGTCCCCAGAAAGGTTGGCTTTTTTTGTAACCCCATCTTGCAAACTGAGATTACATGCACAGGAAACAAAGAAGGCAAGATAAAGAAGGAATAAGAAAAATATTAGTTTAGCTGAGCTGGTTGTATTGATTATATTGGGTTGTTCTAGGCTTGTGTGGTTGTTGTTTTCCCTTCTTTTCCCTATATTTTTTTAACCAGACAACTCTTTTTTAAATCAAAAACTTTGGCTTTATTATTTTCAGAAGAGAAATTGTCTTTAAAACTTTCCCCATATGCTGTATGTAATCCTACTGTAGGGTTACCTACAGTAGCTACACTTGTTTGGTTTCAGCATTGGCACAAGATTTTTTTAGGCAAATATATATAAACAAATATATATAAACAAACTTCCCTTCCTGGATGTCTTAGTCTACAGGAAATCCAATGACTCCCTAAGATACATCATCTACCAGAAGAAAACACACAGAAACTGCTATCTGCATGCACTCTCACACCACCACCCAGCACAGATCAACTCCGTAGCCAAGACACTCATCTCCAGAACAAAATGCTTAGCTGATGAACAACACTTAAAAACCGAACTACACACTCTCACTAACATACTAACATCCAATGGATTCCAAAGAAATAAGATTACCAACCTAATCCAAAAAGAAACCCCCAAAATCCAAGATAGAGAACAAGAAAATGGCAAAGCCCTCCTCTCATACATAAAAGGCACCACAGACAGAATCAGCAAGATCCTCCACAAACACAACATCAAGAAAGCATTCTGCACAAACCAAAAAATATCCACCATCCTAAGAAACCCCAAAGACAAAATTGAGTTAGAAAATCAAGGAGTATATGAAATCCCATGCATCGCCTGCCTCACCACATACATTGGACAACCAACAGAAGAATAAGTGCACGCATTGAAGAACACAAGAACTCAGTCAGAAAAGAGGAACCAACTTCTTCCCTGGTCCAACACCTTAAAGCTACAGGACATGAAATTGACTTCAAAGAGACCAGAATTATCGCCAAAACTGAACAAATTAACAACAGAATAATCAAAGAAGCCATTGAGATAGAAAAATGCCCACACAGCATGAATAAACAAGATGATACCTCCCACCTACCAGCCATTTGGAAACCCACCCCTTTTGACAAATGAGTCCCTAACATGAGGAATGACACCAGACCCACACTCACGAGGCCCACACAGGATGTCACCACCACACATCTATGCGGAAAGCAGATTCAAAACCACACCGAAGATGAGGCACAACCATGGACCAGAAGCCAGACCACAGCTGCATCATTAGCCACTTTAAACCCCTCCAATCCATACATGAAGCAGATTGACACCCAGCATGAAGATGTGGCATGAACACGAAAATGAAGCCAAACAACAGCAACACAGCTCACCAGCTCAAATCCCCCTGCAACTCAGACTAACCCGAGCACAACCAAGCCCCCACCCAAACAGAACACACCCCCATCCATTCACAGCACAGCCAACCCCCCATCCAATCACAGCATAGACAAGCACACAGCCAATCAGAACACACCTCCACCCAATCAGAACACAGCGAAGCTCCCACCCAATCAGTTCACACCCCCACTAGCAATTAAAAGGAAGAAATAGCTGTGATCACACATTGCTCCTAGAAGCACAAAGCCAAAAACACCAGCCTGAAGATGACGAATGAGACTTTGTCAAAATGTCACCAAGACACTTCCAATGTCAGCACATCAAGACGCATTTATACTAGTGCTGACATAAGAAGGAGAAGGCAGAGGCATCTGGGACGGGGTGGTTGCCTTTCACCTACGTATTTTCTTTGGAGATAATGTCCCCTAGGAGATGGATGGGAGGGGGGAAATTCTTTTGAATTGGAGCAGTAGATTAGGGGTGAGTGATTGGGAAGATGGCCAATGAATGCAGAGGAGTGGGGGAAGGAAGAAGAGGGGTGTTGGGCCAGGGCAGCATTGTTCGCTGCTAAGAGTCGGTGTTAAAAGTGCTGTACTTAATAAAAATGGAAGTTTGTTCTATAAAAGACTGTTTGAACTGCAGTTTATTTGAAGACAACCTTGAAACCTGACAGACAGCCAACAATCCTTTCCAAGCCAAACTGGCTGACCTCCAGACCTCCAGCTCCCTGCCAGATGTATGGGGTGAGTGGAGATACAGTCCAGACGCCATGGCGGAAAGCAAATTATCACAAGAAAGCTTAATTCAGTCAACTGGAAAAAAGCCAAATTTGATTCCAGCCAGTTGGATGCTATAGGGCCTCAACCCCCCCTTCTCCTGAAAAGCTGCAAGATGACAAAGGTCAGACGATTGTGCTACAAGCCAAGAAAAAAAAGAAGAGTATTGGTGGACTTTGTCAAAATCTGCAGAGGCTGAGCTCCCCTTCCCGATCGCTCAAGGTAAGGACAAACCCCTGAGTGAATTGGGGAAGGCAGATTGGCTATGGGACTGACACAAGCCAGACAGCAAAAAGCTGCAAAGAAGCCACTCGAGAGCCCCATAGGTGAATTGAAGGAAGAATTTGATCATGCCATTATTTGGGAGGAAGGGCCATCATGCAGGCCAAAGGAGAAGGGGGAGCCTGCTGAACTGAGAGGCCGTAGACCAAAGCACAGCCCTCCCCCCCCATAGCAGAAGGAGAGGAAGCCCAGAGGTGCATCCATGGGTCCCTCCCCCCACAGCAAGCAGAGCAGCCTAGGCCAGGCATCATCTTCCCACCCTCAAATGAGAGATGAGAAAGAGAACCGGGGGCACTGAGGGCAGACCCACAGAGCCCCGCAGTGGGAGAAGAGAGCACCAAGGGAGGACCTACCCCGGTTCAGAGGAAAGTTTGATGGCGATCCAGACCAGCTCGCGCAATTCCTCGACACAACTGAGATCTACATTGAGTGCTATAGACACCTCTACCCATTCCCTAGAGCCCTAGTCAGTGCCATTTCAGAAGGGTTGAAGGGAGAAGCAAGGAGCAGCCATCTACAACAATAGGGCCCCCCAACTACAAGATGCAGATGGGTTCTTACAAAGACTACGAGCCCGTTTCAAGGAGGCAGAGGAGGACCCCTATGTGGAGGACAAGCTCAGGAACCTAATGCAGAAGGGGAGGCCCATCAAAGAGCATATCCCTGAATTCAGGAGAGTCATTGGGACCGTACCTCCCTTACCAGAGTGACTACTAGTATATTTCTTCAGAACAAGCCTAGATAAGCGAATCGCCCAAGTGACCGCTTATCGGGAAATCACGAACTGACTCTCCGAATGGTTCCGGGTAGCAATGCAAGTCAAGAGAGGACTGCATGCCAACAACATGTTAAAACAACCAGATGCCAAGGAGAGAGGCCAACTGGACCAGGGACTACACAGCAGATGAGGAACTACAGCACCATGCCTACCCAGAGGCCAGTCATCCCAAGAAGCCTGCTGAGGTCCTACAGATGTGGGGGAATGGGCTACCTGGCAGCAGCGCATGGAACCCCGAGGCCGAGGCCAAACCCACTGCCCAAGGCTTGGCCAGAACCAGGGCCCAAGCATGCCACTAACGCGCCATGAAAACTCCCCCCAGGTACAGAGGTCTTCGCCCACCTGACTGAAAAAAGAGGGATCCCAGATGATGGAAATCAATCCCCCGAATTGTATGACAGTGAGGACAATGGTGAAGATGACCCAATGGTGAGTGGACCATCCACCCTTTTCTCTTCCCCATACGCCTAATGCCCCCAAAAACTGGGACCCAAGGGACTTTCAAAGCCTTAATAGATTCGGGCTGAACAAGGTGCCTGATTAACCTACCCACAGTCCTAAAGTTGGGGATCCAAGCTAAAAAGCTCAACCACACAATTTGATTTGAGCAAGTTGATGGATCCCTAGTGCGGCGGGGGGGGGGGTTACGCCACACACTTGACCGAGCCAGTGAAGCTGGAGCTAGCAGATCACTGGGAAACAATTTGATTCATAATAGCCCCCAAAGTGACAGATCCAGTCATACTGGGACTCTATTGGCTAGACAAGTGAGGTCCAATCATCTGGTGGCAAGAGGGGACCCACAGATTGAGGATAGCAAAGGGGCCCCACCCTCTGTTGCTCCAAGGGAGATGCCCCCCATGCAGGGGCCCCAACCCCTCCTGCCAGAACAAAAAAGACGCCCCCAACACAAGTGTCCCTCTCTAAGGGTACAGCAAAGCAACCGGCGGCCGCATCCAACAGCTCCCATGAAACAGAACAGATCCCAAGAGACTACCTAGACCTTGCAGAGGTATTTAGCAAGACCGAGTGTGATGTCCAACCCCCCCCCCCCAACCGTGAGGCCGATTATGCCATCGATATCATCCCTGGGGCAAAATTACCTAAACCTAAATTGTATGCCATGACGCCCTGTGAAATGCAAGAAATGCAAAACTACATAGACAAGAACCTACAAAGGGGTTTCATTGAGCCAGCCAAACCGCGGGTCGCGGCAGCGGTCCTTTTCAAAGAAAAGAAAGATGGCTCTATGCGCCTGGTAGTTGATTTTAGAGGTATTAACGCTGTCTGCGTACACAATTTATATCCCCTTCCCCTCATGAAAGACATGCTAACCCACCTGGCCAAAGGGTAAGTTTTCACCAAACTAGACCTCCACAAAGCCTACTACCAGATACGCATGAGGGAAGGGGATGAGTGGAAAACAGCATTCAACTGCCTCCTAGGAAGTTTCCAATTTAAGACTACAGGGAGCCCTGGCAGTGTTCGTGCAATTGATAAATGAGGTTCTACATGAACACCTCTATAAGGGGGTCCTCGTCTACCTAGATGACATTCTTATTTACATGGAAACCATGGACATACCCCTCGTCCGCCAAGTGCACCGAGTTCAAAATTTCAGAATTACCATTAGTACACGGATGAAAGGATGTGCTCAACCCATGGACAGTACCAAGTAAACCCAAAAACACCATCCAAAAGTTGGAGGTGAATTGAGCCCCTCTGTCAGAGATGATCCTTTGTGGAGCACCATGAAGT